>OY855912.1:19577500-20177500 GCA_963693305.1 Meandrina meandrites | reverse complement strand
AAATGTTTTTTTTTTCCTTTCGGATCATAGTGTAGTAATGACAAGGCTAGTGTCTCCGAATTAATTTAAAAATAAAATAAAACAAAGCTTGACAAATCAAAGAGAAAATTACAGCTAAAAGGTTCTAAACGTTTTCTGGGAAATCATGTCTGATGTAATCCGAAATTCTCTCAAGTGAATTTTGGAAAAGGTATGAAAACCAACAAGGAGAACTTCAAACCTGATCTCGAATATTCGTCGGAGTTTTAAAGGAGTTAATTAAAGTTATTAAAAGAAAAATTGAACTTACAGCCGGCTTTTTAAGGAAGGCAAGGATGCAAAAGCATTGTGTCCAACTGAGGTAAGTTTTTCCCAAGTGAAAACTCTGCAAAGAAGAGTTACAAAATATCAATAAGTGACGATACACAGTCTTGACGTATCAAATAGTTTGCCTTTTCTTACAAGTCGGTCGAGGTCAATGTTGGCCAATGTTGTAGGTGTCAGTTTGTAACGTAGACTTTCAATAAAGTCCTTCGTCTTTATTATCGTCGCTCGATCTCGTGACTTCGTCGCTCGATCTCGCTACTTCGTCGCTCGGTAGGCCGCTTCGCTCGCTTATTTAACTCGTGAGGTCGACTTGTAGCAAGTCTATTTGTAATGCAACAACATTTACAGTTTAAATTTGTTTTGTGTTAACTAAGGAAATATTACTCCCTTTGTACCAGTTTTTAAACCCGCTTCATGTATTTATAACTGTCAATGAAAAAGAGCTATTGCTACCAATGGCGGATCCAGACCTTCAGCTAAATAGGGGGCCGCTTTTAAAAGCTTCACTATGAATGTTGAATTCTGCGAAGATAATTCCGCTATTTGCGCTATTTCCCCTCTCTGGATCCGCTTCCGGCTACTAGAGTTTCCATAACCGCAAACAGAGCAATATAACAGGGCTTATGGAGAAGAACTTGCTGACTTCAATACTTACAAATCGTAAAGCTTCTTCAGTCCTCTAAAGGCATAATCTTGAATTTCAGTGATGGGGTTAAAACTAAGTTCCCTGTTTGAAAAAAAAGTATCCGATTATGCTGTGAATTATGCACGCACAAAGTAAAATCTGATCATTTCAAAAGATACTAAGCAACCACTCTGATGTAAACCGAGCTTATTTCAAATTCTCGAAGATGGATCCGACCGAAAAAGGTATTTTATTCTAGCTTCAACTTATTAAACTAGAAATATACTCACAGGTGTTGTAGATTCCTAGCACCCTTCAAGGCAACAGGTACTTTGCTGAGGTTGTTTTTTCGCAAATTCCTATAAGAAGTAATAAAAGTAAACGAATAAAAGAAGTAATACTTTTCTGCATTTTTGGGTTTCTGTAACTTTTTGTTTTGGATTTTTAGAAAGCCATTCGAGATTGAGTAGTCTAAGTAACTGTTTTAGAAAACATTTAAAAGGATTGCGGTACAAAACCTACTATTTTATATATTTTAAAGCCAAAAATCAAGACTAATTTCAAGACTTATTTCCCTATCAAGAGCAACGCGCGCGCGGACATGTTCATACCAGATTATTATTTTGACCAGTATGCTGTGCTGATTATAATTATTCCAATCATGATTATACCGATTATAATTATGCCTATCCTGATTACACAGATTATGATTATGCAAATCCTGCCCTAAATTTAACCTTTAAATTATAATCGTGATAAATCTGCATTGGGTACTTACAACAATTCCAGAAAGTCCAGGCCTTTGAATCCATCATCTTCAATTTCCTTGATCTCATTATGGAATAACAATCTGTGGGTAAAGTAAAACACACGGTGGTCAAAAAATTTAATCTCAGAGCTTAATAGTGCAAATTTCAAAGGTGAAACTACATACAGTGTTAATAGCCTGGAGAGGGATTGAAAAGAGCCATTCTTTATGATACGAATCTTGTTTTGGTCAAGACTCCTAAAAACAAAATAACAAGAGTTCAAATTAACAAACGAAAAAAAACAACAACAACTACATGTTATGGTACCAAATCAGATAAATGTGTGGAATTGATTGTACTGCTTTAAACAAACAGTTGCGGTATAAAAGGAACTGGCCTGGCCATTTTTACGCACATGTACAGTTGTCAGTCAACCATCGAAGCGTATGCATGTAGTGGAAAAACCACCTGCGTATTTTCCACGACAGTAACTAATAAAATGTTTCAATTTTGCTATCTGTTAAACATTAGCAAGTTGTATTATATTTTTGTCAATGGTATATTTTGGTTTCATGAGATTCCAAAGCAAGTCCAGTCTGCAGATGCTTGACTCCGCAACGCCATGAATGCAAGAGTACAAACTTGCATTTTGCAATAGTAAAGTATGAAATGTGGCAGGTACGAAACCATTACCTTGCATAGCATAATGTATTGTTCAAGACTTCTCTTTAAAATTTTGTCACTCCTAGAGTCGAGTATTACTGAGTTCTAAGTACAGTTCTTTCATGTGGTATTGTATACGTGAACTGCGGTCACTTCGCTCCATGGTCACATCGTTCCCAGTCAGATTGCTCCCAACAAAAGTCATATCGCTCCCAACCAAGTCACACTTTTCTCACGCTTAAAGAACGAGAAATATTCTAGGTCGTGTATTTGGGGCAGACTCGGTCGTACTTTACTTACGCTACTGAACATGGAGCAAAGTCACTCTAGTTTGGGAGTGATATGACTTTTTCGATGGTGCGATCTGACTTTGGTTGGTAGCGATCTATCTGGGAGCGACCTGACCATGGAACATGGGAGTGGATACCGTATACGTACAAGGTGGTTCTAACTTTTGATACTATAGTGCGTAAGCATTTATAGGAAAGTTATAGAGCAAGCAGTACTATCATCTGGTACCGTGTTTCTCTTTCCTCGCCGAGGAAGGAAATTAATAAAATTAATGAAATACTGTGAAGTAAGGTGTAGTTTAGATCTAGAGATCAAAAACTTCTCCCTCTTTTTCTTTCTACAGCAAAATGAAGCAGGATAGAAGTGAATACGTACAAATATTTCAGATTTTTGAGTTTTTCCAAAGCATGCATCGGGACTTCTGTAAGGTTGTTGAAATCAAGCCAACTGAAAACAAGAATACAGAGCACAATTTCAGTCAAATGCGCAACGTAAATACATACCATGCTCTAAGACAATGCATGGCTAGATCAAGGTAATTTTAAAAATTTCTTTCTTAAATTGTCTTCTTTTCTAAATATAGTTCAGTGTGAACATCAGTTGTCTGACAGACGTAGTACAAGAGTGGTACAATTATTATCACCTTATATCCCAAAATCGATATTTTCCCCATACAATGTAAACTTATGGTCAAACAGACAACTAGCTATTAGCTGGCTAGAGGACTAACTAACGGACTGAATAGCTGACTAAATAACTGGCTGACCGACCGACCGACCGACCGACCGACCGACCGACCGACCGACAAATGACTGATGAATTATGTCTTGACGGGGTTTACATTTCAATGTGCTATAGTTTGTGCTCGAGTCTAACGGCTTAACATTTGAGTCTAAAAAGGAAGAACCTTAAGCAATGACGACAGCAACGCCGAGGACAACGCCTAGTGAAAAATGAATTTATATTTTACTCTAGAATCTCGCGATTATCCAGATGTATTCGGTATATCTATTAGTTCAGAGACCAGCTGAATATGTAAAGAGAGCGTTCAACCCCACATTGAAATACGAACATTTAGCCGTCGCCCCAAAACACGAAGAATTTGGTCATTGCACGTTGTTGTCACGTAAAACTGATAGAGGCCCTGCAGGTCATATTAAAAACGCCCAAAGTTATTCGGACTTACAGGTGCTGAATGCTTGAAACTCTTCGGAAAACATCAGCACCAACATTGTGCATTTTGTTGCCAGTCAGATACCTGAAAAAATAATTATACATAATTACATAATCGTACAAAGTGCAACTGTATGCATCACCAAGAACCAAATTAACATGTTTTCAAAGTACTTACAGTTCTTCTAAGGATTCAAGCGACACTCCAAATTCTGGACAAGTTCCGAAGTTGTTCCCCTTGAGGGACCTGAAAACGACATAAAGATGCGTTCAACGACAACCAACAGATGCACTTAATTTGAACTGATTACTGACAAAGAACCACTCTTGTACTGAAACACACAAATCAACAACTAGTATATAATTGAAAAAGCAGGAAACGTACAATATCTTGAGATTCTTCACTCCCTTAAAAGCATTAAGTGGAAGACTTTCGAGCTTATTTTCATCCAAATATCTAGGGAAAAACAAATGACAACAAATGAAAGTCAGAGAATACTGTTACAGAATAAAATACAGAATTGGGTCTATAAAAACTTCTTACTTACCGAGCGCGAGGGCCGTACTGGGGAAAATATTGGTCCAACGTCGTGACAATACGGTCGTGGCAGTACGGACCGAGCGTAGCGAGGTCCGTACAAAAAACGACCGATGGCCAATATTCCCCAAAACGGCTATTATGAGGCACTCGTTTAGTTGCAATTAAATTTTTAATTTGCCGGCTTTTGAAAACATAAAGTGCACGTCCCTTATGGCAAAATCCCGAAAAAGAAAGAACCAATCAAAACGGTCGGATTTACCTCAAGACTTCCTTGCCATGGCATATAATAAGAGATGGTAAAACAATTGAAATATTTTCTACAGTTATAAATCTAAATGATATATAAGCCCATCGCTTAAATTCGGAAGGTAGCGCTCATTATCAGAGGGTTTTTGGAGCTTAAGATTTTTTTTCTTTTTTTTTCTGGGGGTAGGGGGGAATTTATAAGGGGATGGGGACTTTATGGTATGCCGGGAAACTAAAACCCCGGTCACCCGTTCAGCTAAAAATGTGTTCAAGCCCTTCTTGAGAACTGAATACCCTATATAAAGCTAGAATTAGCTTTAAACTAACAGTAATCAAACGTTTCATCTTGCCGATACCTACATGGTGCGGGCGTTAGGTCTGTTTGCACGTTCGGATTAAAATCACTTTATTGCTTCAGATAATACTAAATAAATAACACTAAGGAAGAGCAGATCACGTTAACTGAATTAAGAAGGCATATTAAATACGCAGACAGAAAAATAAAGAATAAAGCCCTTGTTTCGATCAGATCCCACATGCAAAAGGAAATAAGGATTATCGTTATTTCTAATATTTCAAAGTCACCGCTGTAAAAGAAATATTGTCTTTTCGCCTCTACAGACTCTACTTTTTATTAGATTGTGAACATGGCGGCAGGATTGATGCTTCAGTTTATATAGCGCTATACAGGAATTGAAATTGTTTTGCTTCAGTCCCCGTTAAAAATAAGCTGTTTAAGTTTTCAATCAGAAAAGGCGATTTTTTTACATGAGCTCTTTTGCTATCGCGAGTTTTGAATTCCGTTAAACAAAGTACAATTTTTGTTC
This sequence comes from Meandrina meandrites, assembly GCA_963693305.1. Lineage (NCBI taxonomy): Eukaryota > Metazoa > Cnidaria > Anthozoa > Scleractinia > Meandrinidae > Meandrina > Meandrina meandrites. The sequence continues at coordinate 20,172,079 of OY855912.1, read as the reverse complement.
TGATCATGCGCAACGATTGGGCGTTCACTACGAGCTAGGAACAGGCAATGCACTCGTCAGAACATGGACGCTAAGGTCAAACTTCTTGTAACATTTCCTTAGTTTATTTAATATCACCGACGAACCATCTCAATAGACCTTTTTTATTAGATCTTCAGCTGTATAGACGTTTCGGTTTTTTTTATTCCACTTAACAAGATCGTTAATACTAATTGAGTAAATCGTGTGAATACTTCATCGAAAGCTTCACGGTTCAGCCCAACAACAAACCTCTGCTATCATAAGTGACCTGTCTGTATTGATTCCAAACAAAATAGGTGCTTGCAACAGACTGGAAACGTGAGGCATTCTGACGACCCCAATGACTAAACTTTACTAAACTAATTCTTTCACAAACAACAGAGCACCTTCAATTTGAATTATGTTTTCGGCTTTTCAGTTACAAGCGAAGTTTAATCTTGAGACCACGGAATATTTTCTTAGATTTTTCACTCGCCAGGGGGTTTTAGAATAATCATTTTAACTTTGCCATGTTCTCTATCTCTGGATGAAAATTTGATCCCATTAGTACTCTTTTCCGGTAGGTGTAATCGTTTCTGTACTTGTATTGAATTAGAATTGCCTGCTTTGTATCAACAACATGGATGACATTGATGTACTGGAACGAACATTCCAACCTTGAATATTTTTTAGTTCAAAATTGGCATGCTGCAGATTATGTGTTCACGGCATAAACGATTCTTAGCAAGACTGTAGAAGCTTAAATGGAAGAAAAGTCAGGATTAAGAAGTTTGATTGTCTTGGACAGAACTTGATACATGACCAAGATAATTTTAAGAAGCCAGAGCGGCTAATATGATGGCGAGGATAGAAGAGGATTACAACATTGGCAAACTTGAAAAACGCAAAGTTCGCTCACGTTTTCAAGCTAATATTGTTCTTTGAAATTTTGCAAAATTCTGTAAGAGGATTTTTTGTTATTTTCTGTAATTTAGTTAGAGTTCAAATAGTTTTACAGTTGCATAGAAATGGCAGCGTGTTTTGCAGAAATACCAATAGACAGATAGAGCGCGTGTGGGGCATTTCTTGACGTCAAGATGACGTGAAAGAAAAGCTTTGGACTTTATCTGGACATTTTCAAAAGTTGAAAAACAAAGTTTATTAAATTACCTTGCCATCTGTGTCCAAGAGTAAGCTGCTCGCTGACTTTTAATTTGCCACTTGAACAGCAATAAACGTTTTTTTTACGATTCCCTGCCAGCAAATTTATTTTCAGCTAGTTGCATTAGTAAGCTATGTTGCGACCGGATATACTTAATAAGTACTGTACTCGCTGCTATGCCGTCTTTTTTTTTTTTCGTTTCGGTTAACACAGTTAATAAGATTTAATTAAAATCCCTCTTTTACAGATGGGCGAATTCTTCCGCCATTTAGTCATAATAGTATCGAATTTTTACAATAGGTTTAAAATAAAGTGTGTGTTATCAAAGTTTTGGGGCCTATTTTCAGCAGACCTTGGCAACACATTCAATTTAAAAAGTAGCACCATCGCGGTTAGAATTTTAGTTTCTCGGGGTTGATTTAGTGCCACAAAAAATCTAATACAGGCTCTTATGCATAAGTGCTTCCTCCGGCATCGGTCTGAACAATTTTGACGTGGCGAATCTCATTTTAAAAATATAATTGTGTTCTTCCGGTTAAAGAAAGTATGTTCAAGGACCAAATGGTCTTCACACACGGCGCTCAATTCCGGTTCTGTTCAGACAACAGCTATGCATGAATCCACTGACACGTATCAATATTTCACCAAATACATCGTATGTTACATTCACTCGACATTTCGAAGAGACCTTTTTCACGCCCCTGGGTAAAGACACGCACCAAAGGAATTAAATGTCTTACCCAAGAATAGAACAAAAGAACTTCTGACCTCTCAGCCTAGATTCCCATAGGTTTACTGTTAGGCCAGTTTAATCTATTCAGTTCTTACAGGAGTCTATTTGAATCATACAAATACAATGTCATTTAGCCTTTTTAATCAATCCGATTACATTCGTGAGGCTTCCCAATGTAAAACTGCTGAAGCATAAACTTTTATTTTAATATCAATTTTGACTAATGATGCACTCAAATTAGAAAGGAATTTTTTAGGAATATCAAATATGAAAATGAATGCAAGGGTATACGCAATACAAACTAAGAATAACAATCGATAAACTATTATTAGGAACTAATGTCTATCATGACAGGGTTAGTATGAGAAGAATTCAACTATTTTCATCGTTAAATAGATGCCATGAATTTGTCATAACGTTCCCACAGAGGTTTTCGCCACAAGCGCCATTACCAGACAGGACAAAGGCAATTCCGAGCATAATAGACAAAGTCTCTCTGCAATTTATCTTCAGGTATAATAATACATCTATAAAAACCATTTCAGTACCCATAATTGTTCCATAATTTTAGTCTATCTAAATTCAATATAATCTCCAGAGTCACTTAAAAATTACCATGAAATATTCATTTGGATAAAAAATCTCTGCTACTTAACAAAAAAAAACTAAATAATAAACATTTTTTTTTTAATTTGCAAAACACATAGTTACACACACTGCTATCAAAAACAAGCTACTTAAACCACTCGCAATAATTAACTACCACGATGCTTACATTTCTCACAATACTAAAGTTTACACACTAAATTACTCACTCACCCACTGGCTCGCTCACTTAAATTAACTTATGAATATGCTAGTCCTCTTTTTCATTCAATTGGTTCAATATAATCCTTTTTTATCTTGCCCAGTTTTGTCTATCCTTACTATCATTTGACTTTCTAGTATTAGCTGAGCAGTTTGCATAACAATGAAAGAACCAATATAGATGACCGTGCTTCCTTTGATTAACACAAAGTAACAATATTTTCGTTTTACAAAACAATACGAAAAAGTGTTTGGTAACACTTGGTCTTTTCTTCCACGGAAGATTGACTTAACTTTTGGTAGTCAGCATACCTAATTAAGAATTCAAGTCAGATATGCAAGCGATCGAGACTACACTGAGATTACACTGATACCTTAGTTAAAGGTTAGAGTTGTCTGTTTAAGGGGACTCTGTCCTTGCTGATATATTGTATTTAAACTTGCTTAATTATCTTGCAATAAAAAGACAAAACACCAAAAGTGGTGAAAGCAAAGAAAGATAAACTAAAACATTTCACATTTCACAATGCAATTTTGATTTCTTGTCATTCAGTCAAAAAATCAAATTTGATGAACTGTTATCCACTACAATCCTTGTAATCGTGTATTTCTTCCACAAAAAATTGTTCTATTTTGTTATGTAAAACCTCTTTATTTGATCTATTTGTATATTTGGTGACATTTGACAATATAATATGGAAATCAGGAAAGAGAACTTTCGACAACAAGCCAGGACACTGTCCCTTTTATTTAACACTGTACAAGTACAGCTCGGTCTTAGCTAATCCTATAAAAGGTTTTTACAAGCCTTATTTTTGGGAAACCTGTAAAAGTAATGCAAATCGCGTGTAACAGCTTCAATATTTCAACTGAAGAAGGCTTAAGCATTAGCCGAAATGTCTTGTGAAAGTAACATACAAAAAAATAAAAAAACAGTCAGTGTCAAACCAAAAAGAAACTAATGGTTTATACGATAGGAGATATTACTCGCTCGGTACAAGAATCTCTGCTTGGTGCAGGCTCCTTATTTACTAGACATGCAGCTGTGGCATATGACATTTGGTTATCACCTGCCCATCTCAGTAAAGATAATCATGATCACAGCAGTACAGTACAGGTGTCACCCGATGGAGTCCAGGGGAAGTTATCAATTTCGACCATTTTTAACTCTTATCGCTTCCACTGTGACAATTGACACGTTTCATTTGTCATGGAAACCATATTTTCCTTAAGTATTAGGATAAAACAGCTAGAAAGTCCATAAAGAGAGGGACACAGGAATCCCAAAGTTATCAAAATACTAATCTGGAATGAAGACTGTTGGCCGATCAGCATCCCAGTTACGCAACAACAAGAAAAAGTTGTTTCCACACCCAACAGACCAAATATGATAACGTTTAGAAGATAAGAAGCTTTCGATTTTAGTGTCACAGACAAAGCAAATTTGCCAAATTTAAACTGAAAAAGTTCTTTTCAAAAACCATTAGGGATACGAAGAGACTTCCTTGCTCAACCTCAGTTAAGATTCATGGCTGTGCATATCTAATCCACGGGCTAAAAATAGGTTCGTTTCTTTTGTTTCTACGTTTCAACGCATTCTTCACTCAACACATTGTTGATACCTATTGCCCGAAGAAAGGAAGCAAGCTATCACTCAGTAATGTTGAATTGCAGTCTTTAGCATCGGGGGTCTTCATCAATAGCAGATGTTAAAAATAAGCCGAATTCTTTCAAAAATACTGAACATGTCTTTGAAGAAAATTTCGATGGTTTGAGACTGAAAAAATCTACAGACAAATGCACTGAAACAGTAGTCATCAAAAGCTAAATTTGCAAAACTTTGATAACACGTAATACGCTACACGAGAAAATAGCAAGCGAGGAAAGGTTTGCGCAAGAGACCGGTTGTGTGTTAAATCGTATAAAGACGTTAGGGCCTAGTAGGCAAAACATAGACCATGTTTATTGAGGTTCATTGAATAAACGTTAAATTCCAGGACAAACTAACAGCTAAAATTTCAAGCAATTACAATTTTCGTCTCAACCTTAACAAAAACATGGACACTCTCACATTTGATGAAAAATCAACGAATTTTATTACTTAATAAGCAATATACATAAAAGAGTATAACGACGCCGGAATATCCTGATTCGGAAGTAAGGTGCTTAAACGAGCTTCGCTTGCTGCCAAAGGGAAAAAGACAATCAATGTGAAATCTTCCTCAGTTTTTTTTGGCCGTAAACAGACAAGAGTTTTGTTCTGGAAAATAACATTTCGGCCTGACACTGCAAACGCCACACAATTCCTTTGAAATCGGCTCTTATTTCAAATGATTCTCACGTTTTTTTTTATGAAATTTACTGCTCTTTAATATTATGCAACGGGGAATCCATTCAGTAAAGAACTGTAGATCGACCCGATCCATGAACCGTAATCGCGGCTGAACACATCGCTTTTATGCCAATGTCTTATCCTGGCTTAATGCCATTTTGAAAAAGGTCTTATTTTCGTTAATTTAAGCATGCAAAATTCTAAATATACGAAAGTAGTTGTATGAGTGGCGTGTCTGTCACCATGGTATGTGGCATGATCTTCAAACAACTTAAAAGTGAAAGCCATTTGGGTAGGTTAAGACGAAACAGAGAGAATAGCTTTGTTTAGAAATTTCAGACCATTTTTGTCCAAAGAAAAGCTGTGGTAAATTTCGGTCGGTCGGTTAATAAAAACCGTCAATTGCTATCCACCTTCAAAAAGAATTTTTGAAATTTATGAGTTAAATACTTAAAAAAAACAGATTTCGGACATGAAGAAATCCTCACCAATAAATCAGCTTTGAGCTTTAAAAATGGTTACAAAAAAGTTTTGTATGTTGAGAAAGTAGGTCTAAAAGGTTTTTTTGCACTTCAATATGTAGTGCATGGAGGTAAAGTAAAATGGAAGTGCCAGCACGGAACTTAAGTGTACTGAGAGCCACCATGGGTTTCTGGAGCCACTCATAATACCCTTCAATGGCTGTCATGATTATACGCAGGTTACTTGTCATATAATTAAGCGTAAGTATAGAATTAAAAACAATTGAAAAGTCAATCTACTGCATAATGTGTAGCACCGAAATTGTTTAAGCCTGAACATAAAGTCAAGTGATGGAATTTGCTGAAGTGGGTATGAAGTCATTGAAATCTCGTTAATTTGCTCTAATTACTTTTAACCGGAATGTTTAAAACAGTGGAGAGTTGCAAATCACTGAAATAGCACAACATTTATTTTGAAATTCACGGTACGGAAAATATTTCAGAATTCTGCTACCCGCTAATAATTTTTAATTAGGACTCACACGGACTTAAATGTGCATTTTAGCAAATAAAAAAATCTCGTCTACAAAGAATGTTTTAATAAACTATCGAATTGCTGTTTGCTGTGTAACTTTGGGACCAAAAAATCACAAGAGGTTTTTCTTTTCTCGGCTGCGTTTCCCTTTTCCGCGAAACCTTTATAGTTACATTAGAAAAACAACTGGCCTCTGGAAAATACCACGGAAGACCCCCGTATCACTAGTCTCCCTCGCAGCCGTTTTTAGTGTCGTCACGCAACGCTCCTCCCCACAAACGGCTGCTCACATTTGAACAACATTCCTTTCCCTTTGTTTCTTATGTGACCAATCAGAGTACAAGATAATGTAATCAACATGGTTTTTCCCGCGTACTCAAGTGTTGCAAAGGATCGGAGTTTCTCCAATGTATGAGGCGCCAAAGAAAGCTCTGCAAAGTGATCGTCGCTTTATTTGCTCCACTGTAGTTCAGAAAAAAGAAAAGATTATATATTTCGATTTACCGGCGGTTATTTGTTCATGTCCGGATGTGAATGTGAGCAGTTTAATATTCAGCGACCAGCGAGTTCACTTTGCAAAGCTTTGCTAAAGACGACTTGTCATGTTCAAAAAGGCATTCATCTTGGAGGGCTCAAACATGAATTGAAGGGACTCTACAAGGATCGTGAACTTACGAGAACAAAACGCTTATTTAGCATTGAGAACGACAGTGACAATGGAGAAACCGCTGCAGCTGCATGCCGTGAGAAAACCTCGAATTGTTTTTACAATTTCCGATCGATATCACGTATGCTTCTTCTGATGCTGCAGCCCGAGATTTTCCGAAACCCGTCGATAGGTTGACAAAGACATCCTTTCTTTCTTCAACGATTTTCCCAATTCCAGATTTTTTGCTGTGCGTTTATTGCGCCTTTCAATAACATGCGAAATCTCGACGACTTTTTTTCCGCAGCCGTCATCAGGCAACGAACCTTGAAAAACAGAAACAAACAAAATGGATCGAAATCTACCAATCACAGCTGACAGACGTGACCTTTTGACCTTGCTGTAAGTTAACTTGTGTTTCCTGAGAGGTCCACTTAGAAGGTTGACGGTTGCGAAATAAAAACGTTAGTTGAGGTTGAATTTCAGAGTTCGTATGTTATTGAAAACCACAATAAGCTAGAAATTTGAAATGTCTTTCTGACAACGTGAAACATTTCTTCGATCTTCAAGGGTCGCTATTTTGAAAGCTATGAACTCAAAGATAAAACAAGCAAAATGATTGGTTAGATTTCTTTGGCGCGCACAGTTCTCGAAATATGGAACCCGAATGGTGATTGGTTGAAACAGAGGAAAGGAATGTTGTTCGAATGTGAGCAGCCGTTTGTGGGGAGGAGCATTGCGTGACGACACTAAAAACGGCTGCGAAGGAGACTACCGTATCACACACAGGCCTAAAATAACAACTAACCAACGTAGGAAATCTGTGCAAGAATCCACTTTTTTCAGTTATTTATACATCTTCTTTTATCATGGAACAAACAAGACCTAACGTCAAATTAAATCTGAGAGAATTCTTTTCGGGGATAACAAAGTTCCGCAAACAGTGTCCAAATCTATTTCTAACGCTGGTTATAAAATTAGATTTTCAGAAGTCTTGAGCGATTGATATGTGATATGCCAAGTACATGTCAAGCGGAAAATAACAGCATATTGGCACGGGCTGTACAACTTTACGATCGCCAAGGAAATTCAAAAATGACCTATTATCATTTGATTTTAAATTTATATTCAGTCATTTGCTATCAATATTTTCAGCCTAGCCTGACTGCTTCCAGACAATTCTTTGTTTCCAGCTTGAATAAATTAGTAAAAGTTGTTCTAGTAAGATCTCCACTAGCCCCGCCTTACAACAATCGATTGAAGTGTGAATATTTTCGTCCTATTCAACCTATTTGGACTTTTTCATCATCTGAAAGTCACTTTCTGTTGTATCTTTCAAAATCGGTTATAATATTTATTTCATGTTATTTGAAGATTGTCTATCTAGAATAGTTTTCGAAACGTCTTCGGTTAACTAAAATAATTACACTTTCATTCTGTTTAAAAAAAATCACTTGTTTTTTTTTTTCTTTCTAAGTGATTTCTAACAGTTCATTTATTTTGACCCTTTCGATAAACAGGCACCACTGATTAAAACAGATACTGTATATTATCGAAGGAGATTGCCGTGAGATCTTGCCTTTGACAAAGAAGCGCTGATTTTAGATGCAAAACGTCTCAATCTGAATCAATGTTGACTTTTTGGGCTTTAAAAGTTATGCTGATAAAAAGGTCGGACTTTTTAACCCTCCTCTTATAATGCCGACTGTTCGTCTTCGGAGATTTGTCAAGTAAAGGGTTTGTTTTGGCCGATTTAAAGCCCATGTAAGACTGGTTTAACATGAGAATGCTTCTAAATTGTCGCATTAAACATGTAATTCAATTGAACGAATCTTTTTGTATCGGTATTTCCGCGCTTGGATATTGCGTGCAGTTTAAAGTTATTTCAAGAACTTGTTTTTATATAAACTACACGCCATTAGACTGAGAAGCAGATTAAAGTTTTAAGCGTTTAGCAAAAATAAGATACATTTGGTTGTGAGCAGATAAGACATCTGACATCCCGCAGGGATTAACAAAAAATAACACTGAAAAAATGTTGTGCAGTTGAAGATATAAAAACTATAAAATTAATGTTTGGAGTAAAAAATCTTTGAAATAATTCTCTCAGACCTTTGGATAGCGCTTTTTGAGTTAACATTTTAATAGAATAAAAACGGTTTAAAAGGTGAAGTGTAAATCTAAGAGTATTTTATTGTTAGTATTGAATAACCTCCACTTATTCACCTACTCAAAGGTGAAGTTTGGATACCACCAGCGCGCCAACGCAGTCAAATACGAGAAATTATTTTCTGATAGGTATATTGCGGAAATAGACAGGGCTAGTGTAAACAATAACTCCGGATATTTCTTTCTTCGTTTTGTGAAAGGACAATTTTCTGGTTTTCAAATCGGAACGCTTTCGTGATGAATGTAATGCATCTTCTGTTGACGATTTGGCAGGCGTTCGGTGCATTGATTTCTTATCAAAATAGAGACTGAACTGAAAGTTATGGTTTCCGGGATTTCGACCACAAAAAAGTTTAAAAACTTTTTAACGAGTGATATCAAACTTCAACAATTGAATTAATGAGGGGATTGGAAGACAGCATGAATAACGAGCGGGCGGGAAGGTAATAATGATTTATTTTTGAATATCCGCACATTGGCCCATCCGCTTCTGTTCGAGAAATACTTCCCACACAGAAATAACATCTCTCTTGTGGTTATGGTGTGGTTAAGATTCTACAGTGCTTTGGTGATGTGTAGCTAAAGCTATTTCCTGTATACGTGACAAAAACAGCGACCTTTTCCATGCTGTTTTTACAGTGTATTTTTAACGCTGTAGTTCCATTTTAGGACGTTTTGTTAATAAAAAATGCCAGGAAGATGTCACAACATCAATAACACCACATAAGGGAAGAAACCCGGCATATCGTTCAAGACCCTATCGACAAAGTTCCACGCAAGGAATGACAAAGAAAACAACTTGTTTTCCACACACTAATTTTCCACACACCACAGAGAAAAGGAAATCACTAATCACGTTTTCTTTCAACGTTTCCGAAGATCTGCCCTCAGTTTTCCGTAAAATCGATTATGCCACAACATTGTAAAGTGAAACTAGCTTTGCTTTCAGAAAAAAAATGTGGGCCGAACCAATGCAGATGAGTAATGTAAGCTATCTAACAAAACCATGAGATAGATTGTGTGACTTTACACTGAAAGAAAAGAAGTGGAACTGCCATTAGTGAAAGAAAACATTTCAAACATCTGCTAGGTTGCATAGTTTCATGTGAATATCCTCGCTGCAGCTCGGCCCAACCGAAAAAAACAACACCGAATGGTTTGTGAAACTGATAAAATTAAGTCGCGCGGTCCAGAGCTATTTAGGGAGTTTGTGGTATTATTTCTAAGGCAATCTATGTTTGCTTTTGTCTTTTAATAATAAAGGATCCCATTGAAAACAAATTTTATTGCGAGACGCAGACAACTTTAAGCTCAAAAAACAACAAGGGTGCATCTATAATTATATAGCAAACAAAGTTTCTTTGTGTAGTTCATAGCTCAAACGCAAATCTGTTTGAGTAAAGACGAATGGCGCTGTTGTTCCAACCTACGTTGCGAACTCAGCTACAGATGGTGGAATCGTCAAGTTTTAGTCATTTATTTTTCTTAACCGCAAAACTCTAGTATCTTCGGTTCTTTGATTTGACCCCAAAGCTATCTCATTTCACACTGACCGAAACGCAGCAAGATATCCTGAACTATAAATTTTCAACGCTGACGAAAGGAAATACTGGAGAAAAAATGCCGCGATACAATAGAAGGTTTGCCTTACATGAAAATGGAGCAAACACTCCTGCCGATTTTAAGAGTGCTAATATAAACAAGGTCGCAAAATCTAATTGGATAATTGTTTACAAATATCGCGCTATTTTCTTTTCAAACGAATGATCACGAAACGGATCCGGTTTATGCTTGTTTGTTTAGAAGAATCTAGCCAATGCAATATTTCTATCAATAACAAAGATTTTCCAATCAGAGAATAGAAAAATGTATATACTTACAGTTTGGTGAGTTTGGAAAACGCGGAGAACGGCGAATCGGAAAGCTCGCTGATCATGTTGTCACTCAAATCTCTGAAATGGATAGTATGCACGCGGGATTAGCAAAACAAACAAAGTTATTTGACAATATGACAACCTCAAGTAAGCGAAGAGTAAATTTATCACATAGCACAAAAAATAAATCGACGTAAGACAGGCGAAATAGTTTCAACTCGTTATCACGAAGGTTTTCGCATAAAACGCGCTCAAATTCACAAGCATCGCAAGAATTCTCTTGCTTCTTCTGTCAAAAAAATTTGGCCCCCCACAAGCAAAAACAACTAAAATCTTTCTCAATTTGTGCTATTTTCACGATCCTTTGCAGCGCTGACTTTATTGTACAGACCTTCTAGTTGTTGAAAAGGCAGACCAAAATGTCAAACGCTTCATGAAATTATCCATATAATTAGGCAAGCGTTCAATTCGAAGGCTCGCCCATTAACTATATCATTTGAAACAAAGCAGAGAGTTCGCGAGAATTTCCACTGAAAAATGACACGGATTTTTGTGCAAACGAGCCAATGGACATTTCTGCTTTTTTAGAATTTAGCTGATTTGTTTTGATCAGCTTAATGAAGTTTGTTATTGCGATGTCAAAGCGCAGACAAATGGACTTGTTTAAACCATGTTAAAAATGTACTAACGTTTTGAACTCTTATAGGGCGCATTATTTATATTATATAAATGTCAGGCATTTTCGGTGTCTTTCACTGCAAGATTTTATATACTCGTGTCTTCTAATTCACATAAAAACGTAAATGGATAATTTAACTTTTTTGAGGGATGAAAAGCTTTTAAGTCATCCCTCAGTTTCTGAAGTAGCATTGGCAAAGAGCACGACATTACACTCTGTGCCTTATTATAGTTTAAGTTGTAAATCGCTCTACATCAAACTGTTTAGCTTCATATCTTTAGCATGTTTACTGAGGCAAAGGCGAATGCAAAGATTTAGAATTGAAGCAAACACTTCATATAAACGATCGGATCTCTGATAAATCGGCAGATATCCACGCAAATTCCCATTCCCTCAGCTGCATAATGAACAACCAGGGTAACAATGCGATTACAGTAAAATCCCACAGAAGTAAAGTAATCAAACAGCTCGAAGCTTTGTATTTCGATAACGTATGGCATGAAGTCGATGTATAATACTAAATCAAATCCAGTACGTGATCTTAGAAGGATCTTGCTATTTTTAACCTTCCTTGACACCTTTGAGAGAGACATGTGATGGCCTTTCAAACGAACATCTGAGAAATCCCCATATAACGAGTACGAGATTACATTTTAGCTTACAACAAAAACGAATTCAAACGACTTAGGAAACGCATTGCAACTTACAAGGCAGTAACATGGTGAGGAATTTCATCTGGAATGGTTGTTAGATTGCGTCTTGTACAGTCAACTAACACATCTCGAGGATCCGTCCGACACAAGCAAGGCCCGCAACTTTCGCCGACACCTAAACATTCCCTTTCTTCTATGATGTGCAGAAGCGACACAAACACTGCGATCAATTTCCATAACACAGCCATTACTCAAACTGAACTCACTAACTCTGTCGCTCTCTCATGTCTGCATGGGATCCTTGCCACTCGATACGAATAAATGTGTCAAGTTTCCCGAATGAAAACGATTGAGACGCCAATCAAAATAGTTCTATATTTAGGGTCGGGGGCCAGAGATCAAATGCAGAAATTCGTCCGTGAAAATACTCACAGCCGCTAACATATATTTCCACTTAAATAAAATGAAAAACATGCAACTTGTTTTCAACTTTTTGCCACTATATAACCTTGATTTAGAAGGTTGGATGTCGAAATATTGGTAAACTAGATGGTACCTGGAAATCGTTTAGTTAAAAATATCTCTTTGCTCATCAGGGGGTTGGACTTAAAACCACTCCTTGCACAATTTCTGGAATAACAATGGTAAAACAACACAGTCGCAAACTGCTAAATACGACTTTCTTGACGAGTTTTTCATGGCTTTGTTATCATCGGTTTGTTAGTTCTGCTGCATAGGAACGTGCGATATCGATTCACCGCAAGTTTAAAGAAGTTCAATTGGACAAAGTGTCAAACAATTATAGTGCATGTTGCTATTTTTAGCTTTTATAGGTCCCAGAGAGCATGTTGACTTCGTTCATTTCCTTGCAGTTTGTTGACAAGGAGCTTAAGAGACTTTCAAGCAACTGTATTGGTCCAGAATACAAACAGCCATTCACGAATCACATTTATGACCAACACTGTCTAAGAGGAAACGTGTAAAGAGCTGAACACCATTGTCAATACAGTTCTTTATTCGACTTCCGATTTGTCGGAGGAAACTTTTCACAACAGTTTAGAGATTACACAAGCAAAATTTAGTCAGGAAAGCACTTAATTTTGTTGTGCGAATATCCAGACCCCTTTATAGAATAACACATGATTAATGGTCGCGCTTAAGCGGAGCTCTATATATGTATACGGTGTGCGGACTGTCGAAGAGTTTAAGTAGTGTTCACGAGTTGCAAAAGTGAAAGGTAGACAGGAAGGAAAGCAAAACTACTTTTGAGGGTTGTTTACGTCTAAAAATTGAGTTAATTTTGGATCTATCTTGCACGGCAAGTGTTTTTATTGAGCGATGTCCAAACTAGTTTTGCGTGTGAGCATAAATAACCCAATTTCACAAAACGTGACTCAAAACTTTTATGTCTGTCGTCTCAGAGGTGTGTGCATCAAGACTGTACTCACTCAGTCACAGGGCGCGGGCCTCATTGTCACTTAGTATTGCCTTTTTGATGTTTCTCTGCTTTAGTATGGAAACCAATAATTTTAATTATCGGACATAAAAAGCAAGGTAGTATCGATACTTTTTGATAATTATCCAATTGCCTGTAATTGATCCAGTTAATGAGGTGAGGTTCGAGTCATGGGCGACCCAAAAAAAGTTGTTTTTTTTTTTATTTATAGCGAGCATTCAAACAATAGCAACGAAAGTGGATGATATATATTGTCAAGAAAACTTTTCTTTAGTTAGTATTCCATACGTAGTTTGACACAGACAGAAAAAAAAACAATCCTACATTATGCCGTCCTATTGGACTAATTTCTCATATTTCGTGATTTTCTCTGTACCTGGAAGTTTCTAATTCTCATAAAACGGATCATGTCAGCTAAGCCGAACCAGCTGTACGATGCCGCTAATTTATCACCCTGCATAACGTATTTAAAAACCTCTCATAAACACAAACCTTGCGTGTCTATGAGCGCGCGCATATTGAAGGGAAAATAGTGATGACATGAAATACCCATTGATTCTATTAACTTCTGCTCCTGTTCCGCTACTGTCGGCGCATGAGGGCACATGATGCCCGCTGAGCAAACTAATTTTAAAAAGTTGAAGGAAAATGCGGCAATTTTTTCTATGCACTTTGATGAGGATTTAGGAGTTCAAAGGTACTGTCTGTATATTTAAACTTCAGACAAATTACAGAAAGCTCAGGCTGGGCTTGAAAATAAATGATAACGCAGTTTTCATTCACATGAAAATGACTGCTTTGTTCTGTTGGAATAAATGAGTTCGGCACACCTTTTGCCCCGAAGTGTAACATCAAAAACGGTCGAAAAACCGCACGATTTGAAAGTTTGCTTGAAAATCAAGAGGTTTAGCGTCGTCGAGAAATGTAAAATGTAAACATTCGGAACATTCCAATGAGTTTATTTTGACTTCATCCACCCAAGGCCAAGTCCTTCACCCTGGCAATGCAATTCGCACAATTAATCAATTCTATTGTTTCGAATTGCCGATAATCATCCGGTACAGAAGAGGTAGACGGACTGTTTTCGATCATTGCGATAAATTGATCAGATTAGAAATTCCGTACAATATCAAGTTCTGTTTATGTCGTTGGCTCCGATCGTTCGAGTCTAAAGCTTAACTGAACGTCCGTTCTCTTATTCCCCAAAGCCACAGAAAAAATCCCATCAAACAACGCAAAGCTGCAGAGGCTTGCACAAAAACGAGGCTAGGAACTCGGCTCGCGTGACTACGCATACGGCAAGAATAACAAGTTTACGACAAGTCAAGCAGCAAGGAGCGGATATCAAAACAACGAGAACTGATAAAATCTATTTTTAACTCCATAAACATTCGTGGATAAACAACAATCCATCACGTTAATAGCTTTGGTTTCTACTCAGCACTCAATTAAATCTTCAATGCCAAAAAGAGGGAATCAAGCCAACCTTGTTACCGGTACTGGCTTTTTCCTGGGAACGAGGTTGGAATCAAGTATATCTAAAAGTAAAACTTAAAGCAAAGGACCGCAACCGAAAATGCTTACAAAGTTTTACTTTTTCACGTAGTATGATCAGCCTTGCAGTACACTCTTTTTTATGCTGAGGCTGAGATTTACCCAAAATTTTGAGAACATGCCTAGAACATACCCCAGGCTGAGAGTCGGAGAACGTCTTTATTTTGCCCATTTGTTTTAAATTTTTGTAAAATGAGCAGTAAAAATAAATGCAAAACTGTGGTCTCACGGTAGTTAACTGAATACTTAAAAGAATTTGTCCGCGGAACCAGATCACAGGGAGTAGACCACGCAAGCATTTCAAGAGCAACTTGATACACCACATTCGGCGAACAATGCTGTTTGATGCGTTTTCTGGTTTCGTCCATATAAGAATGTAACTTTCAAATGTCTCAAGAACATTTTCAGCCTCAAATCGTGAAAAAATAAGAACGCTCAGCCTCGGCCCCAAAATTAGACGTACTTATAAAAAGAGAGTGTAGGTCTAGAGAAGTTTAAAGAAGCTTACAAAAAAGTTCTACCATCTAGCGAGGCGAGAAATTTTCATTGTTGACAAAAATATTAGGCACTCGGCAAGAATTAAACTGAATTGTAACTGTAAGCCTTCATTCCTTCATAACGGTATAATACCATTGCAAAATCATAGAACATTGAACCTCACATAATAGCATTGTGGCAATACAATTTATCCTCGTTGCGGACCTGGCGACACCTGGTGCAGGTTTCAAGCCGTGGTTATTTTACTTTCAAAACATTTGGCTGAGTAATTGGTTGGGCTTCAGAAAAAATCTGCTGCTTGAGTATAAATTTCGCGGTGAAAGCGATTTGTAAAACACGAGAAACTGACAGGTGTACGTAGTCGCAACTGGTTTTTATTTATACAATAGAACCCCTATAAAGCGGCCACCCTTGGGGAAAATAGCAACCGGCCGCTTCATCACATATTAGTATAAGGCACTTTAAAAAGGTTACGTTTCTTCAATACAAAATAGCGTGAAAAAGAATAACGGAATCACATGAAGACGACAATAAACCTGTGTTTGAATTATTTCATCAGTCGCCACTTTCTTTTTTTGACACTGGTCTGTCCGAGCTTGTTGAAAGCAAAACTAAACATCGTATATTAATTACATTCTTGCTGGCCGTTAAATAGCGGTAAAAACAATAGAAAAACGCTCATCGCGATGGCATAAAGGTGGCCGAGGCCGCTTAATAGAGAGAGGGGAGCGCTTAAAAGGGGGTTTATTACCAGTATTTTACTAACAGTAGTTTCGGGACTTCTGTTACGGGGGTGGCCGCTTAAGGACGTTCGCGCGAAAATTTTCTAGTCGATAGATTTTTTTAAAATTTTTACTGAGGACGGATAATGAGTTACTTGTGTCAGAAATACCAAAAAAAGTGGGGGTCACCGACTTCGTTTCAAAGATAAAGTCTGTAGAAAACTACCCTGATTTTGAAAAATTGGCGCACGTAATTTCGCACGGCTTTCAAGGTTTGTAGTTTAAATTATCGATGATGAGAAAACGGAGGCAAACGATCTTGGTGATATTTTGAAGAAGTGCGTCTGTTGCGTAAATAATTTTAAGTGTTGCCATCTTTTATGCAAAACTTAGCCCTGGAAGAGGCATTTGAACCCGTCGTACGACAAAACGAAAAGATCAAAACGCGGAATTTGAACGTGCGTTGGGGCAAAAAAATCAACCTTTTAATAGATAGATTTTTTTCATTTTCGCACAAAACGTAGATAATCGTTAACAAAAGTGATCTGTTAAGAAAAAAGTAGGGGTCACCGACCATTTAAGCTAGCAAACTGCAAGCGAAGTTATCGCAACGGCTACTCACCCTATATGTGGTTGGAAAGTTTCCTCAGCGCGCGCGCTCGATGCATGACGTGGCGTAGCGTTGCGACAGGAATTACGTGCGCAGTAAGGATGCGCATAAACAATTAGCGCGAACGTCCTTAATAGGGGTTCGACTGTATTAGTTCCTCAAGATCAAAATAGTATGTTTCTTGTGCCGGGTGAGAGATTCATTGAATACTGGCTTACTACTATTTCCACGGATGCCGTCTAATCTGCGGAGCAAGTTTACAATTTTTATTCTCAACCAAAACTATAACAAAATTCTTGGGTTCGGTTGGTTATCAGTACAACCTATTTGAACATCTATTGGACAGTTTCACTAGTATGGGTTTCGTTGCTCTTGTATGGGTTCCGTTGTTCTTATACGGGGTTCCGCTGCTCTTGTATGGGTTCCGCTGCTCTTGTGTGGGTTCCGTTGCTATTGGATCAGTTCGAAAATAAACTCAGCTGTTGTCCTGTTATTCACAAAAAGAGTTAAACTTTTCGTTTTCCTCAAATTTTGTGGTAGGTATGAGTGTAATTGGTAATTAAATTTCGTGTCGTCTCGCTATATATTTGTCGCGTACTGGGGACCATTAAAAAGTAACGATACGACCATTTTTCGCTGTTGTTATTTCTGTTTATTGCAAACGTCGCTCAATTGTAAAGCTCCACAGCCGGTTTATCCAATTTTAAAATTAGATAACTGCATGGGCAATATTTACGAAAGATTAATTTGTAACGCCGACTTTCAAATACTGCGGTTTCCCTTATCAGCACGCTTTCCACCACATGTCGCTAGATCCGCCATGCGTGCAAATTGTATCATAGAAGAGAATGAGATCTTCGTAGATCTATGCAGTTGAAAAGAAAGATTGAAAATAATATACCAGCTGCGATATACGTAGCCTGATTCTCACAATTAACAATGTTCTTAACACTGAGTCCAAACAAATTTTTGCAATTTATCAAAACTGGCTGTGAAATTGTCGCAAAAGATTTCGCTAATAAAAATTTTTTGTGATCGCGCACGTACCCTTAGCAACGCAAGAAAACACACGCTTTAGAAACTATCACGTCACCGCTTTGAGCTGGTTTCATGCAACCATTATTGTTTTTCAAGAAAATTTGTTTTTCAGAGCACTTTACAGCTTGCAGCGCGCATCCTCAACATATAATTTTAGTCTTAAATTTTAAATTTTGTGTGGTTGCACATCCGTTTCAATACACTTACTAACCTAATGAGTACCTGCATACTATCCATATCTCCTTTTTCATTCGTTCTAAAGAGCGAATTTTGTTTGCCCGTATCGACAAACCCTCTCACAGCACTGACAGCAAGTTTTGAACAATTCTCTTTATGATGTAAAACTGACGTCAAGTAGAATCATCTACGCGCGCGCGATGGGGCTTCAGTGGAAGGGTTAATCTGAAAATTTTAATTTAAATTATACGTGAAATTTAAGTTTAACAGTTACTGGTGGAGGACAGATGGCGATTTTTTCCTTTTGGTCTTATCATGAATTTGAATAAAAGAACACATTGAAACGAAAAACGTACAGATTTTAGACCAGAAAGGTGAAAACCCTGTCAACACCCGTATAATAGTTTATATCCCATTTGAGTACTTCTGCCGCCCTCCCACGTTAAGTCAATTTCTTTAATTCGCTGCTTCCAAAGCCTGATTGAGAAGTGCCAGGCTGTCCTTGAAACATAAAACTCGCCTGAATGGTTTTGTCAACTTTCGTCAAGACCAGATGCAATACTTGATGTGATTTAATAGGTCGGGATAACTTTTTGATCTCTCAAATAAGATTTTCACAAATTGTCGCAAAACTTTAATTGAGAGGGGCATTAATTGTCTTACTTACATCGTCTGACTATTTCAAATTATCGAATGTGATTGGTTCTTTGCAATGACAAAGGAAAACTTCAGCGACTACAAATTTCTTCGACAAATACCTACTTACTGGCGCCTCAATCCAAGTTTTTAGCTTTCCTTAAAAATTTAGAAAACGGGTAATATCTTTAACTTCGAGCAGTCGATTTTTGTTCCTGAAATCCTACGCTCGACCGGAAAAGTTAAAATGGGTCGCGGGCTTAATCTCGATTCGCATTCGAGTTTGCGCTAGGAAACGAAATCTGAGATTCGTCTCTTCTCTCCTTCTCTTTCACAATAAATTATTAAATTAATCACTCGTTCGTTCTCGTCACTCGCTCCTCGTCTTGCCGATTAGCGCAATAAGGCTCTTTGGAGATTTCTACTTTCTTCCGTCTTAAGCTTGTCGTTCACTGTCTCACCAGTGAGTCAGGACAGTGTTCTCTTTGTAGGAGAGGAGGAGGGCGAGGGCTAGGGCGAGGGCGGTGGGACGGGGAATTGACGTCTCTACCGGATAGTTGTAGCCCTCGGGAACCAGGCTGCTACAAATTTTTGCAATGAATAACTATTATTCATGTCTGTTGTTGTCAGTGTATTTAATATCATAATTTGACCAATTTGGGATAAGATTCACGTTCTTTTGGCTCGTCTTTTTGGAGAAAAGATTGCGTAAGGAGCTAGCCTGGTTCAGCCGTTCGGTTAGTGGGGAGCAGCGCGAAATTCGGGACTGCGTGACGAACGGCGAGCGAAAGATGGCGAGGGGACTGCTCCCCACCTGAACGTCACTAACCGAAAGCCTGGAACAGGCGCCAAAAGAACGTCTGCGTCTGTCAACTGACTTTTCTGATAATCTGTTTCTCAGGGTAAAAGGTTTGGTATCTGTAGCATATCGGATCAATATTCGAAAAATCTAGCCCGTGTATTATATTCTGCTACGATTTTTGCATTCAGGCAATTCACGATAGGGACACTTTGTGTTGCATACACTAGTGCGAAACTGAAATAGACTAGGACAGTATATGTGGCATACATGAATGTGAACGCCGTTGCAGGGAAAGTAGCGGACGACATTTTTGTGTTTTGGACCGAGACTTGTGAGTATTTCATCCAGTTTTCCAAACTACTGTATTGTGTACTCAGTTCAATAGGTTTTAATAATACTTTAATCCATTTGTGAATGCAAGTATTCTTTTAATTGATTCCATCTGTTCTCAGTAGAATTATATGAGGCACGAGCTTGGGAGCTTGGGGGCTTGGGGGCTTGGGGGCTTGGGGGAGCTTGTTTACTGTTACATGGGGCATAAACAACACTTATTTATTGATTGAATGATGTGTCTACTATAATTTAAGGTTCTTCCACTGAAATAGACCCTGCACTGAGATTTTTGTCAAACTTTGCCCATTGGTTGTTTATCTTGTAGGAACTTTTCTGTCTTGCCGGCAGGCCGACAGCGAGGGCGCCATTAGGACTTCATCACGGTGAAAGTGTGTAATTCATTATGTATTCAGTTTTCAGTTCACACATAGTAATACAATTACCACACATAGTGATAGAATTACCCAAGGGACACTTGGCACTACTAAGAATCCTAGCAACTAACTGCAGGTTCGAAAAACGCAAGTGATCACCGAAAACCTGGTTTGTCTTCGATTAGACACATGACCTCAAGTCTGATCTTGCTGCTTCCTGCTCACATGAGAATGTGCTGCTCAAAGACAAATTGCCACTCTGCATACTCTCAGAGAGCTCATGGTCTCACAAAACACCAAAACATTTAACTGTTTTGAAAGTAGGCTTATCAATTCAATGAAAATTTATGGGCAATAAAAAACTTCATAAGTTACCGACCAGCTGTTAACGCTAAAGCTGTTGTGCGGTCACAAAAAGGCACACATTAAAAGTTTGGATGTTAGCGTGGTCAAGGTTTATTACAATCAAACGAAAGTTTCACAGAACATGGAGGAATCAATGACAATATTTGCTGGGAATGATTTATCTTTCAATAACATTTATAAAATGCCAACAGAGAACTTTGTGATTATGCATTTGAGCATGACAGCCAGCATGCCCGCCTATCTTTGCACTTAGCTTATAATAATGAAAAGGCACGAATTAAAAGTTTGTTTCTTGACTCGGTGAACATGAACACATTCATCAGACAAATTCGAAGATTCTGGTATTCACTCTTCGCACGTATTTTCATTTTATCGGCAACTGGCCGGTGTTACATTCGCGGTGATTTATGTCAACAGACTGGAAAATGCCAAGAACATCTTTATACAATAAGAAGTTAAAATGTTACATTTTTGGCAACATCATAAGGGTACTTAAGGGTACTGAGTACTGTCAAAGTTTTTATAATTTTAAATATTTATATTTAAAAGTAGATTTTTGGAGCTGGACTATTTGAGCTCTAGTTTAACTACTGAGCACTCTTATAGTTGATAAGGACTTCGTTATATTTATATCTGTACTTTTTTACTTTTTTAAGGTAAAGCCGTACACTGTACATAACAGCTGTTGTTGGAGACATCTGTAGCTAAAAAGGAGAAATGCCTGCCACCTTGTTGAGGCTGTGTATGCGCCCAGCTCAAATTCTTCATTATCAGAGATCAGCTTATATTAGGCAAGCTTCTACATGTACAAGTAGTGGTGCAGTTTTATCCAAGCCAGAGAAGAAACGTTTCGGGTTGGTAAAAGTTGCTTGCATTGTGATTCCATTTTTGTACATTGGTGGTGTTATTTCTCGTGAAGGAGCTGCGTGGCTGGAGGAAAATGATATTTTCTCACCTGAAGATGATGATTGACATCATTATTAATTTTTTTACCAAGCACTGGATGGTATTTTACATGTGGATGACTTTCAGTTGTAAATATAATTTATTTAACAAACTAGACTGTCAAGTCATGGAAACATTTAGATCTGCAGTGTATTTGAAAGTAGTAATAATTCTACTAGGTGATGTTGATAATATTACCAATCGGAGCCTACGAATGGTAAACATGTACTAGAGGTGTTGGACTGTAATAATGAAAATTGTTTTTCTCATCACTTCTTGTGTCTTTTGAAGAAGCTTTTTCTGTTATCAGTTGGAATTCTATGGTTGTAAAATAATTGTTTCATACCTTGTACTTATATGTGTCATAACAAATGGCTGCCAAAGCAGGGGTGTAGCCAGGATTTTTCCAAAGGTACATGCAATTTTCAAATCCCCTCTGGACAACTCAAATTTATCTCAGTTTTACTCACAAATGAGTGTTTTTTTTACTGCTGTGTGCCATATTGTTTTTGATCAGCATTGTTTTCCTCATAAAAGCACCTACATTGTACATAGACATAATTATGCTTTTAAGTTACATTTCATTTCAAAAGGATGTGCTTCTTATAAATCTACAAAAAATTCAATGTATGGATTGCTTTCACAGAATTTATAACCGTTTTCTGTTACAACCACAGAGCTACATGTAATCTTCAGTCTTTCTAGTTCCTTAGGTTCAACATGTATCACAGATAGTATGATACAGTTACAGATACATTTAATTTTTTCCTTTATTTTTGTGTATGTGCATAAAGGTAGCTACATGTACGCCCCTGCTAAGAAATACATGTATTCTGTTTCTTGTTGTGCAAAAACTGTAGACTACAAGCTTTCTTTAGCATTACTCAGTGTTTGTTAGGTGCAAATGAAAAATTAAAAAGTAATAAATTGCTGTACTATTGTTTTGTGTGTCAGTGTTTTCCCTTTGTCCCCATTATGCCATTTACATGTTGTTAACTTACAGGGATATACTACTGTTCATATCCCGAAAAAATAACCATTGAACCAGTAAATATTGTAGTAAACAATACTTCGTCAACTTGTGAGATTGTAATTGACTTGGTTGTAATTAATTTTGTTATTATAACCCAGCTTCCAGAGGTTTCTTCTTTCCTATTTCTCATTCAAAACAAAACTGCCAATGAACCAGCTTTCATCTTATCAGTAGGAAAAAGAGAACCTTCACGACAAGGGTGCATGTATGTTATTGTCAATGAAGTCAAGTCATTTCTGATATATTAATGTCAAATGTAAATGTTGTTTATCATGGTTGTGCTCTTAGCTTCAAAACAGCTAGTTTCTAGGCATTTACTTCACTTTTATAAGCAACAGACCTTACAATTCTTTGACTCTGTTTCTTGTTAACTGTGCGGCCATGGGCCGAGCCCGGTTCTTGCTCTGCACAGGATTTATTGTTTTTCGTCGTTTTTTTGTTGGTGACCAGACGCAAACCTCCACTTGGCCAAATCACAATCGGGACTTTGAATCGCGCAACCTGGGATGTTTATTCGCCAAAAGCTGTTGGAACATTAATGTCTGCGTTGGATTCAAAGGGAATATTGAATACACTAAAAAAGGTACTACCTCAGCCATGGAATGCGCTAATGTTGCAGCTTTCACTTTTGCTATGCGACAAATAAGATTGTGTTTACTTTGCAAGTTCATTTCGCTGGAAGTGATGGTCATTAATTTATTTGCAATTTTGGGAGTATTTTTTGTGGGTTTAGGCAAATAATATTGAAGTGAATTCTTTGGCTGTTTTAATCGAAGTGAATTCAGAGTTTTGAACGAAAATTAAATATTTGCTGAGGTAAACAATTAAGGGTGCCCATACTTGAAATGGTTACGTCATTAGTAGGGAAAAACACCTAGCTAGAGAAAGCTGGCTATTACGTAAACCACGGATTGTGTGACTCGCGTGACTACTTTACTAGTCCTTTACTCAATCAAGTACAAAAGAAATTTAATTTAACCGTGACTTTTGAGTAAGAAACCTGTTAATTAACAAAAAGGGAGTTAATTTCGTAAAGTGCAGTTTAAGTTGTGTGCAACTTCTTGTTGACGTTAAAATTTAAACTCCCTTGTATCTAATTGGGTTGTTGAGGCTCCTCCCTGCCCTCCCTCGGCCCCAATTTGTCAGCAACACAAATCCCATAATGCATCAGTCCGTAGACAAAATGGCGGGCTTGGGCGACTAAGGAGACGAGAAATTTGATTTATGTCTCAATTTTACAAGCCAGGCTGTGATGAATTCTTGTTTTAGAAGCTCATTTAGGCCAGCCAGTATAGACAATATTTGAGAAATCTCTTTCGATGGCTTGTATGGAAGAAAAGTTGGCGTATCCAGGAAAGAGGTAAGTTGACAACCTGAAAACGATGGCAACCGATATACACGCTGGAGGGTCTTGCATGTAAAGCACGAAAAACAACAACATTGTGACTTGTGTTTTAATGTTGCATTTTTGTTTGTTTGCCATAACTTCAGCTTTTAATGGTTAGAAAGGCGAGATATACTTCAGCTTTTGAACAACGTTTTGCTATCGATGTCCACATAAATCTTCGGGTTGCAAGTTACCTTAGCTTATTACAGCTTAATATTTGTACTTTGCATGTATTTAACTTGCATCGACGAGTTTTAGTGTTTACCATCGTACGCCATTATTTTCATAGTTTAACTACATTTTATAATTTGTAGCATGCTGCTTCGCCTCACTTGAGTGCATTTTAATTTTTGGTGGCTTTTATTGTCATTTAAGTTTATAATTTTTATTTTATTTACAATGCAGAAAGTATCAAACAGAGTAATCAATAAAACTATCCTGTAGAATATAAATTATAGATGTCAATAACCAAATAATTAATATCAATAAGAGCTCATTATTGACATCTGTCACTCAACACTACAAATAGTGGCAGTGCTTTCAATAGACCTTTTTGCAGTTTCTGATCAGTGATGCTATCTTTGCTGGGGGCAAACACAGTAAAATTTACAGTAAGTGTATGGGAAAAGTTAGGAGTTCAAAGCCCGATAATTTAAAGAAAATTAACATTCTGCAATCTCTGTGAAGTGCAAGGTAAAGATACCTAGCAAAAGATTTAATCCATTACATTTGAAGGACACAGCTACATGTATGCTGGGAAGCGAGAAATCACAATTTTTAGTTTTTCATACAAATGTTTCTAAACGTCTCCATGTAAATATATGTAAAAACTGAAAATGAAATCCTTAATTGCTGCTTTCCCAGTGAGGCTACATAATTTTCCTCAAATTTGATCAGTAAACTCTTTACCTGGTGTCTTGAGTTGCCCCCAAACGAAGATGGCGTCAAAAACCTTGAAAAGGTCCATAAGCACTGATAGCTGACGAAAAGCATTGGCTACTTTAGATAGATAGCAGTTTTATTGTGAAATACACTTAGCTTTTGTGAGGCCAGCAAGCTAGACTCACCAGCTAGTTTCCAGGTATAACACACTTATAATAGTTAAAAATAAAAATAATAATAATAATAATAATAATAATAATAATAACAGATAATAATAATAATAACAATAATAATCTTTATTAACATATTCCAGACAAGTTGCCATTTACAAGGTAAAAATTCCAATATTAAAAATATCCAAGGCACAAAGAGTTATTATTATCATCATTATCATCATCGTCATATCATATATGTCATGATATCATGGTTACTACAACTAGTACTAATAATAACTAATAATAACTAGATTAATACTAATACTACAACTAGTACTAATAATAATAATAATAATAAAAATAATAATAGTAATAACAATAATAAAACATTTATAACGTACTGAACAGAAATTAAAAATGCCTAATGCTAATTCGAACAACACGTAAGTAATATTACAAGTAAGAAATGAAATGGGAAAAACGTTGTCGTCATAATAGACCTGACAGATCGAGTGTTCTAATGCTATTTTTGAACGCTTTCAGAGTTTGATTAGTTCTGCTTGAATCTGGTAACAAGTTCCAGAGTTTTGGAGCCATAAACCTCCACAATTTTAGGCCATAAGTTGTAGTGCTGACCTTTGGCTGCTTTAAAATGTCACTTCCTCTCAGATTGTATTTATTATTTCTCAGTCCGATCGGATCTTTAATACTTTTTGGTGCATGCTCATTATTAATAACATTGAAGACGGTGGAAACTATATTTGCGAGGCGTTGATTCTCAAGTGATGGTAATCCTATCCTGTTTAGTAGTTCACAGTATGACGTTTGTTTTTCGTTAAAGACAAAGCGGAGAGCACGTTCGTTCACTTTTTCTAGCTTTGCAGTTGCACTTTTATTGCAGAAGTGCCATGTCTCTGAGCAATAGTTAAAGTGAGGGATGATAAATGAGAGGTAAAGACACTTTCTTGTTTCGAATGGGAGGATCTTTTTCATTCGCTTAAGTGCAGCAATCTGCTGGGAGACTTTCCTGCATATATTGGCTATATGCTTCTCAAATTTCATTTTGTCGTCTACTGTAACTCCCAGCATTTCAAGATCTTCGGTAATAGGAATGGCAGCATTTTCGCATTGGAATCGAGGCTTGACCTGCGTCTTTCCCATTACAATTGCTTGGTGCTTGATAATTTACTTTGTTTGACAGCATAAACAAGATCGTTCATGAATATGTTAAATAAAAGTGGGCCGAGTACACTGCCTTGTGGCACCCCCACTGAGGTTTCTTTCCAGTTTGAGAACTGGTCTCCTAATCTGACCCGCTGAAACCGTTTTGTGAGGTAGTCATGAACTAGGTCAGTAGTTTTTCATCAGCTCCATATGACTTAAACTTAGCCACTGTCAGTTCGTGTGGCAAGGTATCAAATGCCTTGGAGAGGTCCATCGACACGATCTCAACGATGTTATGTTGGTCCAAATTCTTTCTCCATTGTTCTGTGAGGCTAAGTAAAGCAGTATCTGTTCCATGATGTTTCCTGTATGCAAATACGTGTTCGTGAAATATTTCTTCAAAGTAAGCGCTGATCCTTGTATGGACTATCATTTCGAATACTTTCGACAAGGAAGACAAGATAGTTAACGGTCTGTAATTGGATTTAGTCAGCGGGCAATCTTTTTTGAAGACCGGTGTAACTTCTCCGAGTTTCCATTGTTGAGGTATCCTGGATTTTTCTAGGATGTAGTTGAAAAGCTCGCTGAAAGGGTGGCATAGGATTTCGGGAGATTCTTTTATTACTCTTGGTGGGATTTGATCGCAGCCCGTTGCCTTGTTTGTTTTGATCTTCATCATAGTCTCTTTCACTTCGATTGTACTTGTTTTCTTTAAGGACAACGGAGGTTTGGGTGTCATGTTTTGCTTTATGCGAGAAAGGTCAGCCGAGAGTTACCTGTTTCTTCATGTGCAATGCTTGTGAAGAAATTGTTCAGAGTTTCTGCCACCTCTCGGGTGTCCCTGATGAAGTTGTTATTGTCTTTGAGAACAATACGACCGTCATTTTTGCTCTTGCGTGAATTTAAATACGGTTTGATAGTGCTCCAAAATTTTCTTTGATCACCGGCTTTATCTTCGCAGACTTTTCTAAAGTGTTCTTGTACCACTTTTCTCCTCATGCTTACAACTCTGTTCCTCGCTTGACGATAGTTTTCCCAATCTGTCTGGTGCCTAGTTTCATGAAACTTTTTCTTTAAACGATCCTGCGCTCTCATAACGTCACGAATTTCAGCGGTAATAAATTTTGATCCAAATGATTGCAGCATATTTACTTTCTTGATAGGGGCGTGATCGTCAAGCACTTGGTTAAAAAGTTTCTCCCAGCACCAATATACATCATCCGGATCTTCAAAGACATAGGCAGCACAGAAGGGCACCTTGCTTAGGTCGTCCAGAAAAGTCGGCTCAGCAAAGTCTGCTACTTTTTACCCTAAATCAAATTAATTTAAGAAAGATTCTTTTAAACAGTCAGTTACTCTCCTCAAACCAGCTGCCTACTTCGAATTTATTGAAACCCCTAAAGTGGCATCATACTTTGACGAAATAAGCTTTACTAGATTCACCATATTCTGTCATTATTAGATTCACTGTAGAAGAGTTCAATATAGTTCCTGTTGTATGTTGTATGTTTTTAGTCTAGGTATGGAAGACACTACACTAACCCTAGAACAAATTGAACGCATACCTGCGGCCAGTAGGGGAATCTCCTCTGTAAGAATACGTGAGTTTGATGACAGTACTGCCAACCCCGAACCAATAGCACAAGATGAAGAAGCAGACCAGTTGCTGGAAGAATTCCTATCACCATCAAAACTGGTAGGTGTGGCAAGTTTGTTATATAGACTGTTCCCACTAGAACGTTTAAAGAAGCCTAATGTTTATGGTTGTGCTGTTCCAGAAAATATCCCTACCTCCCTATGGAAGGTATTTTGGTTTGGAACTCCCACTCTTATATCGCCACCCCTCTGGAAATTCCTGATTGAGGTTTATACTTTCCTTAAGAAAAGTTTGGCTTTTGAGATCCCCTCACCCTCTCAGAATTTCTGACAACCATTCATGGGGTGCATATGAATTATCCTCTGGAGCTGCACATTATGATCATTATGGCACTGGTGGAAACCAAACAGGCCTAATGGATTATTAGGTGTTGAAAAGTCCTTGAAATTTAAGATTTCTTTCACACCCTATTTGCTTTCTGATAAATTACATGATTTTGGTGAGGAAAATTTGTTCATGAACAACTTTTAAAAAAAAATGTCCGTATAAAATATGAACCCCTGCATGAAGCATAATCTAGATCGTTGCCTCAATTTCATGCACCGGGGCTTGCACCAGGCCTCTGATGTGGGGTTGTTTGCCATGTGGTTTTGTTAGAAGGGGAAACATGGCCGGTTGTTAGTAAACATGTAGCATTGTTTTGAATTTCCCTTCATTTGCAATTCAAATTACCCATGGGCAAATGTGCATTCCATTGTAAATGGTTAAGTGATGAAAAGTTCAGCTGGGTGAAAAAATTTAAAGCCGACAAGCACAAGGCTTTGTGTTGTGTTTGCAACAAAGTGATCGAAATCAAACGCATGGGAGAAAGTGCCATGACGTCAGCCCCATAACTTGGATTTGCAGTGTTTTGCTTTCTTTTGCAGAGATCACTAACTGGCTTCAAAAATCTTGATGAGGTTGAATATCTTGAAATGAAGGTTGATACAAGGGAAAATAGTCTTGGAAATTTTGGTAAGTATAAAAATCTGTTTGTTAGTGAGCATCTTAATCTCAAGTGCAGAATGTCTCAGTGTACTGGACTCTCTGTTATCATTAAATCTTGGCGGCAAAGGGTTAGGCCGTCAGTCTAGCAAAGGTTGGCATAATTACTAAATTTAATAGTGAACTTATGCAGGCAAAAAGTCATATATATTTTAATTATTATTTTGTCCTTCAAGCCTCACCACATGTACTTTGAGGAGCACCACAGTATTCACTCTCAATGAAATACACAGTGTGTTGTTATTTTTTCTGCTGGTTTTCACCATTTCTCCATATACTACTTGATATGTACTTAGTTGTGAATCAACCAACTTATATTAAATGCATTTTTAATGAGATCGTTGTAAACTGAATGAATTGACCAATCAGAATAGGTAGGTAATCTGAACCATTAAAAATTAAACACTAAAAGCTCAAGGCCCACTGTTCCTTTTGGAACCTGCATCATGTTTCATTTCATGTTCAGTGTCGACCCACAGGAAGATAGTCGTACTTGATATACAGCTACTCAACAGCTGTTGATGTAGGTAATGTTAATTCTTTTTAAAGATTATCTTGTTTTAATTTCCTTTAGGTGCTCTATTGCCAAACTTGACGGAGCTTAAATTATCGAACAGCATGATAGCTACTGTAAGGTAAGTCCAAAGGGTTGCCACTGGTCAGGAAATGTTCAGGAAAAGTAAAAATTCTTGACGTAACACATCAAACATGAGAGACAGTGTTTCATCAGGGATATCCAAACACCAAGAAGAGGGTTGAAAATATGATGTGCAGCAGTGTATTTTTGACAAAATTGAAACACTGTTTGAGTGTTTGATATATCTTCTCAATTGAAACAAAAAACTAAGGAGTAAACAGAGAAATAAAATCGTAAAAATCTATGCTAATTAAGACCTGGTATCCCGGTATAACTTGATGAATTGTTGATGAGTTTGAGAAGGTCAGGGAAAAGTCCAGGAATCCTATTTTGAAAATTGAAATTATAACACTGCTGATTTAATACCATAGATGGTGGAAGAAACATTTTAGGTCAATGTGATCTTGGCGATGGTTTTTTCTGGAAGCGGAGGCTGGAGGCCACCACCACTGGCATTTTGTATTAATTTGTTCCGACAGAAAAGTGTATTTTTATTTGAGAAAAGTCAGCTGAATTTTGAAAATTGATGTCTGTGACATTCATGGTCCAGAGCTGTTGACCCTTATATGCAAGTCACATGTAATGATTATTATTAAAATTCTCTATGAATATAAAATGGTGCACTGTCAAGGTAATAGGAGAGACCAATGTTGTAAATAAAAACAGAACTATAGTGTTTTGAACTAAGATTACATGATGGATTTTGCTAATGTTGTTGTTCTTTGCTGTTTTGTTTGTTTAGAGATCTTGGAACCTCTTTGACTAATCTAAGGACACTTTGGCTATCAAGATCTGGACTGAGTGACTTGGATGGAATTAGTTCAGTTTCCTCTTTGAAGGTACTAACAGTAAATAATGAATCCATGCATATGGCCTTCTTTATCAAGACATTGTAGGCCAAGTTAATTTTTATTATCAATGGCATCTTCACATACCTTGTTAAGTGAAAACGAAAATTAGTACTTAATAGTGTAAGCAATCCTTTTGTCAGTATGTAATGCATGTAATGTAATTTTATGTAATGTCTTTTTGTTTGTGTCATAAGTAATAAAAACAACATTCATAAAAAAAAGAAAAACAACTTCACATGCCTGTTGTTTTCTAAAAGTTAACCAATTAATAATCAAATCTTGAAGTACAATGTAAATACTGGACCAGGTATTGAATCAGTTGTTTCCTATTGTTTAAAAAACACAACAACAAGTAATGCAATGTATCAAATCTTGACAAAATTTTAGTGCAACCTGGGCTCACCTTGCATTTTATGTGGGTATCTGGCGAAATTTCAGTGTAAATTTTATGCTCACCCACAATAAATTTAAAACAGTAGAGTCCCGTAAACTATTAGTATAGCAAGCATGCACATCTGCAGAACATTCAGTGATATCCATTGTTCACTTGTGTAGTGACCTTCACTCACTGGACTCCATATCAAGTGGTCCACTGGTTCCAGCCCTGGTTGGGGTCATTACATTGTGTTCTTGAGCACAAAACTTTACTCTGATAATGCCTCTTTCCACCAACTGAAGGTGTATATTAAATGGTACTGGGGAATTTATTGTTGGGGTAACCCTGGGATAAACTAGCATCCCTTCCATTTAGGAGTAGAAAAATTCCTTGTCACTTAATGCTACAGAAACTGGGATAAGCTCTGGCAGTATGGGACAATTTGGCCTGATGCAGAATTTACCTTGACCAAACTTATCAATTCCTGATGTGTTGCAGGAGCTGTACTTAGCATTCAATCACATAGAGGATGTCAGCCCTGTCAGTATGTTAGACCAGCTGGAGATTCTGGACTTAGAGGGGTGAGTAGTGGCCCAGTTTGATTGCTGCTTGAATGAGTAAATTACGTACACTGTATAGGCACTTGCACATTGTAATTGAGTTAACAAGTATGTTTGTTTTATCATCAGCAACAATGTGAGTGACATTGCTCAGGTGGAATTTTTGTGTCTGTGTTCATCGCTGAAGATCTTGACATTGGAAGGCAATCCAATCTGCACAGCACCACACCCGCTCTCATCACAGGAAGTAAGCATCTATTTCTCTAGCCCTGGTAAACAGCCCCAATATCAGGATCTATTCACCTTATTTAACAATTTATTCACTGAAACTGAGGTGAATAATCGTTTTAGTATATACCACACAAGCTGAATAATTAGCGGACTAAAACATTACTTTTGGTATCCAAAGCGACTTGCAAAGCCATTTTGTTTCTCTTCAGCTGCTCGGAGGTGAATATTACTTTGCTAATCAACTCCAAGTTAACCAATCAGCGTGCACGGAAAGCACTATCCACTTGTGTGGTGTATACTAAATTGTGTTAACTACCATTACCATTATTGAGAGTTAACCCTAAATGGGCACTAATCCTAAAGCACTATTCAGGTTAACCAGAGCATTATTCAGGCTAACCAGAGCACTATTCAGGCTAACCAGGACATTAGTCAGGCTAAGCAAAGCACTATTCAGGCTAACCAGGACATTAGTCAGGCTAACCGGAGCACCATTCAGGCTTACTGGAGTGCCAGTCTGCATTTGTCACACAAGGCCACTGGCCAAATTTGAAAATTTCAAATCATACCTTTTTGGTAAGCTTCAGCAGCATGTCAGCATGTCATTTGGCCAGGCCATGGGTACTTTGTCTCATCCAAACTTGCATGAAGTGTACAAAAAGTGTACATGTGCTGCTGAAGTGTACAAAAAAGTATGATTAGGTATAAATATTGTTATGGCTCTCAGGAATTTTGAAAGAATTTGTTCACTGAAATATACTCTATGCATTCTTTTGTTCAGGAAATAAGAAGCTACGATTATCGCAGCGCTATTCACAAAGCTGTCCCCAATGTCAAAATACTGGATGATGAGCCTTTCTTGGTAGAAAAAGTTGATGGCAAACCTGTGTTGCGGCAGCCCCCTGCATCACACAGGCCTAGCAAGGTTCCAGAGCATCTCAAAGCAGACTGGCAGCTGGTGAATGAAGGAATCAGAGCAATAAACATTGATGAAGAGGAAGAAAGTTCATGTATGTTATGATCATCATCTCTCTTGTTTGCCTTGAATACAGGTGTATTTTAAAGAATCCTTTCTAACATAGGCTCTAAATAGATACACTCGGGTGAACCACAGTGGGAATCGTGATTTCAAAATCCTCCAAAGGAAACAGAAATTTGCCACAGACTTAATGAAACAACTTAATGAGATGAAACTTGCCTCAGCTTTCTTCTCAGTCATAAAATTTTCTAAATTGGTTGAAGAAGTCTGAAAATTAGAGAAATTGGGGGGGGGGGATAAAATTGCAGCGTTTAACAGAGTCCAAAGTCCACAATGCAAGAAAAGCAATTTGACTTGATGTATTGCTAAATTCTCAAAAGGGACATAATAAAGAATGAATGGACTCAATAAAGAGAGTTGATATCTTGAGCTTATTTTTGTTTTATTTTAGTTGACATGGCAAGGCCAGGCTCAGCTGCAGGTGCCTCAAGACAAGAGAGACCCTCAAGTGCCATGTCCACAAGGTCACGACCAATGTCAGCATCACGCCAGAGACCAGCTAGTGCGATGGGGCAGCGGCCTGGATCTGCAGGAGGTTAGTGCTACTGTCATATGTTACTGTACCTGGTTTATACAGCCTTGAAAAGCCCTTGAAATTTGGCTGTCGTCTTGAAAAGTCATTTGTGAATCTGTCCAAGTCTTATAAAATTCCTTGCAATTCTTTAAATGAGTCTCGAAAAATCCTTGAAATTTAAACATCATTTTCTCTTATTATCTTTTGAGAGCAATTTTTAACACTTTACAAAAGGGAGGTGTATTTAATTATTAAACTTTTGCTAAGTGGGAAGCATGGTTGCCTTATGGTTAGTGCACTGGACTCTTGATCAAGCAGTCTGGGGTTCAAGCCTTGATTGGAGTCACTGCGTTGTATTCTTAGGCAAGACACTTTACTCTTATAGTGCCTCTCTTCTCCCAGGTGTATAAATGGGTACCGGCAAATTCAATGCAATGGACAATGGACTAACATCCCATCCAGGGGGGAGTAGAAATACTCCTAGTTGCCTCATGCTACGGAAACCGATGAGCCACTAGGCTCATATGCAGACTTTACCTTCTACCAAGTGTTTGTATCTAGTATCCAAATAAGTTTGTTTCAGGCAGAGTGACCAATGTCTTCGACTTTCTGAGCAGTGAAGACAAGTCAAGTAGTCCTCAAAAATTAATTCTGTGTCCTTGAAAAGTCCTTGAATTTTTTTGGTAAAACCATACAAAACTCTAGAAACCATGTGATTTGTATATTCTCGCCTTATAACATTGCTGCCCCGCCAGGCTTGTGACAATCTTCATGTTGAGACAATTGGAAGGCTTTCTGAGTCAAGAATTTTTTTGTATTTGGGAGATGGATGATGCATGCGTTTGTTGGATCATGCGATAGAGAGAGAGGTTCAAGATAGTTGAAGGAGTTTACTGTAGTTTAAAATTCACAAGGGCAAATGATGATTTTAAGGAGGCTTATTCAAGGCGAGCAACCATTTGTATGTATTTGTGTGATGTAATGTCATGGGTTGATCATGTTGTTGTGTTATAGGAAGTTCAGAACCTGTTGGAGTGTTTCACCAGGATGACAGCAGTGATCTCACTCATGGTAAGCTGCTATCTGACCCTGATCCAAATCTAACATCTCCTTAGCATATCACTACAATGACATGTATTCAGGTTGGGAGAATAACTAACTGGTCGTTGTACAATGGAAGTTGCCTTGATATTTAATCAAATTTAAATGTGAGAAATGTAGTCGAGTGAGAAGAAATTTTGCATTGATGCTAAATAATTTTGTTTGCAGAGGAACCTTTCTTTCGTAGATTAATTCCCCCTTTTAAGTAAGTTAAGACTTTATTTAATGAGGGTAGTGCTAAAATAGCATGATGTTGAAGTTCAAAATTTTCTCTGGTTCAAATTATTTTTTGAACCAGTTTAAAATTTTTAAACTGGTTTCTTTATTTTGTACTGGTTTCATTTTTCCAAATGAGTGTGATCTCAGTGATGTGTTTCTGTTGGAAGCAGAGGCTAGAGGCCGCCATGGTATCTGTCATTATGTATTTTAATATTTGTTCAGGGAAATTTTTATTTTATCCTGGAAAGTCAGGGGATATTCAAAACTGATGTCCGTGCCAACCACGTCTGTCCTTGTGGTTATTTCCATTTGGTTTTCGTATGGCAGTTAGATCCAACTGTATTTTCTGACAATATACCATGACGCGTAGAAGCTTCCCTTTTTCCAGTACTTTTTCTTCTTTTTCTTCAAAGCTGCAGGGAAAGCTTGCTTTGGGAAGACAGAAGTTTACGCTTATGGTAACCAATAACCGATACAAATGTACATTGATTTACTCTGAAGTAAAGTGTTGTTTCTGCGTTCTATTTTTTATGACAGGTTCTAGTCAGGTTATTTGTGGAAATATATCACGAGCGTTGAAATCAAGAAGAAAGGTGTGTGAATTGCTAGAATCGGAACGGTTTAATGCTCTATCGCGGTTTTTACCAGCTCAAAATATTCATATGGGAAACCCAATGTGACATTCAGAACTGCAAATCATGAATTTGCACCCTCGGTTTGTTGAACAGTTCTTGAGAAATAACAGGAACACATTAGGAAGTGAGGATGACTTACTATGGTGAGGATGGAAATGAATTATAATGTGAACAAACTTGAAAAAACAAGGCTTGCTCTTTCGAATTGGTCTCGTATTCTTTGAATTTTGCAAAAATCCTCTCACTATTTATTTAGACTCAGTGTTTTATTCCATAAATCTGCGGGGAATATACTGTTTTTTTGCAGTTTTGAGCTAACATCTTCAATAACTTGGCTATCAAATGTGACTTTGGCACAGTTTCTTCACCGTTTAAACGAGCCGATTTTCCGAAAAACGGCATCATTTCAATGTTTGCCCCAGGCAGACAACGAGGCTAATTTGATTACAATATGAAAACCATCATGTGGGCTATCATGAATATAGTTTATAGTTTCAACGGAGATTTGCCAAGACAGTGTTTGTTTCTCCGACTACATTGAAATGCCACTCAGTAGCTTTACAATAGCTTTCTTTTGATTCAGGATTTAAAATCGCCCAAGGTACCAGTGGTAGCGTTTCTAGAAAGTCCTCGGCTTTACACGCCTGAGAAGAGTTTTGAGGAGGATACAGAGCCATCAGCCAGTAAGAATGATATTCTTGAAGAACTGAAAGCGTGGAGAGAGGAGTATTCCAAGTAAGAATTACAAGTTATCGCATTTTTAAAAGGGACACGCAGTGTCGCGGCTGATGTATCGTGTCTTTATAAGTGTGGCCAGAAACGCCGAAAGTGAAGGCAAAGAAATATCATTTAAAAAGAAAAAGTAATGGTTAAAAGATTTTAAAATTTAACCAGAATGGCAATTTACTTCATGACATTCTGTAACAAAATCAAATTTGATGAACTGTAATCCACTTCCATCCTTGTAATCCTTTACTTCTTCCCCAAAATACTTGTTCTCTTTTCTATGTAGAATCTTTTTATCCTATTTATTTGCATATTTGGTGGCATTTGGTGATACAATGTAGAAATTAGGAAACAGAACTTTCGATAAACAGCCGGGGCACTGTCCCTTTTCCCAACTGAATTCGCTAAAGTTTCAT
Source organism: Meandrina meandrites (assembly GCA_963693305.1). Taxonomy (NCBI): domain Eukaryota; kingdom Metazoa; phylum Cnidaria; class Anthozoa; order Scleractinia; family Meandrinidae; genus Meandrina; species Meandrina meandrites. Next base: position 20,135,950 of record OY855912.1, on the reverse strand, counting down.
ACGATAATTAACGATTATTCCACGACCGCGCGTTGGATACGAGATGGTACTGTAGCCAATTCGGTGCTACGCACCTCGTTGGCTATAACTATGTCATTTTCAACAAGCGCGGGTGGAATAATTGTTTTATTAACTCATATACCATGGCCTATAAACCAATCGAAATTGAGGAATTGCAATATGCCAATAGTGCGCATATAACGACTACCCAGCCAGTCAAATTAACTGTATACCAGCATGCCTATTCAGCTGCACATGCGCCATTCATGTTTTCAAAATGAAATTAAGTACAAACTTTGATTTGTATGGAAACATGGAAATGAACAGGGGTCAGTAAAATATAATTGTGACTACACTTTCGCGAGACAGTCAATGTGATTTTGTGATCAATGTTATTTTAAGGATTAGTCAGTCAGTAACCTGATGCAGCATGTGGCCAAACATACATGGAAACGTCTTCCTCGTCTAATGGATGCAGCGGCATGAGACCTGGAGAAAAGGATGCAAAAAACATACAACATTAGACAACCTACCACTGAAATAAAAAGCTTAGCGAAACATTAGGCGAACACGCAGCCCGATGACTGTACTACTGTCAAACGCCTCTAAATTTTCCTCAAATATCCCATGACAACACGCGCGCCTCTACATCGTGCCGTCAGGACGTATATTCCTCCAAGTCATTTGCAGTGCAGCATGCCGTATAGGGGTTGACACATTTATGCTGGCATAATTTCGAATTAACACTATAGGTGGAGCATCGAGCATAATGCCGGCATAATAATGCCATTTTGCTGGCATAATAGTGCCATTTTGCGACATAACAGTTATTTCTTTTTTTATTAAGAAAAGCTAGCTACTATTGTCCATTTATTAAGTTAAAACTACACAATTTCCGAAGCTATGTTAATGATCTACGTGGTTTCCGTTACCATTGAGCACTGAAGGCTTTTTCCCAGTGCATCCTCAGGCGGGTTTAGCTCATTAGGCCTGGTTACTCTCATTATGCCAGGCTCCTAACGGGTCCGGGAAAGAATTTTTTGCGGCATAATTACGAGCATAATAGCAACAGTCGAACATAATTTGGAGCATAACAGTTCGTTTTGAGGAAAATGCCAAAAAGCACAAAACTCGATTACAGGAGCATGTGTCAACCCCTAATGCCGTACCGTTAATTACTCTGACAAATTTTTGACATCATTCTGACAACTTCAGATGGCATATGTTTTAACTGGCCGATCACGATGCAAAACGTGATTGGGGGCGGAGTTGACAGCTGTAAGAAAACGAACGTGGAACTTGACGTCTCCGCCTCTCACGGTTCTTGCACTTTGATTGGTCAGTTCAAACGAAAGCCATCAAGCTGTCAAATAGCTGTCAAAAATTAATCAAAAACTTTGTCCAGTGGCAACGGTACCTTGGACAGCTCTGTAATTGTCAGCTCTGTAATTGCGGTAACTCAGAAATGGCTTCAAAGTTCCTGCTTGAGGCTGCTGTCGTCTGTTTTTTAGCGACTGCTTAATTTATCCAATTTAGTGATTTCTGTTCGTGGCAAATCACTACTTTAAGTAGTCGCGAAATTTTAAAATTGCTTCTGAAATTTCAGCAGAGTTTTAATACTAACATCTGTAACAAATTGCTTTAAAAGTCGCTAAATCGTGCAAGGGTAAATGCTAAATGTAATACGTACTAACAACAGTAACCTTTATAGAGTAATAGTTGGTCGGTCAGACTCAACCTAAGAGCGAGAAGTGTTATTCAGAAACAGGGTTCAAAAATCGCTATCTGATCGGCTACGAGGGAATGTTTATAAATAGACGACAATTTCGAAGATCGAACACGCGCAGGCAGAAATTGACGCCCTAAGGTAATCATTCCATTCATACCTTCTTTAGGTAAAATATAAACAAATTTGGGTTATATTCGTTCTTGGACTGTGGAATTCTTGTTCGTACGGGTTGATGTAATAGTCTAAAGAATGTGCTCAGAGTTTATTCATGGACCAGTGCACCCATAAAATGAAAATCAATGTCAAATATTCCAAATTTTATGCTGGGGACTCATGAAAATGTGTCTTCTGAAAACACCTGGTGTTGTTTGCGTCGTTACATTCGGCGCCGAATTTGATATGCACTGAATATGATGCAAATTTGAATAGAGCTAGCACGCAGAGCTCAAACCTTTTAAAAACTCGGTTTTCTTGTTCACGCACTTTTCACGTGTGAAACGGTTAAAAAAATTTAGTATCTACCTACGGGAGGTGGTCACCCGGTTTCAACGCGGAGCTCCCCTCCCCTCGTAGTAACATTTGTCCTCAAATTGTTGACTGGATACAAGCAAGGTTAGAGTGCAACGAAACAAACGGCGGATTTATGTCGGCGAAAATACTAACTGCCTTTGAAAGTTCCATCGTGCCTTTAGTTTCTTAAAACTTCTTATCTGCAACGCTCATCAAAAGTTCTTTGTGCACTAAACAAAATACAAGTTATTCGTCAATTTTCAGAACCTCGCCGCGCCAACACTGTATTGGGGGTGGGGAGGGGGAGGTGACAACAAAGACAATCTGTTAGGAGAAGTGTCCCAAGACCTTTGATGAGGATTTTTCAAGATGATAATGTCTAAGCGGTTCCAACGAGGATATAGTTTCCTGCTGCTGAATAAAGTATCTTATCTTAAATTCCACCTTTTGTTCAATCTCTACGGATAAAAAGGAATTATCAGATATCTTTTAGGACTTCGACAAGTACCACTACAATATAGATTTATAAACTTTCCTCCAATGGCATGTCTCTTGAGCTGAAGTAGCCATGTAATTTCAAGTAGAATTTGTGAAAAAATTGAATTCGATAAAAATTGCGGGGAAAATTGCGACGCCGTATACTTTACTTGTCATCGTCAGCATACGTCATGTTGCTAGGCAAAACCCGTGAAAACTGCGGGCTCAATCCATAGTAGCCCGAAGCTAAGCACAAGACTGGAGACGCCTCTTTAAGTCTGCCTTTTTCCTTTGTACAGCAATCAAGTGACCCATGCAGCCGAATAACACCCTAATCTGACCGCAAGCAGCACAGCTCTTATCTTGAGCTTTCTTATCTGTAGCGCGAATCACGTAGGAATGTGAAGACAACGTTGCTTCAGTAATAATGTTTAACTCTCAGTGTACTGTATCTTTTAGGATGCTAAACGACGAAAAAAGCACAGTAGCCAACAGGGTGGACAAAAGTATTACATCTTATGGGTAAGTTGAATGACTTGCTATGAAAGAGAAAAAGCTCCGTTGACGTGCGTAAAATTCACTAATCGTTTGCGGTTCTTCAAAACTAAAGGAGTCACGCTTAATTTGCCCGCACTCTCTAACCAAAAGAATGGAAAACATGTAAATAACTTCTTTCTAAAATTAAACTTTTCTGGAAGCCGAAGTGCGGCGGTCTAAAGGTTGTTGTTGGTGCGTCGAGCTGTGGATTTCCGAGTTCATTGCGTTTTGTTCTTGGTAAAGACTCTGTACTCTTACAAAGGCTCTCCACCGAGGAGTATAAATGGATATCAGCAAATAGTTAAAACAACCTGCCAGAATATGGATTTAAATAGTGTACCATCCAGGAGTGGTAGCAATGCTCCATGTTGCATGCTACAAAAACTTGGAGTAATACACCAACCTATTAACCACTAGGCTCCCAAAAAGACTTTACTTTACCAAGACGACATAATGTTATAACATTACCTTGTTTCTTTTCTTTTTCACCAGAGAATCAGCTGCATCCACCACGCCCAAACAAGAAGCACCCATGACACCCACCTACTCTCCGTCCCCTCCCACAAAAGCCTCTCGCCGCCCTGTAAGTCCTTCCGCCGTACGCCGCTCGCTCCCTACTCCTCCCCTCGCGGGAAAGGAAATTAACAGACCCAATACTGCTGCAGACTTCAGGATGCGAAGGTTCGTGTTGTGAGTTTTGTTTGTGTTTGTTATCGTTTATGTTAAGCTGTACACGAAGATCGTAACGCTGTTATCTATTTCAGACCAAGTGAGATATTTATTGTTCGATACCCTTTTACAGACCTGACTTGTAACATGTGTCACTCCTTATCAAATACAATGGCTAGTTTCGGTTACTCTGTTCCTCTTTGAATTTTTTCACTGTACTCTCAAGAGAGAAAAGTAAGCCATGTGCGGGCTCGTGGGCCCTTGAACAATCGCACCAAACTCCAGGGCCCAGTTGTTCAAAGCGCGGATAACGCTATCCACCGGATAAATCACTATCCACTGAATAAGTGCTCACAAAACAAACTACGCTATCCACTGGATAGTGATTTATCCGGTGGATAGCGTTATCCACGCTTTGAACAACCGAGGCCAGGTCCAAAGGCAAACTAAACTACTAAACAGGCGTTTCGATGTCTTGGCGACGCCATCACGGACCTTCAGAATGATTGGAGAAAGAGTACGAGATTGAAAACGACTTTTCAAACTCGGTGCTTATACTTTCGATTATCACTTTTCACATCGTTCTCGTACCGATAGTCTCCTTTTTCAACTGGTCAGCAACAGGGATGAGTAAGGGCTCTTTGGGGATGTAACTGGATTGAAATTCTCAAGTCGCACTCGTACTCCGATCTGAAGGTGACTTCAATGTGGAAACCGTACAGTCTAAGTAGAAGCGTCCGCTAAATATGCAAAATCAGGAATATGCGAAATCTAAATTACACAAATTCCTTATTGAGCCTGATTGTACGGTTAGGCTCGGCCTCAGTTGTCAGTGAAACACCGAAACGACGGTTTTATCGCTAGTTTTTCTTGGCTTTGCGTAACAAAGTCGATAAAAATGATAAAATTTTAGGTGAAATGGCCCGCAAAATCGTGTTCTATTCAGTAAAATGGCTAAATCTATAGCCCTCTTCCACAATAAAACGGTTCAAATTCATACTCTTTGGGGGTGTCATAGTTCAGTTACACAGGGGCCCCTCCCCTCTCCCTTCTCTCTTCTTCTCTGGCTGATGACATGAACAACAAGAAACCTCTAATTTTCAACACTTGCTCCTTAGATACCGGCAGCTTTCCGGTGAGACAAGTGTGAACCAGTTAAGACTTCGAACCCTTCACGGAGACGAGAGCTTTGAAGTGGACAAGAATACATCGACTCCTTGTCTAGATGCCAGACCCTCCCCGCCGTTGGTGGTCGAACAAGACTCGGAACCGCGCTCTTCGTCTGCGCCTGTGCGAATTAACCGACGGACAAGGTAGGAAAGTAGCTTATACCCCAACTTCGTTCCCAGGGTCTACCCCGCTTTCAAGATGGCAGCTGACTGTGAAGAAGATACCCATTTCACATTGGTTTAGCAAAACCAATCATCCGTCAATTTATGCTGGGTTAAAATAAATTCGCACTTTTAGTTTCATCGTGGGAAATTTTTAAGTCAATATTCATCAGTAGACGACTTTAATGGACAAAAATTTTACTCTAAAAACTTAACGGTTTTTAAACAATAAAATATGGTGCTGTTCATATAGAACCTTCTACTCCTCAAATCAAATGTGTGAGGACATTTGATTTTCATTCTTAGGAAACTGGTTTTACAATGTAACAAGAATGAAATAATGTTTTCCTCTTTTTTTGGCGAAACGCTTGGCCAAAATCGACGGGAAAATGTTACAGTACGGACCAAGAAAACTAGGTTAATAAGATGTTTGTTTTAGGCTATGTGGAGTGCTTTTAAAGCTCAGGCCCCAGTTGTTCAAAAGGTGGATAACGCTATCCACCGGATAAATCACTATCCAGCGGATAAGTGTTGAGAAAACAAACTAGACTATCCACTGGATAGTGATTTATCCGGTGGATAGCGTTATCCACCCTTTGAACAACTAGGGCCTGGCCCTGGTTGTTCGAAGGGTGGATAACGCTATCCATTGGATAGTGATTTATCCGGTGGATAGCGTTATCCATCCTTTGAACAACCAGGGCCTGTAGATTAATTTTGGGCTGCGCTATAAATTTTTTATCTGTTCCGTTATTATAGGGAGACTTTAGTCTTCTCGAATTTATTACTGCTTCCAAAACGACATTTTCACCTCTCCAAAACAAAACGCATTACATATTTCCCATATCACGGAAGTTAGAAATGGCATTTCGCTAAAGAAAATGTAAGGCGGAGAGCGCGATGAACTGTAGAAAACGACCGGCAACACCAACCAATCACAGAGCGCATACAATCTAAGAGATAAACTAAAATTAAAAGAGATATTTGTTTTTTTTTTGTTAGGGAGATGCCTACAAAAGATGGCACCAGGCCCTCTCGTAAACTTCCTGACCCAGCGTTACTGAGACAGAGACCTGGGACAGCAGCCGCTGCCCTGCAAAAAAGGAAACTCAGGCCTTTGCAAGACTGATGTTAAGAGAGATGCGCGACAGCATTTCTACGCATCAGCGGCTTTCAGTGTTGGGAGTTTGCGTGTGACTGGTGTTCGTACGTCACTCATAGAAGGGTGATTGTTTATTTAAGATTGACTGCTGAATGAGGAAGTTTTTAAAACGTAGAGACGTGAAAACAAAGTGAGCTTCTGTCGGTTACAACAGTGTAAATATGTTTGCTTTCGTGCGTGGTGACAATGTAAATAAATCTGTATTATGATGCACCAATGCTGACTAGAGCAACAACATGAACAAGGCGTTTTCGTCGGTGCGGTAGTAGAATCTTAAATCGAACTCTAGACCTGTTAGTTTCTTACTGTTCCTCTCCTCTTTTTAATTTCCATCCGAATTCCTATAACAAAACCAACTACATAACATGACATAGGTTTTCGAGGTTTCCGGCGTTGTAAACAAGCATGGCTCGTACGATCTGGAGTGATCAGCCCCCTTCACTCCAGTTCATGTGGAAGTGAAAGTACCTTAAAATTGTTCATATTGCTGAGCAGGATTTTAAAATTTTCCCTCCAGTTCCTGATGTGAGTGTAGCAAAAATGTGAAGAAAAAAGTCTATAATATATTCAGTAGACACAGAAACCCATAAGGGTTGAAACGTGTAACTCCCTATGATTCGTATTGTACAAAGCGTTTGAACATTCGTTTCCACTAAGTACCATATTTGGAAAATCACGAGAAAAAATCAACCAATCAATTCAGAGCGCGCGCTAGCTCGCGCTAAATGGCGCAATCGTCGTTACGTGTGTAAATCACGTACAAACTCTGTGTGTTTCCAAATATGGTACTTGACAAAACTGAATATTCGAACGCTATGAACGCGCGTTACACGTTTCAACTCCTTATGAGTTTCTGGTAGACAGTTATATAATAAAATAAGGTGTATCAGTATGTAAACCAACTTTATTTATACACAGTTTGTGTGTAATCAAGAAGTTTTCGGGGAGCGTTATCAAACAGAACATAGTTAAGAATCTCAGACGTGTAGGAGGCTGGCCAGTTGGCTATTAACAAAACGTGATTCATGACCACAGAACACACATCCTGCTAGTGGCAAGGAGGAGACTAAGGGACTGTGCAATAATTACCTGGAGGGGAGGGGGGGGTGATAAACCAGAGGGGACATAGGGGAAAATCACAACTTAAGAGAGGGGGCTTGGATGTAAAATTTAATACATACGGGGGGGGGGGGGGGCATTACTTTTTTCACTCTTTTTCACAACCTGGAAAAGTGGTAGAAGAGCTGTTAGAGTTGCTTACTCTGGAATTAAACTGGGAAATTTTCTACTCCAGGTGTTTTGATCTCCGAACTGGCAGATTATTTAATAGTTTTAAAGAATTAAAAAGTAATTAAAAGTGCCAAAAAATGTTCTTTTAATAGTTTTGCCCATCTGACCTACAGTAAGAAAGGAACGCCCCTGTTTCAGTGGAACCCCGCCTTGCGGCCACCTCGTTAATACGACCAATGGCCGTATTCTGAAACCCCAACCCATATAATCGTTTATAATTTTATACCGTTAATACGTCCACATTTCCATGGCCCGTTTGTGGCCGTATTAAGGACGGTGCCTACTTTTGTTACTGCGCGCATGTTCTGCGCATCACGCAAGGCATCGATTGCACTTTACGCGCGCGCTAAGGGAATTTGCTCGCTCAAAATGACGAGTTCAACTTCACGGCCAAGCGCGCGACTACAATGCAAGACAATTTCTGCGACGAAATCCAGTTAATGGACATACTAAACCAGGAACAGCGAAAGAGTAAGATATCAGTAACCACTGAACGCTTATCGATAAAAATGGCTCACATTTAACAGTCTGAAACAAGTCGCTAACCGCTCAAACGTAATCCACAAACTTCTAGCTAAATATGGCGTAATGCACGCGTGATAAATTGCACGAGACGCAAATATTTAACTCGCTAGGGAGGGGATAGGAAAAGTGCAACTAACCTCAAAAGCGATTCCATACAACTCGTATAACTTTTAAAAACGCGTGGTGACCCCCACTTTTTATTTTATAAAATGGAAGTCCTAAGTCTATAGAACACATGATTAATTTGTCGTTCAGCGCAAAAAATGTTTAGGTTGTTTTTTGGCCGTGCAAGAGAGAGCTGGTAGAGTCAAAAATGGCACAAAATGCAATCATTTTTGTTAATAATAACGTGGATCACGCAGTCTCAAAGAAAGTTTTTGTTAGTAGTTTTTAAGATAGTTATATTTAATGTTGATTTTGTTTATGAAAAACCAAATTCAAAGGTAATTTGTGAAGAAATTGTATTTCCTTCTACTTTCTTGAAAATGCCACGTCAGCACTTTTTTCAAGATTTCAAACCTAATTATCTCGAAAATTTGCGTGGCTACCCCTAATTTTCTTTTTGGATTTTAATAGCCCATGGTAACATCTACCTTTCTTGTATAGTCATCCGCCGGGAAAAAATACCTCGCAATTAGTAGGCACCGTCCTTAACTGGGTTCCACTGTATGTATTCAAACAGTGCTACTTCTTACGAACAACTAACTGAAAATGTGTTTGAAACAACATGGTCGCAAGCTAAGTGGCAGTAAGGCTGATTTACTAAACGAGTTCTCAGCCACGCACGTGGAAATGCTGCCAGAGATATTCTGGAAGATGAAGAATTTCTTAAAAATAACTTGTGTCAGGATAACACAGCTTCAAAATCAGAGTCACGTGATTCCGATGTAAAGAACATACACCCCACTCCCCCCTCCAGGTAATTATTGCATAGCCGGGACCCCAGCACCCTAAGCACTTGGCCACGCCAACTCTTTTTCACTTATTGTTTTTTTTTTTTCGCAATAAGGCTGAGAACGTTGGGTGATATAAATACCCAACCGTATTATGCAGTTGTCCTTTGACCAAGCTCTTTTCTTATCAACTTCAAGATGGTGAACAGAAGTTGAAACGTACCGTTTTAACACGTGCGCAGGCAAGGGCGATAGGGAATTAAGTCGATCCGGACGTCTCAGATTCAATTCCTCCGATCTGACCACTAAGCTGGATTTGAAACAGATCAATGTCCTCAGATTTCAACTCCCCCAGTTTAGACTGCAATACTGCTATCTTGAGTATCCAGCGTCCCCTAATTAGCCCCGAGTAGTGCTAAACTGCATAGAGGAAGGGTTATTTATTTTACCCACGCATCCGAGTGCGATTAGGAGCTTCCGCTCCACCCGTCGATGGGATGCTAGGCTAACGACAAGGCCACAAATTAATTATTCCAGACCCGTCAAATTAAAACAAAGAAAGTTAGCGTGGAATGCCTCTGATATACGTCAGAACCCTACACCGGTCTATTTTTGTTTATTATGCGGAGTAATTGAGTTTGAAAGCCACTTAAGAGTCGTACTCTGTAAGATTCGAACTTGGGCCGGCCACGGTACCTCACCGATTTGGCTGAAATTTTGCATGTAGTCTTGGTTTAGGGTCCTAACTACGAAATGGATGTTTTTTAGTTCTTTTAGTTTTTACTTTGGGAATTGTGTTGATGGCCGGTTTCGATCGTCTCCGAAGGGGATCCAATATGGCGGATCCAAGCCCTTCTTGTCACTCGACCTCCGAGCATACCATAAACTTTTAGCAAAACCTATTTTCACTGCTCTAAAGAACTATTTTTTTACTCCTGTTTAGCATCAGATATATTGCAAACAAGCAACGTTTTGGCACTGAACGAGGAAATCGTTGTAGTGTACTTCAAGGTTGCTTTTGGGACTTCTAAATTTACTGCATACTAAAAGACCAATATCTCCCATGTTATGTCGATTGAGAACTACGTATTTTACCTGAATGTACAGTTTTTATCGCTGTTTTGATTCAGCAAATAAAAAAATGGGCAACTTCAAAGGCACGCGAAAAAAAAATTCAACAAATTGTTAGAATTTGACTATCGCGCGACCAGTAACATCAACAATAATAAAGGGAAAGAGTTGAATTATTGTTCAATAATCGAAAAGATTTAAGGAACATTTGCTTCTGAGCAGAGATATATTACTTTCATGAATACATACTCTCGTACAAAGTCGTTCGAATGATATATATTGAAGAGGATTCGCGATTAATGCTTAGTCCATTCGTTTAAATGTCTGCCCTGAAAGAAAGCCGCTCTTCCGATAAATACATATCAGAAATGACAAGAAAAGTATTTTTCTTTTACATAATTTAAGCAACCTATTCACTGAATAAGGGAACGAATATCATGCAAAAGATGTACAGATAGGGTTTAAACCACTTTTTGCTTACCGGTTTTATCGATGATACCGAAGTATACCACTGTTATACCCGTGAAGATGCCATATAGCAGTGTCACGCATAAACGTAGCTCAGTCTGCTTTGTTTTTTTGTCAGTCTCCATAAGGCTTTCTAACAGCGGGTCAACACTTTATCAGTTAAATTCGGTGCAATAAAATTTAAAACCTGGGCACATTTCCTCATTTTGGACGAGACGAGCGACTGGTTTGAAACAACACTGAAGGGAATAATCAATATCCGAATGGTGAAATAAACAACCTCGTCGCGTTCTTCAGACTCTACGATGCTAATTAAATTACCGAAAAAACCGTGGCTATTTTTAAAACTACGGGTATATTTCTAAACCTGAATTGCGTTCATTTTCCGTTACCGACTTCGCTCAGCCAATGAAGAAAGAAGCTGGTAAAGATATTTACCTTACAGTTGTGAAACTTTCATTCCGAAAAGCGCAATAACTTATGGCTATGTTTGAATGTATCAGTTAATTACTATCACATTTGCAGAGTTTGCAAATTCCACTTCACTTTGTTTGTTTTTTAAATACTGGTGAATTAAAATCTATACAATTCATGAAAACGCACTTTAAGTGAATATTGGCAAAGCCGTGGATTTCAAAGTAAATAAGCAAAAGAATTGACTGGAGCCATATGCAGGGTTTAAAATACCTTTGTTCCTCCGAAAAGTGTTTTGGCGAAAAAAAAACGAAACGTAGCATTTCAATCATGTACTTTTGAAAATAGTATCTCTTCTCTTGTTGCATGATTGCTTCATTTTAGCTACGGTGTTGTGGACATCCCTTTACTCCTTTTGAAAATAATAATAAGTAATAATTTAATTAGCGGTCTAAATTTATTCCGCGGTTTCTCACGACTGAAACGAACAACCCTGTCCTTTTCTCTCTGTCCAGGCAGTCACTGTTGATTACGTACTCATGAAGGTATTTTACCTAGCTATTAGGGAATACGCAGTGTACAAGACAAGAAAACTTGTGCTCCAGCGAGCACACACGCTACAGTTGCTCAATTGTATCCTCTTTTATGGCCTTTTACGCAGACTAAGTAAGTAATGTCGAATTTGTTAGGCGTGTTGTTCACTTCATGATTGAAATCAGGGAGACTGAAAGTATCCGGTATATTGAAAAAATTTCAGAGTGCTCGTCATGGCAAAGTGTGGTTTTTCAAAGTTTGTTGGCGATTCTTGTGGCCATGGTACGTCATCAGCCAATAATACTGAGTGTATAATGTTAGCAGAGTGTACAAAAGACATAAAACCACATCTCAAGGGCTTCAATGTGATCGATTCCTCTCTCACGAGCGAGATGCAGTTGATCTTCGCTAGAGCAGGTAAAATATCTAAATCTATTCAGCAAATACATTCGTATAGTTTAAATTCTTGTAAGCAAAACAATTATACAAGTCAAATCGTTTTTTCCCCTTCGGCTGCTCATTGTAGCTCTCCAACGGTCCCTGTTATAATATTACTGTCAAAGTTGTCACATCATGTAGTTCCGATATCATCCAACATATCGACTGATTTGATCAGGTTCCAGGGGGTGGAGGGGTCGGGAGGGGTGGGGTCGGGGATCTGCTGGAGCCCCGCTCTTTTGGAGCAGTAAACCCCTAAGAGACCCTGTTTGGTCTTTCTTGGTGTTCCTTATGTTTCGTATCACGATTGTTCAGGTTTCGATCTTAATCTTTCCCAGAGTTTTTTTTTTATTTCTTGCTGTCAGAAAGAACAAAAATCTGGGCTTGGCCAAGCATATCTGCAGTTTTAAATTATGACGGCGTTTACATATTTTTCAATGCAGGTCAATTTGAATTGACTGCTGAACATGAGTGCATAACAATCTGTCCTCGTCATCGTGACATTTACGGAATACGTTGGACCTGTGGAAAGTCGCGTTGTTGCATTCAAAAGGAGTTTAGTGGTCACTCGTCACAACCACCAAAAGGAAATCGTGGTGTCAACTTGTTTCAGGCTAAAGTCTTGGTTGCTGAAACCGGAAAAGTTATTCATGTTGGCTCGCGTAAGTTCCTTCGATATAATTTAAAGCTGGCTGACCTTCAAAGAAGGGAAACGCTTTATCTATGACCATCCAATATAGAGATGCCTATTATCAATTGAAAATATTATTGTCATTAGGATTGCCATTATCATCATCATCATCATCATCATCATCATCATCATCATCATCATCATCATCATCATCATCCTTCATCACCATCGTCAATATTGTTGTTGTTGTTGTTGTTAGGGGTGCTTGTTGGATTAGGGCCACCGAGAGTATGGGCGAAAAACGAAATAGGCTAGCTTCTTAGAATAGGGGCAATTGTTAGAATGCAGGTGCCTGTTGGAAGAGGGCGGGCGCTTATTGAAATAAGGCTCTTATAGAATGGAGGGCTTATTGGAACAAGAGCGCTTATTAGAATGGAAGTTCAAATAACTTATTATTCTTACCTTAATTTTCTAGCAATATGCCCACAGTGCAGGCAAAAAATAAGTCATTTAGCAGGAACTGCTATTGAAGAAAAGGTCAACCAAGAAGCGTATGATTGTGATGAGGAAGAACATGGAACAAAAGGAAATGAAACAAAAGAGGAAGACAGTGAAGAGAGAGGACTGGAAAATGCAGAGAATGACCAGAAGAACACTTGTGTTTTTGCGGAAGAAAGTTATTGTCTTGTACATGAAGTAAATAAAGTGGCTTTGCCAGAAGATGTTGTCGAAGCAAGTTTCCGGTTAGAAGAATCGATAACTGAAGACCAAGAAAGCACGGTAAGTCATGTCTCATTTGAACAATTTTTACTTCTTCGCCTTTCCTGTGATGGACAAAACCAAACATTACATTTCTTTAATAAGTCAAGTACGAAGTCCCGCTCTTAGCCACTAATTAAACACAAACTCTCAGTTTGTATCTTACTGTAAGAAATCGAATGAACCAGTTATTTGTCTTTTCCTCTGGAGAAAAAAATTGAAGTCAGGGTTAGCGAGCGGGACTTACCGTAAACGATTCAGCATCTATCCCGGTTTCCGTAGCATGAAGAGACTAGGAGTATTTCTACTCCACCCTGGATGGGATGCTAGTCCATCGCATGGTTACCCCCAGCAGTAAATTCGCCGGTACCCATTTATACACCTGGGTGGAGAGAGGCACTATGAGAGTAAAGTGTCTTGCCTAAGAACACAACGCAGTGCCCCGGCCAGGGCTCGAGCCCGGATCGTTCGATCCATAGTCCAGCGCACAAACCATTAGGCCACCGTGCATCCCAACGACCGGGATAAGCTCAAGTCTGGTAAGCCACTAGACTCGTATGCAGACTTTACCATTCAGCCTCTATTGGTTCAACGAAAACAAATTAAAAAAAAACACGAGAGAAACCGCCAGCGAAGCAAGCGCGGGCGCGAGGGATGGGATGGGAGAACCTTCCATCCCCCACCCCGCCCCCCTTCTCTTCTAGCTTTAACAATCGCGTTCAAGGGTCTCGCGACTCTGTAAACAGTCTAGGCGTACCGTACAATACAAGCTGTAGAATGGACCAGTCATAGAAAACTAGCCTGGTTTAGGCGTTTGCGCGCACTAAGTCAGCATAATCTAAGATACTATAACTTCAGTTACTGTTTGTTTAAAGGTTACTTCTCTTGAGGAACAAGACATCAGTTTAACCCCACAAAGCGGCGGTGCACTGAATAGAGAAAGCTTGATGGCTGATGCTTTAAGGTCACACATCAAAAGCTACAGAAAATCGAAACTGAACGATTTTGTTGAGAGCTGTGGGTTGTCGCCAATAAGTGAGGCAGATATGGATTTATCCTCTGCTTCAGAGCGTTCCAGAAGAAGATACATTGCCGAAACTCGTGAAGTTGTAGAGGTTGTTCTTAGAACATTATCGCCGAGTCATGCTGCGGACTTGTGGGAGGCACTGACAACCTCAAACAAGATGCGAGAAGCCTTTGATCTTCCCAAACTCGAATATGATGAGAAGAAACGTTCCAATGAAAGTAGTGATAAGTATATCGGAGCTCTTGTTGAAACTTATGAGAATGCGCCCAGTAAAAATGTTAAGAGGCAGGTTCTTTCTATCATAGCAGACCTGACTACCCTCGAAGAAATTCGCAAATATTTGCCAGGTTTAACGAAGTATCAGTTTTGTGAAGCAAGAAAGCACCGACTGACGTGCGGACGTGGGGCTCCCTTGGTAAAAAAGGCCGGAGTCCGTGCTAGAGTTGACATCAATCAGTTGGATCATTTTCTCAACTTTATAACCAGTCCGTACATAGTACAGGACTTACCATTTGGCGAGCGGTTCTTAAAGCTATCTTCTGGAGAGGTAATTCACACCCCAAACGTCATTAGAGTGACTGTAAATGAGCGAATTATCGACCAGTATTTGCAGTATTGCAAGGAGTGTGAAATGACTCCACTCAGCAGAAGTACGCTTCGTCGTGTCCTGTCTGCTTGCAGCGCATCAGTACGAAAATCCCTTCAAGGGCTTGACTACTTTATTTCAGAAGGTGGCAAGGCCTTCGACGATTTGCTGAAGTTGGTTGACAAGCTGATTGACTGTGGGATCCACTCAAGTACTGCTCGGGATCTCCAAAAAGCGCTGAAGTCAGGAAAGAGCTATCTTAAAAGTGATTTTAAAGTAAGTGCTCTGCTCCGTCTGGTGGCATTTCGTCTGATATCAGCCAAACTTGGTCTACGACCTCGTCGGCTAAGTATCATGCGACATTCCGTGCGTTTGCAGGATAACTGTTAAATACAAGTATCTTGCGCAAAAAGATAGTTGCCTCCTTCAGTGCCATTTTAATTCCAATTTAAGCCCTGAGCTTATAATTGTTCAAAAGGCTTTTTCAGCAGGTCTATTTTCGGGAGAGCTTATTATTGTTAAGAATTTTGTGTTTCAAAAATATTTCGGTTTCTTTGGAATCGATATTGCGCCCAATAAAACAGTATAGAAGTAAAGCGCATGGTAAAACACCCTAGACATAAGAATTTAAAGTACAAAAGCAAGTTCTACAGCGGTCTTAAGTCTCGGGGCATACCCTTACACCCTTACAACCCAAAATGCATAAAAAATTTGTACAACGGGGTTGTATTTGGAAGAAGTTAAGATATCGAGGAAGGGCTCAATCTTTATATCATTCGTCTGGGCTGAATCAGGGTTACAAACGTACGAAAGTACGTGACGCACCTAGCCAATAAATTATTAGCAGTTCTCCTAGCAAAAATTGAACCCAAGACCGTTGATTGTCTTCTCAAATCGCTCTTAGTACTTTTTTGTTTAGATAGATGTTCTTCTTTACACAGATCAACATCACGACTTCGCGTGTTCCAGATCACTGCAGTAAGTATGCTCTTAGCGATCCCAAAGATTCGAATTTTGCGAACAGCTGCGACCACAACCATGATCTTCTCTGTGAGCGCTGCGAGGAATTGAAAACTGCGTTATCTGATGTACAGGCCGCAATTTTGAACTGTTCTTTTGAAACAGAAAACGAAAAAGAGGATGCCCTTTACGAGTTTCAAGAGGCCGTGACAGCTATCAACAAGTGGAAAGCGCATCAGCTGCGCGTTGTAAATCAGGATGGAGCGCGCAGTGACGTAATCGACTGTCTGAGCGAAACCAACATATTGCTTACTCAGGATTGGGCAATGAAATTTCTTCCGCGACTGTACAGAGAGTCCCAAGGCGAATGGTTTGGCAAAAGGGGCCTTTCATGGCACATTACAGTCGCCTTGAGAAAGAGAGAGGAAGAAATCGCGACGCAAGCATTTATCCACATAGTTGAAAGTTGTACCCAAGAAAGCGCATCCGTGGTGACGCTCATGGGACACGTTCTGGCTACATTAAAGAAAGAGAACCCAGAGATCGAAAACGCATTCTTTCGTTCTGATAACGCAGGGTGTTATCACTCTGCCAGTACTATCCTGGCATGTAAGAACATCAGCAAGCAGACTGGAGTTTCCATAAGGCGCCTAGACTTTTCAGATCCACAAGGTGGTAAAGGCCCGTGTGACCGGTTCGCCGCCACCATGAAGAATCATGTACGCACTTACATTAACGAAGGCCATGATGTTATTACAGCTGAACAGTTTCAGGAGGCAATGCTCTCACATGGTGGGGTTCCTGGGGCTAGAATTGCTCTGCTTCCCGATCTAGTGTGTGACAAATCTAGCACCAAGTGGCCCGGCATCAGTAAAGTAAATAATTTCGAGTTCACCTGTGATGGTGTTAAAGTCTGGCGAGCATACAACGTTGGTGAGGGGAACTTATTCCCATGGTCTAAATTCGAAGGTAAAAGCGCACACAATATGATATGTCAGTTTGTGTTAAATTTTTCCTAACTTTACGTAGAGTTTTAGTAAATGTATTTTCATTTAAATCGTGGTAACAATAGACCTTTTTCGCTTGGGCGGTTTGTTTTCCCATTACAGACCACGTGATATTCTCTAGAGAATTTTTCTTTTATCCACATAAAATTTATTCATTCATATACACGCGACTATTTGAAAATTTGAAAGCAAGAATTCTCAAGAGTATCATCACGTGGTCTGTTATGGGGCAACAAAACGCCCAAGCGAAAAAGATCTATTGCAGTTGTAGATTTTAAAAAATGATGAGTATAGTGAAAATGTTAGATTGCTTATCGCTGGATAGTCACTTATCCTTGCCCTCCCGCTTGCCCTTTTTTGCCGTTTAAAACGGTTGATTTGATTTGCTAGTTTTTTTTCTTGAATTTCCTTTGTTAAAATCTAGCCAATCAAATCATGTGACCCAGAGCCACCTGTCTCTTGTGCTAAGGCCGCGCCGGCTAAGAGGGACAGTTGGCCCTCCATCATTGTCCATGAGGACGAGAATGCAAGCGAGTCTGAAAAAGCTTGTTTTCAACGAGGTTTTGCCTGTTCACTTTACTTCTTAGATGTGAATGTTTCTTCAACAAACATAACGGACGTGATGTTCTCTGATGGGGGATTCCGGCCAGTAAAGCCAAGAAAATCCACGAAAGGTCAGACAGCCTGCAAAGGTGGCGAAAAAAATAATCCCGCAGAAGATCAGGGAGGCGATAACGACAATGACCTCGATGATGACGCATCAGGTATTGAAGCTGAAGGTGTAGATAAATGTGAATTGTTTGCCTGACCAAACGAAGGTTGTGTCAAAACGTACCAACGCTATGGCTCGATGATAAACCACACACTGTATGGTCAGTGCGTGATTCAACCTGAGAGAGAGTCGCTTTTAGACACAGCGAAAATGTTGTATAGTAAAAAGCTGCTGGCTGATAACAACGTCCTTATAGCAACTACGGAAACGGCGGCGGTTTTCTCACCATCATCGCCAAACAGCATATTGGATACGGGTTGGGCGTTGAAATTAACCAAAAAGTCGAAGCCTTTCAGTGAGAAACAAAAGGGTTTTCTCGAAGAAAAGTTCACAATCGGTGAGACAACGGGACGAAAACTTGATCCCGTGACTGTAGCTCGACAAATGAGAGTAGCCAGAAGCAGCGATGGGCAACGACAGTTCACAACTGAAGAACTACTGTCTGCCACCCAGATTCGAGGCTACTTTTCCCGTAGAGCAAAATCCAAGAATCAAGCAACGGTACAAGCTGAGGAAGACTTCGTGGCAGCTCAAGTTGAAGATGCCATGGAAAGCGTGCGAAATGAAGTAATAGAGCAAACACAACCAGATCATCCACTCACCTATGACGGCTATGACCTTTGTGATCTCGTTGCTAGGAAAAAGCTGAGTAAGTTAACAGTACCCGTACTTCAAGACATTTGTTGCAAGTTTGAGCTGGATGTCAGTTCGAAGGGGCAAAAAGTACCACGCCGGAAAGCACCATACATTGAAATATTGGAGAAACATGTGCGAAGTTGTTCTTGCTTTGACAAGCTACCTGCAAACTGAGCACAGCATTTTGATTGTGTCCGCATACGGTTCTAAATAGATTGTGTAGAGTTGCTTTGCTATCTAGAGGTGCAGCTTGCTGGGATCACTCCTTTTCCCACTACCAACTGCTTCCTCTTCCCATATCGGGTGATAGCAGTATTAAAACTGTTAACTTAGAACTTAATACATGTATATTAGAAGTACATGTATATTAAGTTAGAACGCCTGGTGACAGATGAGTCTAAAAACGCTTGGTCTATTCAGGCAGTAATGTTACTTTTGAGAAGATTACATGATCAGGTTAAATGTTTTGTAACAACAGATCATCAGAGAGAGCCCCTCCCAGCAGGGGCGGGGGGTGTAGGAAGGAGTCCATGTTCCCTTGTTCCCCAAAAATTTCCCTTGTGTTCCCTTGTTCCCTAAGAGTATTTTGTCGATTTTTGTGAACTCTGTCCCCTAAAATATCAGAAGTACAGGTTTTGTTTCCAGGTTTATTTTCCTTTTGTTTACTTGTTCTCATTTATTTTATGCCCATGCCCCTGGGAGGGGCGCATCAGAGTTTTTAGGAAGTCACCATGGCATTGTCGTAGGAATTGCATTAGTTTTTACGGAAGCCGTGTTTCTTTTATTTAATACATTTTTTTTTGGTGCTATACATAAAACCGCTTTATAGTGTTTAAGGGAACAGACCACTTCATTTAAATTATATGTTAGCTAATTTTTCCTAATTATATTTTTTCCACCTGTCTAGCAAGAATATTTTCCATTTGAAAGTTTAAAAATATATTTTTGTTTATTTTAAGATTCCAAAAGTAGCCACTTACGGATTGTTTTGTGTTTTGTTTTCCCTTTGATTCGTGTCAAAGGGAATTCCCCATCTCGTCCCCCACCCCCCCCCCTCCCCCCCTCAATAATAAAATTTTCCGACCCGTGGTTGTTCATTTCAAGTGCTGATTCAGGTATCAGTAGTAACTCGTGGAATATGGCGTTACAAAACACGGAAACAAACACTCAAATTTTTCTTTGTGCTTAAATTAGCTTAAGAGTAATTGTTGAATGATGTGAAAAATCATCTTTGAAACGCAAGGTGAGTCAAGCCTTGAAATTCGTCAACTAATACATAGAAACTGATGGCAAACGAACAGCGTACAATGCGAAACAGGAATATCGACGTAGCTATAATTCTCTTTGTTTACTTTTAAGCTAAGATTATTTTCCATACCACTGATACATTCTATACACAGCCTTGGTCTAGTAAACTAGCCCCGCTCATGTAACTTTACCAGTAAGCACTACTATTCCATCGGTAAACGCCCTTATTCCAATAATGACACTACTTTTAAAAAGATGAGGTTAAACAAAAATATTTCATTTCATCCAATTCAGAAATAACAAAGATAACAGAATAGGTTTTTCTTTTTGTTCGTTGAGTTCGCAGTGCGCGAATACCTTCCCTGCTCTTCGACAGCAGCCCGTTTTTCGAGGCATAATTGATCCCCACCTCCCCACCCTTAGCTATTGCTAAAATTGTTCATTTCAAGTGCAGTTTATTTATTTAGCAGTGTCGCATGGTCGCATGCGTTATTCCGTCCAGAAACACAGAGCCATGATGCCAAGCTTGAATTTAACTTAACTTAACTGTAATGAGTACTGTTAAATATTGGAATGCCTAAGGTAAGTCCACCTTTGAAATTTCTAAAGCAAAGGAACAGCGTTCAAATGCAGTACGTGACAAAGAGTACTGTAACTTGATGTTGTTTACTTTTGAGCGGACTATAATCTTTTATGTTATTATTAGATCTATACTTAACTACACTTGTCTTCTAAGAATATGTTGCTGTTTTGTCGCTTCATTCCATATTTTGATCGTCTTGAGATGCAGAATAATATTTTATGATATTTTTGCGAAGTCGGCTTCCTTTGTGCATATTTGACACGGAGTTGTTTCGAGGCGGTTCGTTATTTTTATCCCTGAAATCAAATTAGTGATCCGAGAGCCGTCTACAAAATTGTTCAGACTATTTTCCCGTCTTATTTAGGGTACTAAATCGTCGTTTAAAAACAAAATTTGCTGACATTTTCTTCGATCAAGAAGAAAATGTTAACGCTTTGTCCCCACATTGTCCCAGGACGTTTTGTTGATTGCTGCATCATACGGCAAACTACAGTAACTTATAAATTTTTTTTCTCTCGTGCAAATAAAGTTGCCCATTTTTTTATTTCTGATATCAATTCATCTATAAATACCCTACATTTCTGTTAAATGGTAAGTCCTCAATCGACATAACATGGGAGATATAGGTCTTTCAACATAGTGTAAATTTATGAGTCGAAAAATCATCTAGGCAGTACCGTACAACATTGTGCTCGTTCAAAATCAAAACTTTTTATTTTAGCAAAATGTTCGATGCAGAACGAAAGATAAAAGACAGTTCTTTAAGGTGGTGTTAATGGTTTTTGCTAAAAGGTCATGTTAGGCTCGGAGATAGAGTAACAAGAAGTCCTTTGATCCGCCATATTGGCTAGCCTTGGAAGCCGGTCAAAATCGGCCGTCTCCATAACTTCCAAAGTAAAAATTTATAGAGCTTTAAAACATCATATTAGTAGAAAGGACCCCAAATCATGATTGCATGCAAAATTTCAGCCAAATCGGTGAGGTACCGTGGCCGCGACTTTTTAATATTGTCCGAATCTTACTGAGTATGACTCTTAAATGTCATTTCCGCCATTATGTGGACCACACCTACTCTCAGCCATCTTCCTCCCACTTATACAAGTGTATGGTTTGTAAATCTTTCCGCAATTTTATTTTGGTTTTGCATTAATTCCAAATGATCTCGATCTCTGTGGTCTTAAGTTAAAAACGAGCCTGAAAGTTTTCATCCTAGACAACCAGATCGATAATCCAGCTGCCTGTACTCGGATTGATGTCTCTCTTTTGCCTACTGCAAGTAGTGCTGTTAAAAAGTTTTGAAAAAAATGTTATTTTTTGTTGGGATTAATTGAAAACGCGGATCTGTATAGGAAATGGGGATATTTTGAAGCTTCTTATCACGAGTCCAAATATAGTTAAACCGGCTAAATTCCGCATTTTTTTTTTTTTTTCACGCAAACATAATTCAAGGCAAAGCCATAACTAATTTGTACACGAAGCCATTATTTGCGGTAGTCACATTAAAAAGTAATTTTCATCTTGGCGGATCAACAATTTCAGGCTAGTTTTATGCATAATTGGGTAATTCCGTTTTCGCTTGGCTGATATTTGCTTAGGAATTGCTCAAGTAGAATAACCATCGATAAAATGGTTATAAATTACATGTTAGTCGAATTTTCTTGAGTACAGATATGAAAGGACGATTAAGAATTTTAAAAAAGTCTTTTTGTGGTCCACCGTTAATTTCATAAAGGTCAGCATCATTTTAAAAGTCACTCCTATCAGAATTATTCAATGCGAGTTAATAGCTAAAACACCAAATTGCGTCCGGGATTCAGGAATTAAAAACAATGGTAAAATGTGACAGTTGCTGGCTGTAATTTCTAAGCTCCTGTTAAGCACATTTATATTTTATAATTTAAAAACCACTTGTTATAATTGATTTTCATATTTCTAGATATCAAGATGCGGCAAAATAAAACTAAGGAAATAAAGTAGAGCTAGCAGTGGGGAATGTAGTTAAGGCAAAAATTCATATTTTAGTCTCACTTTTATCGCATGTTTTGTCTATTGCGCTGAGCGGTTATCTATTTTTTCTCCAAGGTTAGTAAGTTGTTTTAAAGTTACTCTCCATTAACTAAGTTGACATTGATAAATCGGGATTCCTCGTCTAACAAGGTCAACGCGATAAGGGCTATATCGGAAATCACACTTCAACGTTGCTTCTGTTTATTCGCATTTCCCTCGCCTGCACTGCCACAAACAACATCCAGATCAATCACACATGCATGTGATCAAAAAGAGAGCGATAATTAAACGCCTCTCTGTTCCTTGTGTGTAAAACAAAACCATGGCTCCCCCTAAACAAATCCAACAATGAATAAGTGTTGATTTACATCTATTGCTTCCTAGACAAGTGTCTAGCATTTCAAAGCGTCTGATTTTTGCTGCGTACGCCAATGAAGTCCCGTGCGATAAAAAAAATATTTTGGTTGATCGGAGCGGTGGGAAGCCCGCTTTCTATATTTTATCGCAGTATAATTACAGGATTATACGTCTGGTAAACTCATCACAGGACGGATGAAAACCTTTGTTATTTAAGGAATGCATCAAAATTGATTACTTTCCGCCAAATTTTTTAGACGTAAACACGAAAAATAACTTTTAATTTATATTTCTATAAACAGCGAGTCCCTTGAGTCGGCGGTACTGGATCCAAAAATCTTTTGAGTTTTGTGTTTTTCGCCCTGCAACGACTTTTTTATCGCCGATATCGCCGATATGGGTCTTCAAAGTTATGTAAGACTTTTTTTTTATTTTTTCTAAAACAATATCGTTATAATAATACCGCGTGGACAATATGCCGATATATATAAACATAACGTAACTCATTTTATCTGAGTGTCAAAAATTTAATCGTTTCCTGGTCCATTGTAGGGAAACCTCACGGATTGAAAGCCCTTGCATTGTTTATCAAGCATCTTGAGACCACGCAAATGAAGTCTTTGACCACTTTTAAAATTTAGGATGTTGAATAAATTGTTGTTGTGTGGGCAGGATTTTTGAAGCCCACGGAAAAAAAATTCTTCTTCTGTTCTGTTCTGACAGGTGGCCGAGATCGCCAAGCGCGCAGGGCGTCCTGGGATATACGGTGCAAGTTTGCCGTGTGAACTGTGTATATCTTGTTCTTTTGCGATTGTCAAGCGAATTACCTCGAGAAACGCGTCTTATCGTCTTTCCAGCTACTGCATAGGTACAGACAGAGCTAAGGATAAGTGAGAAAGCGTCGATATCCCGCAAGATGGTGGAAGAATGCGCGGAAAGCAGATTCCATCGGCCGTTTTCGCGCTAGAGGAAGTGTTTGCCGGTCACCCCTCGCGGCCATGTAATCGTACGTTAAATCGTTCATCCTCTTGATCTGGTTTTGTCTGGGCTTCGGCGTTTCGTTCTGTCGCCAAAATGATGTGCGATATAATGCCTACGATCACTGAGGACCCACCAGAGATCCATTATGGACAAAATGAGGAAACGAACTTCGAGCAACTTATGGTGAATATGCTCGACGAACGGGACAAGCTCATGGAAACTCTTCGCGAAACTCAAGATTCGCTTGCGCTTACAAGAGCAAAGTTAACAGAATGTCAAAAGGAGAAAGACGGTCTCATGAGTCACTTGGAGTCTGTGCTTAATGATGTAAGGAACAGTTTTACTCGTATTTTAATCAATATTTTGCCGTGGTCTGAGGTTTGACCATTCATTCTTTTGGCTTACTCAAATACGCCATATTTGATCTGTAATTGAGTGTCATTTCATGTAGCGAGTGTTTACTCACTCCCAGCATACGGCTAGCATTGTACACGAACGAGTGTATATGCAACATTTTAACAAGAAACCTTTTCATTTAGCGACAGCGGTGTTCAAATCGAAGTTAGTCGAAGGTATATAAAATTCCAGAATGCGCGAAGAATCTTCAGATCGTCGTGTTGGGCTCCCAAGCTGCATTCCTAAAGTCAGCGACGGAGAAATTCCTGTTACTTTATAGTCTGAAGTACCAGATTAAACCGTATAGATGATAACGCGAGTTTGCGGGTCGAGAACTTATAATTTGCCGATGAGTTTATGTTATTTTTCACCAGAGATCATGCATATTTATGTATTTATGATGCGTACTTGTTTTTACTTTGCTGAGCGCATCTTGGGGTCTATCTTCTCGAATCACACGTGTGTAAGAAAGATTTATTATTTTCCGGTGAATTTTCTTTTATTTCCAGGGCGATGATCAGCTAATTGAAAGACTAGCTGGTTTGGATGGAATTATTACTGAGTCTGGTAATAATTTAAAAGAAGAATCTGGCAGGAACCGAGTGCGAGTTTTGGCAGAGGTAAAGTTGTTTTATTCTGTTATTCGCTTGGTGAATCGCCTTAATCACATCACCCAAACGCGAACGAATTATTCTAATTAGCAATTCCTTGGTTTTCTTTGGAATAATTTGCTCCAGAGAATGTATTTAGGAGAAAGAGTTTTGCTTTTGGTTCTTGGTGTTTGTAAACAATGCTAGTGGGAATCCATTGTACGGGCTGTGATCTTTAATTTAAAAATTTTACACAGAATTATAGAATTTATAACTTATGCTTGCATTGCTTTCTAAGAAACCTGTTTCCAGCTTTAACATGTTACTTACAAAGTTCACCTTAATTATACGAGTCGAATATTAAACAAGTTTGTTCTCTCGAATATTGCATTTTTAATTCGTGCGTATTTGACTTAGAAAATGATGAGTTTCTCGTTGGCTTGTTTGTTTTGCATGAATGAATCTATCTTTGCGTGCATGATGCTTTTCATCGACTTCCAGCAAAAGACAGATCGAGTGTCGTACTCTCACCGACCAAAAATCATCAGAGAGAATGCTTAACGTGTTTTTTTTCCGTCGGTGAATTGTCATAACTTTGCATTCAATCATTTCGCCGCTTCATCGTAGATCATGCTTTCGAAAACGTATTCTGTTTTGTTCGATATTGTTCCCAGCTGGACTGAAAGTCGTGCTGCAAAATTTAAGCTTCTCTTTTTCTGCAAAGCTTTTGAAAGAACCTTAGTATGTATTTCCGGTGAATTCTCTATGTGGTATTTCATTGCTGTACAGTAGGTTTTGGATCGCTGGTTTTTAATAGCGGCGATGATGACCTATTCAATTCGATCACTCGTAATTTGCCGTGGAATTTAATCGGTTTTTTCCTTAAAGCTGGTATTATTTGCTTTTTGACACTAAGCTAACGAAGGCTTTATTAAAAAGACCCTCGACTCCTCAAACAAGTCCATTTTAATCAAAGCACTTGAACGTATTTTGAAGAATTTTTTTCACCGTGCCTCGCATCACGAGATCAAGGAAATTATTTGTATACAACTATTATTCCGCCGGGTAAATGTCTCGCGACCGAGAACAACCTTTTTGTACAGACAGGAGTGTGTTTACCAAACTCTTTAGTTTAATTTGCATGAGAATAAATTTGTGATCGGCGATTGTTGAGTTAGCGCGTGTTGTACGATGCCGAAATGTTTCCTACCTCGATAGCTGTCGTTAGCTAATGTGTAATCCTAAACTCTGAGTGAGTATAATATTGCTCGACCAGTGATATCTTGTCGATAACGAGCGATTAGAGAATTCCATGTTGCTTGGCAGTGGTGTGCGCCGAGGACAAATAGCAATTTAATACATGTCCTGGGATGAAAAGGGCAAACAGGGTTTCTGTTTATATGTAAATACATCCTGACTCGTCACGGTATGTGATCTGAACTATTTGCTTGCATTTGACATTTGCAGTGGCACTTGCTAATCAAACAGTTTCTTAGCTTCACTGCTTTGTGGTCGGAAAGGTGATAAAAGCACTTAACAGTACAATGTGCAAACTAAGTGTGGAATCGTATTTGTAAATTGCAATGCAATATTTTGTCCATTTGTCACGGATTGAGGTTATTAATAATCTCTGCAAATCCAGAGCTAAAAATATTATGCAATTTTGTGATTCCAACTTTTTGTCATGTTATTTTAAGCGTAACAGGTTCAAATTTTGGACAACAATGAACTATAATTTTGTCATTTTAATGGCTGTCAAGTGAACCACAACACATGTATATACCATGTTGTGGTTCAGTTTTACCATTGGTACAAATATCTGGTGTTTTCCTTTGTTTTATATTCGTTATCATATTATCATATATTACCATACTTATACCAGGACAAAGGAAAATACCAAATTGTACCAAGGACAAAATTGAACCACAGCATGTATATTTGCAACAAATAACATGCATTTTCATCTTTTTTGGTTTAAGAATTTTTTGTTTTTACCTCAATCTTGTTTTTGAGTGTGTATAATTTTGTGTAATTAATTGATATTTAATTATAATCATGATTAAATGAAGCTTATTGTAATAATGTCAAACCTGCTTTGTTCTGAGTTGAACATCATGATTATCAATTTTTGATTTAAAAATGCCACAACATAATCACAAAGAGGCATTAGTGATTTATGATGTAAAAAAATGCTCTCTAGCTAACAAGTTTGAAAACACTATTCTGTTGATTGCCTGGCTACAATCTAAATGGGTGAAAATAACCTTCATTGATATTTAGAGTCAGGCAAAAGTTAGCCAGAGAACAACTATGTTTTGGTTCTCTTTGCTATGCATAAAACATGAATCTTTGTGGCTCATTTACTGGCCAAAGTGCTTCAACATGAATACAAACATCATTGCAGTTTAAGTGGTTACATAAACCTTGTTTTAATCTTGTCAAATAAATATTTAATTCTCCTGCTACCTCGTCCCTTTTTCTAATACATTTATTTAGCTAGATAATCTGGGGCAAAATGTTGTGGTTTTAAAAAAATATATTTCCAAAAGTAAATTTGGACAGTGTTAAAAATTTAAGTGAAAAAGAGTAACTGGAATGTTATTAGCCAGCGTAGCTTGGCGTTCTTGTCAGTCAGGGAACGAGAAAACGAGCACGTGAGCAAAGCAACGGCGGGGGGCAGAAGGGGAGAAAGAAAGAACGTCAGCCTCCAGACGCCACTTAAACGGGAGAAATCTTTTCACGTAATTATGTAAATGATACGCATAATTTGTGAAGAGTGGAAATAAAAAGGTGGTAAAACCAACAGTGACAATGACATACGATGACGTGTTCTCGAAAACAAACCACAAATTACAATTGATCTAGAATCAGTGGAAGTAAACACGACACGAACTAAGGCTGGTAAACTCCTTCGTAGTAGATTCCTCTGCTGAGCAGAATATTATTTCCAAACAGATTTGGAAGAACGCAGCAGCACGAAAGCCTCACGAGGGCAAGTCGGCACACTGGTCTTCGATAATCAATGTAGCGTCGGTATTTTCACAGCTTTTCAGTAGAGAAAATGCTTGATAAATGCGGCTCTTGCCAAATCCAGTAGGCAGAACGGCGAGGACGTCTTTTCCCAGATATAGCTTTCTCACTGCTTGTTCTTGTTCGGTTTTCAAATGTAAACCCCGAAGTTTGCCTGTAATAACATCCATGTAATTCACATCAACTGCTTGCTTCACTTGTCACTTGTCATCAAATGCTAATGAGCAGTGTGAATGCGAATGAGTCATTTGGAATAAATTGAAGACAATGAACCAATCACAGGACAGATTAACGATTTTAGCCAATGGGAATTAGCGGCCTCTGGAGGCCGCTAATTCAAAAGATTTCTCCCGTTTAAGTGGCGTCTGGCAGCTGGCGTTCTTTCTTTCTCCCCTTCTGCCCCCGCCCTCACTTTGCTCACACGCTCGTTTTCTCGCTCTCCCTGACTGACTAGAACGCCAAGCTGGCTAGAATGTTATTGCTGACCACTAATTATTAAGCAGCATATGTCAACTAGATACAAAAGGTGTTTTTCAAATATTAATACCTGGGTTTCTTATGACACAATATTTGTTGACTTTATAGCAGCAGTAAGTGGCAATTTCCCTATTTGTCAGCATCTGTGGTGGATCACGTTTTTTTGCCACCAATAATAATCCAGGTGGTTTTAGAGACAGAAAATGTTTTTATTTAGAACCTAATATGAAGAACCCATACAGGATTGCAAATTACAGCCGGTCATCAGACAATGGCTGACAAAATTTTCCCATGTCAGACAAAACCATGGTCCGATGTTATGTTTGGCCAATTTTTTCTTAAAAGATCGTTATTTTACATATGAATCTAAATCAACCCTTTACGCTCCTAATTTGGAAATATTGTATTCTTTTGTGGTTTTGTGTCATAACAATTGCAAATCAAATATTTTACAATAAAGGAGTGAAGTTCAAAACATCCTACCTCATTTTTGTTGTCTGACCAAAAAGATGACTTAACAGACTTAATTATATCCTAAAAAAATAATTATTATTTGCAGCCCCGCTATGTAACAGTGTACAAGCAGTAGATAAAACACAAGCGGGAGATCTGTATGGGCGTATGGACGTCACAATTGTGAGCGGATACGCGAGCCATTGTAAATGGCCTACAAATCGGACGCAAATTATTATTGCAAAGTATTATTATGCGATTCAGTAGAAATCTGTATCAAAAATTAATGAATACTAATTAGCTGAGCAGGAGTTTGTATCAAAAGTTAATTATATTGTTTGATTTGTATTGGGGTTTACAGTTGTGTACATGTGATCTGAATACTGTGCTGGGATTGGCTTGCACCCTCATGAATAGTTAATGAATTTTACAAGTTCCTTATATCATATTGACAAATCTGACTAAATTAATACGTTGTTGTCATAGGACTTTGCAACAATGCTAAAAGAACTTAACCAAGCAAGGGAGCAGCTCTTAGAAAAAGATGAGGAAATCAGTGAACTGAAGTCAGAAAGGTGCAACACAAGAGTAAGTACACTGGATACATTCACCACAAGAGTTGATAAGTATTGTTAAATTCATCTAGTAAATACTATCCTGCAGAACTGGTGGTTTAGCAGGGCATGGATGAGTATGAAGCACAAAGGCAAGCTCATGTTCATACTAAACCCTCTGGTCTGTGGGCCGAGTAAATACTTGGTGTAGGTAAAAATGAAATCTGAACATCATGTCCGAACTTGTTCAGTTAATTTTATTTCCTTGAAGTTAATAATTAGCTGAAGTGGCTGCCACTAAAAGATATTAATGACCTCTGCTAAAATCAAGTGAAACCCTGGATATCATATTTACTGAATGCCTTTGCACACCATGAAGTCTGCTGTACCAGCTGTGCTTATTTGTTCAAGTTTGTTATGCAAACAATAAGAAATAAACAGATGAGACTCAATTGAAGTTGTTTAATTGTTATTACAAGAGATAAAGAATTTTCAAAAACTGTTTTGTTTTTTCTTACCCTTTGGATACCAGCCACATCATTTCAAGAATGAAAGGACCACCAGGCACCTAAATATACATGTAGATACATCACATACTCAACCAGGCAGGGATGTAAATAATAAGCTGAAGGCAGAGAAACTTACTGCCTGAGGACTTGACTTTTCTGGCTGAATGACCATTTATGCTCAACTCTTTCCGTGAAGGGCTGATCTCAGCAAACTTAACACAATGCACCAGTGAAAACTTGAGGCATTACCCATGACTAAGGCTGAACACTGGAAGGCAATGCCTCCAACCACCATTAGTTTTGGTGGTGTTTTAAATCACACAGCATATTGTAAAGCTAAAAACCTTCTGTTGTGCTACCTGTACTTTCTTTTTCCGTCATTGTCATATGGAGTGAAACAACTTAGTGAATACTTTGTTGATGCCAAATTTATGTTGATTCAGAACAGGACTGTATTTTGGCTGTAGAAAACTAAATTTCCAGAAAGTGAAACAACAAATAAATACAAAGATATCCTTCATTCAAACCCACACGGAGTAAATCAACAGACAAAGAAAAAAAAAAGTGAAAAACATGAACCCACATTTAATGGCCTTTGCTCCCTTCAAAATGCTAACTGTTTGCATAATCAGTGAGCCTTTTATCTCAATTGATTATGTGACTACTGATATGTACAATGGATGCAAAAAATTCATAACAGTATGATGTGTCACAGTATTTAAACAGTGAAAAATTGATCTTTGTGCTGGAAAATTGGTTGAGCAAAAAGCTTTTAGAGTGCAAGATTTTAAGCCTTCCTGCACTTGCTAAGTGCATCTTATCTAATATGCATGCATCAACTTGGTGAACCAATCATATGATTAATTGTGACAGGTATGTCAAAAATTACGTACGTCTAATTAAAGTTCCCTCTAGTCTGACCTTAGCTAATACACACCAATTAAAAATATACAACAGTTAATTAGTAAGCTTTTTGGCAGACAGACAGTCGGGCAAAGTTCAAAATGGCAGGATGTTGACCAGCGTTCTTTATGCTTTGGTTTAGTTTTCTTTGTGTGTTTATGTGTGTGTGGGCTGAACAAAAGGTTAAAATGAGGATAAGGCTAACATCCTACTATGTTGACTGAGAAACCTTAGTCAACTGCTGTCAAAACAAGTTGAACATTCTTTTCTATGCAAGGACTGAAATCTGATTTGAACTTCCATTCTTTCATGAGATGTTATCAAAAAGTCAAAAGTGGCCTCAGGCACACTTGAGAATTTGCCAAGCATTCTGCTGATATTTGTATAATCACATTGGCATTTTTCTCTTGGCTTCTCTTTTCTATGTGCTATTTTCTTACAATACTGCATCTTGGCTTGCAGTAATGTATGCATGACTCTTTTTTAATTAATGTTAATAATTACAATACAATGCTCTTATTTAAGCCACTTATTAGGTAAGCAGAAAAGGAAAAGCTTTTCTGCTATATAGTAACATAAGTACTTTCTAGGTTAAGTACCTCCCGTCATTTTAGTTCCCATCTTCCATTATGCACATCTTAAATTTGTAATTAAAGAATTTGAAATATAGACATGCATCTCCCATTAAAAAGCAGTCAGAATGAACATACCTAAAGGAAGTAAAAGAAGGTGAAATTGCAGCACCAGATGTTTTGCTGATAATGGACTTGGTAAATTTAAGCTGGCTTATAATGGTGGGTGGCAAGAAAAAAGTCGAAATTTTGACTTTGTCCCCTTTAATTTAATACGAGAATGTCAAATGTTAAAATTTTTCATGGTTGTTTACTCTGCCCTATTAAGTGATGTGGGATTAAACTATAGGTAACAGATATAAATTCTTATATAAACACTGTTAGTATTAATTGATTAATGTTTTATTTCTATTTACTGCAGCTTCTTCTAGAACATTTAGAATGTTTGGTAGCTCGACATGAAAGATCCTTAAGAATGACTGTTGTTAAACGACAAGCAGCCACAACTGGTGGTGTATCCTCAGAAGTAGAAGTTCTAAAAGCACTGAAATCCCTGTTTGAGCACCATAAGGCTCTGGATGAAAAGGTAAGCATTTAGTTATTTTGTGCAAAAAGGTATTAAAGGGGCTACATGTAGGGCATGCAAGTTTTGAGCAATTTCAGCTCTGACCAAATTGCCATCGAATAAGTTAAATATCACGATAACAGTGTAAAGTTGTCAGTGCTCCCACCCAAAAAAAATTACAGAAAAGCCAAGAAGGTGCAGGGATGGACAAAATTGCACAAGATTAAAACATATTACATTTGGGTAAACTTGAAAGACATCGGCGCAACCTTTTTCAAGATGAACTCAGTTTGTATGAAGATGTTATTTATAATGCTTGGAAATCATCTTGCACGCCAAAGCTCTGGCAGGTGCAAGGTCTTATTGAAAGCGCTTCACATCCCGCCGAATTTATTGTGGACCCTCGAAGACTATGGGAGGCACAATGGCCTTATGGTTAGCATGCTAGACTCCGGATTGAATGGTCTGGGTTCAAGCACTGGCCGGGATCATTGCATTGTGTCCTTGGGCAAGGCACTTTATTCTCATAGTGCCCATCTCCAACCAGATGTATAAATGGGTACTAACAAAATAATTCTGGGGGGTAACCCTGTGATGGATTAGCATCCAGGAGGGAGTAGAAACACTCTTAATTGTCTAATGCTACGGAAACCAGGATAAGACAGACTTTACGTTTTAGCCTGCAATAGACTAACATCCCTTGTACTCTTAGTCACTTCATGCTACAGATACCGGAT
Source organism: Meandrina meandrites (assembly GCA_963693305.1). Lineage (NCBI taxonomy): Eukaryota > Metazoa > Cnidaria > Anthozoa > Scleractinia > Meandrinidae > Meandrina > Meandrina meandrites. Next base: position 20,103,562 of record OY855912.1, on the reverse strand, counting down.
TTAAGCAACAGCACCAATGGACCATGTGGCAGCTGCAGTCCTTAGCTAGGAGCAGACTGTACCTTTGTGTTTTTTTTTTGTTTTCACAGGTGCGTGAAAGACTACGACAGGCTGTAGACAAGAACAATGCACTTGACGCAGAACTTGAAGAAACACGAGAAAAGGTAGAGCTGTGTTCCCACACACTGTACATACAACTGTCATATCAAAAGTGTTTGTCTTTTCACTTCTTCATCTCCATTTTATTTGTATTTTTACAGCTTAAAGAGCTTGAACAAGAAAATGAGGATATTAGACTTCGGAATCTCAGAAGAGTGAGAACCGAGGAAAAACTTCACACATCAAGTGAAAATGGTCTAGAAAATGGTGATGAGAATTCTAATAATGAAAAGGTTGGCTATCATAGTGCACACTTGTACTGATATAGCAGCTTGCTTTCATGGTGTGACTTTGTGGTACAGCCTCCACACAGACAAAAATATTAATGGCATTTTTCCTGTCGTTATTTATGCAGTGAGGTGCTCTTGAAAGTTAAATCCCAAATTTGAATTGTTAGGTCAGAATCCTATTCATTGGCCCACATTTAGGCTTGCCTTTATGACAGAAGGAGTATAACATCTGCTGCAATGTTTAGTTTGAAACTTATACATACGTGTATGCAAGTAGTCTTTAAAATAAATGATCGATGTTGGATTTCTGATCTGAACCACCTCATTATCTACATGCAGTTTTTCAATCCATGGAGTTTAGCAGTATTCAATGTGGCTGCTGGCTAGACCTGGAGAACTACTTGTCCAGTGTAACATGCCCTTTGCAGCTTTGCAGGTTCAAAATAACACCTTGCTGAAGGCCAAGCTCTGCTCTAGGACATACAAGACAAAGAAAAGCTAAGCAAGATTGGTTGAGGTCGCTTTGTTTTGGATTTCCCAGCATGTTGGTTGCCCTCCAGCAAGATGTTATTTTGTACCTTGTGATCAGTAGCTGCAAAGGGCCTATAATTAAGAAATAGAAAACATGTACCATGTTTCTATCGAGTTATAGAAACACGAGTGTTTCTATAACTCGATAGAAACATGAAAAACATGTTTTCTATTTCTTTTAGAAAACACTGCGATGAAAAACACGAAAACAACTTGTTAACTTTGACTATCAAAATGTAAATTCTCTTTGCTCACGCCATCATCACGTCAACAGCTCGTGCTAGTTCTGTGTTTCTATCTAGTTTTAACCAATCAGCGTGTGCATTTTCTTTGGACTGTTTTCTGATATTATATAAAATGTTTGACTAATTGCATGCACTGCGATTGGTCAGTTCAAGTTCATTATAGCCCCATAAGGCATGTGGTTTACGTTGCATGTGTGCTTTATCAAGTTATAATGTGCATGCTGCTTACGTCGTAAGTTTGAGCACATGTGATTTCCTAAGCATTTTTTAAATTGAAATAAACTTTATCGTGGTGTATTTTTGAGAGATATAAGCACCTGGGAATTTTTAAGAACACTCAAGAAGAGTGAGAAGCTTGTGTTCTTTAAAATCCCTGCGTGCTTATAGAACTCAACAATGCACTCAGATGCGTTTTTTATTTCTTTAATGCAGCCGTTTTCCAGTGTTGTCTAATCTAATATTTAACCTTTTCACAGCATCTTTCTAATGGACCAGTCAGTGTTGACGTGAGTACACATGAAGAACAAATCGAGGAGATGCAGTTTCTCCTGGACAAACGAACAAAAGAGGTGGAACGGGTAACAACAAATTTGTTATCAAGTTGCAAGAATAAAATAATGGCTAGGAATAATATATATCATTGTAGAGCTATCATTTGAGAGATAACAGGAACCACAACAACTTATAATAAATTATGTTTGTAATATTTTTTTCTTTTTTGTATTTTATGGTCTTTTTTAATAGTTATTTGTCTACAAACTTTTCCTTTTTAGCTTACAAGGGAAAACAAGGACTTAAAAGAGAGATGTACAACACTTGAAGAAGAATTGAGAATATGTAATAAACAGCTAGACAGAGGAAATGCCTCCATTCAGAGATTGGAGAGAGATTTAGATGAGGTATACAGACGTTGTCTTGATCTGTTCTTAATAATTATGTTAGCAAATTCAAATTTTGGCTGTTAATAATAATAATAATAATAATAATAATAATAATAATAACAACAAAACAAACTTTATTGAGTACTTTTCATACATTGAACCTTACAGCTGTAGGTGTATCTATATATGTTTAGGTCCTCTTATTGATTTGATTTTTTTTTTTTCAATATTTACCTGTGAACAGGCAGCAGCACAGAAATCGGACATGGAGGATAGAATAGCAACGCTTGAGAAGCGTTATGTGCGACTTCAGCATGAAGTCACAGCACTGAATGACGACAATGAGAGACTGGAAACAGAGCTTGCTAGCAAAGAAAGTGAACTCATCCAGGTGATAACAAATATCAACAATAGATAATTTAAATTCATTACACAGTGATGTGCATGGAAAACTGTATTGACAATAAGCATTTTTACGACTTTTTTTGCGTATGCAAAATGGGAGTTACGGAATGAGTGGCGATTTGAAGCCATCCTTCCTTCATTCCTTCAGTCAATCAGATGTAAACAAAAGGCCGTTGACAGATGGTTGGCAGACCTACATGTAACGCTACTCTCAGTTTGATGTTGCGGTTTATTAAGACCGATGACAGACCATTGTACTTTGGGCGCTGATGGTTTTGTTTTGATGGGTATGTGATGATAATTTCAAAATCGATTGTGAACATATTTTATTTTTATTTTACCTTAAATCAGGTGTATGTTGTTTCTGCCCTATAGAAAAATCAACAGAATTTTCTTAAGTTTGCATGTGATGGTGAAAGCGAAATTGAAAGCGAAGTTTGTGTAATCACCAGCTGACAGAAGATTATCAGTGTCACGCGACAAAGGTCAACCTAGCCGATTTCAAAATAAATTTTATGCGACGCTTAATCTTCACAGCAATCAAAGAATGCAAGATCAAACTTATCATGCTCATGGCACTATCAAAACACATTCCGGAAATTGAACGTCAATCGTACACACTGTACAGGGAAAAGAGTGTACACACGCTAGCACGAAAACACGCAAACTTGAATTTGTCTGCTTGGAGCTTGCTTCTTTTACAACCAATGCAAAACAAAATGAAAAACAACATAAATCCGTATAGATCTTTACAAGTGATGCATGTTCGACTTCAACGATTTAATTCGTCGCTTGTTAAATAGAAGCGACAAGAAGGAACAATTACATCGTGTGCTTCACAGCGACAACCAAAATCAACGCATTTCAAACACCTTTTGTAGGCCTCGGAGTTAAGAAGTACCCTTGCTGAGTTTTATAACCTACAACAGATAAATGTTCATCGCATGCAAGCAAAATCATCAGCACAGGTCGCAGCGGAGAACACTCGAGTTTCAACGACGAGATAAAATCTGGAGCGAGATTTATTCCTAGCAGAAGACTACCTATCCCACAAGCCAGAGGACCCTACCGCAAGTAAAGAAGGAACAACAAAACTCACAGTATAAGCAACCAAAATAGCGGTCGCAGAAGACAGGCAAAGTCATATTTTAAAAGCATATTAAAATAAAAGACGATGCGCGGATCGTTAAAAGTGATCGTATGTTTTCAAACACGAATAGAAAAATACATAGAAGAAAACAACTTGCCCCCAAAGTTATCCAGATATACATGCAATCGAATTCCACCAAAAAGTCGTTCCACGTGCCATTGAGTTCACCACAAAATCAGACTTGAAAGCAAAGTTTGTGTAATCGCTAGCTGACAGAAGATTATCAGTGTCATGCGACAAAGGTCAACGCAGCAGATTTCAAAATAAATTTTATGCGACGTTAATCTTCACAGCAATCAAAGGATGCAAGATCAAACTTATCATGCTCATGGCACTATCAAAATACATTCCGGAAATTGAACGTCAATCATACACGCTGTACAGGGAAAAGAGTGTACACATGCTAGCACGAAAAACACGCAAAGTTGAATTTGTCTGCTTGGAGCTTGCTTCTTTTACAACCAATGCAAAACAAAATGAAAAACAACGTAAATCCGTATAGATCTTTACAAGTGATGCATGTTCGACTTCGACAATTTAATTCGTCACTTGTTAAATAAAAGCGACAAGAACTCGCACGAACACATTAAACGATGACGTCATCGCTTAAAAAAACAGTCGTGGCCTCATAGGGCCCTTTGATTACATGTATAGTTCATGTAAATAGTACTTAATGTTGTGGATGGAAGCAGTACCCTAATGATGGCCTTTTGTATCCAGCAGCCTGGATTTTGTGTTCTTGGACAAGACCCTGTTTTTCACACAGTGCAAAACAAACATGTAACTCTCCCCTCCCAGAAGTATAAATTGGAACTAGCAATCTGTTAGGGAATCTTGACAAAATGCTTGGTGCTATTGTACGTGTTGTGGTTCAATAAATTTTACCTTGGTACAACAAAAATGGTATTTTCCTTTGTTTAATTCATTAATCATAATTACCATAAAGCAGAACAAAGAAAAATGCTTGTACCAGGGGAAACACACACGTCTTATCACGTTACTTGTAAGTTGATGATTTTGAGATTTATTACTGACATCCATTTTGAAATCGCTGGTGGTCCTTGCAATCTGATTGGCTCTCAACATTGTGATTTATTCACAAATCACACAATTTTTGTCTGAGAAATCTTTGTCGCTATTAACATTTCTGGTGTGAATTATGTTTTATTTTTTATAGACGGAAGAGAAAGTAAGGTGTCAGCAAGAGAAACTGGAACTTGCTGAGCAGAACCTTAATCAGTCTTTAAGAAAAGCTGAAGCATTACCCAAAATAGAAGAGGAATTAGCAGTACGAATGGCAGCCTTAAATGAGGTGAGATTTTCTGATTTGTTTATGTTTTGCTACAGTAGTCCCAAGAACTGGTGTGTAAAGGTGGTTGCAAGAGGGTGTGATCCACTATTGTTGTGCTTAGCAGTAAGTGCATCACTGTTACTATTTCAATACACTGAGGCTTGTACATGTACTTGCCCTGAATGACCAGAAGCACTTTTTTCGTGGGCTGACTAAAGAGGTTGTCAATTTTTGGTTCCCAGTCATATTTTGGTGGCTTGTTTCCACCCATTTTCAATAATCTTTCTCTGATATAGACCTTTTGTTCAGGTAATAACAACATCATATTGTCTTTTTAGGCTGCAGAGAAACAAGGCTCAGCCGAAGAGACTGTTCAACAGCTACAGAGCCAGGTTCAGGACCTCCAGGCTGAACTTAACAGGGTAAGAAGGCTGCTTATAGTTTATGTGTATTTACAAAGAGTGGTGGGTGGTCAACTCTGACAGTGCAGTGTGGAGGATGGTTTCAGTTTGCACATTTGTAGTGCCAGCACCCTGTCGAGTGTGTCCAGGCTCGGATGTCGTCAGCAGATCCAAATGCTGGGAATGACCATAATGATTGTCACATAAGTCCACAAATGTATGCTTAAGTTCAAAACCACACAAAACAATCATTCTTTGTGGTCATGCACATAAACCTTGTAACAACGATAAGTGGATAAGTGGATAACAACGATAAGTGCATATTTGACTGATCAAGGCTTTAGGATTAACTTAAACCCCTTATCCACTTCCATATAATAAGTCTGGCAACCAATCTAACACATTTTAACAATGCTATCTTTTGACTACAGTTACTCCATGGATATACTTTCTTATTGAGGTTAAATTCTGGAAACAGAGTGATGCTAGTGTCAGTTAAAATAGGAACTGTCTATATGTGCAACAACTTTGATTTGCGATTTCAAAAATATCTAACAGATTATAATGCCAAGTATACTGATCATGAAAAAATCCTTTATGTTAGGCACGTGAACGAGAAAAGATGAATGAAGACCATAACACTAGATTATCAAATACAATTGATAAACTGTTGGGTGAATCAAATGAAAGACTACAGGTTCACCTCAAGGAAAGAATGACTTCATTGGAAGAGAAGGTTTGTTCTTCACTTAATGTACATAGTTCTTTTTGTGATTTTGTTCTGCAGTTTAGCAAAGAAAAAAGTGGGATGTCCTTTAAAGAATCCATTCCTACCAGAGGTTGTTAGTTGAACTCTACATTATTTGACTATTGTTCTGCATTCTTTGTTATACAGACTGCTTTGACTCAAGAACTTACAGCAGTAAAATCACAAGTAGAAGATCTTCAAAGAGAAAAGGTGTGAAATGAGTATTCTTTTTAGGAATTTAGCCCATCTAATGAAGACTGACAATAAGCAATCAGAATGCTACAGTCAGCATTCTAATTAACTACAGTTATCATGAGACATTCGAGTACATTGTTGTTGACATCTTTGATTTACTGGTCAATTCAATTTTAATGCTTATCCAGGGCACAAAAAAAAACTTGAATTCCAGCTTCATGATCAGTTGCCCTTCAGCCAAGCAGCTCTCAAATTTTGCTTTCCCTGAACAGTTGCATTCTTTTCTTATTTTTCTATTTTTGTGATATGGTCAGCAGACGACTTACCTGGGCTGATAAGTTACTTGCCTGGCAGGAAACTCTACTTGTCTTGGACGACCAGACCAGCACTTTTTTCAAGCCCTGTTACCTGTGCAGTTTATTTGAATCTATTACATGTTTTGTTTGACATCTTGTTTTTTGCTCCATAGGAAATATTAGCTCTAGAACTGGGAAGACTTAATGAAGAATTTGAGAGGCATAAATCTATGGTACATGCAGTACTTGTTTTATATATTTAAATGTAATCAAATGTACATGTAATTATAACAAGGAGCTTCATGTATGTCACAATGTTTTACGTTGTTTTTCGGATGTACAAAATTACTTTGAATTTGAAGCAAACTTGAAAATTATAGTTTTCCAAGGTAAAGACACCAAAGAAGTAACGATAAACGAACAAGGACACCCTGGGCAGGGGGCAGGAATCCTAATATCAAATAAGTGCAGATGCTTGTCAGAAATTTTGAAGTAGACTCCTAGAGAAACTGGTCAATTTTTCCAAGAAAAAAGTCCATGACATAGTTAACAGTAAAATAATTAGTTTCACGAGTGTCTGTTTGTAGCCCGCTGTAAATCAAGCAGGTTTCAAGTCAGCGACTTTTCCCTTTACATCTAACAGTTGTTTGAATCAGCAGTTTTCCAGAAAATGTCGTAGTTCTACCTGTGGAATCTGTTGACCAAGCAGTTGCAGTCATATCAAGCATGCATGTGCCTTGTGGTGCATGCATAGAGAGAAGAAAAAACGCACAACTGTGTGGGACAAACCACTGTTTTGGAACCTTTGACTTGTTTAGAACTCCTTGCATTTGTCATTTCGGTCATTAGTTTCGTCGTTTACTTGTGAATTCAGACTTGTCTAGCGATTTCTACATTAAAGGGCGATTTCACACTGCCCCACCTTTTCAAACTCATTAAAACAAAGGAAACCATAAGCATGATGGTGCTTTGGATATGTGATCTATGACTTAGAATTTTACAATTTTATTTCTCCGTTTACACCTTAGTTTTAGTTTTAATTTAAACGATATATCAAACACTTGAGAGAGTATGTTGCACATATCCAAACACCTCAAAGTTCATCAAAAATACACCACTTTTGTGTTGTATTTTCACTTTTCAGTGTTTGGAAAGGTGTGAAACACTCTCTTTTGTGTTTGATATTACTTCTCAACCCTCTAATCTTCCAAATAAACAATTTCAGGAATGTTGAGTGCTTTCATGTCTTACCTTTTTGTTTTTACTTTAGGGTACTCCATCTGCAGCAGTTAATGGTCCTGTTGTGACCTTTAGCAGGTAAATAACTAAACTGTGTAGAGAGCTTTCCTATGGACTGTTGAAAGACAGCTTGATTTGCTTGACTTGTGCAATTACTCAGCTCTGGCATAAGAATCGCATGCAATATGCAAATCATTACTCTCTGCACATTTATTCCTCCACCTAGTGCTAATAACATGATTCTAGTTTGCTGGTCTATTGGAGGAGGGGGGTGCAGTGTTTGACCAGTTGTGATTACTTTAATTGGTAAAAGTTGTACAACAGGGATGTAGCTAAGATTTCCAACAGGCAAAATTTTGTTAATTACAGGTGTAAAATTTGGGTCACTTTAAGGGAGCAAGTTATCCGGACATGACCTTTCAGCCAGAAAAATAAAAGTCCTCTGGCAGTTATTTCTTCCACCTTCCGCTTATTTTAATTTACATCCCAGGTTATTCCCTTTGTACTTTAGGAAAATGTGGCATCTTCATCTTTTTTTCTTCTGGTATGAGCTTGTTTGTAGAATAACAAGGAAAATTTACTATATTGTTTGATTTTTTAGTGAACCTGTTAAACGAGAGACAAAAGGTCGCTCTGGAATAGAGGACTCACCCAGCAGAGTGTTCACACTAAATGAGCAGGAGTGGCAAAAGCTAGAACAGGCAAGCGTGCTTAAGAATGTTGCCATGGCATTTGACTCTGGTCGGCTTTCTGACATTGATAGTGATGCTGGCAGTGACATTTCTGAAGAAAGAGGTGTTGGCGGCGATGCACAGACTTTAGCATCTCTGCTACAACAGCAGATAGACGTTATTAACAAGGAGCTCAAGTAAGTAACCATCCTATCTTGTATACATGTTGTAGTTTGTAGAAGTCAAATCCAGGTCAAAATGATTTCAAACTTGTTTGATTTATGGAAATAAATATGGAACAAAGAACTCAGACTCAAAGGACAGTGCAGAATGCGAAGTGGCTGATTAATTAAAAGTGTGGTGATTTATGTAGTTTGTTTGTTTATCTTATTTCACTTTGACATTAAAACACCAGACGTGATACTAATGCTTATCTTTACTACCGTAACACAACCTTTTTCGTTTGCAACATGATATTTGTTTTTTCTGCAAAACACTGTAACCCGATACTTTTGTTTTTCACTTCAAAGTATGTCAAATGATACTTCTGTTTTCCTTTCAAACATACTTTTTCCACTATTTTGTTATTACTCGTTATTTTAACTATTGAATTATTGTTGGGACCAAGAAGCCAGAAAAATTCCCGTGAATTCAAACTTCAGCTGGTTAAAATTCGATTCCTACACACGCTTCTGAATGCCTCGAAATCCCAAGCCGCTTCCGGTAGTCTGGGCTGTCAAACTTGTGCCCAATCAGCGCAATCCCTAATAGGTTGTCTCGTTTTTCCGCTTGACTGAGTTTTAACACGATGTGCAATGTTTCAATTCAACTGTCACGAAAGTCGTTTCTCGAAAAGCAATAGACGGATCAAATCAAAAAACATAACTTTCGAAACGGTTTTCAAAGCGCAGCACAGCTGAAATATTTGTTTTATGTCTGATAGAAAATTTGCACCAAAAATCCCAGAACAATTTTTTGCATATTTAATTACAAAGGTACTGTGTCTGATATATACCAGAGCTCTGCAATGAGAAGCTGTTGATTTTTTTTTTTTCACGAACACTGCAAGTTCCGGGAGAGTTCGATGGCGTTGCTTTACTGTAAATAATAAAAACACTGATGGTATAAATTAATTAACGGAAAGGTTTTCTTGGATTTGAAGAACAAAGAATTATTTCACACAAAGCACTGCGACTCCATAAAGTCTAATTTAATTAACTGCGGGTTTAACTTGGCACCACAAAGTCTACAACAATCATACGGCAGAGAAAAGCATGTGACGTCCAGGAGAGTTCAGGGCTGTAACCTAGACTTATCTTCTGCGCATACATTTACTGCAAAGTTTCCTGTTCTTGGGAGAATAGTACCACAAGGATAACGTGGGGCTTTCAGAAACAAATATATAGTCTTTGTGTTCTTCATACAAGAGTAACACAAAAACACTCCATGTTTTACATAGTGCATACAGTCTGGTACTCCCCACCCCTCACCCCCTGCATAAGAATAATTAATTAATTAATTAATTAATTAATTGATATTAATTACCTAATCAGCTATCAAAGTTTACACCTTAGTGCTTAATTAGTGAGTTGGCGCTTTAGCTGGTTAGCGCTTTAGCAGACGACAGCCCCCACAACCATCACAATAGTGCATTCTGCACTAAAAATAACCATAAATCAAATTAGTTTGAAATTGTTTTGACCTACACTTAATATTGTATTGTATTTTCAGCAAATTTGTCAAAAAATTAATGTAAATAAAACTAACTGACAACTTGTGTGTTGAATGATTGTTCAACAAAAGTTGCATTATGTTGTAGCATGACATCAGATATGCAATATACAATACAAGGTCAAACGCTGCCTTGAAATTGTTTACACTGGCTCTTTTGTTTTAAAAGAGTGTAATGGTTATTAATTTTTTCTGTTTGCTAAAATTATCTAATAGAACTCATCGAATATAATTTGTCTCTTTTATTTATACTTTTCATTAGTCCTTACTAACTGCCCGTAATATTTTGCGTTAAGTTCTGCACAGCAATTTCTTGTTAAGTTAAACTTGATTTCTTTTTTATAACATTTATTCCTGTAGTTAGTTTCCAGTCCTATTTGGTTCTACTGGTTGGTCAATTGCACGCAACAGATCTGGTCCACTCACCTGATGACATAAAGCAATGACTTCATTGCTTAAAAATTAATATTTTTCCTAGTAAAGAGGCCGTTTGTAGGATCCAGTATACCAGACTAAATCATTGCACTACCTCTAAATGTATTAATTGACATATTTCTGTGATTAGCCAACTACAAGAGGAACACAAGTCAACTGAAAGAAGAGCTATTGTTCTTGAGAGGACTGTAACACGAAGTCCAATGCATAAGGATGTGTATTCAGCTAACTCACAACAAGTATGTGGTTTCCAAGATGGTTTTTATTGTGGGGTAAATTGGCCCAAATGCATATACTTTTATTACCTTTGTGTTGTGGTACTAATGACTAATACCTGAATTAGTTTAATTAGTTGTTTACCTCAGGGAACATTAAAGGTCGCAGGAAACAAAACCTTGAAATGATTGTGTTCATAATTTTGGTCATCTTTTTTTACAGGAATTGGTCGCATCTTCTACATCATTTCCCTTTCCCCCTCTTGATCCGATGGACACGACACCAATCTGGGTATGTACACTGGCCATGTACGCTAGGGCTACTGGTAGTTTTTTGTCATCAGCGCAGAAATTAACAGAAAAAGAATGAAAATCTCATTTCTTTGGGTTAGAAAGCATTGTCCTGAAAATCGTGATTTTTGTGTTCTGTTCAAATGTACACCCTCCTGTTTTCTGGGAGTCACATTGGTCATGTGGTTAGCTGTTAGGTGTAAGATCCAGAAATCAAGTGTTACGCCCTGGCTGTCACCCTTCTGCACATCATAAGTGGTGCTATGTTCACTCAGTGCCTCACCCCACCCAGGTAAAGAAATTGATACCAGCACATTTCTGGGATACCCGGTTAGTTATGGTGGTGGCAATCTGCAATAAAATAACTCCACATCCACAGAAAATATAAATACTTCTAATCATCCCATGTGATAGAACCCAGGATAGGCAGGCTTTTCTCTTAACCCTTTAACCCCTAAGAGTGCCAATTGGCACATAATGTCATAACTTGGTCAATATTTGTCCAAATGATTTGAAATTTTGACACCAAAATTGTCTTGGAAAGATCTGCATTTTGAAAGCATAAAATTGTACCTCCCCCCTATTTGTGACTTGATTGACCACCCCTATAACTTTTGAAACTTTTTTTCCTGATACATTTGTGGTATGCAATGTAACTGAAATTAACCACTACACTGAGAGCTGCACAATAAGATATAGTTTAGGGGTATATCTAAAATTTACGGAGATAAACAACTTTTTGAATCTTTTTCTTTTTAATGTTTTAACTCATTTCTTTCAAATCTATAACATTCTTTTTATTTGCCAAAGTGTTTTATGCAATTTACTGATCCACACCTTTCAAATGGTGTCTCATACATGGAAATCTGGTTGAAACTTTTTAATTTACGAAAAAAGGCCATTTGCTTTAGGGGGTAAAGGGTTAACTGCTAGAATGTTTCTTGGTTGTTCCTTTTTTACTTAAAAATATAGTCTCGAAACATTAACCTTTGATTATCTCCTCCATAGGTTAAGTCAAGCAAGGAAGGTTCACTGAACAACCTTGATGAAGCACCCACTCCTCCCACACCCAGTTCAGGTACCTCTGATTCAACAGAGAGTTCTTCTAAACCGAGTCAAACAGGAGCAAATTCCAATTCATCGCCTGATGATACATCAAGTACATTGCCATCTACTAATGGCATGATCAAATTAAGGTGAGTGTAGTCAGAGTATTAAATAAAAAAGAAAATAAACATTTTTTTGTCGTTGACCAGAATCTATGAGAGGCGAGACCTATGACCATAATCACTACCTGGATATGTCATTAACCAATGATAGGCATCATTTTTAAACAGATGCAAAGCTGGGAATGTTCAGGGTTATCATTTACAATTTGCATCTGTTTAATCAAGAAGCCTGTCTACAAAGGCATGTACTAAAACCAGGAACACTGAAACACGGGAACACCATGGAACACCGGTAATTCACCTAACCAACAAATGAAAGCTAACAGCAAGCAAATTGGAGTGGACCTTTAGAACTGCAATCAAACCGGTGTTCTGGGCTGTTCCGGTTTTCCTGGTTTTAGTACATGCCATCTACAAAAGGTGAAAGTGAAAGGCGTCAGGCTTTTGTACACTTAACAGTAACAAATAAATCGTTTCATTTTTCAGGGACAATTCACTGGACTCATTACCAAGTGTCACAAGCACTACAAGTAGTGCAGAATCTTTATCCAAGAAAAGCTCACACAAGAAAGGCATCAAGGGATCATTTGGACGTCTTTTTGGAAATAAAACAAAAACCAAAACTAAGGACTCTGCGGGTGTCCTAACAGACTCTTACTCAGTCTCTAATGAACCTGTTCCAGGAAGTACAGGGCAACGAGAGTTAGATAGAAGAATAAAAAATAAATCACATTTGTTGGCAGAAGCCTTAGCAGCTGGGACACCTTTTGCTTTGTGGAATGCACCTACAGTTGTGGCTTGGTTAGAGGTTAGTTGATTGCAAGTTAATTAATTAATTAATTTTACTGCAGTCAAAAAAAAAATGTATTGCTGACCCAAGGATCTAGCAGCTAATACATGATTGTGCATAATGTTGAGCGTCTGTGTTGTGGTTCAATTTACCCTTGGTACAATCTGGCACTTTTATCATTATCATATATTACCATACACCAGATTAAAGGAAAATACCAAACTGTACCAAGGGCAAAATTGAGCCACATCTGTCTACAACATTTTTTGTTTGTTTTTGTAGTTGTGGGTCGGCATGCCTGCCTGGTACGTTGCAGCCTGTAAAGCAAATGTTAAGAGTGGAGCAATCATGTCGGTAAGCAGATGCATTGTGTATGTCTGTCTTGTTTGTTAAAAAAGATGTAAAGATCTTTGAGATAGCTAGTTTACAGGCACACCACTGAAACAGAGGAAACAAATGTTTTCAATGAACATGACATGGTGAAAAATCCCAACTAGCAGGAGGCAGACCTGTTGGCTATTTTACAAAGTGTGACCAAGGATTTGAACTGGGGACAACCAAGAACAAATCCAGCTAGTGGCAGGGTGGAGGGCTTGAACACCAGTGTTCTAAATCACTTGGCCACACTGCCTCCGTGAGCATTTATTGTTTTATTAATTATCTAAATTCATTTGTGTCAACTTCTTACAGCACGATCCAATCAGAAGCCAAAGACAGCTTTAAGTCGGCTTCTGATCGGATTAAATCTGCACAAAAGAATGGGAACTAATTTGCTTGGGTTCCTTGTTGTAAACTGTGACAGTGCTTGTGTGAACATGATGGAAATTCAGTAGTCCATTCCCAGGTTACCTTGAAATCCTTCCATTTCATCACAAAATGAGTCCTAGTTAAATCTGTTCATATAAAAAGAAGTCTGATTTGAATGAAAATAAAATCCGAATATACTTGATTTTCACGATAAACTGTGTACCGTTACTGTAGCCCTAATTGTGAAACAGACACAAAAATTAAGTAAGAAATAACTTGTTTGAGGGACATTACTAAACACTAAGAGTTAAAGGGGCACTGTCACGGGCATTTTTTGGCTTTTTTTTAGTAAAATGGAACCAAAATTACGACATAGTACTTTCAACATGCAGGAAATTCTCCTAGAACTTAAAGCTGAAGGATATCTAGCAAATTCTTTAAAGAGGAGGGTGACTGTAAATAGTTTTCATCAAGTTTTCCAAACCACAAGGACAGAACTTGAAAAAGTTAGGCTGACTTTTTCAAGTTGAGATTAAAAGCTCCCGATGGTATCACAGTGATATCACTCTATATTTAGCTTCAGACACTGATATAGTAATTTTAAGAATACTTGACCACTGTTAATAGGTTTCCAATGGTGTATACATGTTTTTGGGCTGTTGCATTTTTGAAGTTATGCTCGTGACAGTGTCCCTTTAACTTGACAAATAGGAACTTGAATACTTTCTTTTGGTGTTACCTTTTAGGCTTTGTCAGATACTGAGATTCAGCATGAGATTGGAATTTCAAATCCACTTCATCGGCTCAAGTTACGGCTTGCCATTCAAGAGATTGTCACTCTTACAAGTCCATCCTCACCCACAACTAACAGAAATGTGAGTATCACTGGAAAAGCTTATGCAGAGCTGTTATTAAGGGCCGTAACCCGTAACACCTGTTACGGCTGAGCTCACACAACTGTTACGGGTGAATATGTCTATTGGTGTTGCATTGGTACTACATTAAACTTGCATACGTATTGCACTGCTACGGGTGATATCTAAGATGTAACGGCTGCTCAAAAACTTAATGACAGCACTGTTATGTATATTTTATAGTGCCGCTACGTGCTGTACCGTTGCCACTTGATAAAGTTGTTGATTAATTTTTGACAACTTCCTGATGGCTTCTGTTTTAACTGGCCAATAAAAATGCGACAAGTGAGAGAGTGGCAGAGTTGACAATTGTCATCGAGCAAATGTGGAACTTGACAACTCCACCTCTCACAGTTCTTGCATTTTTTATTGGCCAGTTCAAATGAAAGCCATTAGAAACTTGTGAAAAAGATGCCAAAAAGTTGTCAAAAATCAATCAACAGGTACAGCACACACTATAATCAGTGCATGGTTAAGTTCACAAAGGAAATATTTTTTAGGCATTTTTGTGATGCTATTTTGTTTCAATATTGTGTTACAGTCTTTAGTTTATGGTGAAATGAACCATGACTGGATTGCTAATGAATGGCTTCCAAGTCTCGGACTTGAACAATACAAGGTCAGATATTAATATTGATAAATAATTTTAAATCAACTGGAGATGGGTTTCAAACAAACAGCACACACATAAGCACTGCAAAATAGTTCGTATTAACTTTGAATGTTCACACGCAGGTTTTGTCCACAGACTAAATTTAATAGTTATAACTCTCTTGTAGAGTGTAGAGTACAGTAAAAGAGTGTAGAGTACAGTAAACAGCACCACATAAAAATATTGCTCTATAGCTTTCTTTTGAGTTGTCATGCTTTAAGACTTTCAGACTTAATTCTCTTGAAGTGCATTGCATGACACATTGACCCTGTGTGTGTAATTACATGACGCAATCTTACACTGTAGTACTGTATTTGGCTTTCAGAGCACCTTTCAAGAATGTTTAGTAGATGCAAGAATGCTGGAACACATCAGCAAGAAGGAACATCAAAAGTACTTGAAATTAGTAGATGGTTTTCACAGGTTTGTACTTACTGCAGCTTCAATATTTAAAGTTAACTGTGCTCTTGGGAAACAGTGTTTTGTCTGCTTCTAAACCTAAGCTAAAGCCATACATGTATATTGTAGTTTCATAAAACTCTCAGGTTAGTTGACAACATGAGAGAGGTTAAAAAATGTTTACTGCAGGTCATGGTTTCTACATTTCACAATAGTGACTTCAAATGTTGGACTGACTGACTGACTGACTGACTGACTGACTGACTGACTGACTGACTGACTGACTGACTGACTGACTGACTGACTGACTGATTGATTGATTGATTGATTGATTGATTGATTGATTGATTGATTGATTGATTGATTGATTGATTGATTTCTATCTGTTGCAGGCACAGCTTACAATGTGGTGTCAAATGTTTAGGATTTATGAATTATGATAGAAGGGTAAGTGTGAAACTGACCACATTGGGGTTGTCGGCTGGTTTAAAGGATGCTAAAAAATTTTCTTTTTTCAGTTGTTAGAGAAAAGAAGACAAATGTGTGCTGAGGAGGTTAAAGGTAAAGCTCTGATTTATTGATCTCTTCTGTTGAATACTAAATGTTTTGCAGTGGGAGACAATTTGGTGTGTTTAAGAAACCTGTTTTATATTGCATAATTGCACTGTTAGTTGCAGAGAAACAATTCTTTTTAAATCGGGGAATTTCTGGACCAATTTCATGGTGTATATACATAAATACCTTTTTACAAAACAGATTCCTCAAAGCAAATCTCAGAGCTTTCACTCCCACAAAGAGTAGCTGCGTTCACATTGAAGCAATTAAATTCTCACGTAAACATGTTTATTTTCTATTCTAGATGTGCTTGTTTGGAGCAATGAACGTATAATTGAGTGGTTAAGAAAGATTGGGTTGAGTGACTATGCTGATAACTTGCGTGGTACAGGAGTACATGGGGCAGTTATTGCATTGGATGATACGTTTGACTTCAGTACTCTTGCGTACGCTTTACAGATACCCAGTCAAAATGCACAGGTAAGACACTTATCCTGTAGGTAAAAATTATTATGGTAATATTAATATTATTACAGTTGAACCTCTGCTTGGCAAATACTTCCGTAAGCGAACACTAAGATATAGTCTCAGCCATATACAAACACTACGTGTTTAACCTCTCGATTGGGCTACGCCATTTAGCTGGCTCTGTAAAGTTTGTGTACATTTACATCATACTTGACTGAATGTTCTCGTTCACTGTCATTTACTGTGATGTTTGTCTCTTGTAGATACGTCAAATTCTTGAGCGGGAATTTAACTGGTTGTTGGCGAATGGTACCGACAGAGAAGTGGTTGATGAAGTAAGATTTTTCTGTGTTTACGACAAGGTTTATTTAATTTTTCAATAGTTTCACGTTTTTGCATTCGAAAAAAGGTTACCAGCCCCTTAAATCACCAAAATTAGTTAATTAATTACTTGCTCCACTCCAATAAAAAATAATTACTTTATTAAATTTTACTAAGGCATTGGTTGTCAGCATCACTTATTGGGGAATGTTACTATACTCCATGATTATTATGCTTTCCTGTGCTAAGTTGTATGTGTAGTGCTGTTTGTTTGTTTGTTTGTTTTATGTTTGTGCCTCAATTTTCATAAAAAATCTTCCTTGCGGTTGAGTGAATTCAATATTTTTCTTCTCTAACAACCTCTTTAATTGAATTACGTTTGTGCAATTCACTTTAGCTTGGCAATGGTGGTGATTTCAAACGCTCTAAATCTTGGCGAAAGATGTTTAAGCAGCGAGATAAAGGAAAAGACAAAAACAAAGACAAAGAAGCTAATATGAGGAAAAACTCCTCAGGATCCGAGTCATCTCTCAGCCAGTCAAGTGTAAGCTCATCTCCAAAACCTTCAGCTAAGAATGCCAAGCACAATTTAGTCAGTGGTGACGCAAAAACTACAGGTAAATACTGACAGGGGAGGGGCATGGAAAATAGGGAAATACTGATATGGGGGAGGGGGGGCAAGGAAAGTGGTAAATATGGCCATGCCAGACTTCTCTGCGCTTTGTGTTGTGTAAGCTTTGTGTGTGCTTTTACATGTAAATGAATTAGGTGAGTGTGGAATTGAATGTATGGTTAACCTTTCAGCCCTTTTGTCAACATATCAGTACAAGTTTCTTATGTGATTATTTGCCTTAGAGTCTGACGTTGTATCGATGTTTTAGATGCTGGTTACCATAAATACGGATTTAAGTTGAACTAAAGCAAATGTTGCTCAGGGTTAATCTTCTGTTATTGAGATGCTTGGCGGAATGTTATGACCACGACCGTGTAAAAAGTGTTGATCTTCTCCAGTTACTAGTTAATTGTCCTTTATTGGGCTTTTTTTCATCTTGCATGTGTTTGTTGTTTTTAGATGGTGGATCAGTGACCGCAAGTAACAGCCAGTCGTAGCAGTTATCATGCAATCAGTAATCACACAGTTTGGTAAGCATACTTGCCATAATGGAACAAAGACAGATTGCTTCAATTCCCTTCTCCAGACGAACTGAAACGTTCAGACTAATTTTTCACGCCATCCATGGCATTCGAGAGCTTGGTAGACTGGAATAAGTTGTACATCCGCGTTTGAACCATTGCTTGCTAGAGTGCATTCTCGTCTCCCACAGGGGACAATCCTTTTGTTCGGCACCGAGAATAGCAACATCTTGCCATTTCAAATTTTAGAGTTTGCACAGAGAGTTATTTATCAGTCGTCGTCGAACCGAAGAAATTAAAAATGGAATTGGACAGTAGTATTGACCAAAGGAATTACGGCCTCTAAGGATAAGAATTGCTGGAATGTGACACACTAATTTATGCGATAACTATGTGTATATTAATCTGAGATATTTCCCATATCTTGTTCTTTACAGGTGTCAAATATTAATGGTTTATTAAAATTAACCAGTATATCAAGTATGCTTAAATTATAAATACAAATTTATTTTTTCATTTAGACAAGGGTATTGGTATTGTAAACTATACTAGTCATTTTAGTACCTAATTTTATGGAATTGTAACAAAAGATTTATTAATATGTAAAGGAATTGGTATGGGATTCCTCAGAGCCGTCCACAGCAAAGGTTATTGGTCTTGTGCAAGATGGAATATCTCTACCGTTTTGTATAATGTAATTTGCTATGCCTGACTTGTGAATATGATTAATTCTGTCAGGATAATAATTAAATTAATTAATTAATCAAAATTTTGCACGCACCATCTGTATATGGTGCTAGTAGTCTTTGTGATCAGTTTTGCCAGTTTGTAGTGTTTGATTTGACGATTCAATGCTTAACACCCGACTTTAAGAGAAAAAAAGGTCCATTTACTCTTGGTGATTGTCAGCTGCCTTTGTCGAATTTTATTTTTATAGTTTCATATAAATTTTCTTTAATATTCCCTGGCTTTTGCCTAAGGTAAATATGTTCGTTTCTTTTTTTGTTGGTGTTTGTTTTTTGTTTCTCTATTTTGATTGAATACTAGTATTTTAATTGAAAACTGGTATTACCCAAGTCGTCAAAGTCTTCTAGCATCAATTGGTTAGTCTTTTAGTCTTGAAAAGTCGTGCATGTTTTGATAAAATTTTGTAATGAATTGAAATAATAATAATTATTGTACTGTTTCGAAATGAAATGAATTCAGAATACCTTCTCATAAAGGAGGCACAAAATTATTACGTCACGAAGTTTGACCATATATAGCTTGACAAGTGATTAGTGAATTTTTGACATTGTGTAGTAGTTGAACTATTAGGTACTTAGTACACTTTTGTAGTAATAAGCAAATTTGGTGGTAAAGCTGGTACTTTTTTCCACTCATCCAGATTCGGGTCATGGTCCTTTCTGGTACGACTTAGAATCGCAAATATGTCCAGGATTGAACGCTAATGAGATGCACGCTCTTTATAATAAGCATCACAAAGTGTCTTCACTGATAAAAGTTGACCTAAACACACATTATTCTGTCAAATATGAAGTAGTATGAAAATGGTCAATAACCCAGTCATATATGAAGTACTTGCTGAACAATACCTGCATTCAATCCTGGACATAAGTGTAGAATCGAGCCAAAAAATTCCACACTGATGACGTAGCCTTGCAGAGATCCGTGCATGGTCTGTGATTGGTTGAACTTCTAAAGTAGAACCAATCAGACACTTACACGAATCATTTACGTCATCAGATGGAATGTTATTGGCGTGAATCTCCGACTTTATTCTCGTGAGTGAGGGAAATGGGGCAGAAGAATTTTGTTTAGTGTTAAATTTTGGTCAAGCTTCTGATTTGTATAGAATTTTGAATTACAAGACATAGTTTTCAAGCCAGCAATTTATCTCTTTTGTCCGCTAGCTTTTTTCTTAAATCTACGAAGAATAATTTGATTTATCTGTTGCAGTCGTTAACTGCTTATGTACCAGGCATTGCACATGGATAGAGCCTTGTAAACCCTAACCCTTTCATTTCCAAGAGTACTAGTTCAAAATTACTACAAAAATCCAAGTTTGTCATTTCGGGAAATATCACTTTGATTCGCCAAACAATGGGGTTTTATCTACAGATCACTTTGGTGCAGTATGTTAAACAGTATGACATAAGAGTACCGATGTGTGACCGTGTTACTCTGGGAGTGAAAGGGTTAAGCCAAGTTTTATTGAAAGTCAAATGTCGGAAGGAATTGAATCTAGGTATGCTTGTTTAATCGTTATTGTTTGGGCATTTTTTCCATATCGTGGTGATAATGGATGTAACTTTGGACAGAGAACGAACATTCATTATTTTCAATGTACAGCTACTATCGGAGAAACAGGAAAGAGCTTGTACAGGTGTTTGCTGTTATGTCACCTGGTCAAATCCTTAGAATTTTGGAATATAATGTGGCATGTCTTCTAGCTTCAAACAAATGAATATGAAAATGCCTTTTATAAGAAAATATGTAGAATTGCCTGTTGAAAATTGAAGCAGGCACTTTGACGTTACGAGTGATTTATATGGTGGAATGAATTTTTGGAAGTATTGAACAACATGGGGATATTTGTATGCTTCTCTACCAACAATGTCCTTTGTCAAGACTTACTGTAGGAAGTGATGGAGAAAATGAATTTATAGTATATATCCTACTATTCATCGTCTTTAATATTTATCTCTAGACTGTGCGAAGCTTGTCTAATACATTTTTGTATCATGCCTAAGACTTAAACTTGCTATTAGCCTGTATGCTATCCGTGTTTTTACTGTATTTCCATAAGTTTACTCCTATACTTAATTTTAACCATATCTAAAACAACTCGACTTTTATAAATTTGAAATTGCCTACAGTGTGCAGAGATGAGCGACATAAATTATGCGCCGACTGAAAGCTTGCAATAGCAGCTTGAATAGCTGGACTACGCGGGATAATTGTGCCTTGTACACAGGAAGCAGCATCCCTATATTTATTCACAAATGATGATAACATTGTTTTTTTTGTTTGTCTGTACTGTATATCATTTGTAAAATACGAAGACCAACAACTTTGTTATCTTTAATGTATATGTAACCAAATATCAGGATAATGAAATATACTTATATTTTAGTACTAGCGGTCTGCAAGTTTTAAGAAAATACTCTAATATATTCCTGGAAGTAGGGTTGTTCCTAGTTCCTTTCATTTGTGTGGAAAACCAGTGAGCATTTTCCGGCAAATGGAACAGTACATCGTTTCATGATCAGCGAACATAATCGTGCGGGATGAATGTGTACCATTTGACAACTTTAAAGTGAAAACGGCCGTTCCATTTCATTTCCCACCGGAACAGTCGCGAATTTCATCGAGTAGCATTGTAATACTGCGAAAATGGTACAGTGATATTCCGAGAAAAGAGAAATACCTCTGAATATTTTCCATTTTTTCCAAACATTAGCCAGTGGGAAGTATCGTTCCATTTGATTTTACACCGGAAACAACTGGGGTGTTCACCATTTGGCGGGATAGACTGGATGGAATGACCATTGAGAAATCATGCTAAGTGTTTTCTAAAATCAGTAAACCGACCGAACGAGATAGTGCTTACCTTTCATAGTATAGTTTACGGTTATTGTTTTCGCTTCATGAAAGACTGGAAACGGGAGCAAATGGTACGGAATTTTCTGACAGGTTCCCATCAAGCGGAATGACAGGACTATCTCAAAACGTAGTCAACAATTTCCGAACGAATTTTCCGGAAAATTGCAGTTCCATTTGCTTTCCAATCGAAATTTCCGGGTTGGCCTTTCTGTCAGTCAAAGGCTCCTGTGAGCCAGCTCATGGTGGAATTGGATTAATCCTGATTTAATGCAGAAATTAATTGTTCAGAAGGAATAGAAGGCAGGAGTGAATTTGAGGTCGCCTCCTAAGAGGCCCTGCCAGGGGGGTGTCCCAGGTCGCTTGTCGGAATTTTAAAATCTCTCGTGTCGGCGTTTTGTCAAGGCTACACAACACTGTCGGAAATTTAGCGACATACATTTGGCTTCGTGGGTCGTTAGTCGCTATTTCGTTTGAGCGCTGTCGCTACTTTTTGGCCCATGTCGCTTGTCGGAATTTACCCTGGCAGGGCCTCTCCTAAACCTCGGAATCACCATGAGCTAAAAATAGTTTTTCGCCGGAGTAAGGATGCGGACCTCTTGGCGGAGCCTCCCCGTATAAAAAATCCTTCCACATCGGGAAAATATGAAATGAGCGAACCGTTTCAAGCCTTCCTCTGGTCAATGTACATGCGGTTTTTATCGCAGCCAAAAAAGGGGAAAAAAATAAGTTGATTAACTGCCGTGACCGATCTTGTCCTGAATGAAAACTTTTCTTAATGTAACCCGCGACACTCGATCTCCCGTGAATGTTCAAATATTAAAACCATGCAAACGTTTCTTGGCAAACGAAGTTTCTAAGTCAGCTTAGTAGCTTTGGTGCCTTGCTTTGCCTCAAATGATTCGCTTAAAGTGGAATCCCTCAAAACCAGTTGTTCTAAGTGACAGAAGGGACTCTTTAATGCCTCGCTCAAAGTTCCAAGGCCGTTGCGACTGATCGAGTTTCTTCCTAAGTTAAGATGGCCCAATTTGCAGTGGGGACTTCTGAATGCATGCGGGAGGCCGGCAATCCCTCCATCACCTATGTCGTTGGCATCCAGCATTAAACTGTGTAGCTTGCTGTTATAGATCCTGAGTGCTGACAGTAATTGTGCCGCTCCTTCATCACCGACTTTGTTGCCTTCGAGATTTAACTTCTCCAAACAGTTGTGCTTTCTGATTGCTCCTGCCAAATACTTGCACCCCTGGCTCTGAATTTCATTCTGACTCAAATCAAGTTCTTGAAGAACACAGTTTTGGCTACTCATGCTTAGTGAAAGGTTCTCTACTCCTTCGTCCCCAATGATGTTAAAGCTAAGGTTAAGGCTTCTAACCTTGCACTCTGGAGAACTGAGTGCTTTTGCTATCTTTCCAACCCCGTCGTTTGTGATGCTGTTGCCAGCGAGGCCTAAATGTGTAATTTGATTTTGCGACAAAGTTAAAACCTTTATGCAATGGTTGACTCCCTCATCTTCTAATTTGCAGTGGTTTAGTTCAAGGCACTTCATCTTACAGGCTGGAACCATAAGGCAAGGCAGAAGTGCTTCCAATCCAACTGCCTCGATGATATTTCCACTTAAATCAAGTTCTTCCAGATTCTGTAAGGTTTGAAATATCGAGATCAAGGAACGAACGCCTTTGATTCCAATGTTGTTCCACGCCAGGTTGAGCGCACTTTGTTGAACTGATGCCAAACAAGCCATTCCGTCATCTCCAAGATCGTTCCAGGACAGATTTAGCCTTGAGATTTTACTCTTCTCTTTTCGGAGGACCGCAGAAAGTTGTGCAACTCCTTGATGGCAGATGTCGTTGTAGGACAGGTTTAATTCCTCCAAACAAGCGTTTGATTCAAGTGCTGAAGCTAATTTTGAAACACCAGCGCTTGTGATGTCATTGTCAGTTACGTTTAGAATCTTTAGCCTACACTCTTTCTTCTTGAGAGCTTCAGTCAATTCCTCGAGTCCCTCGTCACCCAGCAAGTTTCCTTTCACATTTAATTCCTCGGTTGGGCCCTTGCCAGGAAGTAGCAATTTCTGGGTCAGCTGTCGTGTGCCCATTACACTGATCCTGTTATCCGATAAATCGAGACGCCTGATGGATGCAAATGGGGAGGTGCCGAGCACATTTGCGAGAGCAGAGCATTCGGCAACTTCAACATCACAGCCAGAAAACTCAACAGTAGGGATCATCGTGCTCGCTACTTCACGTGACAGTTTGCCCTGCTTAACCTCGGCCACACACTTGATCATTACAAGGTGCAGTTCCTTTTGACTCCTCTTGCCGGATTGAGATACGCTGTCTAGCTGCGTTACAAGACGAATCGCTTCTTTCTTGTTGTTGTCGGAAGCCTGTGACTCGTTAAATAAAAGACCACAAGCAAACTGAAGCACTCGGTCTCGCTTGTATGAATTATTGTCTTTAGCTTGCTCGACCAAGCTCTCGAAGCTCTTAAGCGAGGGGTCAGAGACAACAAAGCAGGCTGCTAGAAATTCCTGGAGATAATCGCACCGGAAAGTGAAGTGCGTTTCCAAACATTCCTTTGGCAGTGAAATCGGCTTAAAGTAGATAGAAATGACTTCGTCAGATAAAATTGAGCGAAGTTCCTCACCAGTAAATGTGGCCTTTCCTTCATCGATGCTTCTCATTGCCAGAAAGCAAACTTCTCTGGGAGGTTTTAGTGAGTGAAGAGGAGCACATTGAGCAATTGACTTTAGCTCGGTGTGCCGCCAAGCGGAATGGTTTGAAACTTGATTGTCTGTTGTGATAGTTCCCTTTGATGAGCTTGAAGTCTCTGTCGAGTTCTCCCGAGAGCTGTGTAAAGATAACGAGGGTGTTTTCATTGAACTGGGCGGCGTAGATGGTAACCGCTGCAACTGGGAAACCATTTGCACAATCCCAGCGTAAAGCTCTGTGATGGTCTGTGGAGTGTTCTCTTGCGCTCCCAAAACAGATGCACTGTTGGAGTCTTGGAACCCTCGTATGAAGGAGCACAGGTAGAAGCAATGCAATGGGACACAGCAAATGGAAAGCGTGTTGTCTGTGAAACTCTCCACCAACATGGCTAACTCGTCTTCCCCATAACCGTCATTTGCAAAATAATTCTTGACGTATTCCTTGATTGTCCGCGGAGAGAATCCCACGATCTTTGTTCGACTTCTAAAGCCGGGCAAATTTAAAGAGTTGTGTGTTAATCTGGACAAAGTTAGAACTGTAGCACCCTTCAACATTTTTCCTGTTACAAGTTTCTTCAGCAATGCTGAAAAAGGCATTCTTTCTTCAAAACTATTGCCAACGTCGGTCTCTTGACACTCAGAATGTGATTCGCAGACGTTGTCAACCACGATAAGAATCGTGTCGGGATTGCCTTTCACAAAATCGAGGAGGTCTTCGGGAAGATCCACCGGAAGTTGATTGCAGATTAATTCTTTGAGGGAAACAGTACGAGTTGTGTCTTCCAGTGCATTGAAATCCAGCCAAAGAACAATCTTGGTATGATTTGAAAATAAAGCTTCTCCTTTCGCCCACCTTCGTACGATTTTTTGAGCAGAGGTAGTTTTTCCCATCCCTGCATTTCCTGTTATCAAAATATTAGACAGGTCGCCACAGTTTTCCGATTCCTTTTGAACAGAAGTATTTCGCATAGCGGATTTGCAGCGTATAACTTCTGAAATAATTGGTCTTATGAAGATGCTATCTAGTTTCAAAGCCTCGGTGTTGTCCAAGTAAGAGTCATCGATATATTCAGTTTTCTCCAAGAAGAAATCCTTCATGTCTCCAAAGTACTTTTGTAATGCGTCTACAGGTTCGCATGGAGGCTCCTGCCGTATTTCATTCAAGTGAAGGCGAAATAAACTGAACTGTCTGTCCGTTGGCATAACGCATTCGCACCAACATGCATTATCGAGGTGTTCAATACGTTGATCCTCATCTTCAATGAAGACTGTTCTACTTCTCGACCTTGTAAGGCGCAGGATGTAAGCGAATTCCACAAGGGAAAACAACGTTAGAACCGCCACTGCCATCAACAGTGTTGTCTGCATGGCAGATTTCTCCACACGGAACTTGTCAGTGCAAATGACATTTCCAGTGACATTTCCTGTCATATTCATCTGAAGATCACAATGCAGAGACACTGGGAACCGATGGAGGGCATAGAAAATGTAAATGAAAAGTATCACAGCATTGAAGAGAAGTTTTGCAAACAGTTGTAAGCAATACGCAGCGTACAGGCCGCATAGTGGCGTTGTGTCTTTTCTTCTACGGAACCGCCAAAGTCTAGGAACAATGTAAACCGTGTACAGAAGCCAAATGGCAAACGAACCACCGCCGTAAATTCTCGTAAACGACGACTGGATTCTCAATGTCGGGGTTTCAGGACACTTGACACTCAGATGTTCTGTTGCAGTGTAGTTGCAAATATGATTATTATCTCTGGAATAAAGTATTTCCATTCCGATCAAGGTGGCCAAATAAGACACGAACCAAACACAGACTTGAAGTTGGCCAAAGTATGTCTGGGACTTCCATACCAGCAAAATCACTTCCTTAGCTTTGACTGCCATGACACTCGAGCACTTAAAAAAAACAGGATGACAAAGTCTAATTAATTACAGGAGCTAAGAACGAACGAAGTACCTTGAAAATATTGGCCAATTTTTCAAATTTTGGTTTGTAATCTATCGTAAAATTCTGCAGTCATAACTGAGTTTTTCTTCAGTTTTGAAGGGAAGCACAACCTCAGAAAGAAAAACTCGTCTAAATGGCATTATTTAAACCCACTCCATGAGCACAGAGACGTCCAAATAACGCAAGACAAACATATGGTAAGACATTTTTGTTCAAATTCTTTAATACATGAACTATTTAGAGCAATTTTCAAAGCACTCTCATGCATTGTTTTATCGGCTGAAAACGTTGATCGAATACAACGTCTGGGCCACAGGTAAGTGCCCTGGGTGAAACCGGAAGAAGTCAGTTGGCCGCCATGAATTAATAGGGAGCTTAAGCAAACTACGACGGCAACGGCAACGAGAACGTCACCAAACAAAAGGTTTAATGAACAGAACAATAGCTCTGCACGTGCGTTTTGAATCTTGGTACATTTCTTAGCCTTTCTCTGCAAAACAACAACGTGAAATGACCGAGTTCTGCGTATTCTGGACAACGTGAGCCACGACGGTTAGTTTTTGATTTTTCTTTTTGGAGTTAAATGCTCTCTTTACATATTCAGTTTGAGCCAGTTCTTAAACCAATAGACACACTGAATACATCTCGATAATCACGAGATTCTCGAGTAAAATATAAATTCATTTTTCACCAGGCGTTGTCCTCGGCGTCGCCGTCGTCATTGCTTAAGCTCCCTAACTACGTCGCAAACTCGCCAGGTTTCTGGCTGATGCAAGTTTTCTAGCTAGTTATCAATGAATATTATGTTCTGTTTCATGAGATTTAGCTCTCCGTACGCATTTCTTTTCTATCTATCTCCTAGTTTCAATTTTTATCTCCCGGTTACCAACGGCCAAACAAAGCTACCAGATGATTGTCTTTCATCAAATAATGGAAAACTGAAGTCAAATTCCGAAGCGACATACAAGAGAGTGCTGTGTTTGAAAATTCTGCTCAAAATCCCGCCGTCAAAAAGCCGATAAAGTGCAGCGCGCTCAGCCAATTTAGAAACGAGTATTTTTTCTGATCGTTCAATTAGGATCAAGTAATTTTGCCCCGGGCAATCACTAAAATAAAGAAAAAAATCCCCTTTGTTTCAGCCAATCAGAATAAAGTAATTTTGCCCTTTATCACGCGGCCATGACAACTGTGTCAGATCGAGTGACCAAAATTTAATTCTCTTCACATCACAGCTACTCATTTCGAGATGACAAGACAAACGTTTCGGGCAGTGTCCTTCATCGGTGTTAAATGCCCGGCGTATCACATCGAACGAAATCGAACAAATTTTTCATCGAACTCAATCGAACGAAATCGGAATCTAATCGAACGATTAAATTCGATTTTGTTCGGTCATCGAACGAAATCGGACAACAATTTTTTTTTGTGAGTTCGATTTCCGAACCAAATCGAACGAAATCGAAATTAAGCGTTCGATTTAGTTCGATTAAGTACGGAAATCGAACTTGTAGCTAAAATTTAAAATAACGAAATTGGAACCTAATGAGCGAGTAAAAGGTTATTGATTATTCCTTACATGTAAATGGTTTTGGAATAAGTGACTGGACACGGCATCGTATAATCTTTGTCTTTTATTTGATCCTTAAGAAACAAAACATAATATTCAAGCAATCTAATACGCCCGGGAATACGTAGTAAGCCATTTATAAAATCGTATGGGGGATCTAATTATAAATACTCAAATACAACCGCAACTGACGCAAATTACTTTCGACACTCAAGTGAAAACCGTATTTTAGAATAACATTTTGCGAATTAAAACTTTATATGATTTAACAGTATAGCATTGCACATGGGGATGAAGGTGCACGCCGTATAATTTTATTGTTGTTAGTGACAGAGTTATTTCTCCATTTTTCTTGGTTCAGTTCATCTCAGTACCTTCAAAACCAGAGACAAATGCCCGCTGCATCAAGGAAATGCGACGTGCTCTAGAATTAGAAGGAATACATGCTACTATTCAGGAATGTAACTAGGAGCGTACCGTTGGAAATTGCAAAATTCGGGAAAATTTGATTCATGCTGCAACTGTGGGAACTGTTAATCCCGGTTAACAAATGCCCGGAAAATGTTGACATACTCTGTGAATGTCGGGTCTAAAGGAAAAATAAGTATGGAAATAAAGGAAACATAACTATAGATGGCTGGATCGATTGACGTATTTATCCGGGCATCCCGTGATAATCAAATGATGGAAAACCGAACATTCGCTCGATTCAGTTCATATCATGAGATAACGCAAGCCGCTCGCTTAGGTGTCGTTCGGCAACCGAACTAAATCGAACGTCATCGGACTTTATAGAATGTTCGATTTGGTTGGATTTGCATTTATTTTTTGTGAGTTCGATTTCGTTCGATGACCGAACAAAATCGAATCTAATCGTTCGATTAATGTTCGATTGCGTTCGATTGAGTTCGAAAACCGAACGTTCGATGTGATACGCCGGGTAAATGGGCTTTTTAACACCGATGAAGGGCACTGCCCGAAACGTTTGTGCGTTTTAAAATATTGACACTTCAGAAGTTTTCTCGTTTTCATTTTAAAGGTACCAGATGATTGTTTTTCTCGTTGTATTTGTTTTGTTTCGTTGTATTGCCTATCAATTGATTCGCATGAATGCAAGCCAACACTAGCCTGCGTGCAGACGTCTCCTATTTCCTTTGCACGCAGGCTAGCCAACACTTATGTTTGCTTTTTCCATGTTTTCTTTCGTTATTTTGCAGTTCTAGTTTGTCTCTAAATTCAAAGCATGTCGAGATAAATGAAATTAATGTTTATAAAATAGACAGTAGAATTCACAAGATGTCTGTTCATAAGATATCTGTGGGGTCGGCAGAGGTTTACATTCTTCCTTGACCCCGTCTGGGCCGGAAAGGAATCAGTTTTACAAAATATTAGATCAAAATAAAAAGCGTTTAGAAGAAAAACTAAACTGTTCTACAGTGTTCATTAATAACCTATCGTTATGTAGCCAAGATGCCATTATTGACAAAAGTTTCACAAAGTTCGAGAAATAAAGGAAAAAATAGCGCGACGTAGCGTGCAGCGTGGCTTACCGAACGTTATCTAGACTGGTGTGATATGTCCCTTTGAAAGAAAGATGGCTTGAATCCAAAAAACTTTTCAAGGTCGTGCTTTGCAAATTAACAAACGCGTATACCTTCACATGACTTCGAAACATGACTTAACAAAATAAGATGGTTTACACCGTGATTCACCCGTGGTGATGAGTTTGATTTTTTCTACAGAAAGTTTTCTTCTGACATAACTGTTATGTGTTGAGCGTTGACTTACCAGACGAGTGATTTCGTTTCGTTGCGTTCTTCGGCCCGTCGGCTGCAGAAAAAATTGTGTTGAAAAGAGCCGGTTATACACAATCCGCTACTTTCAAGTTCCTTCAGAACCAGCAAGCAACAGTATTTTTTCACAACGCCATCGAAACGCCAAATGAATTAGCTTGAACATAGAAACAGCAACTCCATTTGCAACTTGCGATCAAGTTAAAGCTTCAAATGTCCTGCTTTAGTCGCTTTAGTCACCAACGCGACGTTATATAATACTTGAAAGGTCATATTTTTGTCCAGTAAGTTGAGAAGGATCATTTTGTTAGGATTATCAGTGTGAAATGTTTTCAAGCACTGTTTTCTGTTAATAGGGCTTGTCAGGAAGTCTGTAGACCACATGTGGTTAACAAAAATTAGAAAAATAACACCCATACTGACAAGTTACAAACTGCAGTTGACATTTCAAAATTCCTCTCAATCAAGGCTCAGTCTCACGGCTTTCATCCGGGACATTTGTTAACCCAGTGGGACGTGGATTAAGGTTACCGTATACCTTCGCGGGTGTCTTTCGCGAAAAAAAATATTTGCGCACTATCTTAAACGCAACCACCACAAACTATATATCAGTACAAAGCTAATGAAATGCACTAATCGGTAAAAATTATTTTTCTTTGATTTTTTCTAATCGTAAGGAGAGTGCGTCCCAAAAGCCCAAAACGACTGACGTCCACTTGAGCGAATTTATCGGGTATTGAATTAGACCGCACAATCAAAACTACTGCATTATATCAATCACAAGGCATCAATCTTGAAAACCGTGTGAGGCTTTGTCAATGTTCCTATTGGTTGCTTCGCAATTTTTCTGTCAATTTTGATGATCAAAAACTTACCGAAGCCTTTTACGACGAAGGGCATTGCGGGAGATCAATAACGAAAAACGGAAATCCCTCACACGGTTTTTCTGTTCGATGTCTTGGGCAACTTCGGGCCAAATTTCAAGGCAATCCGTCACATTTACGTGCCCTATAAATTTGTTTAAAGCGAGCGCACTCGCGTAAAAACGAAATAGGTTTTTTTCGCTTCTAAAGGGTTACAAACATTTCACGCCCTTGCTGCTCCATATGTCAACACTTTGGATACTCCCGATGCCGACAGCCAATAGCATGTCAGGACGTCCCACGAGACTACTGGTGTCGACTAGCATCTCGCGGGAAAGTAGTTGCATGCGTGACCACAGCTCGTTTGATTTGAATTTCTCGGATTTGTTTCCAAAATGCCGGGCAAGAGAAAAAGTTCAAAGAAAGGAATAACTGCAGTGGCTTTAACGGTGGCGACGTCTGCATCTATCGATCCAAAAGAGCAGCTAGCTTCAGGCAGAAATGCAGTCGCTGGAGTATGTCGAAGTATATTATTTCTATCTGGAATGTAACTATCGGCAAGAGTTTTTCGCCATTCGTCATCGAAAACCTTCTTCTTCTTTTTCTTAGGACCGGTTTTCTTCTTTACTTTCAACAAGGGACTTTTTTCTTTCTTTTTTTGTACATACAGGTCAAGTAAAGACCAACACAAGCAAAAACTTGGTGTGAATAAATCACAAATTGCAAGCGTAACCAATAGGAAGGGACGCCACATGAAATGAAATACCCCGATCTTTTGCCGCGAAAAACGTCCCAGGAAGTCATGACGCTGACACATTTTAATTGGCTTATAACTCTCTGGCGGGTAATAGAGTTTCATTTAAAAAAACATTTTTGTTGATTACTCGCGCGCGTTTCAAGATTTTGAAATAATTTTTTTTTAAAAAATGAAGGGAGACTAGTAATGTTTAATTTGGCCGTAAAAAAAAAAATTGAAAAAAATCTACCCTTGAAGGTATACGGTAACCTTAAGATATATTTTTCCTTTTTGATTTTTCATCTGAGTTGCCGCAAAATTACTCAAAACAATCTTTTTTCTAAAGTTCTCTTGCCGGAAAGGAAATAACAGAAATCTTTAGACTGCAAAGAATAGTCGTCATTGAGAAGTGTTAAAATCACCCGTGTAGCAGACTATTAAAACTGACAGTTTGGCATAAAATTATGTCTGAACTGAGAAGATGAAGACAAACTTACATTCACATTGCCGCCTGGATTCTTCTTTGAGTCTCTGGAATTCTTCTTCATCTAGCAGAATCACAGGCCGCCCAGACGTTGTATTTGATTTTAAGACAATGTATGAGAATACTTTGAAAATTGCTCTAAATAGTACTTGTATGAAAGATTTGAATAAAAATGTCTTACCTTATGTTTATCTTGCGTTATTTTGACATTCCTGTGGTTCTGGAGTGGGTTTAAAGCCGTTTAGACGAGTTTTTCTTTTTGACGTTGTGCTTCCCCTTAAGAAGGAAGCACAACGTCAAAAAGAAAAACTCGTCTAAACGGCTTTAAACCCACTCCAGAACCACAGGAATGTCAAAATAACGCAAGATAAACATAAGGTAAGACATTTTTATTCAAATCTTTCATACAAGTACTATTTAGAGCAATTTTCAAAGTATTCTCATACATTGTCTTAAAATCAAATACAACGTCTGGGCCGCCTGTGGCAGAATTTGCTTCCCCGTAGTTGTTCCTGTAGTTGCAGATGCCAGCGCCTCGACTCAAATTCAAGCGTGAGGTGCTGCCAGCCAGCAAGAAAACGGCGCGAACAGTTGAATGGTTTTCAGTTCTAATTGGCTGGCTTCGTTATTTTCTTGTTTCTGATTGGTCCACGGTAGCGGTATATTTTAGCCCGCTTAATTCTCCATTTTAGCCCGCAAAAAACGCCGCAATGCCCGATGAAATAATTATAATTTTGAACACAAAGTGGATTCTTAATGCATCAGTCAATTCCAGCAATGCCCATCCCCCCCCCCCCCCGGGCTAACCCCCGGGTATTCGAATTTTTTTTAAAAAAATTGGCAAATTCCCTGGGGTGGGGATGAAGGAACCGGGCAAATGCCCCGCTCCCGGGTTGATTGTTTTCAATCTCTCGATAGGTGATATAAGAATATAATACAAGTTGTTGCTTCTTAGCAATGAAGAAATATCTAAAATTGAGAAAATATACCTTTTAAAACATCTACGAGCATCCATGAGCTTCTCTAGTCCTTCATGGACTAGCTAATCTGCAACGTAGTCCACGTCTTGGCCTATAAACGCCTCCATCACGAATACGCGACTCACTCCACGGTTTCGAAACCACGTGTCAAATGCCCGGGGGTCAACCCGAGGTACGCAAATGCCCCACCCTCGGGATGGGCAACATTAGGAAATGCCCCGCGGTTGCCCGCGGGGCGGATGGGCACTGCTGGAATTGACTGATGCATAAAGTATAACCATCTCCTTGCCACAGCTCCGTTTAACTAGTTTTTTGTATACTGAATACTAAGGAATGTAAAGCAAATAAACACACCCGTCTCCACATCTATGCTAAATACAGCATACGTCTCAACAGAAGCTTAAAAGAGTCTAAAAATCAGCTTCCCGTTTTATGATTTTACATGTCGACAAAAGATTAGTCTAAGCATTTTCGCACGGCGTATCATTTATTTATTGAAGCTGCTGTTATCTTACAGTTTGACAAGCTTTATAAACTAGATATCAAACAACAAAGCTTACTATTTCACTGTACAGCTGTATTCCAGTTCTTTGACGTCACAGTCACATCTTGTTGACGACGCCGCCAGTATAAATAAAATTGTTTTGTCGCGTATTCTTGTAAAATTCTGCTATGTACAATTTGAAACAACCTTTGAAAAAGTGTGGTTATTTTGTAATCAATTCTTGAACAACTAAATCGCCACCCGGCGGCTTTGGTCCCACTTGAGTAATGTTAACATCATGGAATTTATAGTAATAGAATTTTAAAAAAGGTTTTGAATGACCTCATAATAGACATCCTCGGAGTCCCACAAGTTAGAAAGTCGTGTGACGAGAGTACTCTTCTCTACCCCCTGGGTTTTCGAGGCCATTGAATCTGAATTGGGTTTCTGCCTCTGATTCAAGACAAGGACTGGTGAAAACCTTTCTTTTCAAAGGTAGTTTACTTGTCAAGCTCATTTTCGTGTAAGTCAAACTCATTTTCTCAGATGGGGTTTTGCACTGGGCCTCATTTTAAAACTGAGGCAGAATCCAACTCTCCTGCTCTGTCCCCCGGGGGAGACTCCCATATGAAACAGACAGGCATGCTCATCGTCTCCATCAGGAGTGTCAAATTTTGGTCTCACTCATTCTCGACCCCAGAGCCTTCGGCTTTTTAGCCGCGCACGCACACGCGTGAAAGAGATCTGGAGTCGAGAATGGGTCTCACTCAGCACTGTTGGCGGTCTTGAACTCTTAGGGGTCAACAGGGGTTGAGCCACGCCCAGATTAGTCTCCGTCAGGGGCTTTATTAAACTTTTCCGACGTGCATCCCTATCCCATTCATATGGCAGTTCCCCAACCCGGGACTCTGGCCTATTGGTCGTGTGAATGATATGCAGATGCAAGACATCAGTTAAGTTCGTCACGCTATCTATAAAAAAAATTCCTCCACAGCAAACAAAGATTGCGTGACGAGCTCAACAATGTCGGCGTTAAAGACTTCTTCGAAGTAACTATGAATTCTTACACAGTGGGACCATAATTATCATATTGATAAATCGTGAGTTAAATATTTCCATATAATAGTATAAAAATAAATAAATATCAATCACATCTAGCTCAAGTATCAGACAAGTCAAAGCAAATGACAGAGATGTTTTAAAGTTTTGCCATCTTTTCCCATTTTTACACTTCCACTGATTGCAATAAGAATTCCAATCTACATTAAAAACTGACCAAGCTGAAATCAGCAGGAAAAAATGAAAATCATTTTCCATTTGACACGAGTTTAGAAAATTTCCAAGCTGGTGTGTCATGGTACTTAAATGAAAAGCGCCCCTATTATGAATAAACGAGCTCATGAAATGTTGTGCACTTTGCATAATAATTAGAACGATAGTGTGTATATGAAGCCCGGAATAAATTATTCCAGTCTTAAATGCTTTCAATAATTGGCAGTGGCGGATCCAGGGGAGGGGCCCAGGGGGGCCGGGCCCCCACCTTATTTTTTTCGGAAATAGCGCATTTTCTTTGATGTGCCGCAATTATCTTCGCAGAATTCAACATTCATTGTCAAGCGGTCCCCCCCCTCCTTAGCTGAAGGTCTAGATCCGCCACTGATTGGTCTATGACTTATACGTTGGCCTGGGCTCCTCATTAATAAATAAGTCCTAAAATGATATTTAATGTGTAATTTTTTCCTTATCTTTTCGCAGTCTCCTGCTTTACCCCTTTGTCTAGCTAGTCACCCAAAATAAAATAAAGTCACCAAGAAGTGAAACGGTAATCTTGCAGTGCCGTAGCTAGCAACAGACGAAACAAGACACTTGCCTCGGTTCGTTCGAATTTTCGTCTGGCTATGGCGCTGTCTTGGTTCAACCTTTACTTAGTTGCTTGTATTTTTGAAGGCGTCTTTCAACGCAGTTGGTGATCACAAAATTATGGATAATTTTAAAAGTGTACTATTTGGACGCAGCCCAAAGCGCAAATCAGGAGCTCAAAACATTTGCAGCAGTTCACCATCATGGGGTATCTGTCGCTCCAGTATAATTCATGACTATTACGCTGCCATTACATCAGCCATCCATGCCATTTACATAATTTTCATTTCAGTACAGAAATTGCCTGATGAAAAATAGTCTTTTTTCCAAGCTATTTGTATGTTAATACATGAAGCGAATTATTTTTCTTGCAAAATTGTACATTGGGTAGTTTGCCTTATTGTAGCCAAGAACTTGCTGCTTAGAACAAAATTTGGGCGCAATGCTTACATGTAATATCTTGGTTGAACTGTGTCAACGTTTCAACGTTTTTGGTGATCGTGGGAAAACTTGATGAATGCGAATAATTTGTGACCAGTGAATTGTGCTTGGCCATCGTTAACTTTAACAAGTCATCGTACCTGTATCATGGTTTATTCTATATCACCTTCCTCCCCTTAGGCTTGATTACCAGCCGCTGTTCGGGGAGGAACAAAGACCGGGTTCGAGAGGGAGGCCGATATCGAGCCTACCCTCCCCTTTATCTTTTTATTTTCTTTAAACACCAAACCTGTACGAATTGATAAATACTAAAAGAGACGATATGTTAATGACCGATGTTGTTTGCCATAATATCTTTTAAATTCCAGTAAATAAACCGTGATTAATACACTATCCAGGCAACACGTCGATATACCCAGAACGCATCTGAAATTTAGACAATAAACTTGTAAACCAAATTCAATCAAAATTTTGTCCCTCATTGCATAAAATTCGTGCTAAAACTGGAAATCCCACAGAAGCCCCCACTTTTGAACTTATATAGCAGTGTTAAAAAATAAACCGCTTTCATTCCCGTAATGTCAGTCAAGACATACCGAGGTGTTCCAATTTCCTTCTTACTGTAACCGGGATTGTAACCTGCTGCGATTAACGACCTCGTAAAACAAAAGTTGACTACTTCATGTACCCGTATTTGTAATGTCTTGTCATGAGTTTTGCATCCTGTTAGACTGTGATGCGCTGGTTTGCCTAACGGTAAGCTTCTTGGTGAAAACACGCAACTCGTACGTAAGAAAAATTGTTTCTTCAATAGAGCATTTTTCTTTAATTTCAATGAGAAAGCTTTTCTCCTGAATTGAAGCAAACAACTCCCAGAGCAGAGACGTTTCTAAATGATTATACCACCATAACCACGTGATCAAACAGGGGTCTCAGTTTTTACTCGAATCTCTTCCATTCCAAACGAGTTGGGTGTGGTGACTGTCATCTGCCCGGAGGGACTGGTGAGGGGCCCGTTGAAGGCCTCGATATCGTCTTCATTTTGCCCTCTTCCACACTCGCCATTTTCAGCCGTCTCCAGAGCTTGGTTCAGTTCCTCTCGTTTGTAAAAGTAGTTGAAATTTGAGACAATTACTGGCAGAGGAAGAGCGATTGTTAACACACCTGAGATGGCGCAGATTGAACCAACTATTTTGCCTCCAAAGGTCAGTGACGTCATATCTCCATATCTATTAGAAAACAAAAAAGGATAATTTCTCTCTTCGTTTCCTGCCTGTTGTAGGCAACAAGACAATCTCTGGGGGCTTTTTTTCGCTTCTTTCCCTCACGTGTCGCGTGTACTCCCACGCGAAGTAATTTTCGCGCGTGCGTGCTCGCGTATTCGACTCACCCTGGAAAAATTAGAAACAACTCATAGTCCCCTGTTGATCAAACGAGTTGCTTAGCTCTCCGTCAAATAAATTGACATATTTCAAAGATTGCGCGGACGGAACAAAGCTGTAGCTTTGCCATAAACGAGACCATTTTATTGTAAATGATAATGGAATGAATGACTGTGTGGAGAGAAGAACTCAGAAAAAAATTCTGAGCTCACGGATGGGATTCGAACCCATGTAATAATGTTATTTATTTATTTACTCAAATCGTCCAGCCATGTTCAATCAAACCTGTTAATGATTTGCCTGTACCCTCCCCTCCCATCTGATGACTCTTGTGTGGTGATAATGCTACCAGTCATTTACATGAATGCAGAGGAAACAGACAAATCGGCTTCGTAAATTGAATACAATTGGTTTTCTTTCAGAAACAAGACTGAAGTATTTTAGATTACATTTGCTGTGCGGTTTCCTTTGATGCAATAAAGACCCATAAATAATTGAAAAGAGTGGTCAAGGGCTTTTAATTTGCAAAGTCGTTTACGATTCACGTCTATTGAATATTAATTATAAGATTATAACTCAATGTTATTAAGATTGTTACAATTCATTAGACATCTAAAGTGCCAATAATTTCTTTTGAGACAGCAAGGGTTTTAATTTTACGCGGCCGCAAAATATTTAGTAATTGTCCACAGCTAGGAGGTCAAATAATACATCATATTTGCTGTTTGCTTAGCCAGTCAAAGCGCACAAAAAAATCCAGTAAAATATTATAAAAAAGGAAAAGCTCGGGAAAAGTCCTTTAGCAACAGCAAGTATTTAGGAATGATGTTAAGTGATATTACCTCGCATGTCAGTATTTTTCCGGTTCGCTATTTGCATCAAACTTAAGCTCTAGAAATTGGGCCAACCGAATAAAATTATAGCTGATAAATACGAGTGACATAAGACTCTAAAAGGTGCTTAATTAAAAAGTAGTTTATCAATCAACGTCGTGTTTTATCGAAATTTTGACTAGGCTTTGCATACCTTGATTAAGGATTTCTCAGATATATTTATTATTTAAGGGTTCCTTAATTAAACTCTCTCTCAAGTTGTTTGATAATGAACCTCTTGTTTTGAGATGTTGATTGATTTTTATTAAGACATTTATCATTTAAAAGTCTTTGTTTTATAAACGTCAATATCTTTTTCACTTGACGCAGTCGGCACCTTCAGCCCTATCGGTATTAGTTAATTATGTGTGTTGCAGATAATGCAAGAAGGCGGATAGATAACCAAAGCGTCGAAACTAAAAGAACTATATCTATGATATCTATATATTGAATTGTTTTTATAGTACTCGTTACAGATCTTTGCTCTAGGTGAAAACATCACTAAAAGAAAATAAGATAACTTATAAGAATGGTAAAGCCCTATTAAAATAGTCGGCACCAAGTTATATAGCTACTGAAAAAAAAACCTTTATTAACATACAACTTTTCCAATGGACTAAGCTTTAAACGACAAATACAAGTACTATTAAAAAGTTTTATTTCATTAAAATGCTTGCGCACTGTAGTTTTACCACAGGCTTAAAAGTTTCATTATAATACAACAGACTTCAGGTTTGACTGAAGGCTGCATTAAAAATTTAAAAACATATATCTTATTCTCGCCTATAACATTCAGCATCGCGCTATTATGCTATATGTTTGACATCGCACGCTGTGTGACAATTTTTTATATATTTTTCCAATTGATGATTTCTCGCATGAATATTATCACTCCTTATTTTAACACATCATAGTAAGGGGACCAAGGCCGCACTGAACGATGGGAGAGGAAAGAAAAAGTTACTCTTTCCCCTTCCCATAATCCACAATTGCAGCACTATTCCCTGGCAACATTCGGTTCGTCAGTGGAACGAAATGAAAAATATTTCACTTTATAGTGAATTTTTCAATTTCTAATGTCACTTTTTGTAACAATATTCTCTCTTCCCTCATCAGAATAACTCCAAAATGATAGTCATGGCTCAAAATTTAACTACACTGTCATTCCAAAATCCCATTCAATCCACTACCCAAGTGGTCCCAAGAGTACGCAATGTAATGACAAAGTACTAGTATTACATGCTTGGATTAAAACAACATCACTCCGGTTGCCGAATTTGCCGCTTCCAATTTGCAGTCCTCGGAATTTTGTGATCAAATTAATTCTAAATGGGATAGCATGTAGTGCCATAACATAAACAAATACTTCTGCAATGGCGTCATGTGACAGATAAGTACAGATAAGTATCACAAAAATCTAGACGCTTCCTAGTACATGATTGCACGAGAGTGCACGAGAGTCGTTATCAAAACATTCTTATCATGATATGTCGGAAATCGCTTTCCTTTGTACGTATGTAGCACCAAGCTATGGGTCGGACAATGTAGTGAATTGTTCCTTTTTCGGATGGGAATTGTACTGGTATCATGTCTTATGTTAAAATACGATCCATTACCACTTTCGAACCAGAATACGGAGAAGAATGTTAAGATTATATTTTACAGTAGAGATTGGGAATACTATTTTTTATCCATCACGGGTAAAGAGGGTAGATTGCCATCCCTGAAGGCAGGCAGGGCGTAGTCCATGAATGGACGAGAACTGATATTAAGATTGCCTCTAATGATGACAAAAATTGGTAAAATTTAAACAACCTTGTTCCCAGGGCGTTTTAATTGAAAATTGGGACGGGCGGGAAAATTTCTCCCATAGTGCAGTGCTAGGCAAAATTAGAGCCTCGATTTCAAAAATCTTGTATTGCTAATTTATGGCAAAATTAGAGCAAAAACAAATCGAGGCTTAAATGACGTTGAAAAATTGAAAAATTAGATTTAAAATATTTATTAATAAAAGAGTCAAGAAGTAATATTAAAAAAAAATATAGTCTAGACTCCAGAGTCCAGAGTCCAGGGCCCAGAGTCCAGAGTCCAGTCCAGCTTTTAGACTATGCCGTTCAAGGCAGCAAAAGCGTGGTCTTTCTTACAATCATGGCTGGATGGCTTGCTGATTTGTAAGTATAAGCTACTTTTTTTTGGAAATTTGGCGTTTAAATACAACACAAGTCAAGGAAGATCTATAGTGCATTTTCTGATATGCATTTCGATTTAATCTCTAGGCCTAGAAACATCCAACAAGGAGATTTATAAAAACGGAGACTTCGCCTTCTAATTCTTCGGTGTCTGAGACACTGACATAACAAAGCAGTAGAGGACTGTCGAAACAGTATAAATAATAAAAGCGAGATGATGCTAGCAAGCACCCTCGAATTATCCATTTTCGCATTTCGCGCAGAAAACAGTATGAAAGATTAATGACCTTGGTAAAGTATTAAGTCTGTGACGGCAAACACCCCGGTAACGTATTCCCGCGGTGAGTTTACCTTGGTGTAATTTACCTTGGGAATGCTATTTCGTTACAAACATTCCGGTATTTCCATGTTCAGCGTTTTCGTCGCAAGAAACATGTACTCTATTTTCTGACATTTTTCTTGGATCGTAGAAAGCGGGCAATAAATCACAAAAGAAATGGAAAACAGCGAAATTTAACGGTCGGCGCAAGAAGGTGGGGGACGAGTGCTTCGAGTAACGCTCAATTCCTCTTGCGTTCATTTGCGTCAAAAATAGAGAGGACGTTCTTTTTTGGTAAAAAGTCATAAATAATATTTTGTTCTGTCATTTTGTTTTCCCGCCTGTTTTGTAATTTTGTCTTCCCGCTTGTTTTGTCATTTTGTTTCCCGAATGTTTTATCATTTCGTTTTCCTGCATGTTCGCCATTTTTATTTCTCACATATGAAAAAAGAAGACTTAAAATTATCCCAGCAAAATTTTCCCCGGTCTCTTTTTTCCCCATCCCCGGAAATAGTAAATCTTCTAAAAACACCTTTCTTTTTAGAGGCGCGAAAGTTGCAAGCGTAGATAACATACAAGCTTTTTACAGCCTAGAGAAACATTTCCTGTTATAATAGCTTTTTGGTAAAGTATATTTTAGCCTCTTTTTGTAATAGCATTGTAATAAGGAGTACTATTTTTATTCTTAAATTTTAGTAGTTTTAGATGCAGCGCACCTATAGATACTAGTCTTCCACCTGAATGACCCACCCTGTTTAAATAAAGTTTCATATACTTACTTTCGTAATGATTCAGTATACTCACCCGGTAATGAGCTAAAAATGAGAAACAATACTGATAAGAAACAATACTGAACAATTGCTGTGACTGTTTTCGGGCGTCCTCAGTCACCAAACAGTTTCATTCT
Organism: Meandrina meandrites; assembly: GCA_963693305.1. NCBI lineage: Eukaryota > Metazoa > Cnidaria > Anthozoa > Scleractinia > Meandrinidae > Meandrina > Meandrina meandrites. The sequence goes on along the minus strand of OY855912.1, from coordinate 20,062,155 downwards.
GATGTCGAATGCACGCTTCTCTGACTTGAGAGAAGAGATGTAGTCTCCCAGTGAATGTTGTGTAACCCCTTTTGAATGATAGCTGTCAGCAGTCTGTAAGTGTTCTTCACCAAACACTTTCATTCTAATATCATACGCGCGCTTCTTGGACTTCAGAGTGGAGATGTAGTTGCCCAGTGAATGTTGTATAGCCCTTACTCAATGATAGCTCTCAGCCATCTCTGAATGTTCTTCACCAAACAGTTTCAGACTGATATCAAGTACAAGCTTGGATCCGGATCCAGAGCAGAGATGTAGTCGCCCAGTGAATGATGTGTAACACCCCTACTGAATGGTAGCTGTCAGCTGTCTCTGAATATCAGAGACAGTATATCAATATCCTTCACCAAACAGCTTCCATCTGATATAAAGCGCTCGCTTCTTGGACTTAAGAGCGGACAATTTCACAGCACGAAAATGGAGATTTACGGAAAATTAAAGGTGGCTTAAATCTCCTTAAGGCGGGGGTTCACCTGAAGCCCGTTTTTCCACCGCTTAACTTGGGTTTAATGCGAATATCTCGCTCCCGTTTCAAGCATTCCTAAAACCCTCTGCTCATCCCACAAAGCTCTGTTTAGCGGTGTTTTGTAAATTTTTTGGTGATTTTTGGGGATGTTTGGGAAGAGATAGTTTTTCTCAAAGGATTTGTAAAATTTGGAGAAATAAGAAATATTAAAGATTTAATGTGATTTTAAAATTAGAATTTGAAATTAAAAATTAGTAGATGGACACCCAAACAGTCCCCTGACAACCTGGGGTGCTCTTGCGTTGGGGTCAACTGTCTGGTTGTGTTCCAAAAATAATTTTCTTTCTTCTATCACTTCTTTAAAACTCTTAAAATTTCACTCAAATTCACCTTTACCCCCACCTTAAAGCTGGTCATCCAACTTTACGCCATCAATTAAAGGTTCTTAAAGGTGGTTAAACCTGACATTTACGCTACCGTGCGTAAACCTGGTGTAAATGTGGCTTAAATGTTTCAATCTCTTTAAGCCAGCTTTAGACATGAGTGTAAAGCTGGTTTAAAGGTCAGCTTTAAAAAATGTAAAGGTCGCGTACAGCTGATTAAATTCCAAATTTACGCCAGCTTTACTTCAGCTTTACATCGCAGTAAAGTTATGTTTTCATGCTGTGTTTGTAGTCGGCAAGTGAATGTTGTTTGTGTTACACCTACTGAATGGTAGCTGTAAGTGGTCGTTGGAAGTTTTTTTACCAAACAGTCTCAGTATGATATTACGTGAACACTTCTCATAGGCACGAGCAGAGTTGTAGTCTCCTAGTGAATGTTGTGTAACCTCACTTCATGGTTGTTGTTAGTCATGCTCACCAAACAGTTTTCCGTCTGATTTCAAGTGCACCCGTTTTGGACTCGAGAGCAGAGTTGTAGTCTCCAACTGAATGTTGTGTAACCCCCACTGAAAGAAAGCTGTCCGCAGTCTCTGAATGGTTTTCACCAAACAGTTTCCGTCTGATATCAAGTGCATGATTCTTGGGCTCAAGAACGGAGATGTAGTCGCCCAGTGAATGTTGTGTAACCCCTACTTTATGGAAGCTGTCAGCAGTCTTTCGATGTTCTTCACCAAACAGCCTCAGTCTGATGTCGAGGACACGCTTCTCTGACTAAAAAGCTTCTGAGCAGTCCCCTCTCCTGTGTTGAATGACGGCTTGGTCTAAATAGATGTCTGGAAAAATCGAATAGCACATAGTCGCGAATAGTACGAATACGCCCGAATAGTCGCGAATAGTAGGTGATAAGTCACCCATGTCCAATATACATGACCTGATACGAGTCGTAAGTCGTGAATGATGACAACTAGTAGCGAATAGTAGTTGAATAGTGGCGAAAAGTAATGAAAAGTGACAAATACTATAGTTCCAAATACTAACGAATAGTTGCAAATAGTGACGAATAGTCCTAAATAGCCACGATAACGAAAAGTGACAATTCGAGACCAGAATACTCTCTACTACTGATCAAAGTCAATATCTTACATTGATCTTACACTTAAGCATATACCACGGACAAAGAAAGGGGGCAGCTATTTTTTCCTAATTTGGAATGCCCCTTCTTTGTAATACTCTGCACCCTTAGCGAAATGCAACTTTCAGGTTGAGTTTAAGACGAAACAAAACTACCTGGTAGAAACTAGCCTATGAGCCTGAGAACTTTACAAAAACAAAAGAAACAAGACATCAAAAAGACTAAAACTGCAAGGGACCGCAAACGATAATGCTGCCATTCGTAGGATCTACTGAGAGATCTGATCAGCAATAAAATGAAATAACAATAAACTGCAAGCAAGGCTGATCATACTACGTGAAAAGTAGACTTTGCGAGACAACACCACGACTAGAACCGATACAGCAGGATTGACACTTTGAGTTTCTTGTCCCCCGAAACACGTGATGTGGCAACGCGTGATTCGGGGGGCAAGTAAGTTCAAAGTACGGAACTTGATACAGTGTACGGGTTATTGGGCAATTTATTTGCGTTGGCTCTCCGAGCTGGCGTCATTTAGATTCGCTACACCGCACTGAAGAGTCCCAATAAGGACGAAACAGCTGTCTGCCGTTGCAATCCTGCTGTATCAGTTCTAGTCGTGGTGTTGTCTCGCAAAGTCTACTTTTCACGTAGTATGATCAGCCTTGCTTGCAGTTTATTGTTAAGACATCAATACATCAAAAAGAATTATAAAAGAACAGTCATTTTATAAAAATTAATTATAGAACGAAAACAAACTTAGCACCAAAATGAGGCTATGCCTTGTGGTTTAACGTTTTAACACTGAAATCACAAATTACACAAAAATATTGAAAAGAGACACGAGACAGCCCAAAGGGCCTTTGATTGATTTTTCATCTGTGTTGCCGCAAAGTTGCTAAAAACAATCTTTGTTCTAAAGTTCTCTTGGAAAGGAAATAACTGAATTCTTTAGACTGCAAAGAATAGTCGTCATTGTGAAGTGTTAAAATCAACCGTGTAGCAGACTATTAAAACTGACAGTTTGGCATAAAATTATGTCTGAACTGAGAGGATGAAGACATTTGCTTCCCCGTTAGGTTTTCCAGTCATTTTGTCGTTATAAACTTCAAAAACAGTTTGTAGTTGCAGATGCCAGCGCCTCGACTCAAATTCAAGGGTGAAGTGCTGCCAGCCAGCAAGAAAACAGCGCGAACAGTTGAATGGTTTTCAGTTCTAATTGGCTGGCGTCGTTATTTTCTTGTTTCTGATTGGTCCACGGCAGCGGTATATTTTAGCCCGCAAAAAACGCCGCAATGCCCGATGAAATAATTATAATTTTGAACACAAAGTGGATTTTTAAAGTATAACCGTCTCCTTGCCACAGCTCCGTTTAACTAGTTTTTTGTATACTGAATACTAAGGAATGTAAAGCAAATAAACACACCCGTCTCCACATCTATGCTAAATACAGCATACGTCTCAACAGAAGCTTAAAAGAGTCTAAAAATCAGCTTCCCGTTTTATGATTTTACATGTCGACAAAAATATTAGTCTAAGCATTTTCGCACGGCGTATCATTTATTTACTGAAGCTGCTGTTATCTTACAGTTTGACAAGCTTTATAAACTAGATATCAAACAACAAAGCTTACTATTTCACTGTACAGCTATATTCCAGCTCTTTGACGCCACAGTCACAACTTGTTAACGACGGCGCCAGTATAAATAAAATTTTTTCGTCGCGTATTCTTGTAAAATTCGGCTATGTACAGTTTGAAACAACCTTTGAAAAAGTGTGGTTATTTAGTAATCAATTCTTGAACAACTAAATCGCCACCCGGCGGCTTTGGTCCCACTTGAGTAATGTTAACATCATGGAATTCATAGTAATAGAATTTTAAAAAAGGTTTTGAATGACACAACTTAGAAAGTCGTGTGACGAGAGTACTCTTCTCTAGCCCCTGGGTTTTCGAGGCCATTGAATCTGAATTGCGTTTCTGCCTCTGTTTCAAGACAAGGACTGGTGGAAAACCTTTCTTTTCAAAAGTAGTTTACTTGTCAAGCTTATCTTTGTGTAAGTCAAACTCATTTTCTCACATGGGGTTTTGCACTGGGCCTCATTTTAAAACTGAGGCAGAATCCAACTCTCCTGCTCTGTCCCCCGGGGAAGACTCCCATATGAAACAGAAGGGCATGCTCATCGTCTCCATTAGGGGTGTCAAATTTTGGTCTCACTCATTCTCGACCCCAGAGTCTTCGGTTTTTTAGCCGCGCACGCACACGCGTGAAAGAGATCTGGAGTCGAGAATGGGTCTCACTCAGCACTGTTGGCGGTCTTGAACTCTTAGGGGTCAACAGGGGTTGAGCCACGCCCAGATTAGTCTCCGTTAGGGGCTTTATTAAACGTTTCCGACGTGCATCCCTATCCCATTCATATGGCAGTTCCCCAACCCGGGACTCTGGCCTATTGGTCGTGTGAATGATATGCAGATGCAAGACATCAGTTAAGTTCGTCACGCTATCTATAAAAAAAATTCCTCCCCAGCAAACAAAGATTGCGTGACGAGCTCAACAATGTCTGCGTTTAAGACTTCTTCGAAGTAACTATGAATTCTTACACAGTGGGACCATAATTATCATATTGATAAATCGTGAGTTAAATATTTCCATATAATAGTATAAAAATAAATAAATATCAATCACATCTAGCTCAAGTATCAGACAAGTCAAAGCAAATGACAGAGATGTTTTAAAGTTTTGCCATCTTTTCCCATTTTTACACTTCCACTGATTGCAATAAGAATTCCAATCTACATTTAAAACTGACCAAGCTGAAACCAGCAGGAAAAAATGAAAATCATTTTCCATTTGACACGAGTTTAGAAAATTTCCAAGCTGGTGTGGCATGGTACTTAAATGAAAAGCGCCCCTATTATGAATAAACGAGCTCATGAAATGTTGTGCACTTTGCATAATAATTAGAACGATAGTGTGTATATGAAGCCCGGAATAAATTATTCCAGTCTTAAATGCTTTCAATAATTGGCAGTGGCGGATCCAGGGGAGGGGCCCAGGGGGGCCGGGCCCCCACCTTATTTTTTTCGGAAATAGCGCATTTTCTTTGATGTGCCGCAATTATCTTCGCAGAATTCAACATTCATTGTCAAGCGGTCCCCCCTCCTCCCCCCCCCCCCCCCCCCTCCTTAGCGGAAGGTCTAGATCCGCCACTGATTGGTCTATGACTTATACGTTGGCCTGGGCTCCTCATTAATAAATAAGTCCTAAAATGATATTTAATGTGTAATTTTTTCCTTATCTTTTCGCAGTCTCCTGCTTTACCCCTTTGTCTAGCTAGTCACCCAAAATAAAATAAAGTCACCAAGAAGTGAAACGGTAATCTTGCAGTGCCGTAGCTAGCAACAGACGAACCAAAACACTTGCCTCGGTTCGTTCGAATTTTCGTCTGGCTATGGCGCTGTCTTGGTTCAACCTTTACTTAGTTGCTTGTATTTTTGAAGGCGTCTTTCAACGCAGTTGGTGATCACAAAATTATGGATAATTTTAAAAGTGTACTATTTGGACGCAGCCCAAAGCGCAAATCAGGAGCTCAAAACATTTGCAGCAGTTCATCATCATGGGGTATCTGTCGCTCCAGTATAATTCATGACTATTACGCTGCCATTACATCAGCCATCCATGCCATTTACATAATTTTCATTTCAGTACAGAAATTGCCTGATGAAAAATAGTCTTTTTTCCAAGCTATTTGTATGTTAATACATGAAGCGAATTATTTTTCTTGCAAAATTGTACATTGGGTAGTTTACCTTATTGTAGCCAAGAACTTGCTGCTTAGAACAAAATTTGGGCGCAATGCTTACATGTAATATCTTGGTTGAACTGTGTCAACGTTTCAACGTTTTTGGTGGTCGTGGGAAAACTTGACGAATGCGAATAATTTGTGACCAGTGAATTGTGCTTGGCCATCGTTAACTTTAACAAGTCATCGTACCTGTATCATGGTTTATTCTATATCACCTCCCTCCCCTTAGGCTTGATTACCAGCCGCTGTTCGGGGAGGAACAAAGACCGGGTTCGAGAGGGCGGCCGATATCGAGCCTACCCTCCCCTTTATCTTTTTATTTTCTTCAAACAGCAAACCTGTACGAATTGAAAAATACTAAAAGAGGCGATATGTTAATGACCGATGTTGTTTGCCATAATATCTTTTAAATTCCAGTAAATAAACCGTGATTAATACACTATCCAGGCAACACGTCGATATACCCAGAACGCATCTGAAATTTAGACAATAAACTTGTAGACCAAATTCAATCAAAATTTTGTCCCTCATTGCATAAAATTCGTGCTAAACTGGAAATCCCACAGAAGCCCCCACTTTTTAACTTATATAGCAGTGTTAAAAAATAAAAATGACAAATAAACCGCTTTTATTCCCGTTATGTCAGTCAAGACGTACCAAGGAGTCCCAATTTCCTTCTTACTGTAGCCGGGATTGCAACCTGCTGCAATTAACGACCTCGTAAAACAAAAGTTGACTACTTCATGTACCCGTATTTGTAATGTCTTGTCATGAGTTTTGCATCCTGTTAGATTGTGATGCGCTGGTTTGCCTAACGGTAAGCTTCTTGGTGAAAACACGCAACTCGTACGTAAGAAAAATTGTTTCTTCAATAGAGCATTTTTCTTTAATTTCAATGAGAAAGCTTTTCTCCTGAAGCAAACAACTCCCAGAGCAGAGACGTTTCGAAATGATTACACCACCACAACCACGTGATCAAACAGGGGTCTCAGTTTTTACTCGAATCTCTTCCATTCCAAACGAGTTGGGTGTGGTGACTGTCATCTGCCCGGAGGGACTGGTGAGGGGTCCGTTGAAGGCCTCGATATCGTCTTCATTTTGCCCTCTGCCACACTCGCCATTTTCAGCCGTCTCCAGAGCTTGGTTAAGTTCTTCTCGTTTGTAGAAGTAGTTGAAATTTGAGACAATTACTGGCACAGGAAGAGCGATGGTTAACACACCTGAGATGGCGCAGATTGAACCAACTATTTTGCCTCCAAAGGTTAATGGCGTCATATCTCCATATCTATTAGAAAACAAAAAAGGATAATTTCTCTCTTCGTTTCCTGCCTGTTGTAGGCAACAAGACAATCTCTGGGGGCTTTTTTTCGCTTCTTTCCCTCGCGTGTCCCGTGTACTCCCGCGCGAAGTAATTTTCGCGCGCGCGTGCTCGCGTATTCGACTTACCCTGGAAAAATTAGAAACAGCCCATAGTTCCCTTTTCTACATGTATTCCCACTAGTTCCCTCCAGACAACTGGAGGCTTCGTGTCTTAAGCTATTATCACTACTGTACGCGGAGTCGCCACTACACTGTTGATTAAACGAGTTGCTTAGCTCTCCGTCAAATAAATTGACATACTTCAAAGATTGCGCGGACGGGACAAAGCTGTAGCTTTGCCATAAACGAGACCATTTTATTGTAAATGATAATGGAATGAATGACTGTGTGGAGAGAAGAACTCAGAAAAAAATTCTGAGCTCACGGATGGGATTCGAACCCATGTAATAATGTTATTTATTTATTTACTCAAATCGTCCAGCCATGTTCAATCAAACCTGTTAATGATTTGCCTGTACCCTCCCCTCCCATCTGATGACTCTTGTGTGGTGATAATGCTACCAGTCATTTACATGAATGCAGAGGAAACAGACAAATCGGCTTCGTAAATTGAATACAATTGGTTTTCTTTCATATAACAAGACTGAAGTATTTTGGATTACATTTGCTGCGCGGTTTCCTTTGATGCAATAAAGAGCCATAAATAATTGAAAAGAGTGGTCAAGGGCTTTTAATTTGCAAAGTCGTTTACGATTCACGTCTATTGAATATTGATTATAAGATTATAACTCAATGTTATTAAGATTGTTGCAATTTATTAGACATCTAAAATGCCAATAATTTCTTTTGAGACAGCAAAGGTTTTAATTTTACGCGGCCACAAAATATTTAGTAATTGTCCACAGCTAGGAGGTCAAATAATACATCATATTTTCTGTTTGCTTAGCCAGTCAAAGCGCACAAAAAAAAACAGTGAAATATTATAAAAAAGGAAAAGCTCGGGAAAAGTCCTTTAGCAACAGCAAGTATTTAGGAATGATGTTAAGTGATATTACCTCGCATGTCAGTATTTTTCCGGTTCGCTATTTGCATTAAACTTAAGCTCCAGAAATTGGGCCAACCGAATAAAATTATAGCTGATAAATACGAGTGACATGACACTCTAAAAAGTGCTTAATTAAAAAGTAGCTTATCAATCAACGTCGTGTTTTATCGAAATTTTGACTAGGCTTTGCATACCTTGATTAAGGATTTCACTGATATATTTATTATTTAAGGATCCCTTAATTAAACTCTCTCTCAAGTTGCTTGATAATGAACCTCTTGTTTTTGAGATGTTGATTGATTTTTATTAAGACATTTATCATTTAAAAGTCTTTGTTTTATAAACGTCAATATCTTTTTCACTTGACGCAGTCGGCACCTTCAGCCCTATCGGTATTAGTTAATTATGTGTGTTGCAGATAATGCAATAAAGCGGATAGATAACCAAAGCGTCGAAACTAAAAGAACTATATATGTGATATATATATATATATTGAATTGCTTTTTTTTTATAGTACTCGTTACAGATCTTTGCTCTAGGTGAAAACATCACTAAAAGAAGATAAGATAACTTATAAGAATGGTAAAGCCCTATTAAAATAGACGGCAGCAAGTTATATAGCTACTGAAAAAAAATCTTTACTAACATACAACTTTTCCAATGGACTAAGCTTTATACGACAAATACAAGTGCTATTAAAAAGTTTTATTTCATTAAAATGCTTGCGCACTGGAGTTTTACCACAGGCTTAAACGTTTCATTATCATGAATCCAACAGACTTCAGGTTTGACTGAAGGCTGCATTAAAAATTTAAAAACATATATGTTCTCGCCTATAACATTCATCATCGCGCTATTATGCTATATGTTTGACATCGCACGCTGTGTGACAATTTTTTATATACTTTTCCAATTGATGATTTCTCGCATGAATATTATCACTCCTTATTATAACACATCATAGTAAGGGGACTAAGGCCGCACTGAACGATGGGAGAGGGAAGAAAAAGTTACTTTTTCCCCTTCCCATAATCCTCAATTGCAGCACTATTCCCTGGCAACATTCGGTTCGTCAGTGGAACGAAATGAAAAATATTTCACTTTATAGTGAATTTTTCAATTTCTAATGGCACTTTTTGTAACAATATTCTCTCTTCCCTCATCAGAATAACTCCAAAATGGTAGTCATGGGTCAAAATTTAACTACACTGTCATTCCAAAATCCCATTCAATTCGCTACCCAAGTGGTTTCAAGAGTACGCAATGTAATGACAAACTACTAGTATTACATGCTTGGATTAAAACAACATCACTCCGGTTGCCGAATTTGCCTCGTCCAATTTGCAGTCCTCGGAATTTTGTGATCAAATTAATTCTAAATGGGATAGCATGTAGTGCCATAACATAAACAAATACTTCTGCAATGGCGTCATGTGAATAGCTTATTGCATGTCCTGTTGACTTAAATAATATGTCTTCAGTTAAAAAGAACCTGACAGAGTCAGGAGACGGACAAGAAAACTGGTCGTTTTCAAGAAAATTTCAACGCTCTGTCGTAGAAACAAACAGATCAGTTTCTTCACTTGCGTTACAATTGTCTACTCTTCTAAACATCACCGACCGTACACTTGAAACTGATTAGCGGGTTCTTTTTAGGTCCGTTTAGAGGAAAACATGTCTCGAGTCCAAAGGGCACTTGGTTCGCTTAAATGCACGTGAAAAACTATGTGGCAGGAATTTCACACTTAAATATTGCAAATTCAACTGAACAGCGCAAACCAGGTTTTCACTGCTATACCGCTAACACAAGATTATAATGTACAGCTGAAATAATTTGCTTAAGATACTATAGTTACGCTAGCTCGAGTGTTGAATTGTTTTCCGATCACGCTGGTAACGTAACCGTGTCGCGGTAAAAATATCTTGAAATGACTAAAAGATTGAAGCGATCGATAAAAAAGGAGTTTTAATTTTGAACAAACAATTTTATGCCTAGAAACGTCATTTCTCGTTAATTCTATTTCTTTCAAGTATATTGCACAATAATTTAAGACGTCCTCTTCCCAGTCGCAACCAAACCTTGGGAAAAACGTATTTGTATTCATTATATTTCCAGCTTTTTGAATAAACAATTTAAATTAAATTTCAGGACAATTTTGAGCTTGGAATAAATACGAGATTATAAGGTTGTACATTATGGTCCTAATTCAAGTGTGGCAGATTTGAAAGGGTTAAAAGTTGATAACGTAACAAGGTACGGCGAAAACACAATTGTCTTATACAAATAGAATCACAGCACTGCCAATGCGAGGAGTCTTACGATTAATAAAAACATCAGAATAAAGACTTAACTAACGACTGATGGGTCATCAATTCAATTTTTAAGACCTAAATGAAGGAAAATTCTCAACTTACCCGACTGTTGTCATAGTAACCACTGCCCACCAAAATGCATCAGGGATGCTTTTGAACTGGCTATGTTGGCTATCTTGTTCTGCGTAGAAAACAGCGCTCGCAAACAGCACTACTCCGATCAACAGGAAAAAAATTAGCATAGCTAGTTCCCTTGAGCTAGAGCGCAGAGTATAACCAAGCACTTGTAGACCTTTGGAGTGACGCGAGAGCTTGAAAATGCGAAAAACTCGCACAAGCCGAATGACTCGAAGTACGGCTAATGATGTAACGCGGGCTTCGTTCATAGGAAGTGTAATATAGTATGGCAATATCGCCACTAGGTCAATGACGTTTAGAAAAGTGCGAAGAAAGACCAACTTTTGCGGTGAAGATAGCAACCGCACTACATATTCTAGAGTAAACCAAGAGATACATAACACCTCGATTACGCTGTACCAAACTTCTTCAGTTTCGTCGCTTGTACTGTACTTTTCACAACCAGGTCCACTCGAGTCATTTTTACATCGTATACCAGGTAAGGTCTCCAAGCAAAATACCACGATAGAGAGTATAATTACTGACACCGACCACATGGCTAAAAAACGGGCTGGCATAGAGCTATCGGGGTACTCAAATAATTCCCATACCCTTTTCTGTGTTTGGTTTGTCGGCAATATAGGTTTTTCCTCGCTGATGTAACCTTCGTCCTCCTCAAGTCGCTGAAGATACTCCTTGCCAAGCTCAAAGAATTTCACTTCTTCCGAAAAAACGTAGAACGGAACGCCACTCGGCCGCACTAGCTTACCATTTGACTGGTAAAAAAATAAAATGGCCTCGAACGATGAGCGATTTCTGTCGAAAAAATATTCATTGTTTTCAATGTCATAGTAGAAATCTCGTTTTGTCGCAGAACCGAGCAGAGTATTCGGAAATTGGCACAGCGTTTGCTCGAAGGTTTCAAAGCGTAGTCCGCTAACATTTATGATAATCCTTCGTCCTTTATCGCCGTTTTCTCGCCCAAACGAGGGCTTCGGTGTCTGAACACTCGAGTCGTTGCTCGGTTGTTCACTGATGTGATTCAATCCACGATTGATCTCCATTCGAACTCCCAGATGGCAATAAAGCAATTGGAAAAACGAGCAATTGATGTCCTTTTAAGTCTTGGAGAGTTATCGAATAAATACAGCGAAAATTCAGTTATGTTAGGATAAATCGCGAATTATACCTGAAGCATGTAAACTTGCCAAGTTCGGATGTTTTCCTGAAAGATTTTTGTTCGCTCTCCCAAAGTGGGCGACATTCAGCAACTACATGACAGGTGGCGAAGCTGAATACTGTTTTTATTGTATTCCACGCGCTGTCATTTTAGAATTGTAAATTTACAGAAAGACTACATGAATAATTCAAATAGGTTAATGTATGCACAACATGGAGATTTTCTGCGGACATGTTGTTAACTCGCGTACATTTGATCAGATCAAAAACATGAATTAAAACATACAAAAACATAACACATGGAGGCGTCGACAATTTCCAGGAAAGTCAAGAAACATTTTTAAGTGCGTAATATTTGTTAAATTTTTCAAACGATTTATAATCTTCAAGTTTTGGTGGATGGTAAGGTTTTAAAGAAAACATAATCAAATTCGAATTCAATCGCTGAAAACAAGAACGAGGAGTTTTTGTTGTTGTGTAAAGATAACTTTGCATAACAAAAGCAAGTGAAGGGATGAATTAGGCAGCAAATTATCATTTTAAAGAACAGCCAGATGCTCTGAGCTAATACATGAAACCAAAATATAATCCAGAGAGTAGAGTATAAAAAGAAAAGTAAAAAACGGAAATGAAAAGTTTAAAATATGTTACAAAACAGAGCTGTTGGTGGCAAACCGTGCGTACAACGGAAGTGTAGGGCAAAATCTTTTCAAAAAAAAATCGTCTGCTTTTAATTCTACCACTCACGGCTTTTTCAAATGTCTATTTACATGAAATATTCACTAGGTCGTAAATTTCACCAAAGATTACAACAATAATAATAAAGCCAGCTTTATGTCTTAATCAGTGCTCAAAATTCTTCTATGTATACATTGTACAAAAATTTCAGTCGAAAGCGTCAACTCGAAGCAGCTATTTGCACACGTGCCACAAAGATCAATATTTTTCTATCACTGCGATTTCGCTCTATTGTTTTAATTGCAGAAAAGCTCGACAACCGAATTTGATGTTATTGCACCGTCGAAAGCGGCGGTTCATTTTTCGAGTGCGTACATAAATTATTCATCGCGACTTTAGACTAATATTTAAACATCAATTCGTGAAAAACTTGGCTAGACCAATTACAAATGAAACATTTTGCTGTTGATAGCTTCGTGGCTTGCCTCTGTCAGATGCAAGTTGTATTTCGGTTTACTTTTTCGTAACTAAAACTGCGAAATCTCTCTTTCGGTTGTCGGTGTTTTTGCACACAAAGAAAAGAGCCATTTGGATACTTCGGTGATAATAAAAACCACTACAGTCGCGATGAAACTGCACATAACTGAAAATTACATCTGTTCAAACTAACCTTCAATCTTCTGTCATGCTAATTCGACGAGGACTTATTGAATAAAACAACTATTGCGTGTTCATGTCCATAAATAAACGTGGGCGAGTCTGTACAATTCACAAGTCACTTCCTTCACTTGCGAATTTTATTTCTAATACGTCCTTAACGAAGTCCATCAAATCCTCAAAAACAAATAACACAAACTTACAGTACGTGATATTGTAATATGATTTTAGTCGCTTTGACCTCTAAACCAGATCACTTGACGATATTAAACCATCAGCAATAAAGAAATTAATACATTCTTATCTGTAATTCTTTGTCTTCCATTTTTTTCTGTTCTAAGGTGAAGAGATATATAATTATTACTATTATTGCCGAGTCCTTTGGACTACTAAACCTCAATGACAGAAGGCCAGAAAGAATTGCCTTGCTGAAGAAACAACTACCAGAAGCTTTAAATTTTAATGTCCATTCTTTCGCGTCGAAATATGCTTCTGCAAATAACGTAATCATATAAAAGTTAATTATGCAGAGCTGAGACTTCTTAATTATTGACGACTGCTCGGCTGGATCATAAACTCCCTCAGGGTGTCCTTGACTTTAATGGCCGCGCGATTTCTGGTGACGTTCAGCCCAGTGTATACTTTTCTCTTCCTTTTTCGTGCGGCGATAGTGCATTTCGCACAGCCAGCAGTCATGTGAGTTTACAGTCCTCGTATCAACTATCGAAGTCGATAGAAACCGAAAGCGAAAAGTCTGACAGTTGAAGCTTATCCCATGCAGTGGTTGATTTATTACATTTTTAACTTCGAAGAAACTAACTTAATAGTTCCAATGCACTGTACCGCGCTGGTTGCGGGTTATCAGTTTACCCCTTTTCTAAACAGCACTTTTTGATCAATTGTGTATTGTATTCATTTCGTTTTGAGTATAAGTACCAGTAATTCTTGGCTCAAAGTTCGCGAATACTGTATGTCAATTTGAGCCCAGATTGTAGCGGTAAAGAGACGCCCATAGTAGTTTGGAATAGGTTCTTATTTGGGGGGGGGGGGGGGGGGAGGGGTGAGAAGGAGCTTAGAAGAAAGCGGGGGTGGGGGGAGGGGATGCTTGACAATTTTATTGCTCCAAAAAAGGGGGCTAATCACAGAGGGAGGCTTTTGAGGGGGGCGGCTTTAAGGTTATACGTACGAAAAACCTCGCCAGTGCGCGCGAGATGAATTGTGGGGTGTTGGGAAATGGGTGAAATACGGCTCAAAATTTAGTTGGACAGTTAAGCCGCCACACTCATTTTAGGCTGTCCTTAAGAGGAAAAAGCAAAAGCATAAGAAGAAAAACAAACACTTTTTCCTAGTGAGGACAGCAATAGAATAATAAGCGAGTTTTTGTACTTATGCTTTTGTCTGCGTTCACGGCAAGTTAAGGTGGGGATACACCCGATTTTGAGTAAAATTTTAAGAGATTTAAGGAAGGGGTAGAAGAAAGAAAATTATTTTTGAAACACTAACAGACAGTTGACCCCCACGCAAGAGCACCCCAGGTTGTCAGGGGACTGTTTGGGTGTCCATATACTAATTTTTAACTTCAAATTCTAATTTTAAAATCACATTAAATCTTTAATATTTCTTATTTCTCCAAATTTTACTAATCCTTTGAGAAAAACTATCTCTTTCCAAACATCCCCAAAAATCACCAAAAAATTTACAAAACACCGCTAAACATAGCTTTGTGAAATAAGCATAGAGCTTCTGGATTACTTGAAACACGGACGAGATATTCGCATTAAACCAAGTGTAGCGGTGGAAAAACAGGCTTCAGGTGTACCCCGGCCTTAAAACGATTTTCTCATTTTCATTAGACTAAAATTTAACGTAAACGCGAGGAAAAAAACTACAAAATTGCACCCAAATTATCTCACATCTACGTTGGATTATATTGTTATGCAAATAATATAAGGTCAATTAGTGAACTGTGAACTGAAGGGCTAGTCCTTTTCGTATATAAAATAAGTGACAGTTTCACGTGTACGACGGAGACCGCGAGATTCCAAGCGAGGAATGCAAGCCTGGCCTTTCTATCGGAGTTTAAAGAATGGCTATAACGTTGGCGTTGTGCGTCAACCGAGTTTTCGCGCACGCAAATAATTAAAAACTCAAATTTGTACTTTAGCAGACGTGGCACATTGCGGAGTCAAGCGTCCTGAAAACTGAACTTGATTCAACATCTCATGAAATCAAAATTATATCATTGACAAAAATATGATGTATAACTTGCTAATGCTTAACAGAATATTCTTAGCAAAAATAAAGCACATTTTATCAGTAAATGTCGTGGAAAGTACGCAGGTTGTTTATCAGTTGTTTACGCTTTAATGAATGATTGAAAACTGACCGTCCCTTCCATACAGGATCTTCTTATTTCACATCGTTCTTTTGTATTTTTATCCTCTAGCAATTTCATAAAACTCATAAAAGGAATAAAGCCTTCTTTTCCGTGTCTATGCAACAATTAGACTACGCAAAATGTCAATGAGGCGCAGCCGAGTTGACTATCGCTCATAGGAAACGAGGGCGATTAGCCTTACCCGAAATTTGATGCACTTTTGAGCCAAAAATTAAGAATTGTTTAAAGAGTAACGCGTGCTCGATCTCGTTTGATTGGCGATTACTTAGTAGAAATTAAACTCAGTTGTGTGCTATCGGAAATCTGCGAATTTGATTGGTTCTCACACTCTTGATTATTTAACAATTATTCCACGAGTGGAGATGGTAGATAGCCAACGAGGCGCTTAGCGCCGAGTTGGCTATAACGATCTCATATCCAACAAGGGCGAGTGGAAATAATTGTTTAATTAAAAACGCCCAAAAGAATTACAATATTTGAGCTCCACAGCTGTTTTCGTTGGCGCTTATCGACTACGATATTTGTGGTCAATGGTATATATAAACATTACAATCCATCAAATATTTTTCGCGCGCGCGATTGGTCTAAACGCGTCACGTGACGCAGCCAAAACTGGGGAACATTGTTATAACCCACCGCGCGCGCTCATTGGACAAAACACATCACGCGGTACAAAATCGGACGACGGGTATCAGCCAATTTACCCCGTCCGATTTGATATCCGTCGTCCGATTTTTTATAGCAGTGCAAAACAAACGTAAAAGTGACCTTTTCAGGTCTAACGTTTTAATAAAATCACAGTGTTAAAAAAGAAATTCGAAACCTATCGACTTGCATTTATTTTAACTAAATTATGCCGTGATTATCGCGCGCTGTAGGTTTTTCCTTTTTCCCGCGATGAAGCGCGTTGAAGAAATTAATCGGAAGGTTATAAAATAAATAAACCCCTTCCTGGCTTGCTGGTATATTGGAGGATAATGCCCTTGGCTGAAAGATTCTCCTCATAATTTCAGTTACCCTCGAACCTTCGCTTCTCGGCCAACTGTTCATTTTTCGGACAATCTTTCAGCCTCGGGCATTATCCTCCAATATACCAGTCGCCTGAAGGGGTTTATTTACAGATGATATTCCCCAAGTGATATTCCCCAGTTTTCGAACTTTGCGATCTACGTTCGCACGTTTAGCTTTTATCCCGAGTAAATTGTTAAAATGAATAAAACTAAACACTTTGAACAGACTAATAATATTTTGAGCGTTGACAGAATTTCTTTAAAGTTTAAATGTTTTGAGAGAAGGTCTCTCCAAATGAGGCCTTGTTAAAAAAAAATATTTGAAGGATAATAAACACAATAGCATCCATTTGCCTTCAAAAATATGCACAGATATTTGTCCTTGGACATTATCTGTTCCGGGAAGTGAACAGTTTTCCTCGAGCTTCGCTCTCGGAATACTGTTCGCTTCTCGGAGCAGATTATGTCCGCGGACAAATATCCGTGCATATTTTCGCGCCAAATGGCGGCTATTGTTTATAGAGCCTTTACTTGGCGCGAAAATATGCACGGATATTTGTCGGCGGACATTATCTGTTCCGAGAAGTGAACAGTCTGTGAGCTTCGAGGAACAGTTAAGGACAACTGTCCGTGCATATTTTTGAAGCGAAATGTCCGGAGGCTATTGTGTTTGTTATCTTTCAAATATTTTTTTCACAAGGCCGCATTTTGGGAGACCTTTTCTTTAAGGTTTTAAACGTCAAAGAAATTCGTCGACGCTCAAAGTATTGTTAGTCTACATAAACGTTGAATGTGTGTGAAATGCAAATGTGGGAGTAAATGCATGACCTAAATAATAAGATATAAATATGAATAAAAATGAATGCTATGATCTAAGCATTCATTTTTATTCATATTTATATCTTGTTATTATTATTTAGCTTATGCATTTACTCCCACATTCTCTCGCATTTCACACGTTTTTACTTTACATCTATATATAAGCCTCATGCGGAATATTTTTCTTATCCCTGATGATGCCGTAGATCGGCGAAAGCTTGGATTTTACCATTTTACCATTTTACAGTAGTGTAAGGCCTCAGTTGAACTTTTATAATTTTTATTCTAAAATGCTACTGAAGGACAACATTCAACGTTTATGTAGACTAACAATACTTTGAGCGTTGACGAATTTCTTTGACGTTTAAAACCTTAAAGAAAAGGTCTCCCAAAATGCGGCCTTGTGAAAAAAAATATTTGAAAGATAACAAACACAAAAGCCTCCGGGCATTTCGCTTCAAAAATATGCACGGATAGTTGTCCTTAACTGTTCCTCGAAGCTCACAGACTGTTCACATTTCGGAACAGATAATGTCCGCGGACAAATATCCGTGCATATTTTCGCGCCAAATAAAGGCTATATATTCCCCAGTTTTGGTTACATCACGTGACGTGTTTGGACCAATCGCGCGCGCGAAAAATATTTGATGGATCATAAACGTAGATATTTCGATTTAAAAGAACAATTCTCCAGGATAATATCAAATGGTCGGAAAAGGAGTAGCAAGCAGATCCAACTGAATGGGTATATTATCAAGGATAGTGTGCACATGTGACTCCAATTTTAGTTAACCTTTTGATTGATAATTTTATTTAGTTATGCTCAGAATGTTGGAGCAACAAAATAATACGTTAACCCATTACTTCGACTTGATTGACAATAATTCACGTTTCATTTGCTGATTATAATTAAAAGTAAATGAATTACCGAAAAAAAGACTACAACTTTAAAAGCAACTTTCTTTCATACTTAGACGGTCTGAAAACGCAAACGAAATTTCGCTTGTTGTTACATAACAGGAGAAAATTCGTCTCCGTCCGCAGGCCAACTAAGACAAGAAACCAAGCAATTCCAATCTACTGCAAAAAAAAAACACACACTAAAGTATCATTTTATCAAATCCACTGTATCCTAAGCATTTGGTCTTCCTCTCCATTTAGCATCACCGGAAACACAGCGTCACTCTGAAAACAAAAAAAACTTAAAATCAGAAATTTCTCCGCAAGGAAACATTGTAGATTGTTTCTCGTTACGTTTTTTGGGATGGGATAACAAGGGGAGATAAAATGTTTTCAATTGTTTTTGCATGTTTCACGGCAAAGAAAAGCACGGCGCGACCTTTGGACTCTGGTCAACATCGTTACTTTACGGAGCAAACCGCGGGAAAAAAAATGTTGCAGAAGCAAAATTTGCATGGCTGAATAATTCAGAAACAGTTTTATTGCTATTTTAAAGCAAAAAAAAGCTCAGTAATTGGCAGTTTGACCACTTTAGTTTCAGTTTAGGACAGTCGTTTGAACTTTGAATGGATAAATTTTCACCAATATTAAAAGAACAGGATAAAGAAATACAACAAATGCAGATTGCGAAGTAAAAGGCAAGGGTGACCTTAATTTCCGTGAACTTAGCTAGCCTTTAAACAAATTTTAAGTTACTTTACTATTCAGTTAAACACAGCCAGTTTGCCTAATCAATTTAAGGCTGGTACCTTAGTTGAAGGCACTGTGGAATTCAGGGACTTCCTTTCCTTCCTCAACAACAGTGACAGGTTGAAGCGGGTTTGCAGAACCTTGTAGGTAGTTCTATTATTTGGACAAAAAAAAGGAAAGCATACTACATAGAAAGATAAAATGCGCGCCTGCGGAAACAACGTCTAAAACATGCCTAGACTGGAATCAACACAGGGGTTAGACAGCGGAGGGGGGGGGGGGGGGGGGGGGGGCGATGGGTGCGTCAGCACCCCGTCACGCGCGGCAAGGGTCCGCTTAATCTGAGAGGGAGGGTTAAAAATGACTCTCAGAATGCAAGAAAAGTGGACTTTAACAACTTGATTTTTTAAAATTTCCCGGGGAAATATACCCCCGGATCTCCCCTAGACGCTCATGCTTCCGGTGCTCGCACCACCCGAGTAAATCCTGCCTACGGCCCTGCTGCACAAAAACGTCCAGGTATAAACTTAAGGACAAACTGTTTGACGTCTCAAAAATAATATTATTTCGTCCAATTGACTCTGAAACTTACAGCATGGCGGCTGGCGGCCAGCTGGATGCGAGGTTAAAAGATATTTAGCACTTAAGTGCAACACGTGGAAACAAATGAAACAAAAGTTATGTCATTCATCATGAAAAGCCTCTTCTGTAGTAAAATGGACAATCCAGCTTGTTTGTCTGTGGTTATTCTAGTGTCCTCTTAACTTCAACCTGTACTTGACTGGGGTTTTTGGAAGGGGTTAGGGGAGGGGGGGAGGTGATACCTTAACTACAGTGTACAATGAGAAGCAATGTACGTCCTTTTATACCTTGAAGTCGATAAAACATGCAGGCCTCATTGATTCCTTTAAAAAGGTGCTTTAAGGCACCAACGGGGGGATAAAAATTATCAAGACAAACAATTTTTTTCTGTGTCGTTGTCTGTGCAAACAATTTCTTTGGGCCTTAATGCTTTTGAAAACAATTTTTCCAGGACATTCCATCGCTCCCTCTCCAAACAATAAAGATCCGTCCCTAATATGTGCGGAATTATTTAGCGAGGCACAAATGATAAAACTTGTGGATGAATCACTTACATGGGCACGAGACAGTCCATTCCTCTTTTCGTCATGACTAGCACCTCTACCAATCCACACAAAACAATGTTTCCCCGAGTCCAAGATAAACACTGAAAGGAAGATCACACGCCTTAGCAACTGCAGATTTACAGCACAGGCTGCCCAAGTTCTCATATCCTTCGCAGCCATTATTTGGGTGTCACCAATTTATTTATTTATTTACTTTCAACTGGTATTTAGTCTTTTTCTTCTTGAATTTTTTTATCTTTTACATTCAGTAAAATATATTGTTGAAATGTAATTGTAGAATTTTGTGGCTGAAAAGCCTTGGAAAGGAAACCTCAATAAATGTCTGTATCTGTATCTGTCACGCAATGCCCACGGCTCATAACGGCTGCGCGTGACAAGGAGACTACCTAAGTTAATTCGAGGAATTAATCAGATTTATGTCGTCGTGACTCGCTGAAGGAAGCAGTGTTGTGTTACATATGTCGTACGTTTGCGTGTTTTATAGAAGTTGTATGTACATCTAGTTCAAAATAACGACGAATTCAAACGCTCGATACAAGAGAAAAATTGTTGGGATGTTGGGGGGGGGGGGGGGGGGGACATACCGTCATCACTGTTCAGTGTACTCTTCGTTACGGCTTTCCCGCGAGCAACCTCAGTGAAAGTCATCTGGGAGGATGCATCTGACAGCCTGAAATCAAGTGAGTCAATTTAATATCTTGCTCAGCCAAATTCATACGTAAGGCCGTCATAAATGCTCGGGGTTTTAGAAAGTTGTATTGTTATCCAACTCCAAGGGTGCATAGACAGGTTTAAACGGTTCCGGGCAGTCCATTTATTCTTCCTGCCCACGCGAAAGATTAAAGGCTGAATGGTGGAAAGACAGGACAACGTTGAGTTATAAATCTCTTATTAGACTAGTGTACGGTATCGCTGTATGTTTGAACTCGTCATTTATATTATGAGACTTATGACTCGCCCTACTGGCTCGTCAAAATAATGCAAGACTCGTATAAACATACAGCGATACTACAAACTAAAATGCGTAATACGATATATATATTGCTCCTTCGCCCCTGAGGAAACACCATGAAAAATAACGAGAAACTTGAGAGCTCTCAGAGCAAGTACAACCAGGTACGATAGGTACGATGACCACCCAGTTTACTTTTGCTTGGGACCCTCCCCCCCCCCCCCCCCCCCCCCCCCCCCAAACCCTGTGTAAAGAACTCACTGCTCCTAAGCAGAAGATAATAATTTACAGATTGGAATCAACTAACCTGA
Organism: Meandrina meandrites; assembly: GCA_963693305.1. Taxonomy (NCBI): domain Eukaryota; kingdom Metazoa; phylum Cnidaria; class Anthozoa; order Scleractinia; family Meandrinidae; genus Meandrina; species Meandrina meandrites. The sequence goes on along the minus strand of OY855912.1, from coordinate 20,040,734 downwards.
ACAACACTTTTTCAAACTGTGCACCACCATCAGTCTATAAGAAAAGATATGTTTTTTTAACAACGTCAATGAATACATATGGATTCTGTACATTGGCTTTTGATCGAGTACTCCACGATCCAGTCAAGACAGAGTTAGTACCAGAAGCAGCCCCTGACTGAAAGGAATACCTTGGTGATTAATAAACCCCTATACTAATACAACACCACACTAGAATGAAGGACAACTACTTAAACTTGGTAGTTTATGGAGCAATCAAAACCTTTAAAAATCAGTCTTTGACCCGTGCGGTCAAAAAAAAAACTTGATTGAAAACTGGCGGGAAAACCGCCGCGCGTATCACGTGCAAGGAATCAATACACCAATCAGAAGCCACCTCTCACGACAACGAGTAAAGAGCTTGCTTGTTCTCCTCTTTCACCTTCCTCCCCAGCTTCTTCACTTGTTCAAACCAAAAGATTGAGAGCAACCGTTCTATTAAAAATATGAAGGTTGTGACGAAACTGTGAATGAATTAAGCCCGGCGATGAAAGACGTCAAGAGAAAAGGTAAGAACCGTCACTTTATTTAAAAGGTTTTTGGGAAGAGATTTTATTAGGGTTGTGGGAAAAACAGAGAAAAACGCACGCTGTTTAAGTTATTTATTACAAACCCTATCTTTAGGCCTCTTGGTTCCGGGTTGCCCATCATCAGGGAAAATCTCCAGCAGCTCTGCAGGTATGTCACTAGTCACCGAGTTATCTGTTAGATTAAGAATATAGCAGCTCAGTGAGTCTTAAACAGATCGAGTGTAAATCAACCAGCAATTTGTAGAGACTGTCAGTGAGGTCCTTTAAGGTATCTTTAAGGTATCTGCATACCAATTGGCCAGGCCTACAAGCCAAAGCAAATATCCGATAAATATCCTCTAGTTCTAGGGAAAATGACACTGATCTCGGAGAAAAACTAGTCTATAATTTTGGGAAAACTGGAGACTGTGGAATTGGTCAGCAAAAGTTGTCACTTGATTACTACGATTATCAGTTGAGTAAGGCATGAAGGAAGTTTGAGGATAAAGTTTTGACGTTAAAACTACGTTGTTACCAAGGCTCGGTTTCCAATAGTAACTTGTCGAACTCCGGCCGTTCCATGATTTGGCGGGCTTTTATGGCGTGTGACGCATACGTTACCAAAAAGTTTTAACGTCAAAACCTTGTCACCCAAATTTCCCCCCGTGCCTTACTCAACAGAAAATCGTAGTTATTCTGTTGGTACGTTCTGGCTAAACAATCAAACATCCAACTTGAAACATTTTCAGGCAACATTTTGCACGATGAACAATATTTCACTTATATTATTATTATTACCATATGTTATTATTCTACACTGGTTCGAATAGAAACGATATAACTGTACTTAAATTTAGTAATAATCTGAATTTACCAAGAACCTCCACCCTTGGTTTGCCACCTCGATCAGACTAAAAGGCAACAACAGAGATCAAGATTACAATATTGTTAATAATCTTCCCCTCACAGTTATGCTGAAAAAGCAAGGCATCCTGGCATGATACCTCCCCCCCTCCACAGATCGCGGTACCTTCAGTGGAGTGGAAAAGGCAAAAACAAAAATCCCAGCGTGGTTTACTTTATTTCCCTTCTCCCCAGACACAGGGCACTAACTTTTGACCTCTTTCCAATCCCCATTATGACAAAAATAAGAGGCCTCTGCGAAGGAGAGATCAAGAGGCATCACAGAATAAACTTTCCTTTAATTTGGTAATACACAAGTGACTATGAACATGATAGTTATATGAACACCTCAACAGTAACTATCAGATCATGAGGAGTACTTACTCTCAATTGGTTGGCATATTTCCCTGCTTCAAACCTCTCATTCTTGTTACTGTTGTCCCCATTCCACTACAGAGAAAAAGTAAAAATGTTAATTACACATTTAAATTCTTATAAGCAACTTGTAGTGAACAAAATTTGAGTATTGGATTGAGTCTTTTTTGAACTTTCAACTCTTCTTTTGAAGTTGAGATTAATGAAACAAGTACCGGTAATGAAATAAAAATTGTGATAATGATTCACCCTTGGCAGGAACGCTTGAGCTGTTCTGACTGTAGTTTTACTTTAAAAATAGCTTGAAAACTCATTTTGTGATGGTTATACTAGCTAAAACCACTGAAAATACTGAAAATGTAGGATCAAATTAAACTAACCACTCTACAATACTGAGTAAGCTTTCTGAGAGTTCTGCGACTTTGTTGATTTTAAATTTTGGTGCAGTCCTAAGGCCTACAGTGTTTGTATTCTTCAGCATTCAAGGCTGACACTAAGTTTTCAAGTAGGTCAGGCTTTACTGTTGGAGTAGTTGGCTGATTTTGCAATATTTTCCAAAAGATTTAGATGAATAGCCCAGCAGAGTAGCAGTCAAGATCGCATTCAGCAGATGTTGATTTCTCCTCACTGGCAGCTGAATATTTTTGACAACCCTGAACATTATTGGCTTGTTTGTGAAAACCCTCTGTGAGGGGAGTAGGATGTTTCAAAGAGCAACACAATGTTTTGATTGTTTGATTTTGTTCCATGTGGCCTGGTTAAATAGTCACATTGTAACATCCAGCATGATTTTTTACATATCATGATGGTTTCTGTGTTGCTGTAAATTGACGCGTACATGTAAATTTATCAAGTGTTTCACTAAACCTGATAAATGTTCAGTCCCAAGTCAATTAGGAAGACATCATCATCATTCAAGTACTCTTTCTTCAACTTCAGTTCCTTGATCTGCACCTTGTTCTACAAGAAATGATGTGTTATTAATTCTCACCTAGCACATTATTAAAAACCAGCAATGGTATATTGTAATTCCTGAGTTTTGTTTCGTTAACAGGCAATGGTATATGAGCTCATATACCATTGACCACAAATATGGTAGCCGATACCCATCAACAAAAAACAGCTGGGGTGTTCAAACATTGCAAATCTCTTGGGTGTTTTTAATAAAACAATTATTCCACTCACGCTTGTTGGATACGAGTTGGTTGTAGCCAACTTGGCACTAAGCGCTTCGTCGGCTATCTACCATCTCATATCCAACGCGCGCTCATGCTGTAGCCCTTTCCATGAATACAAGGTCTATCATGGTAAGGAATATGTTTTAACTAACATCAATTTTCACAGGAATTGACCTGCAAAATTGACTGGTAATCAATGTATTTATCAAAAAGAAAGAAACTTTTTGTTCTGTTTAAAGGGAACTTCTACTCTAATGACAAGTTAATTGACATTGAACTCAATTCCAAATTTTACAGGACAAGGGAGAAATAACATTTTAATAGTAGCAATAAATAAAAAAGATTATGGCTTTTAAATTTCCAGCATGCCCCAACTGTTTCACACAAACAATCCTCTGCATCCCAACAATAGTGGCAACTATTATGTCATAAAATCAAAACATGGTAGCGCTCGTAAAATTTAAAAGCAATTTTTATAATCTGTTCCATTCTTTCTGCTTGGGGAGAGAAGGAAGAATGTTGGGTGTGGTTCCAGGAAAAAGGTGACTGTTTTCCGATAACAAGTGTGCCTAAGGTGCAGGACTGAACGGGGTTCTCTTGTGTATTCATGGACACCACATCAGTATGTGACAAGCTTTGTCATGGGAAACATTACATGCAATCACAATAAAATTAATACCTCGTAAAAAATGTTGTGGTTATTCATCGTGGTAGAGTACAATAATAAATAATTTTTTCGTTTGCCTCACGAAGTAGTCACGTGTGATGGAGATCGCGACGTTTCGACTGCACACTGCTAGTCTTCATCAGGCGATAAGGTCGACTGGTTATGCGTAAACTTATAAAGCACGCTGCTGCGCTGTGATTGGTTGGTTTTCAACAGCTGTGATTGGCGCATTTCGATCCTCGCTGTTCCGATGCTCTCTTGTTCCCTCGGCGGTCCGCTGTCGTACAGTTCTCCTGTTGTTGTGTTTTTTGATCGTGGTCATCCATGCTTCAGGAATTTCAATTCCACTATCCCTGTTGATGTTATTAGGGTGAAGTCTTATGTGAATTGCCTCTTTGACCCTGCGTTTGTACCAGTGTGGGTCACGATCAATAAACTTTACCTCATTCCTAAGCGGGTAGTGTCCGGTGTTGTTGTTGAGAGAACCAGACGGCCGCCTCACCACCAGCGTATACAGGAAGCCTACGCACACTGATCAATACTTAGCGTATGATTCACATCACCCTCAATCAGTTAAACGTGGTATTGTCAAGTGTCTTTACGAGCGTGCTAAACGCCTCGTAACAAAACCGTCTGTTATTTCGAAGGAGAAAAAACATCTGTCATCTGTTCTTGTATCTAATGGTTATCCTTTTTCTTTCTTGCAGAAGATCACCAAGACCAGGAAACCAAACACCAATGCCGAAGTCGCCACCGAGTTTAAATCCACTGCGGTTTTACCCTACGTCAAAGGTCTTTCTGAGCAACTTCGCCACTGCCTACAACAACAAGGCGTGCGCGCTGTTTTCAAGTCGGAAACTACACTACGATCACACCTAGTACGGCCGAAAGACACTGTTGATTCGACTAAGCAGGATGGCGTTGTTTACAGGATTCCCTGTGAGTGCGGCAAAGTTTACATCGGTGAGACTGGAAGACCTATGCAAGACAGGATCAAAGAACACGACCGGGACATCCGATTCGCCCGTACTCAGACCTCCGCCGTTGCAGAACACACCAACAACACCGGACACTACCCGCTTTGGAATGAGGTAAAGTTTATTGATCGTGACCCACACTGGTACAAACGCAGGGTCAAAGAGGCAATTCACATAAGACTTCACCCTAATAACATCAACAGGGATAGTGGAATTGAAATTCCTGAAGCATGGATGACCACGATCAAAAAACACAACAACAGGAGAACTGTACGACAGCGGACCGCCGAGGGAACAAGAGAGCATCGGAACAGCGAGGATCGAAATGCGCCAATCACAGCTGTTGAAAACCAACCAATCACAGCGCAGCAGCGTGCTTTATAAGTTTACGCATAACCAGTCGACCTTATCGCCTGATGAAGACTAGCAGTGTGCAGTCGAAACGTCGCGATCTCCATCACACGTGACTACTTCGTGAGGCAAACGAAAAAATTATTTATTAAAATTAATACCTTTTCCCCAAACACATGAAGAAGGCGAGGACTGTACTTCTTAGCTTCTACATGGCGGAATCCTGAGTCAGCCCTGCAAAAAAAATAACTACATCACTTGGCTGTTCTTATAATGTAAAATCAAAGGATTCAAACAAATGAAGACCTCAATGTCAGGCTCAATGCATGAGTGGTAAAATGGAGATCTTGTAGCAGACTGATTTGCAGCCAGAAACAACATATACGAAAATGCTTTGTAACTGAGACAAATTCTACTGTTAGAGTAAAATGAGACTTCACTTTAATCAATCAGTGAAAGAAGTCTGAACCAAATAATTAACCCACTATGCCATCCGTTGATGTCACTTCACTTTTTTTAATGCAGCAAAGTTTCTGTTGAGGCCAGCCATCATTTTGTGAGAGAAAGAGTGCTTCAGTGTCAGAAGGATTTACAGCTGGGTACAAAACTGTAAACTGACATGAAATGTATGAATTGGAGTTACTCCTATATACTTGGACTTAATTAACTAGCAATCAAAATAATTTACAGCTCAAACAAATACTCTTGAGTACTTGGGCATGCTCTCCTTTAGTCTGCAAGAAAAAGAATGAATACTCACTGCAAGAGTATTTTACTTGACTGTGGGCAAGACAACACCAAGTTTGAAAATTCACTGGTTGGACATAAGTGGTGCCAGGGTTATTAAGAAATAAAAAAACGTCATATTGAGGAACAAACACCAGTGACTTTTAATTTTGCGTTAGTAGATTAATTGAAAAAGGGACAGATTCAAAGTATAAAGATGTAATTCCATTAATTTTACTGTTTGCAATACAATTTTCCAGAAATAGAACTCTTGACCTCCAGAGGCTTTCAAATTGCAGTCTGTACTGAAATTAACAACACATAATTGTGCAATTTTTTATTTTTAATCAAAATCACTTCATGGTTAAGTAAACCGGAAATAAGCTTCACTGCACTCTGTGATTAGTTAAAAAATTGTCCCACCTACTCAACCTATCAGAAATACATGTAAAACCAAAGCCAGTGGTGACTTGAATTGCTCCTGCATGTTTTCCCACATTTCACTCTAGCAACAACGGACATTTGCCTTGAGGCTTGACTGATTGGTTCAATAGTCTTTGTCCTTGATGATTGTGACTACTTTGGTTTTTGTTATACCCCCCCCCCCCCCCCCCCCCAAGCAAAAATCTCTCTTGTGACATCACTGGATGGCATTAGTGGCTATTTGGTTCAGACATCTTTTTCAGCAGTATTAGAAACCAGAGAAGACAGCTAAAATTCAGGTTACTGTATGTTAGAAACAAACTAGACGCAATCAACTTCCCCCAACATGAGTTTTAGGGAAAGGTGTGAAGAACACATAGCAATGTTGATTCACATCCAACTGAAAAAGAGCTTGATTTGCGAGCCCTGCACTTTTGAAAATGAATGCTATATCCAGGGAATGTACATTTTTTTTTTAACTTCAAAAGAAGAGCTGCAGCAAAAAAGCGATGAATTACTTCTGAAGCCTGGAACCATTTCATGATAATTACTACCACTACTGAAAAGTTGAGCACTCTCTGAAAACCATTCTACATAAGTAATTAAAATTACTTTATAACTCATAATGTTCATTTGTGGTCAGCTTCCAGCATTGAGAAAATCTTTCTTACCTTGAAAAGCAACATGAGCCAATTATTAACATATTCAATGACCATTTATTGGAAAAGTGCAACTGCGATTCTTACTGTATTTTACTCACCCTCCCTTCAAATTAGTCATAGCCTTGAAGTATGACCTGAAACGCTCAGATTCGTGATCCATCACCTCACGATGCTGAATAGGTTTATCATCCAACTATTAACATAAACAGAAAAAATTGAAAGTGTGCATTATATTTTTAGTTAAAGCCTACCACAGGGGTATTTTGCTGCATATAACAGATTCGTTCTCTTTAGCCCCTCACAGTTTGCATGTCTTCTTGTCAAGATGCCTGTTGGACAGCAATCTGCACCTTGCTTTGGGGGCTTGCTTGAGCTGCTACCAACATATGATACTCAGAGTAACAACATTCAACTGACTCGATTGAATACTTTGTTATAAATGCTTTACTTACAAAAGTGTCAAGTTCAACTGTCTTGTATGCTGCTGTACCATACTCATCTTGAGTGGAGTACTTGCCAATCCAGAAGTGGACATCATGGTCAAGCTCCTTATAAATCATGAAGGTTTTGGTCAGTTTAGGATAATCTTTGCTTTAATTGTTGACATTCCCCAATCTCCTCATGCTTAACAAATAGATTCCATTTTGCCATGCGTCTGTTCAGTTATAGATCACAGATGACGTCAAAATGTGGTAAGAACAAAAAAGTGGCCCACGAGCCGCTAGGCGAGTGGGTCACTGATGTTCTTACCACATTTTGACGTCTTCTGTGATCTATAACTGAACAGACGCACCGCAAAATGGAATCTATTTGTTTTATACAATAACAAGACTTCTGTACACTTCAGTATCGCTATTATAAAAGCGCCGCTAACGGTGAGCCTAGGGGAGCCTAGGTTGTTTTCATTTCGAGATAGTTTTCCGTAATCACGAAGCACTGTTAAACTGATTTTAAAATACGCAATATGAAAGAAAAATAAAATGTCAGCGAAAGAAACTGACCTTTATTCCCTTTGTAAGCGTTCAACGGCGTTCAACTGCCATTCATGGGTTTCCCGTAGCGTCGTCAAACCACTCGAGCATTGGACAAACACTTACAACTTTCGATAATTTTTCAGATCAGTCACTGTCTACTTCAAGCTTGTTTTTAAATGTCTCGAAAGTTGTAGAGTATTTGCCAGATTGTTCCTCTGTGTAGATTTATAATTAAGCTGAACTTTGTCTTGTTGTTTTCGCTGCAAGTTTTGAAAAACTTTGACTTCGACTATGAACTCTGATCACGCGCGCGAGTCACGCCATGCAGTGACGTCATTTGTGCGTCTGTACTCTAATAGATGACAGACATCAGCCAATCACAATGCGCGCATCAACTCGGTTGTTGTATAAATATGTATAGAGAGTGATTATACAAAAGTTACCATGGGAGAATTGGTAATATGAGAGAATTACAGGTTCCAGGGAAATTATTTGTGACCACTATCTGGTATGTACTCTAATAATAACTTAACCTATAGCTCTTGACCAAAAAGCAATGGAATAACTGGCCTTACAAGTACCGTAAAAACTTGTGTATAAGGCACACCTTTTTGCCAAAATTTCTGGGTTCACCTTAAATTTTCGAAAATTTAAGGTGGCTCTGAAACCGCTCCGGAGAAACTTTTTTAACTTTGCAAAAAGTTGCATCTTAAAATGCCAATCATTACTCAACAATAAAAAATGGGGGTCACCGGACTTGTTTTTGAGTTATAAGCACTTAAAGGGAAAATTAAGGGTGTTTTTAACAGGTAAAACTGTTGCTATAGTAACCAGTGACATCATGAAAATGACCACAACTTATTTAGCAACGATTGGACATTTGTTTGATATCATTATTGTAGCAGCAACTGATAAAGATTTGTAGTACTGGCCCATCAAAGTTTAAGGTGGCTCGACTGGATTTTTTAGGGGTAACACCGCTCAAGTTTGAGAACTAACCAGACTGTCATTAACAATGCCATCGACAAACGATCACCACAGCTGAATTAGGTAAAGATGAAAATTTGTTATGACCAGTGTTATTTTGACATCGGAGTTGTCATAGCAACATAATGATGTCATCACGTTTATCAATTTCGTTCGTATTGCTCGACACCAGGAGATTTTTTCGGAAATCGCTCAAGGGAGCATGTACCTCCTATACCTGCCTCAATGTTGGCAAAGTTTGAACAAATTCTGTGAAAGCGTTATCGAAATTTTTGGGGATGAAGTTTCAAGGGTTATAAATACAGTAAAAAACATACTATTGAGATAATAGGGTAATATCTGAAGAACACGACGCGCTTTAGGAATGTAGTTTCATCTCATAGTAGTTTGATGCCATTTAAAATCGTGTATACAAAATTATGGGGATCGCCACGACCGATTGCGAAAAAAACGGATTTGATGAGCGTGCATTCAGGTGCTCTTGTTGCCACTTTTGTAAATAATTTGGTCTACACCTACAAATGTGATAATTATTTGGAAACCACTCAATGAATTTTTTTAAAAACTTGTCATTCTCGAGGTTTGTCATCAGTTTATATGGCCTGCAAGTTTCAAGGTCATTGAAAACATTCAAGACAATAAAATCGGGGCTCCAATGTACTACTTTTTTCTCGCAGATTTTGTGTTTACAAGTGAGTGTCCTCATTATTCACGTGTATTGTTTTTTACTTTCATGTCCACGTGCACAACTCAGCAAAAAATTTAAAAAATAAGATTCTTTGCTGATTTTGACGTTTTGTTGGCTTTTTATAATTTTCTTTTTGTTCCCTTTATAGCCTTACCTTTGAGAAGTCCAATGACTATTTTGCTCTGCGATGATCTTCCACTTGCAATTGCTGAAATGACGCTCAATCCTGTTGAAAAGTTGCTTTGCAATGGCATTTTAATTTAGGTACTGTAGATGCTAGTCAAAATAAGACTTTTTTAGTTAATCTTTCCGCACGCAGACCACACACAGAGCGAACGCTTCCCGCTTCATTCCTGCCAAGATCGTTAACCGAGCAATACGATTGGCTGATTTAAGTCACATGGGACATAGTACACGCCATCGTACACGCCATCTCACGAGCAGAAGAAGAACTTTTTTAGTTTGACCGCTCATTCTTCAGAATCAGGACTGGAAAAATGTGTTGTTTGGCTGCTTTTATTAATAGCTTACGTTTAGAATCGGCCTATCTTCAGGGAAAAGATTCTTGGTTAAAGCTGTTGGAAATTGCTTGTTAATTCGAGCGACAGCATGGACATTCTGTGCGAATTTGTGTGGGTTGTTATGAGACTTGTTGACTGAACACCAACAACTGAAGCTGAACTGTGTTTTTTAGTGAACTGCAAAACTTGAACAGTGGATGGAGATAAAAATCCGACAGTCGACATAAAGGCGAAGTCATACAAGCTGATGCTTTTCTAAGGCCGGGACGTCAACTATAAGATGAAATATTATTTGTCATTTACGAAAGCTTTGAACAAGACTGTGCATCTTTGGTGGCTTCTTCGCAGCTTCAACAGATAATTTGCATATTTGGTAGATTGATCACATCATGACATGTTCCTTCGCTTGAGGGAAAGGTTAGTTCCCTTATGTATTTGTAAATGATGATGCTGTTCCTTTCAACAAATTTAACAGAAGGACGTTCACTTTCCATTTACAGTCAAACCGGATGTTCTTTTGATGGGAACTCTGCAATGTTGTGTCGCAATGTTCCAATATTGATGGGCAGTTTGCTCTACGTAACTTGCAACTTTCAATTCAAATTTGCTCGAGCAAGTTGCAAAGTTCCGGTTTTCACTTTCCCCGTATAGAACGTAACAATTCCACCTCTCTTTCAAAGAAATAGGAAATAGTTGCCCTATGGTCAAATATTTATCAACAGATGAAAAGAAATTAGCAACAGGTTTAGTTCAAATTGCCAAACTGGGAAACCAGAACTTGCTAAAGCAAGTTTGAATTGAAAGTTGCAAGTTGCGTCAAGCAAACTTCCCAGTTTGGCGATTTAACTAAACCTGCCGCTAATTTCTTGTCGTCTGTTGATAAACAGTTGACCATAGGGCAATTATTTCCCACTTCTTTGAAACAAAGGTGGGATTATTACCTTCAATACGGGAATATCGAAAACCGGAACTTGGCAACTTACTCGAGCAAATTTGAATTGAATGTTGCAAGTTGTGTCAAGCAAACTGCCCATCAGTATTGGAACATTGTGCCACAACATTGCAGAGTTCCCATCAAAAGAACATCCGGTTTGACTGTAAATACTATTGCCCATGAACTTAAGCTAACGTTCTCTTAGCCAGTTAAAATTATATCTGCTTCTTAGCCAGTTAAAATTATATCTGCTTGTTATTAAAACTGTGGCAATCTTTTTCTGGAAATAAATGATGTTGTATTGATACCGCGCACTTGTGGAGTCATATTTCATGATCTGAGTGTGTTTTTTTTTATCGGAAAGCGAAACGCCAAGTTAGCTTCGGTTTTAACCTCGACAGCTCTGAATTTCATCAATCCTACTGCTTATTCAGTCACCGACGTTGTTTTTACTTTTTTTGTTTTGCAGGCGGCTTTCCTAACTAGTAAAACGAACAGCCACTCACATATACATGTTTTGCATTTATTACGCCGAGTCTATCGTTCCAGCCATGAATCTTGCCAGAATTCCTGCCATGAATCTCACCGAGGATAGAAATTCTCAGTAACCAAAAATCTTGCCGGGATTCTTGCCATAAATCTCGTCAAGATCCTTGGCGAGATTCTCGGCAAGATTATGGCTGCCGGGAATTTCGCTTCCCGGCAAGATTTTGGCCGCCAGGAATTTCGCTTCCCGCCGGGAATACTGCCGGGAATCTCGCCGGGGTCCCGGCGAGATTTTGGCCGCTGGGAATTTCGTTTCCCGCCGAGAATCCCGCCGGGAATGAAAATCCTTTTTTACAAGGGCAGACATCTTCATAAACATTGTATTCACGAACAAATGATGTGAAATCAAGCTTACATATTGTTTACCATACTTCTCTTTTTAAATAATTGCATGGTTACTAAGCAATCGTTTTGTATCCTTTGTGATACTTCGCACTTGTTGCGCTCATAATATTTTCCTTCAAATTTCATTGCTTTCTGCAGTGTGCTTTAGCAACACAGACAACATCTTGTCAAAAGGGCATCTCTATATAAAGATATTCAGGGAATTAGATTGAAGAGAAGCTTGTAAAAGGTATTTTAAGAGTTGGTTAATGCAGCAAATACACTAGCCTGCATAGCTGGCAGGATTTCGTGAGCGAGTGTTTTTTTAGCAGCCGCATGCTTTGGTCTTGGCCGCCAAGCAGCAAGGGGTTTGGTGAGGAGTTGAGTTGAGATCCCGCCTGCCGGAATACGTGTTTTTTTTAATTATGCATTCACCAGTGCACACAAATGTTGGATTGGCTTAGAGCTGTGAAACATTAATCAATACCTCTTAACCATCCCATGGGAAAATGTCTGTGTTTTACGTGCAGATGGCAAAATAGAGAATGCGGAGGAAATGCTGCAGCATTTCCTTTTCCTTTGTCTTTTGTTCATGATATGTTAATTTTTTCCCACCTTTTTGCATGCTTTTATTTAGTTTGCTATGTAAATTTCGTCTTGTACATTTCATGTAAGTTTTCCATATTCATTCACTTCAGTGTATCGCTTGCTATCGCTTAGTGCACGTCAAATTTTGTTGGTTCCCAGAACCTCATTCTTTAGCATTTGGTAAGCCGTCTTTGTTCAATGTTTGTTCCTGTATTTTGTTTATTTCTTCTGTTTTCTTCGGTCGGTTGCTGTATTGCAATTCATTTCTTCATCTTATCCTAGGAATTTATTTTGTTTCCATATTTAAGTTGAATTCATTTGCTGATCAGGACAGGTTAAATGTATCTGTGTGGTATGCTTATCCTGCTTGTCGAAGCGGCCCTTCGCCTCTTCAGGAAAGGAAGGCAAAGAGAAAGCTATGTACTCACAAAATGTCCCCGCAGCGAAAGCAGAAAAATATTCTAAAGGAAAATCAGACGGTGATTTAGTTGCTTTCAGGAAATGATGTTTTGGCAGCACACAAGGGAGGTAAAACCTAGACGAGACAAAGCGCTCGATCAAATTAATGCAAGCTGAGTATAACTTTAACAACACAGAATGTCTCTCTAAAACCACCTTTAAGCTTTCGTGAATCGACAACAGTCTCTTATGATATCAATACATCGGTGCATCTTGCAACAGTATTAAATAAACCAGGCCAGGCCCGGCATCATAAATATTAAATGCAAGTAATCAACAATTTCACACAATATTTCAGATCTTGTCCTTCCAGAGCTTACGTTTTCCTTGCAAATAACAATGAGCCAATGCAAAACAAACCTCAAAACATGTGGCAAATTACAGAGTTAGAGGTGTCAAACTTTACAAACAGAAAACCGTGCTAGGCAGGCTCTATTCATCTTATACTTCCTCCGAATAATACAACACATAGTGTCCTGCAGATTAGTAGAGCACAATCTGCATATGTCATTTACAACTCCTCCTGTAGCCTCCTTTGGAGGCTACAGGTGTATTTTGGCATAACATCCATTGCGTTATTATCCATGCACCATCAAGAGTTGTTTACAAGTGTCAATTAGTACCCTTTCAAGCGATTCGTATTACACCTCACTCTCTGATTGGCAGTTAAAGTTGGAAAGAAATCAGACAGGCGGGAATTTCACTTGCAGCTCCGCCGCTCGCTGATGGGGACTTCGCCCATGCGAGACAAATTCACTTGTGCCTGCTAATCCCGCCAGCTGCACAGGCTACAAATACACAACATTAGATTTGGCCAAGCTTATTATGAACATGCATCAACCTTCTTTTCCTCAGCACTTTTTAAAAGTTTTTTTTTTTCAAAATCAAGCTTCAAAGTTTGGGGTACGGCTTATACACGAGTTTTTACAGTACTTGCAGATTTCATGTTATTCATAACAATTATAAATATCAGCAATAATTATTATTGATTTTTTTATTGACACCGTAAGATGGCGTCATAGATAAGCTATGCCTCAAATATATGTAGTTCTACAAAATATCAACCCATAAACCCTCCCACCCCCCTGGAATTTCTAGTGATTCTCATAGCAATGATTGTCAGATGAGACCAATCTTTAGTCACAGAACCCTCCAAGAATCTAACCGACACATTTTTTTGTTTAAAATTTTCATACCTCACTATTGGGATCCTTTTTGTAAGTGCGAAGAATGATGTAAGAGTCTCCCTCATAAAATTTCCCATAGTCCTCTACTGGCCAGTCTACCACCTATGTAGGATATGAACAAGAAACAACAGTTGCTATCATACACACATGATACACAAGAAATATCTACATTGTACTATAACAGTTAACTGCGTTTTGTGTTTAGGCCATTAGTGAATGAAGAGGCCCTACTAATTGTTTTATGAATAGAGTGGTTGTAAATTTATCTGAAAAAGATGTAAGATCAAACACTTTGCATGTTGCATTTTCTGTCTTACAGGTTTTCTTGGCCCAGCTAAGCAGGGATTTAGTCCTTGATCAATGCAAAAACCTTTACAATGAAATGGGTTACAGCAGTGCTAGAATTAAACCCTTGGCTTCAGTTGCTCAAATTGAAAAAAACACTTTCCACCCTTTGAACTGATGATGATGATGATGATGATGATGATGATGATGATGATGATGATAATGACTAATAAATACAGATAACATTAGGAAATAAAGAGAGGAAAATTACTTGAAAAGAAGCAAATAATTATAAATTTTTACAATAGAAATTACTGGTAGATACAGATACATTATTTTTCTGTCCTCAATAGGTCTTATTAAGGTTGCCCGAACCTATTTATTTATGCAATGTTTATATTTTTTAGTCATACTTTTTGGCAGGAAAAATTACAGCTTTCTTTGATTTTTGGCAGCGGAAAAGAAAAACGTTCAAATGTGTGGTTCCAGAAAATGTCCATACTCTCCCTACAGAAGGGATTGGAAATTCCTAGGGGTGGGGGATCTCAAAGACCAAAAAACTGTATGAAGCTTAATTGGACTTTCCAGAAGGGTGGGGGTCTTAGGAAAAATCCCTTCTATGGGAGAGGTATGGATAATGAATGATTTGCCAGTAATCGGATCTGTTGTTATGAGCAAATGATTTTGGGATCACCAGGGGGCAAACATTGCAAGTCGCAAGAAGAAAATGTATAGTGAAAGGTTGTTTAACGTCCGAAAAAACAATTTTGAAGAAAGATCAACGCTTTTTCACCATTATTTTATCAGAAATGGATTTAGGTAATGTTGATGCGTGGAAATTGTAAGTTTTTGTTCGAATAACCGAGAAATATGTGATTAGACGCCCCTTCTACTGATGAACTTCCTTGCTTGAATAAGGTTTATTGTGGAATAGAAATCGTGTAACAGTCTCGAACTTACAATATTTTTAGCAAAGGTTTGCTTAACTTGTTTATATTGCCAGCAAGTCATATTTTCGGTTCTCGTGATGTGCTCTCTGGAAGGACTGGATATGGACTATTCCAGATAGGACATAGCTTTCTTGCATTAATTGTAAAGCCGAGCCCGGCTGTTTGTTATTGTGAAAATAAAGCAAGATATGTCGCTTAAAATAACGAATATTAATGTTTGTCCTGCTCCAGAGCCTACTGCTGTAGCAAAATGTGTTTAGCAGAGGTGCTGTTTGCCTGAAGTGAGAGCTGTGCTTCTCGCAATAAATAGATTTAAGATGCTTATTATCCTCCTCTTGTATTTGTGTGACAATTTGGCACCACTACAGAAGTTGAATGTAAGGACTTTATGCAGGTTTTGCACGTTGTATGTTGCCACTAAACAATGATACCTTTTCAGGCAAGACAAGACCATGGTTTTGATTTTTCAAACAGATGTCATTGGTTGTGGGTAGGATTTTTTTTGTGGGTTTAAGTTTCTAGTGCAACTCGTTCATGAGAGAGAATGTTACATATGTTGTGGCTCGCATCTGGTTTGGGGTTTATAAATAAACCAGTACTAGTTAGCTGGATCGAAAAGGTGGTGTGTTCCAATTGATTTCTGAAGCCCACAATAAAGTAGTACCTTTTTTATTCTCGGGTGAGAAAAATCTTAATATTTCAACCTGAGGAAGAATCTTTTGCTTTTCTTGGTACCTTCGATCGTTGTCACAACCCCACACCACAACGATCGCAGATGGGCATATTATTTCCAATAATATTATTTGTATTACTGAGCTTAGAAATAACCCATAAGCAGCCTGTGTGCATGTGACTACAACTGAAAAGGCTTTATTGAGCTACATGTCTTTCCTCTTGATTTATATCTTATTTTGTAACATTTCGAGACCATTACGCGATGTCAAATATTACGCAAGCAAGAAAGTTTATTGGTAGGTTTTATCGCATATTTCACGGTTATTCAAACAAAAACTTACAATTTTCACATATTGACATTGCCAGAATCCACTTTCAATAAAAAAAATGGCTAACAAGTGTTGCTCTTTCTCCAAATCGTTTATTTGGACGTCGAAACAACTTTTCACTATACATTTTCTTCTAGTGACGTGCAATGTTTGCCCCCTGGCGATCCCAGAATCCTATGCGAATAACACCAGATCCAATTAGTGGCAACCCGTAACAAAATTTTAACCGAGATCTGGCCAATCTCGGCGAGAATCTCGGTGAGATTCCCGGCGAGTTTTTGGCTGCCGAGATCTCGGAAAAATCTTGGCGAGATCTCGGCGAGATCTTAGTCATCTCGGCGAGATCTTGGTAATCTCACCGAGATCTCGGCTATCTCGGCGAGATCTCGTCAATCTCGCCGAGATCTCGGTAATCTCGGCAAGATCTCGGAAAAATCTTGGCGAGATCTCGGCGAGATCTTAGTCATCTCGGTGAGATCTTGGTAATCTCACCGAGATCTCGGCTATCTCGCCGAGATCTCAGTAATCTCGGCAAGATCTCGGAAAAATCTTGGCGAGATCTCGGCGAGATCTTAGTCATCTCGGCGAGATCTTGGTAATCTCGGCGAGATCTCGGTAATCTCGGCGAGATCTCTGCAAAAATTTTGTACGGGAAAACATTCATTTCTGGAACAACAAAATTTGTATTTATTTTGTAATCAGAGTAAATCTTTTGAGATATAAACACATTTAAAAACCTCATTTCTACAAAAAATGAGAGGACAGATTTTTTCCATACTTTATCAAATAAGCCTCGGAGCTCTCAAGTTTTATATCTGCAAGTTTCATGAAAATTCTGACCATGTAACTCCATGTACAAAATGTTGGTTCAATTTCCTCTAAAAATGCTTCGCTATTGCATTCATGTCAGCTGATGCACAAATAATGGAACAGTGTACCCTGACTTTGGTCATCTGAAAGGATAATGCTATCCAAAGTCTTACAAAAAAGAAATTGAGTAATCAGAACCTACAGCAAACACAAACAGCACAACAAAAAGCAAAATTTTGTGATGCATGCAAGGTGAGGTGGAAAGAAGTGAGCTACGAATTTGTCTTCTTGCCAGGCTTACCAATGTCATTCATCAAAAGATTGCAGAAAGGTGTATTTTTACAGGGCATAAGCTTACAAGACCTTAACAAAATCTTGCTTCGGCTCATGTTTTGTCTGGAGAGTGGGCTCATTAACCGCACGGCCATGGGCCGAGCGCGGTTCTTGCTTTGCACGTGATTTATTATTTTTTTTTTTTGTATTTTTTTTGTCGGTGACCAGACGCAAACCTCCACTCGCCCAAATCGTGATCGGGACTGAATCACGCAACCTGTGATGTTTATTCGCCAAAAGCTGTTGAAACATGAATGTACAGAAAATGTTGCGGATATTGTTTTCTTTATTGTGTATAAAGTATATTTTCTTTTGGTTTTATCGAAGCATTGGATTCAAAGCGAATGTTGAATACACTGAAAAAGGTATTACGTCAGCCATGGAATGCACTAGCTGATGTTGCAGGTTTCACTTTCGTTACGTGACAAATAACATTGTGTTTCATTTGCATGTTTATGTCAGCAGAAGCGACGGTCATTAATTTAATTTGTTTCCTCTTCTGCGAGTATTTCTTGTGGGTTTAGGCAATCGAAGTGAATTCTTTGGCTATTTCCTTGAAGTGAGTTCAAATATTTGAAAGGAAATGAAATATTTGCTTAAGTAAACAATTGAGCGTGCCCGAACGTGCAGGGGTTACGTCATTAGAAGGGAAAAAACCCCAAGCTAAAGATAGCCGGGGACAACGTAAACCTCGGATTATGTGACTAACGTGACTACTTTGCTTGTCCTTTACTCATAATGCAAACAGATTAAATTTAACCGTGACTTTTGAGAAAGAAAGCTGTTAATTAGCCAAAAATATAAGCATGGTTTTAAGTTGCTATAGCAACTTGTTGTTATTTTTTTTTTGGCGGTGACCAGACGCAAACCTCCACTCGCCAAATCGTGATCGGGACTGAATCACGCAACCTGTCATGTTTATTTGCCAAAAGCTGTTGAAACATGAATGTACGGAAAATGTTGCGGATATTGTTTTCTTTATTGTGTATAAAGTATATTTTCTTTTGGTTTTATCGAAGCGTTGGATTCAAAGCGAATGTTGAATACACTGAAAAAGGTATTACGTCAGCCATGGAATGCGCTGATGTTGCAGGTTTCACTTTCGTTACGTGACAAATAACATTGTGTTTCATTTGCATGTTTATGTCGGCAGAAGCGACGGTCATTAATTTAATTTGTTTCCTCTTCTGCGAGTATTTCTTGTGGGTTTAGGCAATCGAAGTAAATTCTTTGGCTATTCCCTTGAAGTGAGTTCAAATATTTGAAAGGAAATGAAATATTTGCTTAAGTAAACAATTAAGCGTGCCCGAACGTGCAGGGGTTACGTCATTAGAAGGGAAAAAACCCCAAGCTAAAGATAGCCGGGGACAACGTAAACCTCGGATTGTGTGACTAACGTGACTACTTTGCTAGTCCTTTACTCATAATGCAAACATATTAAATTTAACCGTGACTTTTGAGAAAGAAAGCTGTTAATTAGCCAAAAATATAAGCGCGGTTTTAAGTTGCTATAGCAACTTCTTGTTGCAGATTAAGCTGCTGTCAACCTTTGCACTTCTGTTGAAATTTAATTTGTCAAAATAAAGAGTGAGTTTGCTCCTGGAAAAGTGTCATTGAATGCAATAAGAGAAATTGTTATGAAGTACCTGAAGAAAGAAACAAGTTTTTAAACTGATTCTAATGCCATTGGTAATGAAAGCAAACAAAAAAATAGCTGTAGTCACAGAAAAAAACTTCCAGCTTGTATTATTTTATCGGGGTTGCATTAGTAAAGGGAAATAAGTATTTTTCCCAGGGTTGTCATTATGGGCAAAGTTAAATAAACGCTTTGTTAATGCGCTAAAAACGAAAATTGTTTATGGATGTTTCGAGACTACTGTCTCTTTGTCAGCATAAAAATGATGTTAAACAACAGCACGCGCTATAAAATATTTCAAATGCGTCTTTGACATAAGCGTGTGCCTGAAAGTCACACAAAGGCAAAGTAAATGTTTATCCCCTCTTGGATGCAGGGTCTTATGTTGGAAAATTAACCTTGCCTCCGCCCAGCATCGATTCCGTGTGTTTCTAAATCCTGTACAGATTACGGAAACCAACATGTCGTTGACTGTGTGGCCAGTGGAAGAGAAGTGCTTCGCGACCGGAAGGTCTGTGCTGTTCCTAACTGATCTTAAATGTTCGCGAAATCTATCTCTGAGGCGTTTTCCCATTTCCCCAATGTACGACATAGGGCAGGCACGACAAGCAATGATGTAGACTAAATTGCTTGTCGTACAGGTATACCTATGTTGTTAGTTGGTATACCTAAGTCGCATTGTTAATTGTCATTATGGGCTGTAACCGGCACCTGTTACAGCTGAGCTAGGTTGATGTTACAGGTGAAGAAGTTGATTGGTGTTATGTTACACTTGCATACAGAGGGAAATTCTACAGGTGATAACTTAAATGAAATGGCTGCTTAAAAACTTAATGACAGCCCTGTTTCCTACAAACAACTAGGGATTGACTGCACCTGTGAACAGATAAATATTTTTTCAATTTCAACTCGTGGCAGACTTGTTACTGTGCCACTCATAGATATACTAAACAGCCCAATCTGTGGACACGATGACATTCAATTTATTCTTGAACAGACTGATTTCCTATACAAAGTTTCATCAAAACAAGACAGAATCAGTTATGACATGGTTGGTTTTGAATTGATCTTGTAGAAAAGTGAACAAACATAGCCGCAAACCTCAATATCTAAATTTTGAGACAAATTTAGCTGTTTGCTCATTTGGAATGTTTATAATATGACACCATATAAGGTAAAAACTCTGCATCTCCGATATATGCATTTTCATTGACCACAGATTACTGAGGTCAAAATTTCTAGTGAATAAAACATTTTACATATGATTCCACAGTAGTTTTAGAATTGGAAACACGATCGAGACTTTACCATCTTATTGTTGTTTGATGGAAATTTAATCATCTACAATGAATTCTATGCCCTGTTTTTATGTTTGAATACGAATAATTACGAGCGAGGTGATCCATGAATGTTACAAAATTGATTGCACACAACTATTAAACACGCTGCCTGATTACTAACGTAAAATGTTTACACTCGCCTTAAATTTGACAATCCTCCAGATCTTTATTCCGACTTTCTGTCCACACCCTTTCCAGGCTTTCTCAGTCATTGCAGAACTTTTCTTGACCTGTCGATAATGAAAGTGAAAATATATGATAGACACCTCGCGTCTACCTACAGATACTTTAAATATAAGCTTGATATACCAACAGAAATCACAGGTTACAGAAGGAAGCAGTAACATTGTGACACGAGGTATTTTCTTATTTTTGTCCACATAGTTCTAACATCTTCGTAAATGACTTTCGACTTAAAGCAGCGAAGTTACCAAATATTAATAACATATTCTTTGCTGTATGCGTCATATACGGCGTTTCGATCAGCCGAACCATAGGTTCAAACTGCAACGTTTCACAAAATAGACAGCATCGTAATTGAAACAAACTGGCATAGCTCATTATTTGGTGTCTAACCCCTGAAAATTCACCACTCGATACTTGTGCCGCTGGCTGACAGCAGCCATTTTGAAACTGAAGCTTACATTTTTCTCCGTGTCTGAACCGAACAATGCCAAGTTTGTGTCCTTCCACTCAAGCTTTTTAGGCTTTACAAGTCCAGCCATTTCTCTGCTTTAGACTGATACTTCCAAGAAAACTTTACTAGCACAAATAAAGGAGTTCCCACTGCAGCAAACCGCCAAGTGACACTGCTGATTTTCAAGCACAGTTATTGGTCGACCGCATGCTGATGTTGATAGTTACATAAATATTGTAATGTTAATCATTAACACATCAAGCACGTCACGCAAATCAGTAGCTCCTGAGTGCAGTGACTATCGCACAACCCGGAAACGAGTACCAAAGACCTTTAAAAAAAGGAAATGCATTGTTTTTTCCTGTGTCAAAATTCAATACTCAATGATTAAAAGAACGAAAGAGGATCATCGAAATTACAAACATATCAATCCAAAGCTGAGTGGCAAATAGGCATCACGCAAACAGCCGTAACGCAAAAAAGTATCACCCAAACAGCCATAACGCAGACACTTGTGGCCATTGGCTTTTTAAGGAAGCTCCGTCAAAGCAGTGTTGATCTCTTCAATCCTTCAATTTTACTTTAACAACAGCGAAAGTCTAATATTAGTGTCATGCCTATTTGAAGTTATGCCTGTCTGTGTGATGCCTTTTTGCGTTATGGCTGTTTGCGTTACGCCTATTTGCGCTATGCCTGTTTGTGTGATGCCTTTTTGTGTTATACCTATTGTTATACCTATTTGAAGAATCGATGATTTGATGCATTCGTGATTTCGATGATTTATTCTATAATTGAATTTTGTCATCCGGGGGAAATAATCTTATTGGCCATTTTTAGGAAGGTGGAGTAGTAAAAAGTCAGTAAATGCCTGATAGCAACTGATCTGTGGTAGCTTGTGGAGAGCGCAGCTTCAAAAGTTTCTTCTCAGCATGGAAATGGGGCTAGCAAGAATTGTAGAAAAAGGGCTCAAAACCGTTACCAAAAAAATATCAAAAGCTGTACATTATCTTATTATTTATTCTGGCGGCGATTGATATACTGATAGAGCCATAAATCCTGTGACTTCAATACCAGCGATCGGAAGATTGCCAAGGGGGAGTTCTGATTTGTCAGCCTTGTTTTAACGATACGAACTCCTTTTAAAATTTCTCAGCAATTTCGGCAAAATCAAACAAACAAAAGTTTAACTTTTCGGTGACAAAAATGAGGCCAGCAATTGTTTTTACGTTTAGGAAAAAGGAGAAAAAAAGTCCATTCAAGTGCAAGTTTCCTTCGATAGCGTGTGTAAATGACGCGAACTGTTCCGTACAATGTCCAGTCACACAGGTATGACACCGAGCATACATTTCGGCTAAACTTGGTTCGCAATTTTCTGAATTTGTCGACAAAAATTCTTTTAGAATCCTTCTTGATGTTGTAAATAATAAAGATGATAAATTTTAAGCTCAGTTATAAATCTTCTTGGTGTTTAAAAAAAATATTTCAAGAAATTGAGTAGTGTTGAATACTCCTTACATTATTGGTTATAATTCGTCATGAATGAACTGAAAACGGCGCCCGTGTAAAACGCTCAAAGATCCGCTCGATGCTATTCATGTAACTGCTTGCGGCTTCGTGTTTTAACGTCATGTTGACGATTTGAAATATAAATTATCGCTAAAAGTCTATTACAGGACCAAAGCAAACTGGCCTAAATGAAATTCAAGCGAAAATGTACAAAGTTGCCATGGCGTGT
Source organism: Meandrina meandrites (assembly GCA_963693305.1). Classification (NCBI taxonomy): domain Eukaryota; kingdom Metazoa; phylum Cnidaria; class Anthozoa; order Scleractinia; family Meandrinidae; genus Meandrina; species Meandrina meandrites. Next base: position 20,017,986 of record OY855912.1, on the reverse strand, counting down.
TAAATAGTTCTCGTAATATTGTAAACTGTCTATAACGATTATTTATTTATTTATTTATTTATTTATTTATTTATTTATTTATTTATTTATTTTGCCTGATCTGATGAATAGAGACAATGTTAAATTCTTTGGATAGAGTCAATTGTTTGCTTTCATATATAAATTTCGTGCTAATAGTTTCCGAACGGTTTCAAGTTGTTTCTGACCTGATATCTTACAGTGTATTTTTGTTTTGTTTTCTCTTTAGAAAACGGCCCCAACAGCACTCAGTCTCATTCCTAAAATTGCCAGCCAGCTCAAGTTGAGCCTAAAGAGCGAATATTTTGTGGAGAGGATCCGTTGGGTACTCCTGGCTAAGACTTGTGTCTGCATTTGCCGCACCGAATATTGGTTGTTGGAATTCAGGAACCAAAAACTACGAGGTATGGATATTGTGCAAAAATAAACGATTGTGGATCATTCTTAAAAAATAATCTAAAACTGCGTCATGGTAACGCACTGTCAACTTCGATTTTATGGTACATTTAGCTTGTTCCAGGCTCTCGGTAGTTGGGGGTGAGCGAGGAAAAACGAGGGGAGACTAAGGCGAGCGAACAGGTGGAAATACTCACCTATCTGCTCATGTTTCCACAGCTTTCTCGAGTTCTCCAAAACTTTCACGAGTGTTTCTATACCTCGATAGAAACACGAAAAACATGTTTCCTATTTCTTTTAGAAAACATCCGCGAGAAAAAAATAAATCCCTCGTTTATTTTGATATCAAAATGTAAATTCTCTTTGCTCTCGCCATCATCACGTCAACAGCTGGTGCTAGTTCTGTTGTAGAAGTATGGGTTTTAGCGCGCGCTTTCTTACAGGATGTATTAAACCTAAGTGAAAGGCTTGCAAAACTGGCCAGTCAAAATTTCACGGATAAAGTTTTTTCGGTGTACAGCGACATCTGTGTACATCTGCGTTTAAACGTCGGGATCATCGGGATAAAGTTCTTCCGCATTTGAAACATTCAAAGCGTCGCTAAAATAATTAATCATTAGGGATAAGGTTACGTCGTTTTCAACTTTGGTTATGGGTAATTAGAGTAAGCCACAAGTATACTACAAAACCTTCTGATTTTTATAGTATTGTGATTGTAAGAGAAGCGTTTTTACTGTCTGAACGGTATAGTCATGTATGGTGGTGTGAAACTCGCTGGTGGCATTCCTTCATCTGCGAATTGTTACTCCGGTTAGTTACTAACCGACGTAAATTGACTTCATCGAGATGGTTTTGCTCTTTTAATACAGCGAGCAATTTGGCCAAACATTAATCTTAAAAGTTTCCATTTTCCGATGCAAAAAGCACTGACACTACAGATTCGTTGGGTTACCTCTATCCGCCCAACTTTCAAAGATCTTCAAATAAGCCACGTAGCGAAGGATTTTCAGTCCGACTTTGCACTTCGCTGCCGTTCTTGCGGTATATGTTTTGCATTTTTCTACAGTCATCATTCAGAATTCTAATTAGAAGCGGCTTAGGGAGTTGTTGTGTAAACTTTGACGTAACTTTGTGCGTGTGAAAAATATTAAGCCTCACTTGGGTTAATTATTTAAACCTCCTTGTTTCGCGGAAAAGTTATTTTCATTTTCTCGTAATGGAAACAGTAAACGTGATCATTAAGGATTTTTGGACAATTCTTAAATACAAAAAAATTGGAAACGGGAAGTTCTAACTGTTGATTAGAGCTTCCCCGGAATAGATAAACACAGTCCAGTTGGTTATTAACATATAGATTTAAGCGTGCAGGTGGCCTGAAATATCTTGCTGGTGCAAGTCAGTAATATGTATAATAGACAGAAAAATATTATTTTAGTACAGGCCCCCCTATTCCAAAAAATTCTGACTATTTCCGGAGAACGAAACCAAATCGTTATACAGTGAAGATGGTTGCAAAGGTTGGTTCAATGGCTTTTCAGTCGCCATCTGCGCCATTGATGTCAAAACCACCACATCAGTATTGCAGTTTCAAAACTATCCCTACCCTGAATACTTACTTGCTTTTCAGTGTCGCTTCCGAAAAATTCCAAGTTTGTGTCTTTCCAAAGACGCTTTTTTGGTTTTACAAGGCCTGCCATTGTCGCTGCACTTTACTTCTTGGTGTAAATGATTGTACCACACGATCAGTACTCGATTGTGCCAGGGTAATCTGAACTTTGAGATGCGATCCAATATAGCTGACCATCCTCGATCCGATTGGTTAATCGCGTGAATAAAAAAATATATAACTTCCGCTGGATGCTTCTGCATCCATAGCCTCGTGCGCAGACGTCGTCAGGGCTGGTCACGCATTCCTCCCCCAGCGTGACGAGCCTTAAGACGTCTGCGCGGGAGGCTTGTGCATCCATTCATATAGCCTGCAGAACAGACGATTTATTTAGTTAAAGAATCTGACCCACCCACTTTGCATTGCGCGCCTGTTGTTGTTTACGAGCGCGGAGGCCCACAAAAACTATCGTTTCATGATAACGCTTCTTTCAAAAACAGCGATCGTTCGAAGATAACAAACTAAAGAGAAGCTATAAGAAGCGATAAGACTTGTTTCTAGCATTCACATCGCGATACAAACAGATTTCTCACCTTTGTCAATCCGCCATTTTTGGGGCCCCCAAAAAAGCCAGTGATAGCGACCGAGAAGTAAAATTTGTTTCCATCGCGACGTGAATGCTAGAAACAAGTCTTATCTCTTCTCTTCAGTTTGTTATATTCGAATGATAGCTGTTTTTGAAAGAAGCGTCATCATGTTACATTAGTTTTTGTGGTCCTTCGGTCTCGTAAACAACAACAGGGCGCGCAATGCAAAGTGGGTGGGTCAGACTCTTTAATTTTCAGGTCGCGCGAAGCGCGAAGTAAAAAATAAACCGCCTGTAACCACACCATTGTTTGTGCTCTTCCAGGCGAACGGCTTTTGGCGTGATGTTAAATGTGTGAAAAAAACAATGGCAGCCTGAAATTGCGGTCTGTTAGTTCGGTAAAATTTATCATCTCTAGTGAAAAGAAGGAGGCATCCTACGTTCGTGACTTTTATACATTTGCCAATCGGATGTGGTCGTCCAATTTTTTTGCTTTTCGTTTGATTATAAAGGGCACTATACGCCGTCAGCATGTCGAGTAGAGCGGTAATTAACCGGGTGGGGCCTGGGGCCCGCCCGGTTTTCGTCGTCACAGATCTAAAAATACGCATTTGGCCGGAGTTCAAATCACGTTCCTCGCGAGGAGCTATGAATAATTTACTTATTTAGAATTTTACGAATGTTCCATCGTTTGTTTAGTGTGAAATCTTTATTTTGGTGTTATTTAACGTGAGGAGTTATAACGTACGAATACTCTGTTGTTTGTTTAGTGTAAAATCTTTATTTTTGTGTTATTTAAGCGGTGGAGTCGGAATGAGTTCAAATCGTAAAGCTTACGTATTCGTAAAATGATTTATAGCTCCGTGTGCATGTGATCGAGTGCGAAAAAGGACCTGTCTTGAAGACCATTACTTTATGACAGATGTTAACGATCGATGCAGCAGTTTCGTTGTTGATGCCAGTCTGATGTTTTCGTTCGCTGTGCTTTTTGCCCGTTTGAGTTGCGTTGAGCTGAAAAGAGTCTAATAATCTACAACAGCATATTTACTAATTCAAGGACTGTTCCGGACAACAAACGTGACGGTAAGTGGATAAGTGTTTATGTTGTTTCACAAAGAATAGCGTCACTGATTCATTTGGGCGTTTGATCTTCCGCGGCAAATAACGTTTTTTATCATTTTCACCCAGTTGTGTTGGAGACGCATATTTTTTGTCCGCCGCTGTGATAATTGAGGCTATGTTGTAAATTTCTGATTTGTTGTTTGTTTATGAAATACAAAGCGTAGAAAGTTCATTTTGTCGATAAGAGAAATTATGTCGCGTGTTTTAATTTCCGTTCATATAGAAAGTGTTTAGTTGCTGTCGTGTAGTACATAGTTGTTGGTAAGCAGTCAAAAGCGTTTGCTTTATTTTTGTTAAAGGTTTTGTTTTGGTTTGGAAGAAAGTAACTGTCTAGGCGGGTACAACTCGCCACAAGGGCTAATTCGAAATTATTGAACGGCAAAATCGTACAATGTAGCAGATGAATTTTCCATATGTTCCAAAAAATCAACAATGGTCTGCACACTACATGTAAATGTAAAAATAGAAAAATGGAATGAGCGTGTAAAACTCAAGGCAAAATACTCCAAGGCAGTTAGAAAGGACTGATAGAAGGTATAAGATTTAGTAAACAGAAATCTTTAAAGAGCCGGTGTGAACAATTTGAGACAGCGTTTGATTTGACCTTGTAATCGTTTATCAGTTGTCACGATACAAGATAACACAGTAGCCTTGCGAACGCTGACGTATTTCCGGCTGTGAAATACGACTGCGTTCGCGGGCTATCAACACAGAAGTTGTCAGCTACCTTATTTACGTTAATTTTTTGACAAATTTCGTAAAAATTATCTAAGATCCCTTGTGAGACGTCATCCCTTTCGCAGGCACTGCATGCCGTTTATTTTTGTAACGGCATATTATACTACAGTAATTTTAAAGTAAACCTTAAGAATTGCTTGTTCCGTTTTGCTCTCTTGATAATGATTGTGAAATGTTACACGTTAATGTGTGACGTAGTGTAATGCTTTTTTTTTTTGTAATGCTGTATAAAGTATCCACTTTCGGGGCATTTAGAAAATTGTGTTGAGTTTTCGGTTACGCAATTTCAGTGCAATTAAGAAGGTGAAGGTGAAGGTGTGTGAAAGAAACCACAAGTCGTCCTAACAGGAAAAATTAACGGCAGTTGCGAAATTTAATGAAAATCCTTGGAATATTTATCATTATTAATAATATTACTGATAATATGAATGAAATAAACAATATAATTAAAGTTTTTTTATTGTTACTATTAGTTGAGTTCTAAATTAACGACGATTGTTAACAATACTAATAATTAATGACAAACAGATGAGTCTGCGGGAAAAAATATTAAATGGGACAATTTTGAAATCTTAGCAACTGGTCGGTCAGATATACATTGTAAAATTAAGGAAACATTGTTAATTCGTGTTTTAAAGCCAGCCTTTAATGAAAACGTTGGCAGTGAGAAACTTTTTCTTTACTAGCATTTTAATTTTTTTTCCCGCAGACTCACCTGTTTGTTGTTAATGATTAGTATTGTTACATTTTATTAGATACCAGTCTTTTTCTTTTTCTTCGCATTTAAATTTCAATTGTAATCTAGTTAACGGTCACTTCTGAAGATGTATGTTGTAGCATACGAAACGTCAAGTTTTTAAAATCAGTTTTTTTTCCGACATGCGTTGTCTTGTGATGTTTGTCACCGCAGTGTGTTTATTATTTCTACTAATTTGTTCAAATTTATTTGTCGAGGTGTTGGGTTTTACAAGTAGGTTCTTGTTGCATAATTCAATTTCCGAGTTTCAGTGATTTAGCAAAAGAGTTCATGTTTAACCACCCGGTTATAAGCTGCTAAGCTTCTTGTTATAAGACTGCTGCACAGCATATGTGTAGAGGTCAAAGGTCTGCACGATTTCATGTTAATTTTTAAGCGATGACCGTTAATGCTGTAAAGCGGAAAAGCGATGGAATTTATGGAATTTTTGGTGTTACGGTGTGAGAATTACTCCCTGAATTGAACCGAAGAGCAATGGGAACTAGGTGCATTGTTTGTATTCTTTTTGAGATCCGCCATCTTGTTTTTTGGCAAAGGAAGATATTTTTTTGCAGCTTGTATCATCACCGATCGGCAAACCTTATTTCATTTGTAGCTGTTAAATTGAGATTTCGAGTCTGCAGTGAGTGTTGCACTTTATCAGTTATCGAATAAATTTGGCATAAAGTTAAGAAGTGATGTCTGTCGTGACTGCAGACGAAGCAACCGATTATTAGCAGTTTTGAAACATCTGTTGAAAAGGTGAGCCATCTTAAACCTTTTTTTAAGCGATGACGATGACGTGATCGATTAATCTCGCCGTGCGAGTGGACAGGATCTGTTGTTGTCTGTTGTCTGTTGCCTGTTGTGATCAACCGATCTGTAGAACCGAATACTGGGAAAAGAAATCAAGTCAACTCAACAAGAAATCGTCGCATAGAACTCAAAACAAAATACTCCTGGGCCGTTAGAAAGGACTAATTTAAAGCATAAACGAAAGAAACAAATTATATTTGATGCGTTCTATAAGATTTAGTAAACAGAAATCTCTCCATTCTTTAAAACAAAAGGTGTAAACAATTTTAGACAGCGTTTGACCTTGCATCGTATATCGTATGTCACGCCAAGATAACGCAATTTTTGTTGAACAATCATTCAGCACAGAAGTTGTCAGTTACTTTTATGTACCCTAATTTTTTGACCAATGTCCTGAAAATTGTCAAAGACCCCTTGTGAAACGTCATCGCTTCTGCATGCATCGCGTGCCGTTTATTTTCATATGTAATGCTTTTGCGACTATTGCGATTTGCCATGGCCCACTCATATTTGCAAGATATCTTATAACATGGTTCGTACAACTTCGGACAAACAAAATTCAAGGACTTTTCAAGGACAAAAAATCGTTTTCAAGGACTGAGTTTTATTCACAAAATCAATAGTCTCCGATTTCTCCGTCCTCTTTTTCATTTCTTAAACACTCGACTAAGTCATCTACAACTTTTAAATAGTTCAGGCATTCCTCAGTAAGCTGAACTGTTGACTGACCATCTGCTTCCGGCGGAGGCGGGGAAACGGAACATTCACCGTTACTTCCTTCTGCGTGACAAGAATTAGATTCTGACATAACTGGCTTGTGAAAAAATGCAGACATCACGTGGGTTGAGCTTGAAGTTGCACCAGTGTTCCTTTCATGTTTCTCGCCTTTCATGTGAGACATAAAAGCGCTTTCTCCCATGCGTTCGATGTCGATCACTTTGTTGCAAACACAACACAAAGCCTTGTGCTTGTCGCCTTTAAATTCTTTAACCCAGCTGAACTTTTCATCACTTAACCAAAACAACGCTACATGTTTACTCACTATCGGCCATGTTACCCCTTCCAACAAAACCGCATGGTGGACAACCCACATCAGAGGCCTGGTGCAAGCCCTGATGCATGAAATTGAGGCAAAGATCTAAGTCATGCTTCATGTAGGGGTTTACGTTTTATAGCGACATTTTCGAAAGTTATTTCGCATTTTTGAAGTCGTTTGTGAACAAATTTTTCTTACCAAAATCATTTAATTTATCAGAAAAGTAATAGGACGTGCAAGAAGTCCTAAATTTCAAGGACTTTTCAAGACCAAATGAAGAAATCAAGTACTTTTCAAGGACTTAACCAAATTCAAGGACTTTTCAAGACGACTGCTAAAATTCAAGACCTTTTCAAGATTGTACGAACCATGTATAAGCTGTCAAGATGTTCGTTCTGGAAGGACAGGGTCTTAATGTTTTCACTTCGCGGAAAAATAGTGACCGATTTCCGATAACACGAGCGCCAAAAATGTGCTTACCATTTGCTTTTATCTATCTTTTATCTATCTACACGGCTACTCAGCTCGTTCCAGGTGGCCGAGTAAAAATTCTGGCAAATGGGAAACGCCAAATCACATTCGGAATTTCCGTTCAGGGTTTCTGCTTACCATTTGCCCAAACTATAAACCAACCGGTTTCTCGGTGTAAATGGTAAACAACCTGGAATCCGATGCACTTCGCTCGGCGACGCACTCTCAGGCGCAAATATAGTATAAACAACAAACACACGCGGTTAACAACATATCTTTATTTTAGACGTTAGTTTTACTTGAGGGTGACGGGCGGGATACAGGTTGCTTGTCATTATTATTAGACTGATTTACCTAAGTACTAGACTGCAATGCACTGTTGAAGGGATTTTAATCGCACAAGAACAATTGGCCATGTTCTAAACGAGCAGGGGACTGGGTACGAACATATTTTTTCTTGGTACGAATATTCAATATCGATTGAATTGAAAATGGAGCACGTCATCTGAAAGAGCATCCAAAAATTAGTAAATTTACCTCATTTGATGGTTATTGGTTTAAACGCAAAGGCATGGTACGTTTTTAAAATAAGAGAGCTTAGTATGGATTGGAGGACGCCTGTCCCTCCAATCCATACTAAGTGTACCATGCCTTTGGGTTTAAACCAACAACCGTCAAATTTGGTGAATTTACTCGTTTTTGTATGCTCTTTCAGATGACGTGCCCCATTTTTCAATTCAATTGATATTGAATGTTTGTACCGAAGAGAAAAAATGTTCGTAGCCAGTCCCCTGCTCGTTTAGAACATGGCTAATATTGTTCAAACAGGTTGTCCAGGGGAGTTCAATCAGTGAATAAGGCGAATATTTATTTGATATTAAAAAGCAGTTTATAAAACGTACAAAAGCCCTTAGAGTGAGAGACTAGGTATCTCCGTCACTTATTTTACTACAAATATCACCTTACTATAAACCCACGATTACATATTAAAGTTCTGTAAAACAATCCAAAACTACAAAATTATGATCGAACAGGTACAGTGTTCGTCTGGCTGTCACTCAGCTCTTGAAACCATGCTGAAAACAAAATTGACGTCAAATAGTTATTAATTATTATTTACGAAAGAAGGTTTATTTAGAATAAAAACTTTTACAAATGCGATTTACAACTGGTACTTGAGAACTTAAATTTTCTTGCTTGTCTACACTAGATGATCTAAGATCATGTGGTAGGTCAAAGATTAACGTGACAACTACCTTGGGTGCGAACTCTTTCTCGCGAAAATGCGGGAAAGTACGATGGACAAGACCCGGGACAAGAGAAGGAACCATACCAGAGCAGACTATTTTGGAAGAAAATGGCCCAAAGACAAAATAGAATAACTCCTCTAATCAGTCGTCCTCTAATCATGGCCAGTCGCAACATAATGTAAAATGATAAACCAATCAGAACAAGAGACTCTAACAGCTTTAAAAATTGAGCTCAGTGAGCGAAAAATAAACCAGACCATTTGAACAGTGAACTGAGAATCGCGCTAGCGGTAAGGGACGGACCATTAGAAAAGTGATGGGGGGGGGGGGGGGGGGGTGGGGAATTTTTGGCTTGCAAGAATTTTTTTTTGGCCTATTGCCTGTGCAAGAATTTTTTTTTGACTGCAGCGCTGTGCACGAATTTTTTTTTGATAAAATCTGCTTCATGCACAATTTGCTATTGAATTTATTAATTATTAAATACATAGCTTGTACTTTAACGTCACTTTCCATTTATTTTATGACAAATTCAAAAAGTAACTGGCAGTTTACAGGTGTATAGTGAAAAATTGTGTAATTAATATACCTTTCAGGCCCGTAGGAATGAATTTTGAGGTGAGGGGGCCCAAAAGTTAGCACTGATTGTGATGTACCTTATTGTTACTTATTTTCGCGGGACTTAATTTTCGCGATTTTCAAAAATCGCGACCCGCAAAAAAAGGTTTTCGCGAAATTTAATACTTAAGTTTCGGCGTTCGAGCTCTCTTCTTCTGAACCAATATCATCTTTCTGCAGTACTTGGTGCAGTCGTCAAACTAGCTCTGCTTTGTTGGAAAGGAAAATGTCGAACTGTTTTCAGTTTCGTTTTGTTATATGGTTCTGTTCAGTGTCATTGGAAACTATTGCTATGGAAACTGACGAACTTTGCCATCGAAAAAAAAATGCAAATTAGGCTAAGGGTAGATTGAATCTACCCATGGCTTATTATTACTGTAATAAAAGAACGTATTTCGCAAAATAAGCACCATCTACTGACGTGTTGGCAGTAACACCTTTTCGAACTTGATCAAAAATATTTTCCAGACTCTTTCAGTCTAGCAGTTTATAATATTTACGGCTTCCCTAGAGAGAACGAAAAAGAGAAACAGATATTAACTGGAGCACGAGATTGATTTTAGTGACTAACTAGGTCTAACTAGCTAAGAAAAACTACAAACATCGAATAGTGAGATTAATATTCTACAGCAGTTCAGCAGACAGCTCATAAAAAGACTAACGTTAAAAACATTAGTGCGAGGTTAATATTCTGCTCACAGATAACAACAGTTCAATAAGAACTGACTACCCAAGTAGAACAGAATAATTTCGGTAGAGGTTAATATTCTGCTCACAGATAACAACAGTTCAATAAAGAACTGACCACCCAAGTAAGACAGAATAATTTAGCGCGAGGTTAATATTCTGCTCACAGATAACAACAGTTCAATATAGAACTGACCACCCAAGTAAGACAGAATAATTTAGTGCGAGATTAATACTCTGCTTACAGATAACAACAGTTCAATACAAGAAAAGTAAACTTAAAGTGTATAACTTCTAAATTTTGTAATATAACTTACCAATGTGGTTTTTGTCTTCAGTCCATAACATGGTTTGCGCAACCTTGTATTTCCAGCTATTTTCCCGCCAGAATTAATTAATTCGCGGTGACAATGATCGAAAGACGAAAATGCCGAAACTCTTGTATTCATAAGACGAAACGCTTGCATATTCCTGGGCGTCGCTTTCCGGGTTCGCAATCGTCTACACTTGCAACATAGCGATAACTATATTACAAAGAAAATGCAACTAAGATGCGTAAAGATGCTCCTCAATTCAGGCAGATTCAAGAAATAAATTACAATAGAATCCTTCAAAGCGCCACTTCTCGTGCTATTCGTGTATTCCTCTTATATTACCGCATGTAGAAAATACTATTGATCCAGCTATTACTGGTGTCAATTTTCCTCGGTTTGCATAAACATGTACAGATGCAACTTACCAAAGACGATTTATACGCGCGGCTTTGTTGTGGACAATCAACTGATGTGTTTCCAATCTCGTGTAGTGCTGCTACAAAAATGCTGGCTCAGACTTGAAAGTGCAGCCAGGAAAACTTTTGGGAACAACAAGCATTGCTTGAAGTCTCGCAAACGCCTATAATGGCACTTACGCAAGGAAAACTCCATAATCCTTAAGGCAGACGACTCGCTGAATATGTCACTGGATACATTTATACGACCACATGAGACCTTTTTCAAAACCGCGAATGCAGAGACTACGTGACAAAAGGAACAGATCTGCGGTCCTGTTCCATGTCGCATTTCCTGGCAACCTCCTGGGCATAATTTTTTTGAGGCCAAAGCTCGTCATGCAAAATCAGTTGTGCCAATTCTGAGACTAACTGTTTGTTTATGCAGTTCAGTATTTTGACAATTTTCTCGAAATATTAAGTCACAATAAGGTATTAAAATCGGCAGGCGAAATTTGCCGAACGCTTAACGCCGAACGCGAGACAAAATCGCTGAAACAAGCAAAACCATTACCATTATCGAGAGCTAACCATAAACACGCTAACCTGGGCCTTTTTTTAGGCCAACCTGAGCGATATCCAAACTAACCGGAATGCTTTTTAGGCTAACCTAAGTGCAAGCACTCCGGTTGAGTTTTGCTTGCTTCGGTGATTTTGTTTCGCGTTCGGCCTTCTGCGCTCCGCAAATTAGCCCTGCCGTGTTAAGATGGGCGGGAGGCCCATTTCCGTAGGGGAGTCCAGGGGCATCCTCCCCCGGGAAAATTTTGAAAATCTGGACACGCTCTAATGCCATTTGGTGCATTTTGAAACACTTTTCGAGAAGAATTACAATTCTGGTTTAATGTCAAAATAAGGCCCATCTTTTGCATGAATTTTTTTTCTTTGGGTTTTTCCTTGCATGAATTTTTTTTCGGACATTTTGCCTTGCATGAATTTTTTTTTGTTTCCCCCCCCCCCCCCCCCCCCCATCACTTTTCTAATGGTCCGTCCCTAACCTAACAATCCGTTTCCTTTGGAGTTTAAGTTAGCTAGTGCTAGTGGTTCTTACCTTGCTAGCAATTTTAAAACAATGCATCAAACTCTTCGGATTTTTGGCCCTCGGACACAACAGTCACTGGGACCAATGGATGCTTGGTTTTCAGCAAGTAGTTCTAGACAAAACAGTGAATGTCAATATCATAAGGGGCTTACACAACAGTTAAAACTAACTTAACTTATATTGGCATCTGTGAAGCTGCGATTCAGCGCCACTTCTACCCGCCCAATGCGAAGAAATAGCAGTCGGAGAATTCTTCCTGTTCATTCTTCTCATGACTACGCCACTGCTCGAAAAGAAATTAAATGGTAAGGTAAAGTCTGCATACGAGCCTAGTGGCCCATCAGGCCGGAGCTTATCCCGGTTTCCGTAGAATGAAGCGACTAGGAGTATTTCTAATCCCCCTGGATGGGATGCTGGTCCATCGCAGGGTTACCAGCAGCAGTAAATTCCCGGTACCCATTTAAACATCAGGGTGGAGAGAGGCACTATGAGAGTAAAGTGTCTTGCCCAAGAACACAACGCAGTGCCCCGGCCAGGGCTCGAACCCGGACTGCCCGCTCCGGAGTCCAGCGCACCAACCACTTGACCACCGCGCCTCCCAATACCTTGAAGAAAAGTCATAGGTCTACTGGGAGATAGGACCGCGATGCGTGTGGAAAGATAGACAATAACCAGTGCCAAAGGTCCGCAATGTGTGGATGGAGAGACACTGTAAGAGTAAAGTGTATTGCCCAAGAACCCCGGCCCTTGTTTGAATTGAACCGTTCGATCCAGAGTCCACAGCGCTAACCACGAGGCCACTACGTTACCCACAACATTAGGAATAATCAACAAATAAACAACAAAATAGAAATGGCTGGCTGGAAACACAGATTAGATTAACCTTTTCTTACGAGTACTCAGGCTCTAAATACAAACAGATTCATAGACAACTAGTCTACTTACGTGAGCATATTGAATGCCTTTGCGCCGTTCATCAACACTAGCCTTACTTCCCACCCAAACAAAGCAGGATTTGCCATTGTCAACCACAAAAACTGCAGAGAAACGAAAAAACAACAGCATATGTATAAAAACATGTGCGAGTGTCCCAATAGGTCTCACATACGGAGTGACAAGACAGTTAGACATCCCAACGACTTTGACCATATCTGGATGGTAACATCCAACAACAATTATGTTACCCTCGTTAAATAAAGTCCTATTATTATTATTATTATTATTATTATTATTATTATTATTATTATTATTATTATTGTTGTTATTATTATATTATTATTATTATTATTATTATTATTATTATTATTATTATTATTATTATTATTATTATTATTATTATTAAAGATTTGCACAGCTATTGAAGCTGGTTTCATCATTGGCTCCGGGCAACAACAAGTTGCCTAGGGAAACCAAGAAACACCCCTTGTTTGCTGTTTCTCTTCTTTCTACCTCTCCAGCACGTTTCTAAGAATTCTTGCCGACCTCAACAATGCACATCTCTGGATCAGTCCAACAGGAATGCCCACCTCAATGGCTTTCAGATTGTCATTCAATGTCAGTGGTGTTGATCCCAATGCTCCCACTACCACTGGAATAACCTTTGTCCTCACACCCCACATTTTTCGAACTTCTCTTGCTAGATCTTGATACTTATTATTATTATTATTATTATTATTATTATTATTATTATTATTATTATTATTATTATTATTATTAAAATCTCCTTGAGATGACGACTATTTTGCATCAGGTGAATGCCGAATTGATAGTAATGTTTTAAAGTATTACAATTTAAAGTACAGTACCAAATGCGTTGCGTTGGTGCACTTTTAACTGTTAGGTAAGAGAGAGGACAATCGGTAAGCATAGTTTCCTCCTTTTATAATTTCGTTTTTACTTCGACTGTTGCCAATTGTTTGTATTTTAGTTTGACGTTATCGAACACTGGACCACTGTAATCGCAGTAATCGTAATAATTCAATCTATTTGACCTTTTCTTGAAAAAGTCGTGACGTTCGTAAATAACTTGAGAAGTAAATTGCCTCTTTAAGGGGGGTCCTTCTTAACTACCAATTTGTTGCTATGGAAGATATCTAACCATCGTATTTTGGAAACCAGACGTCCTATGGATATGGTTTTTGCACAACTTTGTTCAATTGAAGAGTCCTTCAAGAGTTTCAAAACACGGCCATATTTGACAAGCCACGTGACCAGAATAGAAAAAACCCTAAAACTGAAAGGGCATATAGATCTGAAAATTAAAATCAGTGCCAATAAATAAAGAACGTCCACATGCTTAATGCTTCGTATGGGTTTTATGAAATTCCCATTATTATAAAAGTTATGACGTAAAAAACACCCGTATTTCCAGACTTTCTTCAGTAGCGTTACTTTTTTATGTGTAAATGGTAAATCCTTACGTAGGATTGTAAAGAAGGCTCAGTTATTTCTGATTCTTAAAAAAGTATGGAACTCTACCTTCTTTCCTCCAAGTTTTAGGGATTTTAAATTCTAACGCGCGGTTTGGGACTGGCACTAGGTACGCGCGAGCAGTGTCAACTTTTTCAAAGCAGGTGTTACCCTCTAAAAGATTCGCCATTTAGAAATACGAAACGCTGCAAAATGGCTTGCCACCAAAATTCGTCTTCAGCAATCCCTTAGCAACTGCTGTAGATCTGTAGTTAAGAAGGACCCCCCTTAAGGGATATTAGTATTGAAAGTGTTTCTGGCTAGTCAAATTCTCCATTTGTTATGCAATGTCTGATATGTGCTAGTCACGTTTTTGTTATGTAACGTTTAATATGATATGGCAAGTCACGTATTCAATTTGTCATGTAAGGTTGTTTCACAGGATCTGCTAAGTGCTGACAGCTTTCTATTGCAAACACTCGCCATCTAACCGCAAGTGTTGACACGGGAACTGACTTATCGATCCACGGAGTGAAATTAGGCCCCCTTTCTATACTCCTAATTGCGGAATAGTCGTAAAAATGGCATAGACATTCTGGTTTATAAGAAACAAGAACTGCAGGTTGAGAACAAACTAAAACATGCCAGTTATCACAATTTGTTCTCACCATCAGAGCTATCCAGCACATCCTTTGAGAATTTGGCTGTGTCAGACATTTCCAGATGTCCACTAGCATCACTTAGTTTCTTGATAGTAGGTTCAAAATCCTCATCAACTGGGTCCTATCAAGAAAAATACATCAGTAAAAAAATCAGGCTACATGGAGTCATTACGCTTTTTACAATGCCATTTCAATTAACATTGTCGGATTGAACAACATTTCTTCAAACACGTGAAGAAAAGATCCTTTTTCGCCGCATTTACATTTAAAAGAATAATCCAAACCACATAACAGCGAAAGAAAAGATGTACAAGAAAGGTTTCACAGAAAGAAAATACAAACTTGTAGATTTCCTCAACGCTTATATGCAAATTCCTGTATTAAAATACCCATGCCACCATTCGGTCTTGACTCGAAGGCTTGAAGCTTCAATCCGACAACGTTAATTGAAATAGCTGTATGTGTTTATAAAATGTTAGAGTAATTGCGCGCGGTGTAATTGGTCAGTTCTAGTTCATTGTGTAAAGCACGCTGCTTACGTCACGCGCGTGCTTTATTGAGTTGTAATGCAAGTGCTTTACGTCACGAGTTTGAGCGCGCGCTATTTCCGTAGCATTTTATAAAACAAATACATGTAATAACACTTCATCCTCGTACATTGTTGAGTTATATGAGCACTTGGAAATTTATAAGAACACTCGAGAAGTACGAGAATCACTATGCACTTCTCTTGATTTTGACTCAAAAACGGACAAATGAAAACGTTCAGCCTTATTTAAAAACTTCCCACTGAAAAAAATGCTTATGCTATATGACAATACCGTTTCCAAAATGTTGGCTTACAGACAAAATTAATATGGTGACATATTTGCATTCATTTTGGTCTGTAGCTGCTCTCTGTAAGCTTTTTGCCTCAGAGTGAAAGAAGATGTTAGTTTCCACAGTGAAATGAAGTTTTGGGGCATTTGGCTACATATTCTCTCGAAAAAACAGCACGAAATATTAAAGGCAAGTAAAGCATAGGATGTTCGTTTTCTGAAAAAAACCCTGGAGTAAACGGGTAGAGCAGAACACCTTGTCTTCTTCAAAACAAGTCAACTTTAAGCATAACCTTGAATGTTCTATGGAAAAGTAAAACATATTGAAAAAAAGGGTTTTTTGCTTAACTTGCAGCATGCATGATCAGCTATAGCTTAGCTCACCTCGCAATCAACATTTCCAGAAGGAAGTCTAACTTTCGATTGGAAATTATCACCATCTAAGATACAAAATGTACAGTCAATACAAATGTACAACACGAAATGAATCAATAAAATGAATGGAATGATCTTCGCCGTGTGTAAGCATTTTGCTCCTCCATGGTGGGTATGGACATTCATTTTCTCGAACTACACATTCCTCAACAAAGAGCTGTTACCTCACAAAACAAGTAATGTTTCGATGACAATTTCATTTAATATGTTACACACTAAAAATTAAAGTGTATGATTACACAAAAAAATGGTGTAAAATCCTTGCCAGCCCCGGCAGCCTTTTTAATTGTGTATTATTACACTTAGTCCAGTCATGTAATTTAACACTTAAAGAACGGTATATTTACACGCAACACAATGTAAAATAAGTCGCCAGAAAAGGTAATGTTACACCAAATGTTGGTGTAGTGGTCTTGCCAGCCCCGGTAGCCTTTTTTCATTGCGTATAATTACACTAAGTCCAGTAGTGTAATTTAATACTAAGGATGGTGTATTCACACATAACACAGTGTAAAATAAATCGCAAGAAAAGGTAATATTACACCAAGTGATGGTGTAGTGGTCTTGCCATTCCTGGTACCCTTTTTTTTGGTGTATAATTTTACACCAATTTATCAGTGTAAAATTGCACTTCAACTGGTTATACTTTCTTTCCAAATAAAGTGTATTTCTAACAATGTAACGTGTAAAATTAGACAAGCAGCCCGTAAATACATACGCCCGCGAATAGAGTCGATAGATGGCCAATCACTCACAAAATTAATGTAAAAAAATACAATGACCATGACGCACACAGAACAAAAAAGTATAGCAAATCGTTTTCTTTAATTGCAGATCGAGTAGGGAACCTGTTACTTAATCCTTGTTACAGCAATACTACGAGCAATGAAAGGGTAAATGATATATTTTTTCAGTTTCTCCACTGCCCCTCTTCTTTTGTAGCCACAACCTGCACCTAGAATGAAGTAAACAAAGGAGTTTCTTATGTTAGTGTTAGAAAAGAGTGAATCATTCATAACTTGTCTTACATTAAAAAAAAATGTGATAAGATTTCCCTCCAGTAGTGTTCAGTTAGCTTGAACTATTAAATTACGCAATGTAAGTCTTGAGAGTTAAGCTGAATTTTAGGTTAGCAAAACATCTTAGATCTGAAACTTCATTTTAAAAAAAGCCGTGAACATCGCTAAAAGCTTTTTTTAACGAAAAAAAAAAAGAACTCCTGTTGTTAATACATGCACATGTTTTGATCCAATCTATGACCCGCGGTAACAGGCGGGCAAAACCACCTGACTGGGTCAGTAGTCAAAGGCGGGCATTACCACGTTACAAAACTGCCTGGCCGGTGGACCAGGGCCATGATCGAAACCAACACATTCAGAATTATGAAAGCATAAAGCATAGGATATAGGACTGGCCAAAAAATATTGTTTTGTTTTACTTTTTCGAGTAATCTCTACAAACCCTTTGATGTAATACAGTGGTATTAAAATTATTCGAAATCATATGATTTACATGAATCTATATGAATTATATGAATCTCGATGAGTCCATTTGGCATGAACCAAAACAACTACGCAGCGTACTCTGTTACTCTGTTACAAGCCCAAAGCCAGAATGAATCAATATTGTGGAACGAAACATGACAGAAATCTATGGAATTCGCTACGCACGTGGCGTGCGTTCCCCAGAGATCAAATGATGGCAAATTACTTTTCGAGATGTCGAACATCTCGGGGGTGGAAGCGGAATCATTGGACGTCCATGATTCATGATTCCTGTCTTGTTTTACCTCAATGATTCGTGATTCATCTAAAAATTTCAGTCGAT
This sequence comes from Meandrina meandrites, assembly GCA_963693305.1. Lineage (NCBI taxonomy): Eukaryota > Metazoa > Cnidaria > Anthozoa > Scleractinia > Meandrinidae > Meandrina > Meandrina meandrites. The sequence continues at coordinate 19,999,950 of OY855912.1, read as the reverse complement.
ATTCATGATTCATTTGTCATTGTTTTCATCCAGTTTTGAAAATAACTTCATTGTGTGTAATATACCTAATCACAGTCAAGTTGATAAGTAAAGGGATTTGAATCGCAGTGTCAGTGTTTTCCTGTATAGGGGGGTCTGGGGGCATGATCCCACAGAAAATTTTGAAAATTAGACGCTTGGAAATGCTATTTTCGGCAATTTCTGTGATATAACTGTTAAGAAGTTTCGCAGTTTGCATTCTGTATTCACACGCCTCCAATATCGATGGATGGAAGCATATTCATTTGTCATTCATGATTCCTTTAGCCATCTCTCGTTATTCATGATTCCCAAGTTTTAAACACGAAGATTCATGATTCCTACTTATTTTACAGCTATGATTCATGATTCATGATTCCGCTTCCACCCCCAAGAATATCGCATACCAGAATGTACAAAACATAAAATTGCTGTCAACACGAAGACATGTTGGCTCGAATTCCAAAGAAATTTTTCTTTAAGAGTAAATAATTTAGCTCACAACTCTTGAAATTGCGCTTTAACAATTAAATTTCGTCCATAAAAAAAAACTCAAAAAACTCTGGAACGTGACAAACATTAGCGCCCCATTGATGCCGCGCGAGATACCGGTTATTGCGTCATTTATCTTTTTTTTTTTCTAATAATCTTTTAATGGTGTCCAACATTCGGTATTTGTTCGACTGCTAATGCACTCTATCCACTTTAAAAAAGGCTAAGCAGCCCATCCCCATCAATATTCATTTCTGAAAACGACAAATCAATGATAAATACAAAATTCAACGGGACAGCGTGTCCACTGTAGCGCGTCTAATCGTGTGACTTTTTGGCGGAAAATGCGCTCGCCTCACCAACGGCCATTAGTACACGAACCCACACAAATGGTCCAAAATCATCAGAGAAATAATTAGATAAGTTAGGAGTATTTCGCTAGTTCACTTATGTCAGTCTCTTCTGGGTTAATTGTCCTTCCGGCTCAGTAAGTCTAATTTGTTTAAGACTGAATGTAGACGTGAACTGTAAAGAGGGGGGCATTGGGGTTTGCGGTATTGCGGTATTGGCCAATTTTTCATGCGGTATTTCGGTAATTTTAATCTTGAATTGCGGTATTGCGGTATTCTCCAAACCTGCGGGATGCGTTTTCTTGGCATTTTGGTCGACGATAGTTGGTATAAAAACGCAGCCTTGACTTTTTTCCGACCGTTTTTAGCCGTTCCTGGTCGTTTCGGAAGCAACATGAAACAACCTTCGTATCATCACACATTTTACTCTACAATTTGACTGTTTTAACAACTATTTTAAAACCGTATCTTTGTTTGCACGGTCCAACCGCCCGTTTTTGCCTCTATTTTTACCCTCGCGTTAACTAATCCGCCAGCTACACAGGCTTACTATGAAATTGCGGTATTTGCCGGATTTTTTTGCGGTATTGCGGTATTTGCTGATTTTTTTGCGGTAATGCGGTGTTCAGCAACCCCCAATGTCCCCCTCTGTAAATTCAAAGCTGACAAACATGGAAATACAACGGCTTTGTTGCCCCTTCCAAATAACATTACTCAGTTAGAAAAAAATGCTTCAGGGGGCTTTAAGGTAGTTCAAATTCAACAGGAAAACTTAAGTCGAGAGGAAAACTCGAGATTGCAAATTATACCAAAGCGCTCGTGGCCACTACTCGAGCTATTTAGACAATATAAACAATAAAAACAAGTTACGAATTATACTCACCCAGAAAAGGCCTTGACATATTCATCCAAACTGGCATTCGCTCACAGCCCTTTCCTTTGTTAGTCTACCTTGTAATGTTCACATCCATGGCCATGATCTCAAATTATGAGAAAAAAAATCACGGAGCAGTTTTCATTGCACAACCTTCTTTCGATGACTGTCGGAACAGGCATGCTACTGTTCTCAAGTTCGTTATCAGCAATAAGGCCCGATTAAGCATTGTGATTCGTCAAAAAATTCGCGCCCTGTCAGTTAATCGACTTCCGATCTCCCAGTATTAACCTCGTTAGATTTTCACTCTCCTCCTGAGGCAGTGCAGTACTGTTTGCCAGAACTGAAACCTATCTAAATCGTAAAACTGCTGTCTCAATAATGTTCATGAGGACTTTTTGACACAACTTTCTCTTTCTGTGGTCCGAATTTGCAATCCGAAAGAACAAAAGTGTTGTTCTCGTAACTTTAACCTTACACAGTACAATATCCGGTTGCGTGCATTTTTAAACTGTGAATGTCTTATCCTGAATGGCCTGCTACAAGTCACAGAGTCACAAAGAGAATTGATTTGATCGGTACTGACATTACTTTCACCGCGTACGCTTACGAACATAGGCTACGAGTAGTTCTTTTTTTTCTCCAGTTGTCCGAGCGCGAAGAAAAAAAGAGGAACTGCTCGCAGTAACAGTTTTCGGCCGAACTGTTATCTTTTTTGAGATAATAGCCAAACACAGTGCATGAAAGACCCATAAAACCAATTGTATAGACCACCCCCATGTTCCATTATGATTTGTAACTTATGACTGTTAATGTCATAAAAGTAAGAACTTACCAATAACTTCCGATTCTGCACTTCCTCTCTCACTCTACAGCAGGTAAAATATGAAATATAAATAAACAAGTAACGAACGAACGAACGAACGAAGTAGATCCTACATTGTATATTTGCACAAAGTGAACTAACTAATGCTCATGACCTCTCAGCAAATAAGGTCTGAATAAACATTTAAGACGGATTAATTTTTTCCACATAACATGCCAAAAACTGAGCATTTACCAGCCATTTTCAAGAATCCCTTGCAGTAATTGCACTGCAGCCAAAACTGCAAATACGCTCATCACTTTTACAAACTAGGTTTCTTTTCAGGACTGACCTTCAACTGCCAAATATACTGTGCGGCTTTAGATCTTTCATCCTTATCACATTGGCTCCCATTCACCTAGTTTGAACAAAGAGTTATAATTAAATCAAGCAATCAAAATGAATATGCAGTAGTTTAAATGTTAGTTAGGGGGATGCATTGTGGCCATTGGCCAATGAATGGCCAACGGGCCCAGGTTGTATAATAATTACATATATATACTTTACCTCTATAATACAGACACCACCCTATTATCCTCAGTATATTCCCTGTTTTGTTTGTTTGATTCTTGAGTTCTTGTTGAGGTGGTGCTCACTTTTTGACCCAACATATCCCAAGATGCATCACATTCCAACCGGAAGCGCAAAACTCTTGATGCGTGTATACAGACACCTCCATATTACAGACAGTTTACTTGGTCCAAGAGAGACCAAAATTCATATAAACTCTACCTCTATAATACAGACACCTCCATATTACAGACAGTTCACTTGGTCCAAAAGAGACCAAAATTCATATAAACTCTACCTCTATAATACAGACACCTCCATATTACAGACAGTTCATATGGTCATAAAAATAGCCGCCTTATAGACGCACGTGACTACTGATGGAGGAGAAAAGAATGAAAAGTATAATTGGTGTAAATATGCTGTTAGGGACCGGTCATTATTCATGTAGAGGGGGGGGGGGGGGAATATACTGGAAAGATCAAAATTTCTGTAAGGCCCCCCCTCCAGGCCAGGTAATTAGCAAGTGACTCCCCCTCTTTTTGCAATATTTACGTGATGACCCCCCCCCCCCCTGCCCTCACCTCATATCTCCTCTTATATGCCTTAAGTAATTATTAAATGCATGCCACATACAATCATAAGATGATTTAACAGCTACTATGCATAACAATGGAACTAACCTACTATATCACAAAATCGGCATATTGTGTGGACCAGTGGCCACTTTTTCGAACATTTTGAGAGCTAAAAACTTATCTTGCATATGTGGATGAGCAGAGACTAGCCGCCATAGCAATACGTATGACAAGTTAAATACAGAGGTGTCAAAATTCTAGTAACGGGAAACCGTGCAGACCTATGACCTCTGAAAACATTTCCTGGGCGGCAGTCTTACGGCTCTTCTCAATTAAAAACGCCTCCTAATAATACAGCTGACAGCGTATAGTGCCCTTTCTATACAAGTGAGAAGCAAAATAAATTGGACGACCAAATCCAATACAAAACGGCAACTGGACAAATTTCACGAACGTAGGAGTCTGTGTAGACCTGTCACATGCTTTTTACTTTGTTTATAGCAGAAAATAATTTCAGTCAAACCAGATAGGTCTGGATTCTTTATTAACTAAAATTTGAGATAACAATGGAGTTTAGAGTGCAAACAGTATTTCTGTAAAATACAAATCACTAAGTTGTACATAACAGTGGAGTTTATGCAAAAGAAAAACAATAGAATTAGCATAAAATTATACAATTTAGCATTACTGTTTCACAGATAGTGTTTGCACTCTACTATTTAACTGTTTCACCCACCTTGGCCAGTGAACACCTCTTACAATACTGTATACCTCAAACTGCTGACCCCCCCCCCCCCCCAAACTTCTTTACAAAAAAAAGTTTAGCCCCCCCCTCTAGCCAATCTGAAATAGCCTTGATCCCCCCTTCTTTTCTCCCTCCCCCCCCCCCTACATAAATAATGACCGGTCCCTTATGTGGATGCGAATGCATGTAAAAAAGTTTAAATAAGGCACTGTTGTCAATGATGTAAAACCAGCATCTTGGTGTGGTTTTACTGCTTCTGTTTGGAAGGTGATCTTGCAAGGTGATCGATCGCTAGGTGAGTGTTTTTATATTTTACAACATTTACTTCTCATAGCCTGCGTCGCAGACAGTCTAAATCGCCGAGGATTATATGACACGTCAGGTAGCACATCGAAGGACAGCTTTAATTGTTACCCGACCTCAAAGACCACAAGAGAGTCAAAAATTCTAGTCAAAACAAACCTTGGAGGAAACGACATTTGCATAATCACTGCTATGTCGGCATTTTGTTGAATGTGAACCAAAAGATCACACATTCCCTGCAAATGTTGTCATCAATTTCTTCATCTCCTGTGAAACTTTTAGTCAATCATCATAAACGTTCAGCAAGTAAGAAACAAACTTTTGATTTGAGCCTTTTCGTGACTTCGCATTATTATAATGAAGCGCGAAGATAGACGGACATGCTGTCATGCTCAAATGTTAAATAAACAATTGGAAGAAGCTTACATTTGCATAATCACAGCTCCGTCGGGTTAAGAAGCTTAATTATCCCACAATAGGACTTAATATTCCTCGGGAGAGCCTCAGTTAAGTAAATTTTCCTGTACCAAGCTTATGTACTTCGAAATTTTGGAGTATTGTCAAGCGTACGGGTTCTTTATGGAGCCACAAGCGTATACGTGTTGATTATCACGCGCTGTAAAATAACGATGGAACACCATAGAAATTCGTCGTATATACCAACCTAAAAGCTGAAAAATACTCATGAAACCTTTCAGCTGATCGGTTAGAAACAAAATATGAAAGCTGTGAGAAGTAAATGTTGTAAAATATAAATACACTCACCTAGCAATCGACCACCTTCCAAACACAAGCAGTAAGCCAAGATGTTCGTTTTACATCGTGGGCCATCGGTAGGTCATCCTTGATACGAAGTGTTCGCGAAGAGACCACAAGATCTGTATTTATTTGTGCTGATTGGCTACGAAGTATATTCTATTGTTACTTGCTTACATTCGGAAATCTTACATGAATACAATAGTGACTACGTGCAAGCGCAGTAGTCACAAAAACTCTACCTCTACAAAAGGGACACACTTCCCTGCCTGGTGTCTGTATTAAGAGGTTCAATTGCACATTGTTACTCCTTTTTAAACTCCCAGTATTCTTCAAGTGAACTTAAATAAAGTTGGAAGTTCATTTAGTTCAATCTACCCTGATCTGACCAGCGTAGATATAGAGCATAGTGTGTGTCACTCACAATCTTTTGTTGTGATTTATACCTGTTTATAGTACCAGTTTACTATACATCAACTTAGTATACTAACTTTTTAAAGTTAAACCTGTAAGACATTTGAACAATCATGATCAGTCACCTCAAAAAAAGTAAAAAAGTAATGAATTGAAACAGAACTAAGGCAAATAAAATACTGATTGCTTGTTCAGTGTATGAGAGGCTGGCCCTGAGGCAAAAAACAGTAAACGTTGTTGTGTAAAAAAAAAATAATAAAGTAACTGAAAATTAACTTATAACATCCAACAAGTCTAACAAAAATAAACCAATTAAAAACAAACTTAGTAACGTCCGTTTTAAAGAAGAAGTATTATAAATTTTGTATAAAAAATTTACACATTCAATTGTGCAAGTAGGAGTCAAACAATTTATCAGAGAGCATAATTATATATACCAGTAGGAAACTTACCTGGAAAATAGTCAAGCCATTATCAATGATGTAGACATTGTCAGGGGTAATACTTTCCTTAACATATGCCACCTCAGTCATCTTAACATTGTTTCTCCCCTACAAATATTGCAAATAAATTGTTCAATTTTCATTTAGTAAGTTAATTACTAACTGAATTAAAAAAATGATACTTTGACAGTCAAATGAGCTTAAGGTCATGCTATGTTAGACCTGCCAATTCTCATGCATTATGTGCAAGTCTTGTGCCTGTGGATAGATCTGAAATAATGATCTCACACATACAGGCCAATTTCTCATGCCTGACTGACAAATAGCTCAATTTCTTTCTCTTAAAACCCATTAAATGTAAATTGAATTCAATTTCGACGAAAAATAACCCAGAAAATGAGCATTATTGTTATGTGTTTTATTCTGAATTTCACTCACTAGCCAAGACTCACTTAAAGGAGGAGTCACATTATAAGCATTCTAAACTGAAATGCAGAGAGTTTTATGCAAAATGACCAAGAAGAAATTAATAATAATGATTATGGTATTTACCTCGTCATTAAATTGGAGCAAGCGTGGCTTGTACTCTTTGGGTCCAACTCTCCTGAAGCCAGTGTCAGCACTACACAAGGAAAAAGCATACATGGTGACCCATGCCAGTGGGTCATATAAGTTACTTTATTACAAGTTTAATTAATTCAGAGAAAGATGTGCATAGAAGCTGGTGAAGTAACCAGCTTATTACAGTACGTATAACATAACACACCCTGACAATACTCTTCTTAGAATTTCAAAAGAAAAAGATGTTTTAGTTAACTCCATTATTACAGATTTCATTGCACAAATAGCTTTTACATCATTATTTCTGGACTCAAAAGTGAACTTCAAAGCATTCTCTCTTCACTCGAAACCAAAAGTGAAGCTTAAGTTCAGTTTGTGATTGACAGCTGTTGTCTCATTAGCCAATCGAATCATTTGAAGCATTCTAACAAGCATTGTGATTGGTTGAAATTTGCGTGCTTTATGAGAGTATAAAGCACGCCGCTGATGACACTTTTGAATTATTTTGGAAAAGAATGTAAAAATGAAGGCGAATGTGTGGGGAAAATGACACTGATGGATTCTTTATCATAAAACAAATAAAGAAGCCTCGACTGTGCTCTGTTCTGTTGTAAAGCACTTAGGAAGCGGTGATAGCACTCAAGAAGTAGGGAGAAACACTCGCCTAATGACTCGTGTTTCCCCCTACATACATGGTACACAGAATGCATGCATATGAAATACAATATATTTATACAATTAAACACAAAATTTTACCTACCCTCCCTTCAAGGTTTCAATTGTCTTAAAGTAGCTTTTAAATAAGGCTGATTCATGATTCATGACTTCACGATGCTGAACAGGCTTGTCGTTGAGCTACAGGCACAATTAATAGGGAAAAAACTAATTACAACGTTAACTAGATTTTCACTGCACTTTTATGACAAAATCTGTCTCCTAACTTGGTTCTAAAGTTTAGGTAATGCTTTGAATGAAAGTAGTAATGTGCTAATTTAAAAATTATTACAAAAATTCTAGATTCTCATATTATTGGTTGTTTTAAAGACTTCTAGCCATATATGTCAATGTCCATCATCTGCAGTGATATCACTTTAATAAGGGGGTGTAGAATAATGGTAAATTCAAAACCTTGTGAGACAGGGAGACCAGTGAAATTTGGCTTGAATTCTGTGCTAGGTGCACATTTTTGAAAGGACCATATTAATTCACCACCCCTATAATTAGTTTTACCGGAAACACCCTGCAGATAAGCCGCACCCGCAGATAAGCCTTCAGAAGACTTCTTCATCGAATGTAACTCACTATGGCAATGAAACGGAATTGAACATCAAAGTCTCACCCACAATTTCAGCGTTTTAATATAATGAGCATCATTTCCTTTAACTTTGACATATGATTGATCTTTTTCTGGTACAGTGGAACCCCGCCTTACGGCCACCACTTTAATACAGCCACCTCATTATTACGACCACATTTTTTTGTTCCGGCAAAACACCCATACATTTTCTTATAATAAAACCCCGTTTATGCAGCCACCCCGTTAATACGACAAACGGCCACATTCTAAAATCCCAACCTGTATAATCCTGTACAGTTTTACCCCGTTAATAAGGCCACTCGAACCAAATACAATTAATAATTGATCAAACAAAACAAATACAGTACTTGAGAAACAATATTGAATGATACTTTTTTTATTCAAAACCCCTGTAATTTGCCGCGACATTGATCTCTGTCGATTTGTGGTTAACTAATCACCAATTGCAACTAATCAAACAAAAGTTTAAAAGAAACTGAATAATCTTGACAGTCAGTAACATTCCCTTGACTAAATTACAAAGTGATTAAGTCATTATATGTGTAAAAAGCAAATAGGGGTGGCGAATGGTAAAATCCGAGCCTTGCCGAGACGTGGAGACCCTAGTTTAAAAATCCGAGCCCGAGACTTGAATTTGTTTGTAAAATCCAAGACCGAGACTTAGCGCTACAAAAATCCGAGCCCGAGACGCACTTCATCAGAAAGTACGAGAAACAGGAAGCTACAAGAGCGCTCTAGCTTTTGTGGGCGTCACAACAAATATTTTTCCACTCATCCCAAAACATTAGCTAACATTGGTTTTGTATTAAAACCATTAACTTATCTAGTCAACCTGTCAGAGATATAAAATTAAACGTATTAAGTAACGCATTACTGCTTATAGTCTACCTATTAGCCAGGTTAGTTACTTATAAACTAATGTTTCGACATTCTGCCTGGTTTAAAATTCACACGCCTTTTGATCTAAGACTGATCTAGTCGGCTTCTGGCACATGTAAATCTGCGAACGTTTGGCTTTGGACTACTAGCTACTACTAGCTACTACTGCAAATGGCAGAGAGTGAAGAGGAAATAGAAGAGGGTTTTGAACCGGCAAAGAAAGGAATTAAGACGGAATCCACCAGGACGTCAAGTAATATTTATTTAAGTTGGACAAAAATCGAGTACCAGAATAATTGAAATCCTATTGCGTTATTTTCTACCCTAAATAAAAGGTAATTGTAAGTAGTAATCCGTGATAACACCGACAACAATTTCTCATCAGAGTCTTAGAAAATGAATTTCAAAGTTCACAAGCTATCGGACTCCCATTGGCGAGATTTTGAGATCAAAAAATCCGAGACTCCGAGATCCAAATTTTCAAAATCCGAGACTCCAAGATCCAAATTTTCAAAATCAGACTCCGAGACCATCATATTTCTAGAAATCCGAGATTCTGAGACGCTATTTTTAAGCGCCGAGATTCCGAGACTCGGCATAAATTTGCCGAGACTCAACATTTTTGAAAGGCCATTCGCCACCCCTAGCAAATGAATACAAAAGTTGCGGCTTCCTAGTACCCCATAGGTAGACCAGTAATGAAATTTAACCATACCTCGTTAATACGGCCAAATTTCCATGGCCCGTTGGTGGCCGTATTAACAGGGTTCCACTGTACTTGTTGACAGGTATTTCTTCATTCAACACTTTTTTTCCACAGATTTTTGCGAACAAGAATGAGTGTTTACCTTTGTCAAACGTTCGTAGCTTAGTAACCAGACATTAGAACGAACACGTTGGGACTAGGCCGAGAACGATGTTTGTTTACTCAAGTTTCAAGATGAGCAGCACCGCTCTCGGTTTGAAGCCTGACACCTCAAAATGTGCCCTCCAAATTAACCATTGTTTACTATTAGCGCGATATCACATCTGGCTTGCTAAATCAAAGGAAAATTCACCCAATTTTGTCCATTACCTGACATTCCTGAAATCAAGATATGAATTGAAAACAAAATGCGGTGACACAAAGAAATGGAACCTCTTGCAGAATACATTGAGTAGCCCGAGCAGTAAAATTTACGCAATGTAATCGACTCATACGACCCTACTCGTAGGCGTAACTGACCGTCTCTCTTCTATAGGTCGAAATAAACACCTTTAAGCCAATGAATCAACGTTGATGCTAAATATTGTAGCCTTACACATCCTAGTTTACTTAGCGTAACTGAAGGAACTCGCTCTCTCAGATCTGCGTTTAACTTACGTTTAGTTACAATAGCCTTTTTCCTGCACTTTAGCTAGCATTTAGTTTTTTTTTTTATTTACTTTAACTTTCTTTGTTTATATGTCTATTATGTTTTTCTATTTTACGTTACCAGTGTACTTCTTGTAACGTTTTTTCTTCCTTTGCTTAATGATTAATTAAAAAATATCTTAATTGTATGTAAACAAAAAATTATGTAAGTAATATTTTGTAATTTTAGCAACTATCCTTTTTTCCCTCTCCTTTTTTTCTGTGTATTTAACTGTATGTAAAGTTTGTGTGTTGTTAATAAAGTTTAAAAAAAAAGTTTCAAGATGGAGGGAGATTCTGCTGTTCGTGGCTATCGTTACCCACAAATAGATATGAGAGCCTGTCGGAGATAATTAAATGTGGCTAAATGTAATTTAGGCAAAGTTAACCTCGAAGCAATGCCCTCCAGCAACCGTTGGATGACCTTTACACGCAGTGTGCTGCTCGCTATCATTCGCAAGCTCATTTCGCTCGCAGGCTTTGCAATTTTCGCCTGGCCCACCCTCCCTTGGGTGAGTCGATGAGCCTCGTGGTAGGTTGGTAAGTATTCCACTGAGTCCTTCAGTGCGACAGTGCCCAGGTGGGTGGTGGCCGCTTCAGGGTTACCATGGATACCTCCTCGCCTGCTGTGCATCACCCGGCTCCACCAACCTTGAGGCACCAAGGCCCAAGCTCATCTATTGTTGATGAGTTTAAACTTGTTGCACAAAGAGAGTTTTGTAATCAATTTGTCATCGAAGTGCTAAACGGCAAAGTTAGACCACACGAATACTCGAGAATAGCGTGGAATTTTCTTGCTCATGGAGGTCAGGGATCGATTACTCTTGAAGTTTATTGCAGGCCGTCATCAATGCTGCAAACAGCTTTGTGGGGGAATGGAAATTTGTGCCGTGTGACATTTTTATGGAGGGGGATACTGGACAAAAATGTAATTGTAGTGGTACTGCGTGCTGCATTATATCGTACCACGTGTTGATACCCTAAACTACCTGGTGTGTTGTTATATCGTACCCGATGTGTCGCTTTATCGTACTGCTCAAGCCATAACACCGTACTGTGTGCTGCTATATCGTACCCGATCATTAAATATCGTAAGTGATATGCAGTTATATCGTAGTGCTAAAGCCATAACATCGTACCGTGTGCTGCTATATCGTACCCGATGATAACATATCGTAAGCGATATGCAGTTATATCGTATTGCTAAAGCCACAACATCGTACCGTGTGCTGCTATATCGTACCCGATGATAACATATCGTAAGTGATACGCAGTTATATCGTATTGCTTAAGCCATGATGTCGTACCGTATGCTGCTATATCGTACCCGATGATGGTTTATCGTATCGTTTATGCCATTTTCATGGCGACAAACTGGTCAGCGGCTTATACTTAGGTAGGTACTTCATGCATGGGGACACAAAATGTCCCGGATTTTATTTAAAGACGTGTAACTATGAAGGAGTGCAATTTGAAAAAAAAAAATCGAAAATTATCAAACTTGGCCAGAATAAAAAAATATACTTTAAGTTCAATCAAATTTTTCTTTTACGCGAACGGCGATGTTGACGGTTTGAAAGCTACGGCACAAGGGGCTCATACAACACATGATTTAAAAATTTACCAAAAATGAACAAAAAGGCACAGTAAAGCAATTAATACATCATTCAAAAGAAGACATACTACTTGAAAATATTATGTTTTGAGTCAAATTTTTCAAGGTTTTTAAATTTTCGGCTTATTTTGCCAATGTCTGCACGACAAAAAATGGCAAAATTGAGAGCGAAAAAAACTCAACTTGGTACATAAGCCGGTGCTATAAAAATATATCCCAACAAAAGAGCAACATTTCGGCTTCCAATATATGAAATAATAGTTTTGGGCTACTCAAATAACAAAATTTGACAGCGCGTGCAATGCAAGTGGTACGGAGCTCAAAAATCGCTATTTCGTGTCATGGTATTCCCATCAATAAAATGGCAAAATTGACAGTTAAAAATTGTACTTTGGTTCGTCATCTAGTGTAATATAGCCCAATAATGGAGCAACGCTTCATCTTAAAGTTAATATAAAAATATTCTTGGGCTACTAAAACAACGAATTATGAGCGCGCTAGCTATACGCAAGTGCTTTGGAGCTCAGTATCTGGGCCATCGCTTGGAAGACATGTCACGCAATTTCAAATGTAAGGATTTTTGAGCTCAGTGACACTTGCGTACATCGCTCTCAAAGCTCCTTATTTGAGTAGCCCAAAAATATTATTTCATATATTGGAAGCCGAAATGTTGCTCTTTTGTTGGGATATATTTTATAGCACCGGCTTATGTACCAAGTTGAGTTTTTTTCGCTCTCAATTTTGCCATTTTTTGTCGTGCAGACATCGGCAAAATAAGCCGAAAATTTAAAAACCTTGAAAAATTTGACTCAAAACATAATATTTTCAAGCAGTATGTCTTCTTTTGAATGATGTATTAATTGCTCTACTGTGCCTTTTCGTTCATTTTTGGTAAATTTTTAAATCATGTGTTGTATGAGCCCCTTGTGCCGTAGCTTTCAAACCGTCAACATCGCCGTTCGCGTAAAAGAAAAATTTGATTGAACTTAATAAAGTATATCTTTTTATTCTGGCCAAGTTTGATAATTTTCGATTTTTTTTTTCAAATTGCAGTCCTTCATAGTTACACGTCTTTAAATAAGATCCGGGACATTTTGTGTCCCCATGCATGAGGTACCTACCTAAGTATAAGCCGCTGACCAGTTTGTCGCCATGAAATGGCATGAACGATACGATAAACCATCATCGGGTACGATATAGCAGCATACGGTGCGACATCATGGCTTAAGCAATACGATATAACTGCGTATCACTTACGATATGTTATCATCGGGTACGATATAGCAGCACACGGTACGATGTTATGGCTTTAGCACTACGATATAACTGCATATCACTTACGATATTTAATGATCGGGTACGATATAGCAGCACACAGTACGGTGTTGTGGCTTGAGCAGTACGATAAAGCGACATATCGGGTACGATATAACAACACACCGGGTAGTTTAGGGTATCAACGCGTGGTACGATATAATGCAGCATGCAGTACCACTACAATTACATTTTTGTCCAGTATCCCCCTCCATACATTTTCCTGTTCTACAAAAGCGTCCATAAACCACTTAAAGGATCTGCTAACGAGGGCTTCTATAAAAGTGTCAATTCAATGAAATGTACGGCACCTTTTTGAAATGTTCCTGCAGATAAACCGCACCCTCGATTTCAAGCGACGATTTTTAAAAAAAAAGGTGTGGCTTATCTGAGGGTGTTTACGGTATTTCAGGTTGAAGGTCAATTAATTAACAGCAACAATACAAACAGGTGCATGGAGAACAGAGTTTGCAAAATAATCTTTCAATAATATTAAGGTTTCATTATATTATTATATCATAGTTTTATGTCTCTTCTGATCAGAGGATTGACTAACAGTCTGCTGCCCCAGAGGAGGAATGTTTGCAATTACATAATTAATCCCCTGGAAGGATTAAATGCTCTCCATTTCAAATCAGTACAACATCGTTCCTCTGAACAGATTAAACTGAACACTTGCTAGGCCGAAACCTAGAGCCATCAAAACTATACCCATTAGATAATCACAACACTTCAAATACAGTAGATGTAATCAACTGCAGACAATCATTTGATCTTACTAGAGAGCACTAATTTCTTCAAGTGTTAAGACGCTACTACAGCTTATGGTAATTATATTTTTGGTGTTGTAACTACACTGGTATAAAGCACACAGAATTTAACTTACAAAAGTGTCAAGTTCAACTGTCTTGTATGCTGCTGTCCCATATTCATCTTGAGTGGATTCCTTGCCAATCCAGAAGTGGACATCATACAAAAGCTTCAAACAAAACAATATTTCAATTACCTTTATAAACTGGTGGTGGTAAATAGACATGACCATTCCAACAACTAGTAAATATGCTTTAATATTATTAGTCTGAGTTTTCCAATAAACAAGGGCTGATTTTCATTTCAAAATTAATAGTGATCTAAAAACATTTGAGGATCTATATGTGACTAGTAATTAAAAGAAAACTCCATAGGGATTTCAAACTGTCGTATGTATATCATTAACAAAAGAATGAAAGAAATAAAATAATGTTAATTACTCTTTTTCTTGGATAATATTTCTTGTTTAAAGCTAACAAAGTAAGTTTTGTTTCTCAACAGAATCAAAATTATTATAATTACTAATGCTCATGACGCATGCCACTCTAGTTTTAAACTTTGATTCTGTATCAAATCAGAGTAACGGTACCTCATCACTTTCCTTATCCTTGTAGGTGTTGAGAATGATGTAAGAATCTCCACCATAGAACTTGCCATAGTCCTCTTTTGGCCAGTCAGTCACCTTAAAACACATCATTCAAATTGACTTAAGTGGTTTTTTTGTGGTTTAATTTGTCAATAAATTATACATTGTATTAGCAATATAATCAGTATTATTAATCATAATTGTCTAACAAGTGTGAGGGCCGTACTGGGCTGCCTTGAGAGTAAGAACAGATAAGCACAGTGATATTCTCCCACTACATTTGGTTGCTATGAGCGCTATTTTGCAATGTTACATTTAACATTTTGCTAATACATTGTATTAGCAATATTATCAGTATTATTAATCATAATTGTCTGACTTAATATACAATGTTAGCTTTAACATGCCCAATTGGCACCCTCCAGTGAAAAAGTACACATCTTCAATGTTTTCTATCTTTTGCTATAGTTTATTTGAAAGGCCATAGGCAAAAACGACAGAGTTGAATTTTAGCTAAATTGAACATTGTTAAATTTTGTTGACGTGTGCTAATTAAACATTGTCCTGTATTTCATTTTACTGGTCCCGCTACCCTGCTATTATTGAAACCCCTGTGAATACCTAGTTAACCCTATCATGCGTGAATTTACGTGAATTAATGTGTTTTTTCAACCGTTGAACTGAATTTTTGATGTTAAGATCCTGAATTTCCCAAAACTTTGCTAGAAAAACACTTTTTCACACTGTAGCAACATTTTGACAGAGATTCCATGTGAAAATGCACAAAATTTAACTTTGGTGCATGCACAAAGGGTGAATAGACCTGTATGTTTATCGACGAATTAGGCCTTAAAAAGGGCACAGATTTTTACGATACATTAAATTGAATGAATCGCAGATGAGCTGAGAAGTTTGGCTCAGATTCTGGACACTTTACTCATCGTGGATACTAAACGGAGTCCGGATTACTTTGATTGGTCTCAGTTGCCAGTCGAATTGTTGCAAAAACAAGCAACAAAATGAAACTTCTTTTAAAATTGGCCTAAAACAACATCTACTGTCCATTGCAATGAAACTGTACCACAACAAAAATATTGGCAGTTTGACAGACTTGGCCAAAACATAGCACAGATAGGGGGATTTGCATACCCATATTCACCTTTCCCCTTGTGATTGATACACAAACTAGATACATCTAGATTGTTATTCTACATTTTTTAATGGACGCAGTCTTCAAAGTCGCTGCTGGCATTTATTAAACAGTTCTTTCGGAATTTTTTGTAAAATTAAAACTGTCAAAACCCTTTGATAATTTCTCGGAAAGATGTTCGGGGAATTTTTCGTTTATTGCCACTTTTCCATGAGAAACATTTCACTTCTGGTAAAAATATGGGATGCTGCTTCAGTGGCCCCCAAATAGTTAGACACAACCATGGATCGTAAAATTTCATCCCTTGTCATAAACTAAGGGTTTACATTCAAGCAACCAAGCTTAAGTAAGAGTTTACAAGCAGCCGAGCAGTTCCCGAAGATTTCTAGGTTCCAGACTTCGCACCAGCTGGACGCGTATAATTTATTCTGTCCCAGGCTTCCTACTAGCAGGCCACATTTTTAAAATTCAAAATGGCAGCTACAAAACGAAAGGAGATAAGAATATTGTCTTTTTCTTTGTCCTCCAGTTTGATGTGAGGGCCCCCCTGTGGTAAAATCATGGAAATCTAATCTATTTGTTTAATATTACAATGATATTTGTAATATGAAACAGGCAAAGAAAAAGAACAATAATTCATTTAAATTTAACACCCACAAGTTACAAGTACTTGAGTAAATTGCATGACCTCAACCTGTATCACGCCCACATAGACTCTATGCCGAACTGTCTGCAACGTTCCAGAATTAATATTGCGTGCAGTGATCGTGGAATTCCATCCCGTTATATTTTTTATCTGTTCTTGGAGGTTAGTTTTGAATGTTAAATAAGATTTCGGGCCAAAAACACCTCAAAATAGCATATGACAAATTTTAAACGGTTAAAATTCTAAAGTTTATCAAAACTGGTCCACTGATGTTTCCAGAATTCAACCCTCCATATCAAGAGTATTTTCTTGAAGCTATTTATCTATTTATTTGTTACAGCTATTAAGCGTACCTTGAACTTAACGATACGCCAAATTTGCACACCAACTGATTCTCCAGCTTTTTCCCAAGCCTTTTCTCTTCCAGCAGCTGCTCTCTTTACCTAAACGAAGACAAAGCAAGTCGTAAATTGATTCGAGAAAGCAACAAACATAGGAAGCCATGATGAATACCGACGAATTCACGGCGACAATTACAGCTCCTTGTGATGCTTACAGCTGAATTAGCTAGTGTCTCTTACATTTTTTTCAATATCTGAGCCAAACAAAGCCAAATTGCTATCTTTCCAGTCGTATTTCTTGGCTTTCCTGAGACCAGACATGGCTGCGCGAAACTTCCTTCACTGGTGAACAACCAGAAGAACGAGTACAGGGAAACGAGTGAAGACACACCTCTGCAAGAATTTTTATCGGAGAATAGTAATTCGTGATTGGTTCAAGCAACCAAAATATTTGTCACGCCTTCTTTCGATAATGAGCGACCCGCAGGGTGCACTTGTAAACCGCACAAATTGATGCAACAACTGTAACAATTTTTGCTCCTCGCTCGGTCTCTTTATAGACCCGCTCCCGAGAGTCTGCGTGAAGTGAACACGTCTCATTTTCCTTGTTGCGTTGGAAAGCAAATTGGAGACCTCTGCTCGCATGCAACATGGAAGACACCAGTGATGAAAACATGCCCCGGAAATACTCGGCAATCTCGTTCCCAGAGCCCGCATTACCCTTGTCCGGTGGAACGGGACTCGTGGGAACGATGGGGAACGACGAGATTGGACTCGGCGGGACGCGCTCCGCGGACGACACCAGTCGTGATGGCGGGGGTGGGAGATGGGGGGACCCAAAAAATTTATGCAAGGGAAAAATGCCAAGAAAAAAAATTGTGCAAAGGGCAAGGCAAAGCAAAAATATTCACGCAGAACGAAAGGCCCTATGATGGGATCAATTATTTATTTATTTTTATCGCGCAAATTGAAAATACGTTTTCAAATGCGCCTTGCAAACATAACAAGCAATTATTTTTTACCATATGCCGATGAATGCCGATGGTGATAGAAAATTGACTTTCAAGTCTTGCCCCAGTATAGTACTGTCAGTACTGCTGACCTAGGGTGAAGAAAAGGTATAAAACAAATACATTTAGCCATTCTAAATATATTTTTTTTAAAATATAGCAATCAAAAATGGTCTAAACCTATTTCTAAATATATATATATTTGTCAACCTCGTCCTTGGGAACGAGGTTGAACATTTGTCTAAAAAAAATCTAGCAGAGGGTTTATTTCACCCACAAAAAAAATTCCTGCACAAGCAACGGGCGTAAAAAAAGTCGTGCATGCTGAAAGTATCACTTTTCTAAGTAAAGGGCGTTAACAAAACCAGGATCGGACCGGATCGGATCGGATCGGATCGGACCGGACCGGATTGACAAAACCCGGACCGGATGTGATCCGACTAACAAAACCTGGATCGCATCCGAAAAAGTCGGATCGCCATAAATTCCCGCCAAAATAGTCACGTGATTTCGCTAATCGAAAATGTAAAACCGGCGAAAATCCACACAAGTTCTTCAGTCTCAGACCATCGGCAACTGTTTTTCACCACCTGCTAGTTTATGGCGCCAAGGATACCCAACTTGAAACCGAGGTAAAAAAGTTTTACAAATATAAATAATCAATAAAAAAGCGGGATGTAGATCTAAGGTAACCGCACCTCGTCATCAGACCGTGCTGGTATTATTCCAAACGTACCCAGCGTAGCTTGGCGTTCTAGTCAGTCACGGAGAGCGAGAAATCGCGCGCTTTGCTCGCGCACTCGTTTTCTCGCTCTCCCTGACTGACTAGAACGCCAAGCTACGCTGGCTATTCCAAACGTGAATATCTAAGTTCAAAAAGATTACGAACTGAAACTAAATTCAAGTTTTTTTAGTGCTTTGAGGGCTGTACATGAGGATGTGAGACAACTGGCAATTATATTTTTAATTTAGAACTAGAAGAGATAATTACGATAATCATAATACGAGACATTCTGACAGTTTGAAGATACATGTACATCAGTTATAGCTGATAAGACCCTCTACATTGAGAGGATCTGGTACTTATATTTCGCCACGGTGGTCCTTGCAAATTTGCGTTCGTTTTTACTGCTAATGAAATTTTTCTGTTCGTATCTCGCCCTTCCTTCTTGATCTTTCCCTCTAGGAAAGAAAATCATAAGCAGGGTCACTGAATAACAAAACTTCTTACCAAATAATACTGACGAAAAAGAAACACACAGCGAACGTCTCCTTACTCCTTTCTGTGCCATGTTCGATTAGAGATATCACGTGACTATTTTGGCGGGAATTTATGGATTTTTTTGGATCCGATCCGGGTTTTGTCAGTCGGATCACATCCCGTCCTGGTTGGTTTTGTCAATCCGGTCCAATCCGGTCCGGGTTTTAACAATCCGGTCCGGTCCGATCCGATCCGATCCTGGTTTTGTTTTTTGTTAACGCCCCTTTTCTATTGGGTCCTAGAAAACACAGCCCCGCTGAGACCCCGTAGCCTGCGTCGCAGTCTATACCGAGGATTATGTGACACGTCCGGCTGCAACGCAGGCTAAGACCCTGCCGAGCCCCCGCCCAATACGTTTCCCGTCAAGCTTCCCATCCCGTTGGGTTTCCCAGCGAGAGAGTTCCTTGGCCAGCGGTCGGTCACTCTCTAGACTAGATATGTGGTGTAATGGTCACAAAGCAGCTTTATATAAGTAAATCGTTACATGTAAGCATTCGTTCATTAAATGGGTTGATCCAAGCCAAACTCTGAGTCCAATTATTACAATGATAAGACTTATTATTTTGCAAATTGCACAATAAAGCATTTTTGTGGTGGATTGAACTTGCACACTCGCAGAGGACTAGGACCGAAGTTTGTGCAGCTGTCTGTCCAGTCCATGTGACCGCACCACCGGGCGCTTATTGTGCCACGTTTCAGAAAGACGCGGTTATCCCCATTTGTTTCCTGTGTTTAGTAATTTTTGTAGAGTCGTTTGATCTTCGGAAAACAGTCGATAGGTTTAATTTCTGGGACCAGTTTTTCAGAAATGTGGCAGAAGTACACATTTATTTGTTGCTTTGTAATCACATTGGCTGTTCTTTGCGTCGCTCCTCCAGTTCGGAAAGACAAGAAGAAAGCAGACAGCGAATCGGCGGGGAAAGGCGACCCAGAGTATGCCAGATATCTGAAACAAGTAATTGAAATTTTAGAAAATGATGATGACTATGTGAAAAGATTACTGAACGCTTCTGAGGAAGAACTAAGAACTGGTGAAGTGGCTGATGATTTGGACCTTGTGAAACACGATGTAAGGACCAAGTTGGATGAACTGAAACGACAGGAAGTGGAAAGACAACGAATGATACGACGGCAAATGAACGATCACTTGAATGGTCTAAAGGAAAGGGAGTATTGGAATCCACTGTTTGATGATGAAAATCCCAATTTCTTTGGGCCGGAGGATTTTAAAAAGCTACTTTGGAAGGTAAGTTTGTTAAAGTTAGAAATATACTTTTGTCGTCTTTCGCAAGAAGGGAAAGCTGTACTAATAAATTTTGATAATTTGTTCAAATAAATTTTTTCGGGAAAACACAGGTTTGTTTTACTGTTTCCTGGGTAAATATCATACCGAAAGGAAACCAGGATTTTGTGGAACTTGCGAGGCATGATCAATGGTTGCTGCACCCAGGAAGGGGAATTTCTTAGTTCTCATTGAGGCAAATAGCAGCATCTGTTAAATGCTTAACAGTCTTTACTAACTTTCCCAGATTAACTTGACTTTTGATTGGTGTGTTTGCAGTGTTAACTGTTTACAAACATTGACATTATAAAATTTTTGCTCTTTACATTTGCCAACTGTTAAACAAAGGAACTGGTTTATTTATTTTTTGTGATCACTGTTTGGTACATATCAACAATGGGTAATGAGAGACACCGTCATCCAAAATTTGCAAAACAGCAGAGTCCCATTTATACAACCATCGTTGAACCATAAAACTGTGGTTGTTTCAATGAGGTGGTTTTTTAAGTGTGATAGTATCATGTCATATGAATACATATCCCTTTTAATGTCATGATAATAGGTATAATTTGATTCTGACACCCAACAACTCTTTCTTGTCATAGTGAACACAGCTGATGCATTCTAATGTAAATTAACAAAATTTTCATCTTTTTTTCTTGCTTTTTGTCATTTACCTCATTGGAGACTTTGAGCAGTCAATATTGCCAGGATAATATATGTAGAAAATAATGGTTGGGGACTTCAAAAGGTGGTTGGTTGTTGGTCATTTTAAAGAGGTGGCTAGAATAAGGGGATTCCTCAGAAATAAAACTTGTCAATCAATTTTTTTAATTTTTTTTCAAAATGTTCCCTACGAAGCACCTTTTCGAAAAATACAATAAAAAAGATAGGTCACCATGCTTGCAATAGAAATATGATGGGCCAGGCTTTCCTCATTTATGCCCATTCTGGTACAAATCGTACATGTTATTTTATCAGTCCACATAATATTTTGTGGAAACAAAGTGTAATACTTAAAAAAATCTTGATAGGTAAAAGGTCCCTAGCATAAGGAACAACCTTATATATAACTTATGGAAAAAAATCACAGAAATCCAAAAAACATCAAATCAAAACATTCTTCAGGTCAGGTCGTTGTTTTCAAGGTCATAATTTGCAGTAGTTGAGTATAATAAACAAATAAAAAGTGAATAAATAGTAATTTACGATACACCAAGCTGTGAAAGTTTGGCAGCGGTGAATATTATGTTTGGGTTCAAGTTTTTGCATGACTTGAAATGTCAGTACTTCAATCCTGTAGCCTCTTTCTAAGCATCAGCTGAAATGATCTTCATTCTTGCCATTTTTACAGCACCATGAAGAGATGGACAAACAAGATAAAGAACGAAGAGATGAGTTTAAGAAGCATGAGATGGAGAAAGAACACAAAAGAAGGGAACATCTTAAAGAAATGGACGAAAAGGCTCGCAAAGAAGAAGAGCTGAAATTTGAGACATTAAGGCAGAAACATCTCAATGCGTCAAAGAATCTTCATCACCCAGTGAGTTGTACTCTCCAGTTCCAGACTATCAGTCCTACTAAACTTACTGATTGGATTTCTTTTAAATGTTAATTCTAAAATTAAAAAAAGTGGGTATCACAAGATCAAGGCAATATTGGGGCCAATTCAGATGGTACAACTTTATAAAGTGTAGCATGCAACATGCTTACAGTAAGTCTATGACACCAATTGTTTTATGTAAATCAAACCTGCAACTTGCTCGCGATGTTTTGTTTGGCACAAAAAAGGACCTTATAGAATTTTGAAACCAATAACTTAGTAAACCACAGGTGTTTCCTTTCCTCAGTTGTACATTAAAATTTTGCCTCCAATTTCTCAAACATTCTGATTTCTTGAACCAATTGCCATATCTTTTGGAGGTTCAAGAAATCAGCATTCCACTGTTAGTTGTTGCATTTGTGTGAGTCTGTGATTATTTTCTGTAGTTTTAATAATTCCTATTAATCTTGTTGTTGTGCAGGGGAGTAAAGCTCAACTGGAGCAGGTTTGGGAAGAAACTGATGGACTAGAGGCAAAGGATTTTGAACCAAGAACATTTTTTAAACTTCATGGTAAGTATTAAAAAGCAATATTGTAAGTTGTTTTATTCAGTTCTAGCAAGTGAAAGCACTGTGGGAAGTGTGTACATGTATTTGAAACTGCTTGCTACATTTTAAAAAACAAGAGATGTAATTTTCAGCTAGTTATTATCCAGATATCTATTGCTCTTGTATTACTGAACATTAAAGTGTATATCACAGATTTTTTTTTATTTGCTCGATCAAATCTACATGTGATGCTGATTTGAGCATCAAAAAATAAAAAGTCAAAACTGTTTTTTTCACCATGTTTAAGGTTACCGTATACCTTGAGATCAACAATTTTTCCCGAAATCAGATTTTAAGATCCAAGTAATGGTCAAAGTGTGATCTTTCATTTAAAAAAAAAAAGTTTTGAAAAAGAGTGAATATCGGCGGAGAAATGAGCATATTTCGTTTTTGACCGGAAGTAAAAATTCTTCTTTTGATTGACATCCATATGATGTGTATGCACTCAACCGAGACAGTTCTCGTGGGAATTATCATGAGAGCCGCCATTCTCGCGCACTGATTGGCCTTGTTATTTGAGAAGGTGTCGCAAGCTTCATGTGGGTGGCGTTTGTTTGCATTGCAGGATATTTCTGTAAGCGCTGTTTTCTGAAATCAATTTTTTGCTTTGAACGCGACACTTTAAAGAGCTACAACTCCAAAGGAATTTGCTCCTTCTACGTCAAATTTGGCAAGCAGCTAGTTTAACATGTTAATAACAAAACCGTGTCGGCGATTTTTTTATCTTTGTATACTTCCTCTACTGGAGTGATTTTTGTACGATCACTCCCCTGTGTTTTAGCCCTATTTGCAAAATGTCTTGTATCTTTTTACTGCAATTGAATATGACAAAACGCCGACACGTTTTTTTAGCGCTTCGGGTCCTGAAACCAAAGAACAAATCAAATTAGCGAAATACTAAATTCGCTTTGACTTGTAGCTTTCAAAAGGCGACTCAGGCGCTCGTGTTTCGAGGTTCCTAAAAGATTGACATTTCATTCTACTGCAAAACGGTTTTTATAGATTGAAAGCCAGCTCAATAAGCTTTAATTTGATATAGGGTTTTAGCTATGTACAATTTATTCCGACTGCACTATATCGTTTAGACTCGAGACACCCCCAAAGGTATACGGTAACCTTAAGCCATCCGAAGGCATGAAATTTCACTTCCCGTTTGGTCAAACACCACAGGAGGAAAGGACCTGGGGCGAGACAAGCCGTGACGTCAAAACCAGAACGTGCTCACAAGAAACAAACAAACTGAACAGGGAATTTACTAAGTGGTGTTGCCAGAAAACCAGAAAAAAACAGCAGCAACATTTCTTAGTAAATTCCTTGTTCAGTTTGTTTGTTTCTTGTGAGCATGAATTTTCTGTAAATAGTGTGTGATAGTAAAATATGTCTGTAAATAGTGTGAAATAATAAAAAAATCTGAATCTGAAATCTGTTCTGGTTTTGACATCACAGCTCATCTAGTCCCAGGTCCTTTCCTCGTGCCAAACCGGAAGTTAAATTTGATTTTTTTGGACTGCTAAACCATGATGTTCAGAACAGCATCCCACATAGATTCGATAGAGCAAATAAAAAAATCTGTAATATACACTTCAAAAAATTTCCAAGCCAAATTTGATCAGTGCAAAGGATACATTCTGCATAATATGTAATTGTTTTCATATTTTGTTTTTCTTCTTAGATACAAATGGTGATAACTACTTAGACACTGGGGAATTGGAAGCTCTTTTTGTTAAGGAAGTAGGTGTAATCTTCACTATACATGCCTGATCCCTAATTTTCAGTTTCAGACCATTAGAAGTAATGTAATTACAGGACTGCAGCCAGGGCTCTTGTAGTTCTGCAAACTTCTCTCAAGCCCAGGAGAACATAAGCAGGGCTGTGCTCTAAGGGTGCCTGGGTGCCTCAGGCGACTAACTTTTGCCTTTGGGCGACCAGATAATCTTATTTCTTTCACATAAGCTTTATGCTGGGCACCCTGGCTCTCATAGTTTGGAACCTTCGGGCTCCTTGTAATTTTTCTTAGAGCACAACGTTGGTAAGTGGGTTGACTTACATGTTCACGTATTCTGTGGCTTGAAAAAAAGGGTGCTAGCCAATAAAATATTTAAGTTTGTATATGTTGTGGTTTAAATTTTTCTTTGGTTTAAAATTTTTCAAACCAGTTTGATTTTTACAGTCGAAACCGAAGAAGCGTGAACGCCAAAAATTATTTCTGGAATGTTTATTGTTCTACGACCAATCAGATTCGAGACGTAACCGCAACAAACCGCAACAGTAATTAGCTCAAAGGTTTCGATTCTTTTATCATGAAACGACTTTTTCGTCTACATTAAGTCTTGAGATCACCACCGATTAACAAACACTCTGGAATTATTAATTTTCTTCCATTTCAGAGTTGAAGCATAATCAAAGGATAACTATAAACGATAAATACTGAAAAGAGAAAAATAATCGAACAGACATGGCTAGACAGCGCGTCTGGAAGCGGAATAAAATTGATTTTTCACAGCAAATGCAAACTTGCACGCCGTTGCAAATTCAAATATTATGTGTGCCGTTAAAACTTGAAAAATGGGTGCCGTTGCGTGACATACTGGGCCAGAGAATTTTGCTGCAACGCGCTTCGTGAACTGTTCTGGCTCCGCATCGAAGTAAGGTAGAGAGAACATTTTTGTTAAGTTTATTCAATAAATTTTTTGGTGAAATGGGGAAAAGGATAAAACCTAGAAATGTTTATAAGTAGAAAAAACCGGATAGGCCGTATTTTTTTAAAAAAATAATCAAAAATTCTATTCTGCTTCCAGACGCGCTGTCTAGCCATGTCTGTTCGATTATTTTTCTCTTTTCAGTATTTATCGTTTATAGTTATCCTTTGATTATGCTTCAACTCTAAAATAGAAGAACATTAACAATTCCAGAGTGTTTGTTAATCGGTGGTGATCTCAAGACTTAATGTAGACGAAAAAGTCGTTTCGTGATAAAAGAATCGAAACCTTTGAGCTAATTACTGTTGCGGTTTGTTGCGGTTACGTCTCGAATCTGATTGGTCGTAGAACAATAAACATTCCAGAAATAATTTTTGGCGTTCACGCTTCTTCGGTTTCGACTGTAGTTTTCATTGTCTTGTATTGATTATCATAATCTGAAACAAAGGAAAATAAAAATCAAACTGGTTTGAAAAATTTTAAACCAAGGTAAAATTTAAACCACAACATATACATTTCATATGAACCCAAATGTATATTACCAGTTACCAAAAGCATCACTTTATTCTTCCTGACTGGATGTTCTTGTGTATAGATTATCTCAAAAAAGGAACATTATTTTTTTCATGCTGACCTTAAATTTTTAACATCTTGTCACTACTTTAACTACTACTGTAATTACTACTGCTACTACTTCTTTAGGTTGACAAGCTTTATGATGAGAAAGATGAAGACTATGATCCAAGGGAAAAGGATGAAGAAATTTCAAGAATGAGAGAACATGTTATGTCAGAGGTAATCAAGCACCTAAATTTACCTATGGATTTTGCATAGAACAGGGTTTTATCTGTCTAGTTATCTGATAACCTCCCTCTTTCTTAAAGACGCCTGAAGACGCATACATAGAGTATGGTAAATGCTACCCTGCAAAACTAAAATTAATGCTTTCTATAGCAAGCTCACCTCTGTCATCCTGGAGAGAGGCATTGTGAAAAAAAAAATCCACATTAATTGATGACATTGTAGAAAAGATCTGTTTCTAATTTGGTGAAATTTCCATTTTATCCAAAGTCACACCAACCACATAAAAAATCTTTCAGCATGCAGTTCAGAGATCTTACTCAGGGGTGGAGGTTACAAACTAAGTAAAATACTTATCCCTAATAGACCATTTTCGTATTCTCGGTATCGAACTGGAACTAGCCTGCAGTGGAGGCTAATGCGGGTAAATCTTTTCTAATGCAAATGACATGAAGCTGTTTTTAATGATATTCCCCCACATTAGCCTCCATTGCACGCTAGTTCCAGTTCAAAACCGAGAATACGAAAATGGCCTATTACCAGGGCCCAGTTATGCAAAGGATGAATAATGCTATCCACCAACCAGGCCCTGAAGAATGCTATTTTTTTAGCAAAACCTAGTAAACTGAGGGATTTGGTTTTCCATGATATAGCTTATTTGTACCTTTTTTTTTATTTTGGTGATTTCGACTGAAACTTGTAGCAAATAGTCAATTTTAAGTTGTCACTTAAATATTTGCCTGTTAGCTGTTGTAATTTTTTTTCTTACTTCTTTTCAGATTGACAAGGATAAAGATGGATTTGTGTCCCTGAATGAATTCATGACGGCCAGTAAAGCAGATGAATTTGAAAAAGACGAAGGCTGGAAGAGTGTTGAGGAGGAGCATCCTTACACAGATGACGAGCTAGCAGAGTTTGAACGACAGCTGCAAGAGGAGGAAAAATTAAAGATGGCCCAACACCAAGCTGCAAAAACTGTTACAGATGAAGCTGCTAAACTTGCGCAGGTTGGGTTATTGAAATGAGCGTGGCGAAAGATATTCGTTGTTACCCAAATGCAGTTGCAATAAAGAACATTGTACTGGTAGACATGTATTCCAAATGTCATAGAATGTCAAGGTTGCATGAAGAAGAACATCTGATTTTAGTTAATCTTTTATTACCAAAAATTATGAAACTTCATCAAAAAGACCCTGCTGCACATCACATTTTCAACTCTCTTCTAGTTGTGTAGAAATGTGAAAAACAATTTATTGTGTTCAATGACATACCGGGTATAACTTGGCCTTGGTTTAATACTTACTAAAATATGATTGTTTTTGTTTTCATTTAATAGCAAATAGCAGCAGGAGGAACGCTTGAACACAAGGAAGGAGAACAACAGCACCAAAATGGAGAGTCACAGCAGCAGCAGCAACAGCAACAACAAACACCATAAGAACCAATATTACCAGTGAGACAAAAACCATCACTACAGCTTGAAAGACTCGGACAATTCAAAGATATATTTCCTAATGTTACGCCAGTCATATCCAACACATGGATGGATGGATGGATGGCTTTGCAGATAAACAAATTGGTTTCACACTTGTGTCAACAATCCTGTTTAGACATTGTGTAGTTCAACCAGTTTAAAAAGAATTGTTTGCAGATTACTGACTGGAGAGTGTCAGTAACGAAAACTCAGACATCCATTATTTTTATTAGTTAGTCTTGTGCAGAAAAAAATATTCAGCAGCATTGTGGCTTTTCAACTTTTTTTAAATATCTGGTTTAACTAAACCCGTTCAGTTTTTGTGAAATTGACAGCTTGAAGTATAAAACTAAATGGAACCAATGTAGGTTTTGAAATGTTGCATGTTGTTTGACGTAAGGGGGTGAAGGGAATGTCCTTAACAGGACATTATCTTTAGTTAGGGTCTAAATAAAAAGGCTTCAAATAGCTTAGATGACTTGTACTTTAGTTAGTTTTGAGTATTTATCGTCATACAGACTGTTACATGTACTCTTTAATCTGTTGTAGTCTACATTAACCTTTCTTAGCCACAGTACTGTAAAAAAGTGAACACATGTATATTGTGACCCATGGAAACACAATAATGGTATTGTACCTTTTTTGGCCCATAAAAATAATATTTCTGGTCACAAATTTCTGATTGTAGTTTCCACTATTTTTGTCCTAAGCAAATTGTTTATTTTTTCTTGCTTTTCATTTTAGAATGTATAAATGATAAGAACTTAATAATAAATTTACAATGCAGGATGGCGAGACCTCTCAGAAAGAAAGCACTTAATTTATCTTTGAACCTGTATTGGTCAGCAAGCTCTCTCCAGCAACTGGCATGAGTTCAGAGGGCTGCTGCAAGACACACTGTACTGCTCTTTACATTTTCTCACTGTTTGGTGGGGGAGAAATGAACCACACCTAGTCCTGCTCGTTGTAGTTTCAGCTCTAGGGTAGCCTGCGTAGCTGGCGGGATTTCGCGAGCGAGTACATTTTTTAGCGGCCTCGTGCTTTGGTCTTTGGCCGCCAAGCAGCGAGGGGCTTGGTCGAGTTGAGATGGGAATTTCACTTGCGCCGCTCGCTGACGCGGGCTTCGCCCGCGCGAGAAAAATTCACTCGTGCCCGCTAATTCCGCCAGCTGCGCAGGCTAGCTCTAGGGCAGTGTTCCAGTCAAGTTTTAGACAGGTTGACAGACAGTGAGGAATTGTAAACGATCAGTCAACAGTAGTTTTACATTTGTCAGGTTAGGTTGGTTGTTAGATACTTGCATGTATCTAGAACACTGCTAGGTCTTTATGAAATGACAATAACCAAAATATGTGTGCCAGGAGAACTCAAATGAAAATGTTGTTTGTTTGATGTTTGCCTGTTTGCTTTCTTCAGTTGAACAAGACGCCCGTTGGCCGTTTCCGCGGGATGGGAATGACTTTTCACGGTCACATTCTGTTTAAAATGTACAAATAAATGGAAATGAAAGTACAAGTACTCAATAAGGTAATTTAAAAGACGCCAAAGTCACAACATGAAACGTATGCGCTAACGTGACTTTGGCCTACGAAAGGTGTTGTGTTACAAAGATGCGATTTACATAAAGTCCGGGATAAACTGCCAAGGCTAATCAACAAATGACCTTTATCGGTTTTTACAATTATCAACAGGGCGATCGTTGAGAACTCGATCTTGTTTGACGCACGCCTTTTAACCTGTCACTGGCGTAATAGTTGAGAATAAAGTTGCATCCAAACTGTAAACAATCGACAATTACTTCTTTTGTTATGTATTCAGTCGCCATGAGCTGTGAAAATCTTGGAAAGTTCCACTCCCGTTCACTGATCAGCTCTTATTACGGTTTAAATATTGTGAATGAAATCGGACGTTGCCGACGGGAGCTTTTGAAGTGAATTTATAGTCGCTGTTCATAATACTTTGGACGAGATCTCGGTGAACATGCTACCGCGGGAAACAAACACATTGCTCCGTGAGAAACCAGTATCTTCTGCAATCAATCAATCGACATGCACACTTGTGACTACAAACTCGATCGAAATAAATCGATTTGCAGAAAGCGTGGTTTCCGCAGTTTCTACAATAAATCCATACGTACGTGCCCTTACTTACTTTGAGAGAGCATACATTGCTAAATTACCAAAATAATCAGCAAAATGGCTCAGCTATCGGTTTTTATAATTACCTTGTCTGCCTTTTCTTGACATGTAACTGAACGTGTTCGACTGAAGCAGCAAGAGTTTCTTTTACTACATTGAAAACGTATAAAATTTACCGTTTAGTGAACAAAATCGTACGTTGCCAGCGATGGTTAGAAAAATTATCGAGCATACCTTATGTGAAATCTCAAATCGACGAGAGCTTTCGATAGATTTTACCGCACAACATCGAACTCATGGAACTCATCGAACACATCGAACCACATCGAACAACATCGAACGCATCAAAACGATCGAGCCGCGTAATAAACCCTTGTTTGTTGTCTTACAATCCGACAGTAATTGACCATCCATCACTGCTCCTTTTCACTTGTCTTAGAAGGAACAACTTGGGATGAGTCAGTAACTTACGCTGCGGATTTTCAACCCCACATACTACTTAAGAGAATCCCCGATAGGTTTTTTGGGATCCAGGATTAAGCTTATTTGAGGGCCAAGATCCAGGATTTTGTATATGTAATAGGATATAAATGCTGTCAAATTTGGAAATATTATTGGATGAAAAAAAATCACTTTTTTCCAAATTGGACAAGCATGTAGTCCTGTTACCCATTAATCTCCAATTCCTCTATGAGCTGTATGTGCAGGGAGTCATGGTAGTTCTATTTAACAAAACAAGTCCAAGACTTGGCAACACTGAATACAACTACATTACTTAAACTTGGACAGTTGGCAAAAAGTAAGAAAAAATGTATCTGTGGCAATATTGGATTAACAGACAGAAACATAATTATGAGGGAAAAAGGACCGAGATTTGGAATTGTAGTTATGAATGGGACTCACAAATTGGAAATTTTACGAGGCGGGATTCGGGAAATGTAAGAACCAAGATCAGGAAAGTCTGGTGACTAAAAGTAATGTACCCTGTAAAAAAAAAAAAATTTTTGTGTATAATGACTTGCACAAGTTACCCATGTTTTTCCACCTGCCAGTTCAATGCAACAGAAAGAAAGATATATGCTTACAGCTTGGAAATTTAAAAACGTTTAAAGCAGATCTAAAAAAGTAAAATAATTTTACTTTTTTAAAATCAGAGACAATTATTGTCTCTGAATTTCGACCGCCTTCTGCAGTCTTCTTCAGAGAAAGATGATTTTGCGCAATTCACAGAATTCTAATAAGCTGGGACGTTATTGTTTGTTGCTCCCTAGGCAATGATGCGTAAACCCTTGGGAAGGGTGCCCTTTCATTAACAGAGTTTTTCTCTAAGAAAGAGTGCATTAGGATTCCAGAAATAGTCTTTTTGCTTACAGCTTGTCGGTGACCAAAGAAGTGTTCACGACACCCACTTAAAAGGCCCTTTTCTAAAGAATAAAGTATGGTCAGGATCAGGGTAAGCCGATATAAGCCGTCAAGATTCCAGGATCAAGGGGACATTTTAGCTAGGATGGTTGGGATCCGTAAACACTATTGGGGATCGTCTCACTTAAAAGTCCCACATTGTTTTTCCAATTTTTGTGGGAATTATTTTGGGTTGTGTTCAGTTGGTATTGCCATTGTGAGTGATACACTGTTGATGCAAATGGGTTGCACTGTTAGAGATTATCCCAAGTGGAATACTTTTGTAAAATCATTCTAGAGTGATACTGGACACTGAAAACAATGATTTGATGTACGATGTTTTATTATTAGCATTATTTCAATGTTATAATACAAAATCAAGTACTTCAACAGTAATTAGAAAAATAAAAGTTCATTTCAATGTTCCATATATTCTTGCTCAAATAAATAATTTTTAAAATTAAATCATCTATCTCAAGATTCAACAGTTATCAATCTTGAGTATCTTGAAAATGTTTCCTATTATTTTAAAAATTGAAAGTATGACCCCATTTTCCCTCATTATATACCAATAGTATTGGAACCAAACCTCCCATAAGTTTATCAAGCCAATGTGGAGTAAAAGAGTCAAGCTGTTTTAGTCCCAGCACTTAAAGTGACTACTTATTACAGTCCATTCTGTCGGGTTGTCCAAACAGATTTACCAGAACCCATTTACAACTCATTAATTCTCCTGGGCTGGGTTGTTCAAAACCTGATTAACACAAACCCACGATTTAAAGTTGATAGAGGGTTCAGTTTTTCTTGTATAAGTGTTGTTCTTGCTAGTGTTTTGTGGAGTTTGAGAATAATGGAGGACATAACATAAACAGAAAACCTCACTGAAAAAATAATTGAAAACTGATCCTGGATTTAGTTCAATCAAGCTTTGAACAATCTGACCCTGGGTGGAGAGAGGTAATGTGAGAGTAGTGTCTTGTCCAAGAACAGTGAAACCCCTCCCCCCATTCCCAGGTGGCCATTACCTTCCCTCCCCCCTCCCCCAAGCAGACCTGGACCACTCACACCAGAGGCCAAGGCACAAACCATTAGACCACTGTGGAGTACTCTGAAGAAAAAACGATGAGAAAATATGAATGAATAAATCCTTTAAGCCCCCCACCCCTGCTGCTGCCCTGGCCCATGCACCCTCCCCCAATACGTTGTATATCGAGCCCTCCAAAAGATCATAACTCACACCAGAAATTTACCCCAGAACTGAACAGAATATCATAATTATTAATTTCATACTAAAAAATTGCACCTACTTTTTTGATCATTAAGTACACTCCAGAGAAGTGGTATTAGCTTTCATATTGATATTACTTTAACTCAAAGAAATTCATTTACAATTTGCAAGTCTTGCATTTAACCTGAATCAGAAACTTATAAGGGATTGAAACGTGTAATGCGCGCTCACAGCACTTGAATATTCAGTTTTGCCAAGTACCATATTTGGAAGCACAAAGAGTTTGTATGCGAATACTTAATAAATACTTCATACACATAACGACACACGCAACAACATCTTCGGTTTTGCAGGAGGTTACTTAAATTTTGACCTAAATGCCGTAAATTAATGCAGAAACTAAAGAAATTCATTAAGTGTATCCAAGTGAACATCTCCAGACTACTGAACGACATCTAACTTTATTAAACCTAGCTTGTTCAAAAACAAGATTATGCCATTTGGCCATTTAATTAGCGCCCTGTGAATTTAATTCAAAAAATGATAAGTTAATGGAAACGAATGCGCAAACGCTTTGTACAATACAAATCATAGGGAGTTACACGTTTCAACCCTTATGGGTTTCTGCTTGAATTTTATGTATCTTTCTTGAGAAAACATATTGTACATCAGAGACTACCCGTAGAGGGCCCGTTTAATAGTGTGGTGTAAGGGATGATCAACTGTATTCACATGCTGCAATTTTATTGTCTGCATGTTAATTCACTTGATAAATGGTTTTTTAAATAAATAACAGCTTACATAATAACCGGTCCAACTAAACAGAGAACATGCACAACGAACAAACAGTGAGCAGTGAAGCAGCTTTTGACTTAACTCCTGGTTAGCTCACTGGGAACCGAAGCAATCTTTATGTTTCTAAAGTAAAAGCACTTGGTTTGTCATCAACTAAAGGATAACAAGGTGATTTCCTTCATTATAAACAGTCCCCAGATATCTCTGCAGACCCTCTCTGAGTACTGCCTTGGATAATGGCTATCCATACTTCAGATGATAACAAACCAAGCCAGCAGCTGTTAACTATCCATGTCAATATCTCCTAAATGTTCTCTCCCATATTTTGATATCATTTCTTGAACAAATTCTTGTTTAAACTTATTTAAGCACCTGTGAAAAAAATAAAGACAGATCACCCATCAAACACAGTCAAAGACACTGAACGACTTGAGCAGACCTAGATTTGCATGCTAGAAAAAGTACAGTCATATTACTTGTCTGAAATTTTCCTGTGGATTTTGACTTGAAGTCACAACTTCAGAAAAATAAAATGCAAAACTCCAAACAAATCTCCATAAACCCAGTTCATCAACACCCAAAAGTACATCTACGTACTAAGTCTACGTTCATCTGTCTCAAAAGTAGTGTTCTGCCAACATTTTTAAATGTCTTAAAATCTGTTATAAGTTCTTAAAAAAATTACTGCTTAAAAATGATTTAAATGGTCAGACACTGCAGTTTGCACTAGGTCTTGACCCCGTCCAAGAATGGAAGGGGTGGGGGATGCTAAGCTGCAGTCCATTCCACTGAAGTTTACTGTTTGAATAACGCAACACTTACCTTCTGTACAAAGAGCTGGATCTGAATTTAAAAATGTCAAATGAAGGTGAATGAGGCATATGCACGATGAAGACATTTGGTAACACAACAAAATCATATCTGAAGGGAAAAAATGCCTGAATGTCAGTTTTGCTGATAATTTATTGTAATAACGACAACAAATAATTTACAAAGTAGCAACAGTGATAATTGTTAATGATATATAATAATAATTACTAATGATAATGACAAAATTATATGAACAATAATTACGGCATCATTCTTTTGGCAGATCTAGATGTGCTCAAAAAAATGTGGGAATGAAGATTCAACTTTTTTGCCTTAAAAGAAGGCTAGGTACAGCTGCAAAAATTGTTTTAGCTCTATGTGCCTTATTGTCTGCCTATGGGAGGTACACCATTAGCAAAGGTTAAACTATGTTTACAATTCATGAGCCAGGCAATGAATTTTCCTGTTATTTGTTTTAGAAATAGTAATACACTTACAGTAGTTGATTATCAAGTGGAAATTAAAAACAAAAAAGTGAAAAAGCACTGTTGCAAAATTCTAAAAAGCTGATGTATTGGGTAATGAACATAAGATAAGATAACATCCGTCCGAGCATAGCGACTTTGCTCCGATGAAAGACATACTCGAAAACATGTCAAAATTTACTATAGAGGTTTACTTAGTTCATCAACTTACAACTGCAGTAGAATTAATTGTGTATTTATTTAGCAATTAATGGACAGTATAGAATTGGTCAGTGACTTACCCCTTAGCTTGTAATTCCATGATGTGAGACACTTTGTTCCATCCAAAACCCACAAAACGTTTGTCATATCTGCTGACATTACTGCGTACAACCACATAAGGTTCGAAATCTTCTTCCCATTGTATCTGGGATAAAAGAGTTAATGCAGACATGTTCTTAAACCAGTAACGAGAGATGCAAACAAATTGTGTGTTGTTTACACTGTAATGAACACCATCTTCACCTATCCTCATCGTGCCTCGTGGCACATAGGGCCTTACTGTAATGAACTATTCTCACTTGCATTTTCTATAGGTGAAAGTATAAAACTGCTGAGTACATACTGTATATGGGGTAGTAGCTGTTCTCCACTTGGCATAGTTAGTTGGAGCATGGCCCTTACTCCACTCATGATGCCTGAAAAAAGAACAACAAATTCAGTCAAACTAATGGATGAACCTCAGTGAGGCTCCGCCCCAAGGTTCACCTACCCTGTTATATACCATTATTTTTTTTGATAGAGAAAGTAACCCTTTCATATACCTTCCATAGAAAATGGTAGCTATTTCACACACCACAGTAGAAATACTGCATCCCTT
Organism: Meandrina meandrites; assembly: GCA_963693305.1. NCBI lineage: Eukaryota > Metazoa > Cnidaria > Anthozoa > Scleractinia > Meandrinidae > Meandrina > Meandrina meandrites. Next base: position 19,964,598 of record OY855912.1, on the reverse strand, counting down.
TAATGTATTTAAAGACCCCTTCCAATACCTAAAATAACGACAACTTTATCTAACATTTTCTGGTGGAGCCTCCTTGTATAGCCTACTAGAGGAAGTACCCCTCCCCTCCCCTGCACATAAGGCAGGAGTCCTCACTTGTCTGATTGAGTCCACCTGAATGAAAGGATAGATGGATTGAAATCACAGACAGGCAGGGTGGGGGGGGGGGGGGGGGGGGAGGAATGATTACCACAGTTAACCTACATGTAACTGAGCAGTGATAGATATCAGACACTACTAGAGGAATATACATTTTTTAGCAGCAAATCAACATACCAACTATAAACAATGGTAAATTGATGAATTAAGCGTTTATGAATAACTTCTGCACCTACCGAAATGTAAATATAGAACCCAGATCCCAAAGTGATAAGAGCTGTGCTTTGGTTTTGGGAAAAGCCAGTTTGTAGTGAAGAGTCTCAAATGCTGGAACAACAAAAGCCTGGAAACAAAAAAATGTTGTGTTATATTTCTGACTGTAATGTACTGTAAGATGTACTGCCTTACTCTGTGACTTCTGTTATGTACAGATCAAATTAAACTGATTTCAACTAAAACAACTTTTAAAGAGGTAAAGTTTTATTTGTTCAACATAATGTTTGCTAAAAGGATAAAAATTAATCTTTAAAAGTTCAAAGGTTATTATATATACAAGTTAAAAAATAAACCGTCATAATCAGGGTACCTGATGATGACTTTTAGTTGAAAACGTTCAGTTTTATTTTTTAACTTTTATATATAATAGCCTTGAACTTTTAAAGATTAAAGCTTTATTATACTATAAATAGTTATTTTACTGAAGTTTTTTCTTGTCCAATATGAAAACATTTTTACGCTCTTTTTGACAACTCTAATTTTTAATCTTTGACTTTTAATTGACTGACCTTGTTTTTTATGTTTGAAGCTGTTCTCAGTGATTGCCTGTAAAAAAAGAAAGTCACACATATTATTAAAAACACTAAAATAGGATGTAGAGAGGGAGAGGGAAATGGAACTTGTTTCAGAATCCAACAAAGCCTGAGTTAAACCTGGGATAATCAGAATTTACACTGCACTCTCTAACCACTTCTTGACTAAGACTAAATATTATTGTTCATGTAAACTGCACTTAGAAGTGGTGTTAGTACCAAAGTGTAACCAATAAAATATTGTGGCAGGGTTCAGACCACAGCCTTCTCAAACACACTGTCTAAAATGATTTTGGAACAAGCAAATGCAAGCAAGCCACATCAAACTTTACAAGCCAAAATAATAAAGAAAAGTATCAAGCAAATAATAATAAAATTTCTGGAGGGGTGGGATGGGGAGGTTAGAAAAACAATCTGTGGTAGGGCATGGAAATTTTCAGAGAAAGCACATTCATTTGTTGATTAGATTATGAGTTATAAAAATGTGATTGGTCAGATGTGGTGATAATTAATTTTGGTTTTTAGTCTAGAATTATATAGAACACAACACAACATAGAGCAGAGCAGCGCAGGGCAGGGCAGGGCAGGGCAGGGCAGAGCAGAGCAGAGCGGAACCAAATAGAATACTTTATTTTAGGTCAATGGCATGGGGGAGTGGTTGCCCAATCTCTTGAGCATGGGGCGTGTAAAAAGTACTCAACCAAAAAAATCATACATATAACAAAAAAAAAGTACATTTAGAAATTTCTAAAAATATAATGGAATAATGGAATAATTAAGTTTGATGCATGCAGGTACACCCTGCCAAACACTCACAGCATTTCAACCCAACATCTTGCATCACTTCATTAGAAATCACATTAGGGAAACGAAAGCATTAATTTTAAACTTAGATACAATTCTTACATTAACACCCAACAAATCTTACACTTTTACTAGATAGTGACCAAAATAAATATACCTGTGTGATTGTAATCATTTTGTTTTTAGTTTTAAAGCAGTCATTAAGAAAACCACCTTGACTATTACTATACCAGTATTATTCATCAATTAAAAAACATTGACAGACATAATTCCTGTACCTTAAAGAGTTGTATGCTCCTGGAACTGGTACGAAGTCAATGTCATTCAAAAACACAAATGGAGTGTGTACATGCTCCAGGGCAATGTTCCGCAAGTAATTCACAGGATAAAATTGCTAAAAAACATGTTGAGCTAGTTTTAGTAAATGAGATCATACCTATATGACTTGCAAGTTTTTATTAACCATGCCCATCTTTACTTCCCCCTCCCCCACAAAATAAATCAGGTTTACTTTAGGTGATCGCTTAGTATTGCATTGTGCATCTCTATACTGCAAAGAATTTTATGCACAATTAGTACACATACTTAAACAAAATTGCAGCTTTCTTCTGAATGGCTTGGTACAAGAGAGAGATAAATAATATTGTCTTTTCTTATAAATCAGTTTTTCTGTAAAATGAATATGGAACAATTTCTATGGCAGAAAATAACTTATCACCAGAAACATGAACTTATCCAGTACTCGTAAAACGGTAATTTTGGCCACAAGAACACTGTTGTTTGGAACACATTGAATCACTGTTAATTACAAATGCATACCTTAAGTTTATATTCTGAAACATACATTAAATTGTTCCTTACATTAATCACACAAATCTACTGTTGCATTTAACATTTTTTTCTTTCTTTCTATTTTATAGATCTATCATGAAGCATAAAGTGAATGGTTCAAACAAAAACGTTTCTGGAAACCGATAATTTATGGAATTATGTGGAATATTTCCCCTGCTCCTAAATGTACCCCCCCCCCCCCCCTCCCTACCCCACCCTTTTTAACCAATAGGTAAAGTTTGGGTAATTGTGAAGAAGAGCTCCCCAAAAAACCTGTCGGCCGACATATCACCGACAGATTACCGACAGGTTACGAGGATCCAGAACCTGACCACCAGCAGCGAACGTCTCAGCAACAGCCAGAGATCGGCCACGTCAACGCTCATAGTCTGTCTAGTATCCACGGTCGGTACGAGAGGGTGCTTCAGGTGCTTCAGGATAACCGCTGCAGCATGGCCAATGCGTTTCGTCTCGCTGGATGTCCGAGGAGCACCGTCCGGGACTTCGTGGCGATTGCCGAGTTAAAGATCGTGGACCATCGAGAGCATGATCGTGTCATCCGTGATCATGCTGGCTCTGTAAAAGAGTTGGAAGCCATCTGCAGAACAAGACTTGGGCGCTACCTTCCAGTCTTGGCCAACTTGCGGCGCGAGGGGAAGCTGCTACCATTGAAATTCGACGAGCGGTTCTACGAGTGATGCTGCTCCCTTAACACAAAAAAATGGCTCCTTCAGGAGCCACCAACTTTACAAAAGTCAATGACCAACAATAAAAATATGATTCTACTCGATCTTAAAAATTAATCAGACTTAAAAATATAGGTGACTTCCGCTTAATCATACCCTCGCTAACTCGAACCCCTTACTGACCCCAACTCCAACAAATTAAAATAACTTATCTGCAACATAAAGCACAATAAATTAGTCACCTTCAAAAGTACTAGTTAAGTAGAGGGGGACTGGGACATAGGTAAACATTTCAAAATGGCGGACAAATAACTCATTGCGAGATTGTAGTTATCACGTTGAAACTTTGACTGGTCTTGGTGGTGCTCGCAGTAGGATTGGTTTCTACAACAACTGTACATCCTAAAGTTTCCCATACAGTGCGCAGTGTATCTGTTCAATTCACTTTTATGGATAAATAAGGTAATGTTTACGACACATTGTAACCGACAAGTTACCGACACTTCACCGACAGGTCACCGACAGTCGGCCGACTGTCGGCCGTTTGTTGGTCGACTGTCGGCCGACACTTTTGATTAAAACTGTTGGCCAACTGTCGGCCGACAGTTGGCCGTTTGTCGGCCGACTGTTGGTCGACTGTCAGCCAACTGTCGGCCGACAGACGGCCAACTGTCGGCCGACAGTCGACCGACAAACGGCCGACAGGTTTTTTGGGGAGCTCTTCTTCACAATTACCAAAGTTTGAGTGAACATCAATGCTGGCATATGGGCAGTTCTATTTCGATTTAATTAGCTAAGTGGTATTATGTGAGGCCCTGTAAAAAAGAAAAGAAAATATTGATAATAATAAATAACAAGTTGAAACAATTGGCTTGTTACTCACTCCTTCTTTAAAAACAATATGATATCCAACATTTTTTCTTTTCACTAATTCTGATGAACTCTGTACATAGCTCAGGAACTGCTGAGCCTCGCTGTCAGACATGTACAGTGCTAGACTAATGGGACCTGCAACCAACCAGGAAACACAAGATAGTGTCAAAAACAATGGACCAACACAACAGTCACATATTCCTTTTACATTCATGCCACAACAATTAATAATCACTGCACCACAATTTATCCTAACTTTCTGTCAACAGAAACCCTTGGGTCCAGAATACATAATTAGTAGCCCTAAAAGCTCTACCCCCTTTTTAATAACCTCTCCCCTCTGACAGTTCATTTGTTTTAATATTCTCCCACCGCCTCCAAATAAATGATAATTATTATAATTAACTAATAATAATAATAATAATAATAATAATTTTTTTTTTAATTTAATAATAATAATTATTTATTAACATATTCCAGACAAGTTGCCATTTACAAGGTAAAAATTCCAATATTAAAAATATCCAAGGCACAAAAAGTTATAATAATAATAATAATAATAATAATAATAATAATAATAATAATAATAATAATAATAATGTCAGTAAAAATTTCAATAGCCTACTTACATAATGACACTCTGACAAGCTTTTACATGCTCTAAGTTAAAATATTACAAACTGAGGTGAACTATTTACAAAATATAAACTTATTTACATATTTCTGTTCATAAAAAATCTGATCAAAAATCTGATAATAATAATAATAATAATAATAATAATAATAATAATAATAATAATAATAATAATAATAATAATAATAATAATAATAATAATAATAAGGACATTCACTGTATGTTGGATAATGACAATTTATTAAGAAGAATTCAACTTCAGGCTGAACCTATTTTCATTGAATCTGTTACTAATTAAAACAACACTTATTAAAAACATTAGAAAGTCCACTGATTATTTTCTTTTACACAAATAATTATGTATGCAATGGAACTGATATATGGTTTGAAATAAGCAACCCCCATCTAACAAGCCCCCTTTCAAAAGGTCGTGATAAGAAATAAGCCCCTGCAGGAGCTGAAGAGAGCTTTTATGGCATTTAAAAATTTATCCATGGACAAGACAAGAATTGTCCCCTGGGGGAGGTGTCACAAACAAGACTTGTTGCCAGTTCTCACCTTCCCAATGAAGACAGATAGTTTCAATCATCTGAAGTCTGTCGATTGACAGTTGGACCACAAGCGTGACATCTGAGGGCTCAACAGCCTGCCAGAAACAGTTGCAACAAACTTGGTATTGAGTTCAGAAATAAAAGGTCTTACATGTATCTAGGGCAGTTAGTTAATAGGTGATAACAGTTCTTTGCTGAGCAAACTTGATATTCAAGATAAATTACCGAGTAAAGACTGGAAACTTGGCCAGTAATGCTAGAAAAGGAGAGGAACAATTTTGGCTGGAAGAGTTGGGGCTAGGTGGTGACAATGTGTGACACTGTATGGTGTGAAAAGGAGTAAGGATAGATGATGATGATGATGAGGAGGAGGAGGAGGAGCAGGAGGAGGAGGAGGAGGAGGAGGAGGAGGAGGAGGAGCATGAATGAGGACGATGATGATCATGAAGATGACGATGATGAGGAGGAGGAGGAGGAGGACGAGGAGATGGAGGACGACGACGACGACGACGACGACGACGACGACGACGACGACGATGCAATGACGACAACAACTTACTTGTGAAAAATCATAATCCAGGTAGTATAGATGAGTTCTGTGCATCAAATCCTGTTCTTGTTTGAACTCGTAGCAAGCATCTTCACTGTCCATATTACCTGCACTCTGAAAACAAAACACTGCCCTATCATACAATAACCAGGTTATATCACCAGGCTTGGAAATTAAAGGTATTTGTCAGAATAAGATCTACCAAACATGAGTTGTAAGATACATGTACAGTGTCTTATAGTCCGCATCTTATATGTCCGCATCAATGTTTAAGAAAAAAATGCAAGTTGAGTATCTCGAAAGATACTAGCTAGCGCCTGTATTGATCAACTCTAAGGCTGTTTTGCTCTATTTTCTTTTTCCTTGATATTCATATATATTTTTGTCTTTTTTTTCATTTTGCTCACTGTAATGTTCTGTAATGTTCTGTGTTGTTGTGTGCTTTACCGACCTAAATTTGTATTACATAATTGTAACACTGGCTGCCTGCCCTTTTTAACTCTACAGTTATTTCAGGCAGCCAGACCCCTAATTACTTATTTATTTATACTATATATATTCTCTTTCTTGTAATTTATTAGGATAAATAAAGTTGTTGTTGTTGTTGTTGTTGAGAGAATATTAAACAATTACTAAAGAGACCAGATCATGCTATCTTTTGGCAATTCTTGCCAGGCAGTTCTTTTTATTACAGGCTGTGTAATCTCACCTATGGTAAATACTGAACATCATTTTTTACACTGCCAAACATATTATTTCACAGTAACTGTAATGGTTACGTTATTATGTGTAAAGAGTGTTTACAATGCTTTTAATTTGATTGTCTCATACCTTCTCTGTTGGCTGCTGTCTAGTTGGGTCTCCATCTTTAATTTCACTTATCTTGTTATCACTTTCATTACAAGGAAATATCCACCGCCTAAGAAGGATTACAGCAACAATATCGTTGTTAAGAATATATATGTTGTCTCAAGTTTTGTCTTTTTAATCTTGCCTATAGTAAATACCTACAGCTTGCTATACAAGTCCAGTAGCTTAAAGAGCATCCAACCAGTGTGAGCATGGGTTGGACTCCCATTGGGGAATCTTTTCTTTTCTTTGTGCATGCCGATATAACAACTTTTCTCAAACAAATGTTTGACAAAATATTAAATGAATGGAGTTGTGATCAAACATCCTAAAGAGAATGTGTATCTATAGACTGATGCATTATATTGCAGTTGCATTCATTTTTGTGCAAATAAAAGCCTTATGGAACAGAATGTTGTAAGTTACCTTAAGAAGTTGCCATCATATTCCAGGAAAGTCAAGTACAGGTTCCTAAAAAATTCTTCATATTTATTCTTCACTAGCTGCTTCTTGGGCGAGTTCCAATGAATAACCTGTAAGTTGTTAAACAAATTAATTTACATCCACAGCTATATAAACAGAGTAATGATAGAACTCTGCTTCATTAAGGCAGCATGTGGCAGTGAACTTAAGATTAGTGCATTTCAATGGACTTAAGATTAAGTGGTCTATGTTTGAGCATAGCTGGTGTCGGACATTCACTAGCATCTCCTCCAGGGGGAATAGCAATAATCTCCTAGAAATAAATGTTAACAAAGTACAGAGGGTTGTGGCCAAATAGCTATAGCTCATGAAAGCTTACCACCACAACTATCACCCACTTTATCCAGAATAGTAAGTACTGTTCTAAAGATTGAAGGCATGCTAGTCCAAAATACTTGAAGCACATTAAATGTGCTTCCTATTTTGGACTAGCATGGTATGGTTTAAGTGACAACCTAGCTGCCAGAGCACATTAATTCATTAATAACCATCTGTGAAGTTGTATTAACCGTCTTGCCCTCTCAATCTTGAGCACAAAACAATAAACAATACTTTAAAAGCCACTGTCCACCTCAAAACATCTGGATTAAGTAAGAAACATTAAACCTTTTAACTTATCTGGTGATGAAGAAGTCAAGGAAAACGTAAGGTTAACCTAGTTTCATCACATGCCACAAAGAATGCATTTACCTTTAATTCAGAGACATCCTTGTAGCAATTCTATAAATTAAAGAGAAAGAAGTTAGTGTTATTGATTATAATAATACCATACATACATACATACATATACTTTATTTAAGTGTCGGGGTATTTAGCTAAGGATAGCTAATTGGAGGACACTAACATAAATACATGCAAATATAAAAATATAAATACTAATATTATGTTAAATAGATATATAAATAGGAGTTAAGAATCTAAATATATTTTATAAATTTAATTAGTTAAGAATAAGTTCAGATTACTTAAATTAGTTGTATTATTATGTTGAGCAAGCATGGCAGCTGCATCTTCCGTCCAACACATCTGTTAGATTAATGGCCCGAACTGCCTTTTTAAATTCATGAAGGCTTGTTTTGTTGCGGAGGTCTTTGTCCATTTTTCCCCAGAGATAGGGACCTAAATATCTTATGCTATGTTTACCATAGTTTATAGTGTTAAATGGGTTTATAGTGTTAAATCTAGGTATAGGGAAATCGCTACTACGCAAATCATAATTCTTAAGTTATTCTTAAGTTCTTTAGTTAAAATTTATTAAGTAAATGACTATGAAATGACTTGGAGAGCACTTACTGCACTGCGAGTATTGTCACCTAGCTGAACATTCCATGTACAAGGTAGCTTCAACACCAGATGTGGGTGACTCTTTATCACTGCATTAAATATGTCCTTGGAAATAATACATAAATGCATTTATTAATTAAACATAATACTCCACAATGTTAGTTTTGTCTTCATTTATAATTTTCTGAAAATAATCAGAGATGACTTACCTGATCTGCCAGAGATGTAGCTAGCATGTTCATAAGTTCTTTTTCAGCTGTCAGTCTCCACAGACTTGTCCACTTAGTCTGACGCAGCTTGAACAGATCTAGCAGGATTACACCTGTGTTGAATCCTCGTCCCTGAATCACAGTTTACATGTGGCAATTATTTGGCTTGTATTTTCCACAGCAGCATTACAAAGCAAGTTGCAACTGAAGATGCACATGCAATGCAATATGTAATGTTAAAATAAAGCAGAATACAGCTCTAATAGCCCTGGAATTCATGTCATATTTTGGGGGGTTATAACAACCCTGTATGATGTGAATAAACTGATGGGATATTTATTAATAAATTATTATTATTTGTGCTGTGAGTCATAAAGGGCATAAATATATTGGGTCAACTGGTTTCCGCTGGAATTTACAAGTCTCTTCAAAATAAAAGGTGGTCATTCGGTTGTCTTTGTTCCACACACTGCATATATATCTATTTCCTACATGTATTTCCAGAGTTTTGATTGGGTGATCAGTCACTCAGCCATTACACCATGCCTGACAAACACAGTCAACAAAAATTCTCTTCTCTTTTCACAAAATAAAATTAGCAAAATTACCAATATTTCATTTGTGCTTTTGATATGAGATAATTAATAGCTGTTTTTTCAGTAGTATGCCTTGTTGGTAACCTACCATCTCATATCCAATGTGCAACAAAAAAAAGTTGTTGAATAACATTAAGTAATAAGCCACTCATCACTAGATAAACTCACCAGGGCAGGCCAGGGTCTATGGTTTTTCCACAGTTTACCAAGATACCAGTCACTCTGGTTTTCGACAAGACCAATAGCCTAGGTTGATAATATGTAACATATTATAAAAAAATAATTGAAATCATCATTTATAGCGGAGCTCCAGCGCGCGAAGCGCGCCAGCGGAGCACCATGGGTAAGAAAATTTGGTAAACCACCAAGCCGAGAAAATTTGGTAATCACGTGACCGTATGTCCCTCTGTCCGTCCGTACAGACTCTGGGGGAGGGGGAGGGGAGTCACAGAACAATTACCGCTTTGGTTACTGTTAAATCTTTGATATTGAACTTCCATGTCATGGTCAATTGACAGCTGTCAAAACAAGGTATCCGCTGACCAGTATCACATGACCATATCGCGGGCTTAGGCGTAGAGCTAATCGAGGGGACGTCTTTTTTGGAAGTTGACCGCTGACCAGGTAATGGTTTTCCAATTGATCGCGGGCTCAAGTACTCAGTTTTTACTTAGCCTGATAATTTTATCATCGCGTAAATTCAGATTTAAATAAAGGGCAAGGTAAATAACCCGCAAGCTCTGCTTTTAGGCTTAGCTAAATCTATTTTAGAAATACAGTATTTAGTTTAGTTTTTTTCACATGTTAAATAAATGATCTGGACATTTCATTTCAACTTAAACGAAGCGATTGTTCGAAAAGGCGGTAAATCTTTGGTATGCTGTTCACCTTTAAAGCTGAATGAAAGATGCGAAGAAAGCTGCTGGCGAACATCAATTTTCGCGAGTATTTCTCGCTTTATTTACTCATGCACATCATGGAAACTTATGCCAAATGATTTAGGACAACCTCTTAACGGGAAGATCCGAAATAATTGCCGATTTGAACATGATATACTTGATAACAAGTCAAAAAGAGCGCGATGTCCAGGGTTCGACCTGCGGCTGAGCAAGGCTGAATATCACTGAATTGAGCTCAAACAAAAGTGAATTCAGAGCCGATCAAGTTCACTGAAGTGAAGGATAAAAGACTGTTAAAGGCTACACCGATGGAAAGGAAGAAATTGTTGTTCGGTGATAATTCATATAATGAATATGTCGCTGGTGTTGGACTAAGCTTGCAACGAGACTGCCGTGTTCGTGTCCGATATTATTGGGCTGGTTTGAAAGCTTTGCCCTACAGAATTTATAAGCCTTCTTCAATAATGAGGTAACAAACGTAAATGTATGCACTAAGCATAAGCCTAATTTTATACTGAGAGAATTTATATATTTCATTAATGAATGAATTTGAAGTTGTGTAGGTTTTCAGATCTTCACGTAAATATTTATCAAGCCTGTTCATGTTTGTACATTTTACACATTTATTTTGTTTAGTAAATATTTTGTTTAGACTAATTATTTTCAGTTTTAGTTAGTGGAGTTAACTGTGATGTTCATTATTGGATTTTGAAAACAAATTATTTAGCTTCACAGATCAAAATCACGATTTCGGCTCGCTTGCATTTGTTTTGTTTCTCTTATCTCTGCTTATTAGTGAGTGTGTTGAATTTGCCGGTTTCGTTTCGAGTTACCTGTGCTAGGCTGAGTGGGTTCAGACTTAACCTACCGCATATTTACCTACCAGAAATGAAGAAAATTCATTCAGTTCTCTACATAAAATTCTCTTAGGCATTTTAATAGCAACGCGTACGATGAAACAGAATTAGTAAATCATGCAACCAAACCGCAACGAAAAGGAAGACAGTTCAAAACAGTCAAAACAACATTGTAAGCTTATTCTAAGTTAGCGTGCACCAGTTTCCAAATCACAAACTGCCACAATTCTTACACAAAAACTGCTTTAAAATGACTTACATAACCGGCACCATCAATTTGCAGAGTTTGTTTTGCCGCCGTGATTTTCTCAGTTTGCCGTGCCGTGAGTTCATTTTGTTTACTGTGTTAAGCAGCGAGTTCACTTTGTTTTCTGTTTTTGCCTTGAGTTGATTTTCTTGCTCTGATGGTTTTGTAGTAATAAAAACAAGGTCAAGGTTCTTTTTACATTGAATAACTCATAGAGGTCCTAGAGGTGTATTACGAATTAGTGTACAGTAAACGTTGTAAAAAGTTTGACTAAGATTTGTTTTGCACCTACGTGCATACGTGAGGAACCCAATAAAGTGCACTCGTCAATTTCAATTTTAGAACCTGTCACTAAAGGCAGGAAAATTTATACGGGTTAACCACGAAATATATTGACGTCGCTTTCGTCAACAAAATCATGAGAGGTTTTTTGTACCTATATGGGCCACCGTATAAGCTAAGAAATATAGTGTGGTTTCTTATTTGGTAACACTGTAATTTACTCGAGCAAAAAAAAGATAAATGCATGGGAGCTCCGCTTTTAGGCCTGCCTAAATGTATATATTTTTTCCTGTTTGTATATTAATTATGTTTTGTGTTCCTTATGGAGTATTATTTTTCATACTAATGTTTACTGCTCTTTGCCTTGGGTAAATTTAAAAAACATTAAAGTGCCCATAAACCCAAGAATTATTTTTCACCGAAATCAAAAAATTTTTGATTTCGGTTCAAACCTCGATTTTCTGTGAATTGTCAAAGTCGGGAAAAATTGCAATAATTGGAAACATGACCGAGTCGAAGATCTGGCCAAAAGGGTCTGGGTCCGATACAATTCGTGACGTCAAACCAGGGCATCAGTCGAACGTGATATAGCTCGAGCGATAATCTGAGTTGTAGGTCATGACTTCAGTCAGAGCTCCAAAATGCATATAAAACGGGGAGACCATCACGTTCTCGGCAATGTAATCGAAGCACATCAGAGTTTAAGATTTTTTGGTCACCCTTCTCGTCCGATCGGCGAGTGCTAGCAGTAAAGAATAAAATTAGACTTTTGATCTTCGCAGATGGGCTTCAATTTGCTTTGTATGGACTCCAGAGTTTTCGTAGAATTCAAGATAATTATCTTCTAGCTTGCCGAACCAAAATTTTACCACTGTTTACTTGAAGCATTAAGCGATTCTAGTGAGCACTTCTGGTTTGATTCAGACTTATTTGCTCCTCTGTATGTACACACAATGCAAAATCAGTAAACAATCGACTTATTCCATGGCACTTTGTTTACATTACTAGCAGCGAAGGGAAACAGATTCTTCATTCATTCTTACCGCAAAGATGCGGTGTCTTCGGGCTTTGCCTTAGTTAATACAAGTGTTGACCAAATGGGTTTAAAAGCAGGGTAAGATATTTCCAGTGGAATCCTAACTATGAACAGAACATTTAAGAAGATCATCGATCGCATGAACGCAATGAATAGCATATAAAAGCACAGGGAGCCCGGACAAACTGTTTGTTTGCACATTAGCATTTTTGTGTATATTAGCATTTTTATAGCAAATGTATAGGATTTACTGAACGGCTCGCAGAATTGCGTGTAATAACGTAAAATATGAACAAATTACATAATAAGTAAACGTATGTTTATCTTACCAGTTTTGTTGTGTGGTTCTTTTGGCTCGAAATTGCGAATTTGAGCGGTTTGAAGGATTTCGCGTTTGCTGCTTTTTACATATATAATTATAACGAAAGAGTGGAAACTCCAACAGCTCCAAATTCGAACAGCTCCAGCGCCGAGGCGATTTTCGACCAGAAAATCCCATCGCACAGCTTTCAAACTGAGCAACATGTAAGAGGAAGGTTTGAGGAATCTTCTCGTATTGTTCGATCGAAAATTCATCCAAACGGCCCAGAGCTAGCCTTCGAACAAAAACGGGTAACCAAAAATTTTAAGCCGTCCGAATGCGTAGCCACAAAAAGTTGTGCCGAAGGGAATTTGCTATTCCCTAGCCTCTTTCCGATTGGACACAATTAAACAATGGTCGTTCAAGATTTCGTCCCGTGGATAGGTGGGCAAAATCAATACTCACTAGCATGGGTAGTGTAAGGGTCCTTGGGTTGTGTCGGACTATTGACATCACTACCCATGCTAGTGAGTATTGATTTTGCCTTTGCCCACCTATCCACGGGACGAAACCTTGAACGACCATTGTTTAATTGTGTCCAATCGGAAAGAGGCTAGGGAATAGCAAATTCCCTTTGGCACAACTTTTTGTGGCTACGCATTCGGACGGCTTAAAATTTTTGGTTACCCGTTTTTGTTCGAAGGCTAGCTCTGGGCCGTTTGGATGAATTTTCGATCGAACAATACGAGGAGATTCCTCAAACCTTCCTCTTACATGTTGCTCAGTTTGAAAGCTGTGCGATGGGATTTTCTGGTCGAAAATCGCCTCGGCGCTGGAGCTGTTCGAATTTGGAGCTGTTGGAGTTTCCACCCTTTCGTTATAATTATATATGTATAGAAAGCAGCAAACGCGAAATCCTTCAAACCGCTCAAATTCGCAATTTCGAGCCAAAAGAACCACACCAAAAACTGGTAAGATAAACTTACGTTTACTTATTATGTAATTTGTTCATATTTTACGTTATTACACGCAATTCTGCGAGCCGTTCAGTAAATCCTATACATTTGCTATAAAAATGCTAATATACACAAAAATGCTAATGTGCAAACAAACAGTTTGTCCGGGCTCCCTGTGATAAAAGTTAGTGTACCGGCCGGTCCCGCGAACGAATAGTTGACTGCAAATTATTCATACGCGAGTACAGACTTTCATCGTAGACTTTCAATACTGATTATTTAAGTCAATAAATTTTATATCTTTTTAAAACTCTGAGGCGATTCTACTTACTTAAACTGTGCATGCTGTGCCAAGGTCATGAATTCGTGTTGTGTTGAAACACTGCGTGCCGATTACGGATTAGGGCTCTCTTGGTCTCTCTTTGAGTTTAAAATGCTCAAGCAAATTTTGTTATAATCTTTTCCCACGTATGTACATACAGACATATATAAACATGCAGTACTTGAATTCTCCTATAATAAGTTATTACATTGAAATGATATTCTACGAAATTCATTTGCTCGCCATCCAGATCTACGATCTACTCCTATTATTCCACTTCAGAACGATTACCAATATCCTGATCCTGGTTTTACGTCACTAGTCCCAGTTTCCACTTCACTCGGTCGTGAGTAGAAAAATCTCAACTTTAAAAATTCGCAAAAAATAGCGGTTTTAACCAAATCCAAAAATTTTTGCGGCATTTTACTCAGTACAATGCAAAGATTTAATCCGGCCGAAAAAAGTTTTGGGGGTTATAGGCACTTTAAGAAATATTATATAATTATCAATAAAACAATAATATAAATTTTTGCGTCAGGTAGTAAAACAATGGAAAGATGACAAATTGTTTTTTTTTCAATATCAATGAGAACAATACTCATTCTTAAATAAATTAATATAATATGTAACAAATTATTATTAACTAAAACTTTATCTTACTTTAAATTATTTTTTAAAATGAAGCAGACCTTTCTCCCTGTGAGCTGGTCAAAAATCCTCCAAAGTTCAGCAATATCAGATGCAAATATGACATCAGTATCAAGAACTACAACCTGGAAACCATCAAACAAAACAACAATACTCCTGACCAGAAGAAATTAACAGATGCATATGAAAGAGCACTCTTACAAAAAGAGTGCAACACTATATATTATATGATTATGTAACTTTCCAGGCACTTTTAGATTAATTTTGGTGTTGCTTTTGCACTGTATAAGCAAACTAAGTACGACTAGCAGGTTTAAAGTCTGTCAGTGAAAATCATATGTCTGGTGAGCTAGTGAATTCATCTTGCTGTCAACTCTAAAATCAATGTTGATTTCTTTGGCCACTGTCAAGATTTATATTCATGAAGGTATATGATAGTAATAAATCTGGAACAAACGAAATACATTATCAAACTAGTTAGAAGATATATCCCTGTTACCTTGTCCATTGATTGTGGAAGGGCTTCAGTTAGAACTAACTTCATTAAACCAAAGATTCCAGAATAATGTTTATTAGGTATCCAAGACACTTTATCCTGAAAAATTCAAACATTCTTTACTTAGAAACTGTTACAAGTACAAATGTGGCTATGATCACTGTCAAGTGTTGTTGGTACACCAACCCCCATTCCCCCTTGCAATGTTGGATAGCGTAATGCACACGAAAGTGCTCCTTATGCTGTGCGTTTCAATTTGTACCAAAAATAGGCACCAACCAGAGACATTTTATTTTTGCATGCTACGCAACATTGTAAAGGAGGAGAGGGGGCAATTACTAAAATATCTGCATGTTTCAAGTCAGAAAAAACAGCAAGTGCACCAAGATTTTGTCACAGACTGTAGCTTCCATGAGTCTCCTGTAGGTCGGTGGTAGAGCAACCAACCAGTGCATGGTATGTCATAGGTTCAACTCTTGTTGATAAAACTCTGATTTTTTTCAAGTAGCTTGTGCCATGTAGCAACCAAGCTTGGCATATGTGTATGATAGACTTGTTTATCATGATTAAATACAATAGGCAGAAATGCTAGCCAAGCCCAACAGAGATATGTACCAACACAGCCAAAAGTAACTGGCATATTGTGATAGCTATTGAGCGAGCAAGAGCGTAGTTAGCAACTGTATTTTTTTTGTGGAATTTGCGCATTGGACGATGCAATAAAGACCCGGAAACCCCCAATGAGTTGTTGTGTATTTAACCATCATTACTTTCCACACATACCGCTCGTCAACAAAACAGATCCTAGCACTAGTGTGCGGAAAGTTTGTCACAACAAGTGTTACTTGTGCTCAGCAATGTTACCATATTGTAGTTATCTAAAGCTTCCTGGCATGATTAATCGATGACAATCGATCATCGGAAATCCAATTAATCAATTGATACCAATCAATGCCAATTAGTTAATTGTTACCAATAGCTATCGGCCAATCGATGACCAATCGATAATCACAAGCTTGAGTCCTCAAATGTCATTGATTGCCATCGATTTTAACAACTGTTACAATGTAATTATTATCCCCATATTTCTTCTGTCAAAGAATTTCTTGCTTATCTCCCCAAAAATATGGAAATCAATGACAATCAATGGCAATTAAAAAACACAAATTTTTTGGCCATCGATTGGTAATCAATTTCCGATATCAATCAATTAATTTTTATCGATTGATATCTATTGCCATCGATTGTTATCGATTATTGGTTTCATCGATTGTTACCATTATTGGTTTCATCTATTGATCACGCCGGGAAAGCTTACAAGTCAGGTAATACTGATCTATCTAATATACTACTAGATGAAATCAAATTTTAATAATAATACTTGTCTATTATTAAATATTATAATCCATCAAATATTTTTCGCGCGTGCGATTGGTCTAAACGCATCACGTGATGCAGCCAAAACTGGGGAATATCAGATGATATTCCCCAAGTGATATTCCCCAGTTTTCGAACTTTGCGATTTACGTTCGCACGTTTAGCTTGTATCCCGAGTAAATTGTTAAAATGAATTAAACTAAACACTTTGAACTGACTAATAATATTTTGAGCGTTGACAGAATTTCTTTGAAGTTTAAATGCTTTGAGAAATGGTCTCTCAAAATGCGGCCTTGTTAAAAAAATATTTGAAGGATAATAAACACAATAGCATCCATTTGGCTTCAAAAATATTCACAGATATTTGTCCTTGGACATTATCTGTTCCTTGAAGCTCACAGTTTTCCTCGAGCTTCACTCTCGGAAAACTGTTTCTCGGAAAACTGCTTCTCGGAAGTAAAGTCCGCGGACAAATATCCGTGCATATTTTCGGACCAAATGGAGGCTATTGTTTATATATTTCAAGTAAAAATTGTCTTAACAATGAGCCCGAGTGTCTAACCTTTACAGTCTCAGTGCTGTAAAAACTTGTTTCAACTGTAAAGAGAAAAATAATTAACATTATTTATTAATCACACTACAAGTGTGTGGATCACAATTATTATAAAACAATGATCAAGTTAAATTTAATTTAATTATTAACTAATTTTAATAAAACAGGGATAGGAAAAAAACTTGAATTCCAACTTGTCCTTTAGATAAGCAGCTCTCAAATTTAGTTTGCCTGGGACAGTTACATGGTTTTCTTAGGGTGCATTCTTTTGGGACTATTCCGGAATAGGAATACTTGGAATAGACGGCGATCGCGTTCTTTTGGGACCTATTCTGTTTTTGGAATGAACGGAATGCTATTCCGTTCATTCTGCTCCCGATAGCAGAATGAACGGAATAAACGGAATACGGTTTACTCGGAATAGGCAAAATATGCGTTCCTTTGGGATAGTTTTGGCAGGAAATCATGCGCGACTGGTCGTCCCAGGTCGCCAGGCTCGAAAAAGTGGAAAATTGTTCAAATGTTCCTCTGCATATTCTGATACATCTTTTGAAGTCACTCGTGGAATAAAGTGGACCAGTTTCCTCGACAAACCCTTGTATGCGAGCATGCTTTAGGCGACGTCCTGCACTATGCAAAGCAGTCAGCAGCACAAACAATTCTTTGCAAACTTCTCTTAAAAGGCCTCTAGTAAATGCATCTAATCGAAAAATAGAAGAAATAGCCAAAAAGCTGGGAGTTACGGGCAAAGACTTCAGCCATGTCGCAACAATTTTTAATTGCAGAAAAAAATAATATTCGCAGCTCGTGCGTGCGCAGGTACAGTAGTTTTCAGGTTACCTCTGCCACCAGTATTCTCTTTTCAGAATATGCATTCTTTTGGGAACTGATATCTCGTGTATTCTGTTATGCCTAAACCGGAATGAGAATAGCCAGAATAGTCCCAAAAGAATGCGCCCTTAGTTTATCTTTTGTATGATTTGGTTGGCAGCTGACCACTTGTCTGGACCCTAGCTTGCCCAAGTAAAAAACTTACTTACAAGCAAAAACAATCTACTTGCCCTGGACAAATTGATGGGACTTTTAAAGCAGGTTTCTGCTCCCAGTCTGTTTACTGGTCAGCAGCTTCAGCTATCACTGCACGCTCGGGTCATTCATTAAGCAGCAGTGTTGTCAGCCATGTTCAGGACTTTGGGAGTTTTCATCACCTTTTCCCCTCCTCCCCCCCCCCCCCCTCCTGTTTCCCCTTTCCACTCCTTAGCCAGCATGATGGGTGCCATGAAGCCCCATGAGGAGCGAGGTTGCAAGGATTGCCAGCGATATCAGGACCAGTTCTTAGTCTAGGAGCTGGCTGGCTCTGGAGCAACCCAGGCATCCAATCTCCAAATTGCAATGCAGTTGTTAATCAACTTTACTCATCAGAAGCTGCACAATATTTTTTTTTTAGAAACATGCTCAACCTCTTGTTTATTTATTCAACCTATAGTACAGCAATGTGAAACACACCTGCTGGTATGGCCCATGTTTGAAAGAGGACAGTTAAAATCTTCTCTGCAATGCCATCTGAGATGAAATGGAAGTGAAGAGGATTGCGACGGTGAAACAGAATAGACTTTATAAGTGTGACTACTTGTCGACTTGCACTATGCCCAGCGCAGACCACTGCAATGTCGATAACCTGCAACAAGACAATATTCGATAAAACTTGTTGTCATGTACTAATTATTTTGCTGAATACACAGTTTAATCTTGAAAAGAGAGGGCAGAAATAAACCAGTTTGTAAGGTCCTGCACTGAAAATGTCCAAGTGTAAGATACACTGTGATCAACTAATAATCAAATATACTGTCTTGTATGTTACAGGGGAACCCTGTTTTAGTATGGGTAATTGTGAGAGGTTTAAGGATAAACAGCAAAGAGAAGCAAAACCAATAACCAATTTGAATTTTGGATGAAGTCTCTTTTTGAATATCGAGTAAGTATTCAGGTAGAAATAAGATTAAAATCAAATTTTCAATAAAACATGTATTACTAAACTCATTGCTTTTATCTGGAGGAACACTTTGCAAGACTACCAGTCTTGCAATGTAAACTGCAAAATTAAAATGACTCTCACTGTCTTTTTGATTGCCTGTATTGAAAAACTGAAGAAATTAATTGTGAAGGCTTAAGCTGTGATCAGGACTTATATTATTGGCAAATGAAAAAGCACTTAGTATAATGTACAGTAATCTTACCTCACAACGATACAGGTTCAGGTCATTCATACATGATGTAGTCTTGTTTTCCTTTGTTGCTGATTTAATAAAAGAAAGGAAACAACTGTCTACATCTAAGACTAAATTAACTTGTGCAAATTGTGATTATCTATAAGGAGTGATATAGCCTACAGGCCTCGGTTGTTTAAAGGGTGGATAACACTTTCCACAGAATAAATCACTATTAACAACACTATCTAATGGGTAGTGATTTATTCGGTGGATATCATTATCCACCCTTCAAACAACCAGGGTTAGCATGTTGAAATTTGGATCACAAGGTCCAAGCTTGAGCTGAGCTGGCTGAGGTCACTAGTTGTGGTCTTGCATTATAAGACACTTTGCTCTCACATTGCCTCTCTTCAGCCAACATAATTCCATATAACATCAATTAGTATAATTTCCACAGGTGAATTCAATTCTGATTGGTCGAGAAGCTCGCACTATGACGCTATATTCACCGCGCTAGGCGGTGAATATAGCATCTCAAGGCTTGGCTACTAAGCCATGCCACGTTTGCCATCCAGGCCAGTGAACATGGCGGCATTTGCTGAATGAAAATTTCTCTCATTTAAAAGAAATCACTCGAAGTCCTGGATATTTAAAATATTGGGAATTTTTCAAATTAACTACCAAGGCTTTTGGACCGGAAATATTTTCAAGAGATGGTTTTCAAGGCATTCAAATTGATCGTAAACATGGTGGTTTTGGAGATTGCACGCGGCCGTGTACTCAGTCAGATCGACTGGCAAAACATTATTTAGTTCTCTTCTCACTGGAGCTAGTAATTTCGAGAGGATTCACACAATTGTTCAGAAGTCATCAACGATTAAACAAAGGTACCAGATGTATCTATCTTTTTCGTAGTGTTTGTTTTGTTCCGTTTTATTGCTAAAACCTGAGTGAAAATTACGATTTCAATCGAAGAATTAAACTGGTTTACACGTATGCAAGCGAGCACTTGTGTTTGTTGTTTTCGTGTTTTCTATTATTATTTTTCAGTTTTTGATATTCACCTGTGAAAATTATACTAAAACAATTATTCGCCTCAGGCTCAGTGATTATTGTTGAATAATCCCCTCGACTTCGTCTCGGGGATTATTCAACAATAATCACTTCGCCTTCGGCGAATAATTGTTAAATAACCTGACAAAGTCTTGGGATTAGGGGGGATCAAAGTTAATCTTCAATGGAGTTGCCTTCCATCCAGGGTGGATAGCAGTGTTTCTAGCTATAGTCACTTCATGCTAGAGAAACCAGGTAAATCGTCTGTTAAGCCCCTAGCAGAAATTATCTATTTCATGCATGTTTTAGGGCAAAGGGGTGAGGGGTATTTAATTTAGTGAGGCACCAGTGAGTTATCAGTTAATCACTTTTTTTACCATACACTGGTCAACAAAGAGTTATGTTCGCAGTTAATTAAGATCTCTATTGACTACAAGAGCTGGTACCGGTATATTTTCTCCCAAAGCCTGCAAGTACTGTAAAAATACGGTCTGACACTCATTCTTTTGATTGTGAAAGAAAGGGGGGGGACTTAATGAAGGTATGGTATATCCAGTAAATAACCTTACCTTGAGTGTTGTGACTATCCCTTTCATATACATCTCTCAATCTCTTTTGAACCACTTTCAGTTGTCTCTTCAAATCTATGTTCTCTGCTTGAACACTTTCAAATTTTTTTAGCAAACGCTGTCTTCTGTCTGAGATCAGTACTGAAGTATCACTTTCTATAAAAAAAAAAGAAAAAGGATGAAAATACTTGGCATAATAAAAATATTTAATTAAAACTAAATTAAACAAAAATTAACATAAACACAATTATTTTTCTTTGTCCAACGCTCACAACATGATGATAATACATCTTTCTCCTAATTATTTAATAGCCACTAAGTTTTAAAGGAAGAAACACAACCTCATCAAGCCACATAATACCCATGATTGGACAAATAACTCTCATAATGTCTCTAGTGCTCCACCTGGGGCATAACTCAGTAGCAAGAAATACAGTTGAGTGTCTGCAAACAGACACTTCCTGATAGTAGGT
This sequence comes from Meandrina meandrites, assembly GCA_963693305.1. NCBI lineage: Eukaryota > Metazoa > Cnidaria > Anthozoa > Scleractinia > Meandrinidae > Meandrina > Meandrina meandrites. The sequence continues at coordinate 19,943,022 of OY855912.1, read as the reverse complement.
GGATACCTCCTGTAAGTGGATACTTAGTCATGGTCCCAGCCACATTCAAGCCTTACATTTTGAACCTCCATAAGTGCACATCTCTTCTAAGCAAATTCACTTTTTCAGGTCCCAAGGTTGTCTGCTTACACAAGGTTTGACTGCAGTTTAGTGCAGTTGGAGCAACTTTACAGACTTTTGGGCCATTGATGACAGTGTGCTAGTATCCAATTAAGGAAGATTTGCACTGCTTTCATTCAAATGAATTGCTTACACAGTGCTCATGCAAACTTCAATCTACATGTACATGTACTTTTATTTGCATATATTGCAAGAGCTCTTGATTGCCCTGTGCTTATTTGATTCTTAATTTTTTAGCACCTTCTTATGTATCATCCTTTATTTCTCTTAGGCTCCCCTCCAAACATAAATAGGTGATCGTTGTTTTACCTGTGCTGCACCAAAACTTTGGAATGCGCTACCATTTGACATAAGTGCCAGCACTGTAAGTATTTTTAAAGCTAAGGTAAAAACTCACCTTTTCTCATGCATTTTTATCATAGTTTTTAAAATCATTAAGTTTACATTTAATTGTAATTTTAGCTTTTTAATTCATTGCAAGTTTACTCTTAATTGTAATTTTAGCTTGTAGCTTTTTTTTTTCCGTTTTTTCGACTATTTTGCTTGGAACAAGGAAAATGGTAAGAATTGGGATCATTCGGTTGGCACTCTCTGACCCACATTTTTGTATACTCTCAAGGGACTGTTTTAATTTGTCAAGGGAGTACTTTTCGCTGTGGGCGATAAAAACGTCACTGGATAGGAATGCGTCAGCACTTCTCGATCCGAAAGTTATTTTCACGCATCGCTCGTCATTTAACCTGTCTAGCCTTTTGGAAACTACAGGTAGGTATTTTTCAAAAATCTGTGCTGTTCATCGAGTGAGTCGCTTAGTTTTGCATGCTTAAAAGCTGCTGCGAATCTTCATTGTCAGAGAATATTGGCCAATGCTATTTTCTATTGTTACAAGTCTATTGTTTGTCGTCTTCATTGAAAGAAGTATTTTTAGCTCGTCACGCAATCTTTTGTTTTGACCACAATTCACGGACTTGATCATGACTTAATGCAGCTTCTCAAGACTTCAGACAGGAAAATGGTAATGTACAATATTGCTTCGAACTTAAATGGAACTTAACTGGAATTTTTAGAAGGATCGGTAAAGCCACTTAGTGAAAAATTGACTGCAAAAAGTCATCGGGCTAAAATTAAACTTACGCTTTAGCGTGAATAATGAAGGATCTCACGGCTTCAAAAATATGCAGAATTTTGAAGCTTTGATACATTAGTAGCTACATCTTGAAATGAGAATTAATCTAAAACAAAACTTCCTTCAAGTTTCTTTCATTTGCCCAGTTAACGTTTGGAATTTTAGGCTTCTGAAGCGTATTGATTTGAAAAGCACATGGTGACTTACATCTGATATGCAGCGTGCGGCCAACTTACCATCGCGTTGTTGTTTATTTAATAATTGTGTTCAGTTTACGACCTTTTACATGCAAAGATTTACTACAGTACTTTGGAAAATGCAAACAAGTATTTTTTTGTTATTAGTTATAGTGATGGATAGCATAAAAAGCAATGTGAGTGTTTATTTTGTGGAAGGAATTCAGTAGTTGTCCGCTATCTCACGGCACCATGATTCGCAAATTATTATCCCCAGTTACCGCTTTTCTGTACCAAGATAATACCGTTGGTGGTTAAATAAAAGTCAGTGACAGTTGTACAGAATGAAAGCCTATCTATCTATCGCGCGGAGGTGAAGAAATTTTTTTCACCGTCTTCAAGTTTGGTTTGGGATCAATTTATCAAGGTTGATAATTAACATTTCAAATCATGAATTGGTCTTTCAGCGTGTCTAGTTGTAATAAAAGTTTACTTCAGAAAGGAATTATTTGTCTGAATTTAGTACGCATATGGTATATTTTTTTCCACTCGCACGTTTATGTTAAATGCCGCTAAAGAGCCAGGAATGTTTGAGGGGGTGGGTGCACGCTAATAAAAGCCTTCTAGACTGGGAGTCAACGGGTTAATGCATCGCAAATCACTTTCAATAGTAACATTTCCCCAACGCATACTCTATGCAAATTAGGCGAATCTCGAAGAGATCTTTGATTAATCTTGTCATGCGCATTTGAACATTTTATGAAATTTGTGCATTATAAATGTTATTATTAATATCATTATCTCTTGTCACTTAAGAATATTAAGTAAGTGATATTAAGAATATTACAGTGAAAAGAACTCAACCAGGGCCACCCAACGTTTAGCCAATCACAAGACAAGTTCAGAACAAAAGAATTGGACTTCCTTCATCACAAACCGATCACAGTAAGGGGCAAATTTAACTGCTGATGAACAAACTCCAATTCTTTTGTTCTGAGCTTGTCTCTCGATTGGCTAAAAAATGTTGGGTGGCCCTGGTTGAGTTCGTTTCACTGTAAAATATTAGTCGACTTATTTTTTTGTCCAAATCTTATTAGCTTCGAAAAACTCTGCCAGATTCTCTGGCATTCCATAACGAAAAGCTGTAATGTTCTGCTCCTGAAAATTATTTTGATAAAGAATATATCCACTAAAACAAGAAACTGCACTCCTTGTTAGTACTGATATGCATTTCATTATTTTTGCAACTCACAGTTATTTCTAAGCATCACAGCTACATTACTATCTATAAAGCTGCAATCAATGTTCCACGCCTTCGCTATGAGTAAACTGATTCTGGACCTCTCACAGCTATCTATTTACTCTATATTTAGGCCATAGCTTATGAAGAGACCAGCCTGTGTGTAATTTTGTTATCAATGGGCACCACCTTCCTGAAAAGCTGATCAGAAAAATCTGATGTCTCACTTGGTCGGGACACACAATTACTAGACAATTTCTTAATTCATGTCATTGCCCTGACCTAGAAATCATTTCACACTGATGTTTCTTTAAAAGTATTTAAAACAATGACAAACCCCAGACGAGGGCAAAGGTTACTTATTCTCACAGAAAATCTATTTTTCAACAATTTTCTCTAAGCAAGGAATTCTTAAGGTTGGCAATCTTGTTTCAAAGGAAGGTATTCTTCTTAAAAGTGACAAAATTCCTAGTTCCTCTTTATCTCCTGGTTACCTCTTCACCTTGGGGTTATTGATGCTATCCCAAATGAATGGCATTCTATAATTAAAACAAACCCTTATTGTGCCCCCTCTCTGTTGGATCAAACTTGTCTTGTATAACAATTGCTGGTAAAACAATTGACCTTGCTAATATCACATCCAAATTGGTTTATAGGGAATTTCGTTCTGTTAAGCAAACTACAGCCACTGCTAAAGCTAAAATTTTAAGTAAATACTCGGATCCTTCCATAGACTGGAAAAGGTTATATTCATTAGCTTTTGAAACTACTTTGGATACAAAACTCAAAGAATTTCAATATAAATTATAAAACCTTATTGTTTTCACCAATAAGAAACTTTACCAGTTTAAAATGGTGGAATCCCCCTTATGTGTTTTCTATAATGAAGAAGAGAAATCCCTGGAGCATTTATTGTATTTTTGTAAGTCATCAACATTCTTCTGGAAAGAACTCTTATCTTGGCTCGCAGATTTGGACATTCTTTTTGGAAAATTTGACCTTGACAAAGATTTTTTTTTAGTTAATCATATTATTTTGCTCGCTAAATACTTTATCTACAAGTGCAAATTCTCCAAGGCCAGTCCATCCCTCACAGTCTTCAAAGCTAAGTTAAAAGCAACCCATAAATTGGAATTATACATAGCAAAAAAGAGCGGAATTCTGATTAATCATTACAAAACGTGGGATCACCTTCTCTCTCTAATAATAATAATAATAATAATAATTTATAATAATAATAATAAAGTATGCCTAAGTTTGTATTTTCCAGGGTTCTCATTAAGTTTTAAAGTAGACGGCTGAGAGCTAATAGTAGACGGCCGGCAAATCGAGTGCCGAAAGCACGAGCCCCTAGGGGGGTCTGGGGGCATGCTCCCCCAGGAAATTTTGAATATGTAGAGGCTCAGATATGCCATTTCTTGCACTTTGGCAAGGCATTTCCTATCAACCAACGATTCCACGTTTGTTCGGGACTGTACGTTTGAAGCGGCACTGACCATCGATGATTCTACGTTTGAGTTTGTGGCAACCGTCATTTCAAGCAAGTTTTCCTCGTCAGTTCTCATCTTTTTTATAAAAGCCAACGTCGTTCTTTGTGCCATAGGCCGTTTCGTTGAGTTTGGGTCCATTTTAATGGCTTCTCGCTCGTTTAATTTATATAACACAACTGGAACCACGACAGTCGAACCGAAGCCTCAACCTAACACAGATGCATGATGGGAGTGGATTGTGATCGCGGGCGCACGAACTGAAAAATATGGCGGCTCGCGGATCGGCGGATTGACTCGGAGGAAAACATCAGGTGAAAAAGAGAGCATTATCATTATCAGTGCTACGAAAGTACAAAATTTTATTGTGATATGTAAAAATATTTACGATAAAGCTGTCTTCATTATTTTTTTTCGCACAAGGTTACTTTTTTATTCATATACACGGCTTTCTGTTTCATGGTAATGCTTAGTTAGTAAACCATATCATCAAAAAGTAGGCGGCTCAAAATTCGAAGTAGCCGGTTTTTTAGCCGGTTGCCGGCACTTAATGAGAACCCTGATTTTCTGTTTTTGAATTTTTGACCATAGATAAGTTTTTTTAATGCAGTTTTTTGTTTATCCTTTAGAAGTGTAGCTGTTTTTTGTAAGTAGTGTGGTACTTGTATTAGTATAATTGTAATTTAGAGTGAGAAACTGTAATGAATTGTAATTAGTGTACCTGTATTAGTTTTTTAAGTAGTGTGTGAAATTTCAATAAAAAAAATGTTAAAAAAATAAATAATACAAAAAACTTATTCTCACTGTGAAACCCACTTATTAAATCCTTGTTGTTTGGTATGATTCATTTGAATTGTACCTGTCCTGTGGTATAATAGGTGTTGTTGGCACTGCACATGTGCAGAAGATACATGTATTGTTTGATGGTTCAGATTAAAGATGTGAGTTGTGTTTCAGACTCGTGTTGTTAGAAGACAGTACCACAAAATTAAAGTTTACCACATGGGTAGACTAGATCTTATCCATTTCACATGTGACCTCCCACCACAAGCAGACACTGCTCGTGCATTATAAACAGGTTTAGATTACAAGACTTTTTATGTGGTATAGAATTTTCTAAGCAATAACATACATGTAATTATACAAAATTCAAACTTAAATATGCATCAATAATAAGGTCGCACCTTAAAAATGTTCTATTCACTATATAGCCTAATTTACAAAATGAAATTAACAGCTGTTAAATAGTCCCTTGAAAATTCCTCTGACTTTGTATAAGTGTAAGCTTAAGCATTTTGCAAGAGTAAAATAAAAAGAAGCATCTAGTTGGCAGATATTGGAGAAAAAGGGTTTATGAGATCGGGTACATGCAAGGGCACACAGAAGAGTTACCCAGATTCTAATTGCAGGGTGTGATCATCAAGGAATTATCAGCATATTTAATAGACTGTCTGCTGGATGTTTTATTAAAAAACATCTTGTCAATCCAGGATCTTTTTGAAGCCCTAAAAATTGGAGATGGGTATAAAAATGACAGATAACGATCAATTCCTCCTAAATGAAGTTTCTTTTTTTAACTTATAAAGTTATTACTTCCACATTGAATAACAAATTTCTACAGTTACAAAGTTTCATTGTAAAGCCATTAACTAATATTTGTGCTAAAAGACTACAGATCACTAAAAAGGAAGCATTACTTCAAGTAATGAGTTTCCTGCTGTTGTTGTTATGTATCAAGTCAGCTGTGTGCAAAATGTTGCTGTAAATGTAATTTCATTTGACAACTAAATGAAGTAAAGGCGATTAAAAAATGATTAATTTTTCTATTATAAGAAAAAACATTTTTGACAAGCATCGTGTGCCCAAAGTGGCACATTCCCTGGATTGTAATCATGGTAAATTTGATACAGGAAGATTATATCTTTTTTATTAGCTCCAAGAGAAAAGAGGACGCCACCACAATAATATTACTGGAGAAAAGGTCCAGAAAGGTAATAAAAATATTTTGAAGATAATTGCCTATCTGAGAATCCAAAACAAGAGAAAAACATGTTTTACGAGGTCCAAATGATCTATTTGAACGAATAAAGTCATAAATTTTACATAGCACGAGTTTAATAGCAAACGCATTGAGCTCGAGTATTTTTAGCAAAACGTTGTCTGCACAGATGGCGAAGGATTTTCGACAGCATGTACGATAAACACATGCCAAATGTCACCGCGCAATTGATAATTTTAATTTTAGCAAAAACGCTCTTGCTTTGGAAACGTGAAGATAAGAATCGTTTAGACAGAACTGTCAAATTAACTGTTCGTATCGGTTGAGTAAAAAACAGACTGGCGAAAACATAATGAAATTCAAGAACAGATCTAGACGCATGTTGACTTTTTTCCATCTTTGATAGCCTTCGAAAAATTCCAGAACACTCTTGACCAAAGAATTTTTGCACTCATACAATTGAATTCTACTTCAAGCAAATATATTTTGAATGCACATTTTGTCTTTTTCTATGTGAGTTTCTAGGTAAAATTTAAGCCAAGCTAGCTGATAAATTAAGCTAATCTGATTAAGTTTAGAATGAGTTCGAAGCTATATTATACAGTCGGCATGTAGACAGAGTAATAATTAGGCTGTAATAATGTAAAGAGTTATAGCGCAAAAATAAATTTTGTTACCTTTCAAGGAATAGTCCGGAGGGGTTATCCACCATAATACAAAAGACGAGCTCAGAGACAATGATAGTAAAATTGCTATCGTCCGAATTTTCACGAATCCCATAGCCGCGGTGAGCATACTATCTTCCAAAGGCAGGTCTGTTCTCGCCACAATACGCGATATTGAATGTGTTTTGAAACGTAAACTCTCCGTCAAGCTTGGCTGCCATCATCCACTTAGTATGTTGAGCGTCGAGTAACTGAAGAAGTGATATGAAAACAGTAATTAAGGCAGAAAGAACCACGCAAATCTCGAGTTCAATTCAGTCATCGCAAATGTTTATATGTACGCGTACGCGGGCGGACGCGGGCGCCAAAATGCTCCAGAATGACACGTAGAAGCCTGGTAACTAGTGACGTATCATGACCTCAAATAACAGGGTATGGGTGTGGGGATTTTGGTATGCATACCAAATTACCCACACCCACCTCCTAATACCTGCTCACCTTTTTATTTAGCGGTCAGTTGTCAAGGTTTCAAAAATATTATAAACGTCACTTTTAAACAGCAGTCTTAATTGAGGTACTTGATCAGGGTGGCAAAATTTTTTTTTTTCCAGCCAAGTTTTTTCTGTCATAGAGTATTTCCAAGTGGGGATCCTTTTATCTGCGTTTTTTTATTTTATTGCTTCTTGACCTGTATTTGACAGTCCCCGTTAAAAGCTATAAGGTATGTTTATGATTAGGTACAGTTGTGACAGTTGAACAACACTAAAGGGAGTCAAGGGACAGAAATAAGTGTCCATATTAAGATGTTTGTATAACAAAGGAAGAGTTTATGTGAATTTTAGACTCTTTTGGATGACCAAGCTAACTGTCTGTAATAGCTAGGGAGGTGTGGTATTAAAGAGGCGCCCATAAGGAGGGGTTCAACTGTACCAAATCCCGGAAGTTCTGTGAATAATCTTGAGATACACACAATCTAGTCCTATGCCAAAATCCTCAATGACCAGGAGGATGACAGAATGAGCAAATTCTTCAAACAAATTAAGTGGCCATGTCACCTTATCAGTTATTAGTTGATCACACAGTGACACTGACACGGATAAGTCAGCGTTTGGTTCGGACATTAATGCTAGAAAGAAAAGTTAAGCTAACTATAAAGATTATGCCTTTTCTTGAAAATCATGAAACAAACAAATTTGCAATTCAATGTTGAAATGATATACAATTGAAAAAGACTTTGTTGCCCTTCCCTTTCCCTTCACTCTTGTCTAAATGAAAATTTCGTTTCAACTCACAGGCAATTTTTGCAACTAGATAATACCCTTAACAACATTGAGACAACAAAGATAATTTAATTAAACATAATGCAGTGTTTCAATTTCAAAACTATTTCTGACCTCATTAGTTTTCACAAGATTGCAGGCAATTAATATCATTTTAAATAGCAATTCAAATTTTTCAAATAAGCAGTTTACTTCAAAGCCTAAAGCACAAAATGAAACCTTTTAATTCTGGTTTGAACAGATCGTGGGAATGTCATATATACATTTGACAAGCTCTTGCCTAAAATTATTTGGTTTTCTGTAGCAATTTTGAAAACATTGATTTCCTGAACGTATAGTTGTAAGCCCAGTGATCTGCAGGTTTCCACAAGGAAATGATTTGTTGGCTTAAAGTTTCATTTGGCTGCAGGGACTCATTCCATGACTAATGCACAAGGGGACTATCGCCATTTGATGGGCCAAGTCGCCTCCTGTGTTCAAATTTTAAAATACCTATGAGTAAGAAATTAAGCACTTTCTAATATGGATCATATTTTCTTATAAAAATAGAATAGTGAATGTTAAAGATACAATTGGATCAGGACATAAACCATCTCATAAAACAGTCCCTAGTGTTTGTTACAGCAGCAAAACTCAATATTCTGTAAGACGTTATAGTAGATTGATCAAAAGTGCTGGTTGATTATAATTATTATTGCTAAATCACTGCGTTGTTCATCACCTACAATCACCATCACACTTTCAGCCTGACTTTCTTTCACATTGTCTGAAATTACAAGCATGAATACTTTGAATTTTTTATAATAATTAACTATATTTATCACTTTTAAATTTTAAAAGGTTAAATAACTTCCTCCATTTTGGCCAGCAAAACAGGAGTTAAAATTTCATCAAGTTCCTCAATTCTCTTCTTAAAACGAAGTCTGTCTAAGGCATCTGCCTCCCATGTTCCTTTACGAGCTTGCCTGTAAGCAAAGCTCCAAACAACCATTGGATGAACTACAGCAAGCTCATTTTCTGGCTTAAAGCAAACTTTCTTTTTTCTTTTAACTTGAGATACAGCTTTATTTGTTGCACTCCTAGAAATGAAGTCTGCACTGTCCTTTGTATCCATTTCTTTAGAAGTTTTCTTGTTCAGGATTAACTCCTCACAGCTGTAATACAGGTGGGGTTGCTGCATTTCCTGCACAAACGAATCCAGTTTATTGTCAAATGAGTCCATTACTGAAACTTCACAATACAAATTGGAGGACAAAACAACAGACTTAACAAACGTTTCTTGGTGTAGCTCACTTGACTCACATTCAAATTCAAACATTGTGCAACAGTTGCTTTCATCTGCACATGAATTTTCAAATACAATAAAATCTTCACAATCGGATTCCCAGTCTTTGCATCCAGAGTCACTTGAAGAAACAACACTTGATGTATCAGAGTGTTCAAAATCAAAACAAAGAAACATCCGCACAAGTTGTCCATTTTGATTGTAAACACAGTCACTTACAGAAATATTATTTAGCTTGTTTTTATCGTACATTTCATCAGAAAACTTCACAAATGATGGCGCTTTGGAATCATACTCTTTCCTGGTGTCACTGCAGCTGTTAAAATATCCAAATGTATCTTTCAAGATCTCATGTGAAATCTTTGTCAGGTCACAAGGAAGATTTTCTGTTGCACCTGCTGAAAAACTTGAGGCTGTTTTGAAGTGAAGATAGAGGTCTTTAAGTTCACTGTATGGTGAAGTACCCATGTCTACTGGTTCACCAGTCTTCACACTGTCCTTTGATATCTGAGTTGAGCTTTCAAACTTTGCTTCACTTAAAAAGCTTTGATCACACCACATGTGTTTTGCACTACTCTCGCTGTAGGTTGATGACAAATGGCAATACCTCTGAAAATGTATTGACGATAAAGAGTTTCTTCTTTGTAAATCGAAATAACGGAATAGGTTAGTTCTTAAAACTTGTTGACTTTCAACCATGTCTCTAGTTGAGTCCTCTGGGAAGTCTTCTTTTACCACCGCAGATCTCAAAAAAGGCAAGTTTAACTCTGTAAAACAGAAAATAGACTTACTGTTAGTTATATAGCAAGTTTCAAGCTTCATAACTGTCTAACAAAATAGCCCTTACATTTTATTATCTGGGTTTTCCCTAAGTCAAGATACAGCGGATTCAGGTTGAGTGTTTAACCGCCTCTGTTGTTGCGTTTGCTGTAACGGTTGAATTGATTGTGTTGCAAGGCAAAATGACAGATGTTGACAGACATTGCTAGGCGGAACTGATGATGTTCTGTCTGGGAAAAAGCATGTTGTGGTTTTCCCAGGCAGAACGTTGGCATTCCCGCCTAGCAACACATATCATTTTGAATTCAACCGTTACAACGAACGCGGCACCTGAGACCATTAAACACTCAACCTGAATATGCTGTAAAGTCCAGCCATTATTTCAATGTTGTTACGGTATTTACCCTGTCTAGGTCAGAAAAAGGCTGGAAACTTCAATTTTGGTTACACCTTCAAGAAAGATCTGAAATGTTTAACCAGCATTTGCCTGCAACCTTCCTTTGCCAATTCCCTTTGTGAAGTCTTTGGCACTCGGTCAACGACATACCGTATTATTGTATACCTGCTAACTTTTCCAAGTCAAAGGCATGAGATATTTGACACCCTTGGAATGCCAAGTTTTTTCAAAAATGTTCCAAAATTTCTAGTCTACATCCAGGATGTGTTTTGCTAAACTGAATGTCGCCATCACTACTTTTCCCTTCTTAATAATATTAGAAAATTTGGGGAAATATCATTGCATGGACTGATTTTTTGTGCATTCAAGTTTACGAATTTTTTAAGCATGTCAGTTACAGCCATTATATCCCAAATCTTTCACTTAGGCATGACAAATTGGTCCATAAGTGCAAGCTGGTGTGAGACCGAAGTTTATAACCCAAAGGCGTGCAATTCAGATCTAAGGCATGAGAGCTGGCTGTTATATACAGTGTGTAAGCACCAGCACGCATGATAAGGATGAGTCAGCAAGTTAGGTGTTAAAGAGGTGGTAGTTATGTGTCCATTTCACTCTATGAGACATGCTTAAAGTGAATCTGGTGTTGCCAAGTCTACCGCATGTTTTGTTGAAATTGTACAGCCACCATGATTCTCTGTAGTAGCATCTCATTATTAAATTGAGAACATCCTGTGTAAGACCACTGAGAGAATAATATTGGGCATTCAAGCAGCCCCTTACTCTTTCTTCATCTCTTGTTGATGGTTGTGAAATGAAGCTCTCTAATTATGCCTTCTACCCCTCCAAATTTACTGAAAATCAGGAATCCTTAGCAACTAATTTTTCAGTTCCCATAAAACATTATCAGGATAGTGCTTATGCAACAAACACCAAGCTTGCACACTCTGCAATTTTTACAGGGGTGGTGTGGAGGGACATTTGGTGCACTTCCAACAAATTATAAAATTCTGTATATGTACATTAGTCTAATAATTTGTTTGACTTGTTTGAGTACCGCAATGTGTGCACTGATCACCAGTCAAACGATCACAAATGGCATGGAACAATAAAAAGTACAGTAAGAAAATGAAACAGCCCAATGATGCCCAGAACTTGTTGGTTTTAAAGTTGATATAAAAAACATAAATGAAACTGTTATTTAAATTAAATAAACAGCCAAGATGATGCAATTGACAATAATTATGCAGCAAACTACTTACTCGACGTTATAAAACTTTCAAGGAAAGCAAAACACAGTGACAGCTTACCTGACAGCCATGGATCGATCACATTCTTGCACAATTTAAGAATGTAAGGTGTTCCAACGCATAAAACCGCTCCCTCCATAACTTTCATAAGCATTTGCTCCAGCATAATTCTGTAGATCTTTCGTTGACAACGTCTCTAGTAATTTTACCTTGATTTCGTTGATCTATCAGAGTGTCTTTCCAAACTGTATTAAGATTGTTCAAGGGATATAAGATAAGCTTACTCGTTTCCTTACAAGTCCAAACTCCTGGCCACACTTTTAACCCAAAGGATGAAATTGGTACACGTGTAAATCTTGTAGTAAAACAATTCTTCCCGGCAAAATTCTGTTTCTCAAAGGCGTCCATACCGTGTTTCTATATTGTTCCGTTGTATGTGAACTGAATCTAAACACGATGAATCATGATCCTGTTTATATACCGCGACGTGATCTGCTATCGTGGGCACTGAAGATGATGCAATATATGAATGAGAAACAGCACGGCCGTTGGTCATGTTAGTCAAGTCGTGATGGTTTACACGTAGATCGTTAAAAAAAATCAGGGCTATCAACTTAAAGAAAGCTTCTCGGAATCTTTTCTAAAAGAAAAAATCTACAGCTTCATGAAAAGACTGCAAGAAGCTTTCTTTCTCGTCGATTCTCGGTGTTTCCACCGCCAAAACAGACAATTCGAGAAATGGCGGGGCTGCGACTCTCCGTACCCATGACAGTATTATTTTCCTCTCCCCATTCCCACTCAACTTTTTCAAACACTTCCGCGCCTTCCCATCTAACACAACCTGGAATACACTCGATTCTCTAGCTTGTTTCCGGAAGCTTTATACAGCAAACACTCGCTTACCAACCTGGGACTTTAGTTTTGGAATAAGCTACCGGCGAGCGAATCAGGGGTCTACCATCACTGAACAGTTTTAAATTCCGTATTCGCTATTAATTTTGTGATCTAAGTGCACTGCTCAAATTTTACACTCTGTAGCTCATATTTTTTTATCCATTTTTAACAGACGATAGCTTTTAATCAGTTTTTTTTATCAATTATTAACTAATAAATAGGCTTTCTTTAACTGTCCCCAATTAGTAGAGGGATGTTCCCTCTGCTAGGGTTTCTTCTTTTTAGACACGTTATTTAAGTTTTTGTTCGGTATGTTGTTGTTTTATAATAATTTTGTTAAGGGACTTAAAGAAAACCATTTTTTTTTCCTTTCATAATTTGAAGAGCAGAGTATGATGAAATGTTCACAACTCATTGAAAATGAAAGTTTGGTATCCTGAAATGAAATAAGTAATTAAAAAACACGAACAGACTTTACTTCACATAATGTTTCACTCCAACGAGCTAATTATTTATTATGAAAAAAATACACGCGGCGGCGCACTGCAGCGCTAGCGACTGTCATGGCGACATAGGTCACGTGACGTGCCAGTTTTGACATTCGTAAAGTCGCGCTGAGGTTGAGATCGTGGGAAATCGTTTGAGTCGGTAAGTTCTGCATCTTCTTGTCGATTCTCTTGTTTTCGGAAGCTTTGTTGTTAAGGCTACGCTGTTTTTTCCATTGTATCTTTCTCCTCCTCTGTACAGTTTATAAGCATACATTTATGCGCACATCAAGTAAAAGTTTTAATAACGCCAGCTTTTATAAATAATGCACCCACAAAAGTCCAGGATTTGTCAAGTGTTCTTAAAGCGTTTAATACTGCACATACTGGTAGTAACATTATTCTTGATCAATAAATATTTCAAGAGCATTTTTTGAACGGGTAAAGTTCACCCAGTATGTTTGCGTAGTCGTTTGTAAAGTGAGCACCGGCGTGAAGTAACTTGGCGCTATAGTTTCTTCAACTTGTCAAATGTTCTCGAAATGTTACACTGCAGTTTGCACCCAAAGGCGTTTGATAGTCGACAAATTTTACCTAATTGCAAACTTCACAGTCTTCAGTCGTTGAGCTTGCCATACAGTAATGTTCTAACGAACAAAAATAATCTAAAACCACATTAGTTTAATATCGATCGGCGTACTCGAAGAAACTCGCTTGTTTTGAGGTGTGTCGGTAAAAACCAAAAGGAAAATATTTTGATTTAAGAATTGAATTCTTTTTCTGGAAGTTGTTAAGATGTTTTTGCATGAATTAAATAGGCTTATCGCATTTACGCTACGTTCGAACTAACGCTTAAGGCTGTGGCATTCCATGACTTGCCATAATATTGTCTGCAGGTGTTACAGGCAAGTTAGTTTACCTCAATCAGTATGGAAATTTGGAAATGGGTGTTTGGCCCCGCGCTAAATAAGTTATCTGTTGTTTCTTTTTTGTCTGTTTGCTAAACTGAGGATGGAAGTGTTTTTTTGGTCTTGTTTCCTTTTTCTTTCTTGCTTCCAAATGCTATGAATTTTCTATAAATGCTGTGAATTAGCCAAATACAAAGATGCTGTGCTAAGTGTAAGGCTGATATCAATAATTTATTGCAACCAACCATTATAATTTGCATCTAATTTTAAATGTAACTTAATTTCTATAAAAGTAAAAGTTGCAAATGGTTTATTTTTCATTACTGTACGTACATGTGTGCAGTGCGAAACATTAAGAAGAAATGACCACATTTTATTTACTATCTTCATAAGAGGCCCACCCTCTTAATTTAAGTAAATATTGATGTGGATCTTGGCAAAGGTTTCATAATCTCATTTGTCATTTGATATGAAAATCAAAGGAAGCCCAAAGGTGTTACCATTTAAAAATGTTGGATTATCCATTCCCATATACTGGCATCCAGCTGAGAAGTTCCTTTCTTGTGACAACTCAGATAAATGTTTCTTTAGGAGAACAGGAAGTTTTACTTGGAATGTTTACCCAGGAAGGAACTGCAGGAACTGGGAGATAAAAAAAATTTAGTGGCAAACCTGAAACAATTTCTTAAAGCATTGCAAAAATATCAGGAACATTGCACCTCAATTTTGAAAAAAATGGGAAAATGCTCAGGCTTCTCAGGTGACCTTCATTACAGTTATCATGCCTGTTTCCCTTGGTGTTGTAACAATACTTCAATTTTATAAGAATCTGTCATACACCAAATACCCCGATGGACAATAGATAAATTTTTGCTTGGTGAGGCTCTCCTAGAGGTTCAACCCCTAAACCTAAAACATATTACCAACTTTTACTTATAAATGGTACCCCTAAATGCATTAAACAAATAATTAAACATTGTAATCCCTTTATTACAACTCTCAAAGATAATTATGCCAAAGACAGAAGACTATCCCTACAATATTGGTACAGCAGGACAATTCACACTAATCTTTGTATTACAACTCCTGAAAAGAATATCTGTTCTGTTTTGCTACCCTTTCTTATACCTGATTTGGTAAGGTAGAAACTAGTGACTGGTCAACATGACCAGAAGAGCAAGCTTTCGTTAAGTCAAGTCCCCATTCCGACCAGACACTTCCATTGACCAGCCATTATTTTAAGCCCCGAGCTGACATGGCTGAAGTTTGACAAGAAGCTGCGAAATATCGTTAATCCCACTTCCCCTTGGCTACTTTAAAGTTGGTGGCAATTTGCTATGCCAAACCTTTAAAAGTTTTGTACTGTTGGAATCTGGTTTAACAGGTGCTTTGTAGTTCACTTCTCATTAAACAACATATATGAAAATGCATGGTTTGAAGTGTAGATTTCAGAATAGAATGCTTCTATTTTGGAGTTTAGTATCACTGTGCATTTTTACTTGCCATTTGCATGTGTTTTGACTTGACCCACCTTATCGTCATCATCATCTAGTCCTCTTTGTCCCATGGGGGACATAGGGCGTCCACAATTGCTTTCCATTTCTGCAATCCTAAGCCACTCTTTTGGCTTCGCACCAGGTCATGTTGATCTCCTTCAGGTCCTTCTGTATGCTTCTGCGCCATGTAGTTCTGGGCCTGCCACATTTCCGTGTTCCTTGTGGATTCCAATGTATCGCATGGTGCGCTCCACCTTATCGTGGCCATGTTAAAGAGGTTACTTCTGTCAAATTAACAAAATGAGCTTGTATTGGGCACACATAATTAAAGTGGCTGTAATAAGATCAAGGTGCTGTATTAATGGGGTGACCATACGGTGGGGTTCCATTGTGTACATTATATTTACAGTGAAACGAACTCAACCGGGGCCACCCAGCGTTTTTAAGCCAATCACAAGACAAGCTCAGAACAAAAGAATTGGAGTTCCTTCATCGGACCTATCACGATAACGGGAAAATTTAACTGCGACGGAATGCGAAAGCTTGCTTTTAACGGCAAAAATGTAATGTTGTCCATTTCGAATAAATATTTACCAAACGGCGGCCGGCAATTTGGAAGACGGTATAGATTCAACGTGAATATCTGAATA
Source organism: Meandrina meandrites (assembly GCA_963693305.1). NCBI lineage: Eukaryota > Metazoa > Cnidaria > Anthozoa > Scleractinia > Meandrinidae > Meandrina > Meandrina meandrites. The sequence goes on along the minus strand of OY855912.1, from coordinate 19,926,787 downwards.
AATATTCCAAATTACGGCAGGCTCAACGTTAAAAAATTATTTTCCGAAACATACATAAGTTTTGTTCTCCGACATTCAGGCTAATACACCAAACCACGGCTGTGAATTTTGAAGACTGAACGGATTCAATGTAATAAAATCAATTTACCGAATTACGACCGGCCATTATTCTCGAGTTATTCGGTAAATATGTATCGAAAATATACTCGCGTTGAGCCCGTTTCGTGCTCAAAATTCCAGGCCGTTATTCGGTAAAATTATATATTTACGTTGCATCCATTCCGCCTTTGACATTCCAAGCCGTGGTTGGGGAAATATAATTGATAAGTTTAGCCAGCCGTAATTTGATAAATTTATTTACATTGAGCCCGTTTCGTGTTCAAAATTCACGGCTGTAATTCGGTAAATTTCATATTTACATTGAGTCCCTTTCGCCTTTGCCATTCCAGGCCGTCACTGGGAAAATATATTTTATAAGTCCCGATAAGTTTAGCCGGCCGAAATTCGATAAATTTATTTACTTTCCGTTTTGTGTTCAGAGTTACCGGATGCAATTCGGTAAATTAAACTCTTGGGATTAAATAAGCTTTCGTTTCGACATTCCCTACCATTTTTCAGAAGCTATAAATTTTAAACGTTGAGCCGGCCGTAATTCGGTAAATTTATTTAGGATGAGTTCACTCAGTCTTCAAAATTCGCGGGCGCCATACGGTAAATATTTATTCGCCTTTACCATAAACGAAATGAACATCTCAGATTAATTTTTTGCTTTCCCTCGCATCTGATCTCAAACCAACTGTTAAATTTGCCCTTTATTGTGATTGGTCTGCTGATGAACGAACTCCAAATCTTTTGTTCTGAGCTTGTCTTGTGATTGGCTTAAAAACGTTGGGTGGCCCCGGTTGAGTTTGTTTCACTGTAAATTTGTTCTTATAGATTACAGAGTGATGGCTGTGGAAGGATGTGCAAAGATCATCAAAATCCTGTTGTTCGTGTTCAACTTTATCTTCTTTGTAAGTTGGTTGTACATACAAGTACATAAGAACCCCTAAGCAATTGAAATGGGAATTGAAATGTCAAGTGCCTGCTTAATAGAGGTTGGCTGCTTAATAGGTGTTCGCCAGATATTAGCATAAGGCCTTTTAGAAAGCAGGGGTTTCAATAACATTTGTTATAAGCGACTGCCGAGGGAGGAATAGATGGCTGTGACCATAAAAGCCCCAGAAAAAAAATTGTAATCTAGTAGCTCAGAGAGGTGATTTCCAGTATTGTGGGCATCAAAAAGCATGCAAGATGAGTGTAACAACAAAACACGTTTTTATTTCAAACAGACTAAATGGAATTTTAACAGACAGCAGTAAATTAGCCCCTGTAGCCCGGTAACCAGCTCTTATTGAAACATGAAGATGACAACAAACTTGTGTTTGAATTATTTTATCAGTCATCACTTGCTATTTTCGACTGTAACAGCTTGTTGAAAACAAAGCCAAAAGTTTGTTTATTGCATTCTTGCTGGCTGCTTAATTACGAGCAAAAACAATAGAAGAACGCTCATCAGGAGGGCCAAAAGGTGGCCGCAGCTGCTTGATGGAGGTGGCTGCTAAATAAAGATTTTATTTGCATTACCCCTTGAACTCAAATATTAAATAATCCAAAATTCATCTTTAGTGTTTTAAAATTTCTTAAGAGGGACTTTCAGGAAAAACCAACCTTTGAGCGGTAGAAGTTGAAAATCAATTTCTTTCTTTTGCTCATTAATAGCTTTAAGGTAGATAAGAAACCTGATCTAGTTGCTCCTCCGAGTCTCAAACATTATGGCAAAAATTTGATCCCACAATTCGCTGTTATAAATTCTCCTCACTTTCGCAAACAGAGCCACACAGAGAAGTTTGCCGGATGCTTTCTTAATCAACAGAAAAAAACTATTATTCTTTTAGTGGAATATGATTTCAGGGCTTAGCGAAAGTTGTTGAACTAAAATAATTTAGAAAAGAGGAATAGGTTTTCACGATAGCAACCTAATAGCTATAAATGGACAAAAAATCAAAGAAATACATTTTTCAACTTCTGCCACAAAACTAAGATTTTGCTTGGTTTTCCTGAAATTCTCTCTTACAGCTCTGTAACATAGAACTCAGTAATGCAACTAGTGACTTCCATTCGCAAGTTAGTAATTAAAATTTATGCTTTGTCATAGCTTGGTGGTGTTGGATTGCTTGGAGTAGGGATATATGTTCAGCTTAAGATTGGTGATTATGTCGAGCTCTCATCTGTCAAGTATGTGACAGGATCCATCATTATCATTACTGTTGGTGCAGTTATTGCTGTAATTGCATTCTTTGGTTGTTGTGGTGCTATAAAGGAAAGCAGATGCCTTCTTGGAGTGGTAAGTTGGACATTTTCTTGATATATGATGTATGATCCTACAAACGCTGCTGTTTTTAGAGACTAGCTTTACTTTTTAAATATTAATTATTAATTAGAAGAAAATTTGCTCTGTACATCGTTGCATGCATTGTATATGTTGCAATAATTTTTTTCTTCAGTTAAATTTTATTCTCCTTTGTTTTGAACTATTATTGTACATTACCATACCCCAAAACAAAGGAAGAACAAAATTTAACTGAAGAAAAAATTAACTGCAACATATATAATAAGTTTATTGCCACTTGTCTGATAATATTGAAACAAAATATTGTGAGACATTTGCCTCCTGGAACTAGCCACAGGTTTTAGGTATTTCCTCTTTTTCATTGGAGTGAGGTTTGAAAAGCATATCGTGAAAGTCATTAACCTATTGTTTGGTATTAATTTTGTTTCATTGTAAAATTGTCAATGGTAATTTCTTTGGTGTTTCAGGACTACCTTTATAAAGTTTGTAAGAAACTATTATTTTGTAAGTTCCTTCAAACTGAAAGTTAAATTTTGTATGAAAGAAAAGGCAACCTTAATACATGTATATCATGGCAACCATTGTAATTAAACTGAAATTACCAGAAATGCTCATCTCCAGAGATCCAGCTTGTGATCAGTGAGGTGGGAGAAATAAGAACTTGTTCCCATTATCCATCATGCCTTATGCTGCAGTGCTGATGAGTCCCAAAGAGGACGAAAAAGCTGTCCACTGCTAGGCTTGTGGGTGGGTACCTGATCAGTCTGGAGTTGAGCAAAATGCACATAGCTGAGTGAATGCAGTGAGTCCATTTCACTAATAAACATAATATTTTATGTACCCCAGGGTTATACAGTGCTTATTCATTCAACTCTACCTCGAGACAGTTTGCTGTAATTCTGCATAACTGTAAACAAGTTTTCGATAGTAAGAATTACGTAATGTCTCTTCTTGTGTAGTTTTTTGCCTTGATGTTGTTGGTCTTTGGCCTAGAAGTTGCAGGAACAGCTTTGGGTTTTGTGTACAGGGCTCAGGTATGTTTGGAATCGTTTGTTTTCTTTTCATTTGACTCATGATTTAAGTTGGTTTTACTCTGTATTTGATTTAGCCATTCCTATGCACTCAACTTTAAAATAAATATTTAGTCTGATAGTGCTTTTGGTAAAGTACCAATTATTATAATATTGCTACACCACATATTGTTAACTGTCGATTGCTCATTCAGGCTGACATTGACATAATTGTGATTGACAGCAGCAAAAATGCAATCATTAGTAAGGTTTAGAACTTCAGAGTTCGCATGTTATTGAAATGTGCAATAATGTTTGATTTGCGGCGGGGCTAAAGTACAGGTCACAGGTTACAGGTCACAGGTCACAGGTCACAGGTTACAGGTTACAGGTCACAGGTCAAAAAAATGAAACATTTGGAGGGTATGTACCTAGGCCCAAAATGATGAACAAAACTTGTTGCGGTTAGCTTTTACTCCTGTTGGCTTGCAGTTATCTTTTACTCTGGATGCTTGCGGTTAGCTTTAATTCAGGTTGCTTGCAATAAGCTTTTACTCCGGTTTGCTTGCGGTTAGCTTTTACTCTTGTTTGCTTGCGGTTAGCTTTTACTCTGGTTTGCTTGCGGTTAGCTTTTAGTTGCTGGTTAGGGCAGTACTCTATATATTTGTCTTTTGTTTCGTTTATAGAGTACTGCCCTAACCAGCAACTAAAAGCTAACCGCAAGCAAACCAAAGGGAAAGCTAACCACAAGCAAACCAGAGTGAAAGCTAACCGCAAGCAAACCAGAGTAAAAGCTAACCGCAAGCAAACAGGGGTAAAAGCTAGCCGTAACTGACAAGTTTTGTTTATCATTTTGGGATTCAGAACATACCCTTCAAATTTTATTTTTTTGACCTGTGACCTGTGACCTGTAACCTGTGACCTGTGACCTGTAACCTGTGACCTGTGACCTGTACTTTAGCCCCGCCGTTTGATTTGTAATAATTAAAATTATTTTAAGATGTATGACTTGAAAATGTTGTCAGGCTGAGGCTGGTAAAAGTTTTCCAAATATGGTCATAAAGTGACAATGACAGTTTGGCATCTGAAGATGATATACCACTTATTAACCGAGAGTGAGGTCATTACAGGGAAATCTCAGACTGAGGCCTTGATGTATTGACCGAGCAATAGCGAGGTCAATACATCAAGGCTGAGGTCTGAGATTTCCCTGTAATGACCAAACGGATGAGGTTAATAAGTTATTTATTATATGGCCTTTTTAGCGCTGAAAAAAAGGGAAACGTTTTTCAATATCCGCTTGCACACACAAGATGTCATTCGAGGTCATGTTCACTGAACCGAAACAAACCCAGCCATGCGATCAAAACGAGAAGAAACGGTTTCTTTGACAATGAGGCAATTATTACTTTCATTACGCCAAGATCTAGGGCAAATTTAACCGCTTTAATCTTCACAAAACAAACTGACCTGTGTTTACAAGTGCTGAGAAAAATTTTCATAATGCCAGGTCATTACAAGAAAATCTTGCCCGCTCAGCAGCCAATCAGAGCGCACGTGCTATTATAGCCATATAATAAAGATGTTTAATGCTTCCTGACCATACAGTTATGGGCAATGTGGCAAATAATAATAATTACACCTGTTAATTGCAACAGGTGAAAGACGAGTTGATGAAGGATCTGAATGACACCCTGAGTCAGTATGGCAGTGCAGACAAAAAAGGAGTAACCCAAGCTTTTGACCTACTGCAGGAAAAGGTATGTTACTACATTTATATTATTATGTGATGGTTATTCAAAATCATCTTGTGGGAAACGTGGTGGCCTAATGGTTAATGCGCTGGACTCCGGATTGGGCGGTCCGGGTTCGAGCTCTGGCCGGGGCACTGCGTTGTGTTCTTGGGCAAGATACTTTACTCTCATAGTGCCTCTCTCCACCCAGGTGTATAAATGGGTACCGGCAAATTTACTGCTTGGGGTAACCCTGTGATGGACTAGTAGAAATACTCCTAGTCGCTTCATGCTACGGAAACCGGGACAAGCTCTGGCCTGATGGGCCACTAGGCTCGTATGCAGACTTAACTTTACCTTTTTTTTGGGGGGGGGGGGAGGTACTCCCATATATGAGTTATATACATGTAGGTATATGCCACTATGAAGGCTGCATTGCTGCAATATTGATAAGTTTCTGGAGAATAGCAAATCTAGGGAAGGGTAGGCATTTCTGGCATCTAGTCCAAAATAGCATTGCAAAAATGCAGCTGAACATGGTCTAGATTGTGTATATAGGGTTTCAGAGTCCCAGCAGCAAATCCCCACCCAAACATTCCCAAGGTACCCCCCAGGAGACTTTTCTTTCCCTTGGTTTGAAATCAGAGGGTATATAGTGCATAAGCCTGTGACTCAACAGTGGATTTATGCGTTATCATTTCAGGAAAAATGCTGTGGAGTAAATGATTATAGAGACTGGCGGAGAACACCTTTCACTGCAGGAAACCACACCTTTGTTCCTGATAGCTGCTGCAAAGAAGTACAACCAGGCTGTGGAGTCATACCAGATGGCACAGATACTGATAACATCAACACTGAGGTATGTTAACTAAAAATAATACCATAAGTTAAAGCTCTATTGAGCCCTCCTCTCTAATAAGCCAACCTCTGGAAGCCCTCCTCTTTATTAAACCCCACTTAATTAGTTTCAATTTAAGACAACCAATCAGCAACACCTGTTCCTGCGGAAAAGTTCGCCACCTGTTTTGAGTCACAAAAGCACAGCAAAGGAAATTCTCTGTTACCCTGCAGTTTTTTCATTGACACTGTGAAACAAACTCAACTGGGACCACCCAATGGCTTTTAAGCCAATCACAAGACAAGTTCAGAACAAAAGAATTGGACTTCCTTCACCAGCGGACCAATCACAGTAAGGGGCAAATTTAACTGCTGATGAACGAACTCCAATTCTTTTGTTCGGAGCTTTTCTTGTGATTGGCTAAAAAACCTTGGGTTGCCTCAGTTCAGTTCGTTTCACTGTAATTTAACCTTAATTTATTTGTGAAATTTAAGAGGAAATTCAAGCGATTTTTTTAGCTTTTGCTATTTTATGTACACATGTACAAGTTGAATATTAATTGCCTTCCAGCGCAGGTTAAACATAGGCACGCAATGCATACACAAGTTATTTTTTGGGGATTGATGGCAAAGAGAAACGTCATTAGACTGTGTATTGGATATAAGGTAGTGGCAATCTATCTAGATCCAGATAGTTCATCTGGATGGATGATCCGTCTGTTTGCCCATATTCATAAACAGACGAATTATCAGACAAACTAAACAATGCTTGCCTTAATTAAAATGTAAGTTAGTCCAGAGGTATCATCTGTCTCTAGTTAACTAATTTGCAGTTACCCTGTCGCCACGGTGTCTCAGGAAATATTAATAACTTTGAAATTCCCTTGTTTGGTGGAGACAAAAAAAAAGTATCTGAAATGTCAGAATTTGTCATTAGCTTCTTGTTTGTCTATTCTCGTGGGAACATGTGATCAGTTCTAATTGAAACCACTCGTACATGATAAACAAGAGTGTTGAGTTACCGATTGTATTTAAAAATAAAAATATCTCGTAACATTTGCTTGCAGCAAAAACAGAACATTTTTTACATGCCTTTATCTAGGTCAGAACTGTTCCAACTAAGATTTTGTGCCATTTGCAACCTCAAGTTTCATTCAACTGAAAAACAAGAACTAATTTAATTATCAAATTGTCACAGAATGGCACATCCATATTTTGTTGCCCCTATTTATCACGGTTGATTTAGACTGCTCACATGCAGCTTCTCCAAAGAGTCAGCAAAAATATACCCAAAGCATTAAGGTCATAACAACAAGATTATTTTTCAAATGTGCATTGTGCAAATGCTTATACAATTTTTGAGTTATTTTTTTGTAAGAAAAAAATACCTCTTAGCAGTCGTGACAGACAGTGTGTGTAGTGAGTGAGTGAGTCATGTATGTATGTCACACCAATCAGATTGGGGCTAATATCGAGAACCAATCAAATTGCTGCGTCTGAAAGTGCATCGTATGGGGGAAAAATTTGCTTCCACTTTGAGAATGACCATCTTTGTTTTTCTGTAAAACAGGAGGAGGTATTCACTTTTGTTGTTATTTCCCCATTTCCGGGATGCATCTAAGTTAGTTTTATGAAGGTTAAACTGGGAAAGGTTTGCAATTCATCATACCACATACTGGCATGTACTGTAATTTAATTTGTCCTTTAGGTGTCTTGATCATTAGTGTTAATGTTTAACACATTTTATACATCTTGTTGGCTTCTTTCTTTAGATAATGGGTTGTGTTTATTTCGAATAGTTTTGCTGTTAAAATCGAATCAACCACAATCGATAGCGGCAACAGAATGAGAAGTTGTCATCCCGTGACAATTTAATAGTTGATTCAGTTTTTGTTTTTGAAAATTTACCTTTCGAACGAAACAAATCTTTGTGTAAAGTGTTCTTATGTACCCTCTTAAACACTACAACTTCATCAGATTACTCCCGTTTTATAACTGTGATTTGATTGGTTCTGATAGTACCTTAAACCTGATTGGTGTGACAAACAAACATCGCCCACTCACTACACGGTCCACTGCGACAACTAAGAGGTATTTTTTGGAAAAAATAACTCAAAAACCGTCATTATAATGACAAAACATAAAGATTTTAACCTGATTTTAGGCCATTTGAGTCACTAAGGATTTACAATGCAAGTTCTCTATTTCAAGCACTTAAAAAAAGAATTACAAAATCCTTTTTGGTGGCCAGAACAATCATGCATGACCATTTCATTCACCTGATGCAAAATAGTTGTAGTCACATAGAGACCTTTGATTTTTACAAACTCTGTTAAATACATGAAATGTGATGAAGAACAGTTAAGGAAACAGTAAATCGTGTGGTATTTTGGTAACTAATAATCAATAAAATACTGACACCAAGTGCATATTCATTTCAGGGATGTTACAAAAAGACACTGGACTTAATCAGAAACAACTTGATTATTATTTGTGGAATAGGAGTTGCAGTGGCGGTTATTCAGGTTTGTTTGTTTGTTAACTCATAATTTGCTTTAAGGAATGCAGTATGTTGTTATCTTGTTAGTGCTCATTCATTCATTTTTAGTTATAAGTTGCTTATTTATTTATAAATAATTTTATTTATAATGTTAATCCAGGTATATCTTATTAACTGAAACTACTGTAGTTTGTGTAACCAGCCATTACTTAAAACTTAAACCAAAATAAAGGAGGTCACTCCAAAAAGCATATATATTTTCTCGCCACCATTTAAAAGTACATATACAAATTTGACTAAAATAAACTGATACTCACCAAAGTTTCAAGTTTCAGAGAGCCTTGTAACCTGAGAAATTTTGCTTCCAAATGTCGCAAAATTTGATATTGGCGGCCATCATTTTAAATATTACTCAGCAACCTGGCTGCATGTTTGTGACGTCGTTCCATCCAACTGATTTGGCGGGAAGCTCTGTGAGATTTGAACATCGCTGCTGTTTTGTTTGTATTCAAGGGTTCCAATATATGAGCTCTATAGATATGTGCTGCTGCACATGAAGGGTATGGTTTTCAAGCAGGGTAGGATAGCGTATAGAAATCAGAGAGTTTTGTTCTAGAATAGGGTATCATTTGCCGGGAAACTGATCAGTGGTATGAAGAATTAAAGAATTAGAAACTCAGAATAGAAAGAGGCTTTCCTAAACGTAAATTAACTCATTGCGGCAACGTTGTTGACAGATGGTTTTCCATTAAAATTACTAATAGTGCTGCAGTTCTAAGAAATAGCACGTCTGGGATAGGGTAGGGATTTTGGCATTTTTGGTGTCAAGTCTATTATAGTGTTGCAAAATCAGCTGAACATGGTTATAGCCCAGCGGCACACCCCCACCGAAAAATATACAGAGAGCCCCTCCCCCATTAGCCTGCGAAATGCCAAACCGGCCGGGAGCAATGAAAGGCGGCTGTATTCGCAGGCTGCTCCCCCATTTACTGTTTACATGTTCTGAAAACTACATTTTGCGCCAATAACATCAATGAATGGATTATTTGAAAGAGTCCTTTCTGAGGTTAATTAAGTGTGGCAAACCTTTTGGGAAAGAATAATAATTCTGTTAGGAAATGGCTGCTTGGAGGATTGGAACACCCTCTTGTTGCACTTTGTTGCTAATTTAACTGTTTTGTTTATCTTTCTCCTTACAGCTTCTCAGCATGATATTTGCCCTAGTTGTGATATGCAAGATTAGAGACCAAAGTACGTTTGCTTAGCAAGTCAAGTGTAGTGGAGTTATGCAGCAGTTCTCCAATGTTACGTTTGAAATGTCTCTTCATTCCTCAACATAACAATAACCTACAGCCCAGCTAGTTATTAAAGCGTAGATAACGATGGTCAAAATTTTAAGAAGTAAACGTTTTTTCCAAAATATACATTCACAGCAAGGAGCCCAAATGTGTGAGCACAATCATAATCCAATCCAATCAGAAAGCAACCGGAAGCTCTCTCCGACATTTGATAACGACTGGCAGAAAGATTACAAGTGGTCACACTTCTGGGCTCATTGGTGTAAGAATGTATCGCTATTTATCAGTATATATATTGTTTTTTTTTACAATAAGAGTTGTATTTATAGTGTTCTCCATACTCAGCTTACAAAACCTTTGTGCATGTCAGTTGACTTGGCAGTAGAGGTCATAGTAAATAGTCAATCTACCGACCAGTGGGATAAATTCCAACTCAATTTTTTATAACTTATTTGAGTATTTATTAGCAGATTGTCTGTAGGACATTTGTTATTTAGAGTTTCTGTGCGCATTTTCCTCAATTCAATGTATAATTTTTAGAAAACAGTGTAGAGAATAAATGTTGCACCCTCTGACTGGTTGAAATCCGTGTTTCTGTAACTATAGAAACAAAAAATATTTCTTTGATGTATTTTCTAAAGGAAATTTAAAGTATCTTCTCCATCTTGTTTTCCATATTTCTATCGATTTACAGAAGCACTCGTGAAAGTTTGGTTGAACTCGGCCCCCGTCGTAATAATTGTACAGTAATAATTTTGTTTTTATAACTCGAGAAGAACATAATTTTTCCTGTTTATTGAATATTCATCAGTTATCTTTTGTCTGACTGTGTTTTCGTTCTTCTTTGCACATCAGTTTCTATAGAACCTAATCATTCAGTCGGTTAAGCATCCGTAGAATGCACAACACTCGTATTTATCTTGCGAAAGCACGCGGTCGTCGGGATGGACCATTTTATTTTGGGAGGTGGGGTTGAACAATTACCAAAAAAAAAACCCGAACAGCAAAAGTAGAGAAAAAGATCATGCACAGGAAGCCAAAGGTGAAGTTGAAAAAAAGTCCTTGCAGAAACCCAAGACGGAATTGCCCAACAGCCCGTGCAAAAAATAAAACGGAACATCCCTGAGAGACCCTTAGAACGAGAGGTTGGTAGAAAGTGGCACCCTACAGGCGCGTGAGGCTCGCACGCCGAAAGCCACGCTTTTAGTTTGAGAAGTGAAGTGGGCCTGGGAAAAGCCGACTGTTTTGTGGTCGGTTTAGCATACAGCTTCTCACGTTCCCAACAAAAACCACTCGACCTGAATTACTGTACTGAAAAGCTCTTGAACTGGACGTGCCATTAAACAGACTCCTTTTTAGACTGTATCGCTGTTTTATAGAAGTGCAATTTTCCAAATATATTTAAGAAGTGTTTTAACACCCATTTTCTGTGTGATTGCTTTGTTGTAGTGTATAATTTGTTTGTTATACAAAATCTTTGGAAGTTGTAATCAACTACTGAGTTCGTGTTTCAGTAATTCCGTTGAAAAGTTCTTGTACAAGGTATTCCTTTATTAAATGGTAAATGGAACAGCGTGCACTAATTGAGTTCAGGATACACGTGGGAGGTTGCTAAGCACGAAACACGGTCAATGCCATTTTAGCAGCAATTAGACATTTTTCTCACTAGCAACAAAATTTTTTCTCCTAAAAAAAAGTATGTCACCACCCAAGATCGATCTTCTAATATGCTATAACATCCCCTCTCACCACCACGACACCCCGCTAAACTCCCAAAAAAATTAATAACTTGACAATAGTTGTAACTACCTACCAAACTACAAGCATAACAGAATAAAATTCAAAAGAATGGACGCTGCTTTACTTTTAGGCCGTGTTTAAAAGTTTAACATAGAACTGTGGCAACTGAATATTGCCGAAAATTAGGTTTAAAGAAGGGATAAAAGAAAGAAAATTATTTTTGAAACACCAACAGAAGTTGACCCCAATGGGTGTCAATCTAATAACTTTTAACTTCAAATTCTAATTTTAAAACCAATTAAATTTTCAACATTTCTTATTTCTCCTAATTTTACTAATACAGTTGAATCCCGATAACTCGAACCTTCAAGGGAAATAAAAAAAGGTTCGAGTTATCGGGAGTTCGAGTTATCGAGGGCAAAATTAGTAAGAAAATTACCTGGATGGGAATCGAAAAAGGTTCGAGTTAGCGGGAGGTTCGAGTTATTAAGAGTGAATGTCTGCAAGAATCAAACAAGACCGGAAAATAGCGGCAAAAGTGTGAAAACTCAAAATTGCTCAAACTCTGACTGTTAGTAGTCCATAATGAGTTATTCATCGCCATGCAATTCACTTGTCAAATAACTTTTTCTTTTGGCAGGAAATGACGATCATAAATTTCACGGCCAGACACGGGAAAATTCGACTTGAAAATTAGCGGTTTTCAAGCAAACCACTTGCCTTTACTATAAAACGTGAAGACATCCACTTGTTATCAGCTTATTCTACGTCTTTTCCAGATTTTATTCTATAATTTCTATGAAGTTTAAATCAATTCATGACACTAAGAGAGACCTGAAAGAAATCCCACTCTTTCTCTATGGAAATGACAAGGTAAAGTTAAGAAATTATTTTCCATACTACCTATATATCAAATAAACTGATATTTTGGAAATAAAGTCAGGAAGAAAAGGCCTTTCAATTGATGTCACTTTTTGTCTGGGGAAATTAAATCGTTCTCTCTGAGAAAGTGCTAAAAATCATGAAATCAAGCAAATAAGAGATTGCGTGACAGACGTGACAAAGGTGAAAATTGTGATGTTCGGATATTTTAGCCAAAACTCGATAAAAATAAACTTGCTGTTCATAAAACAACATCATTTTCTTTGGAGAATCTACGTTTTTTGTTTATTATATAAATGTACCGACCGTACCCATGTACAATCAAATTCATATTCCACAGTGGTGGTAGAATTTATGTATACACAGTTAAGACATTTAAATGTCCACTGGGGGACTGATAAGTAGCCACTGGACGTTTTAGCGTAACAAACAAAGTATCCTTTCCAAATTTCAAAACAAACTCAAAGAAGGGGCCGTCCCTTCTGTTATTGGTGGCATGAGACAAGAAAATGGTTCATTACACTTTGTAATATACCAGCCGGTAGTTATACATCTTACGCCTGTTCCAGGCGTTCAGTAAGTTGGGGAGCAGCACGAAATTCTTTGGATATCCATGCTATTTGCATGTAATGGTGAACTTACGTAGTTTCGTTGTTTTCTAGCATTCATGGTCAGTTAAACAATCTTTTAGTTGGGAGCCACTTTCCATACACATTAAGGGTGTAACAAGGGAGCCACCGACTACATATGTATATCGATTCATATGGTAGAGAAAACCCTACAACTGAAGTTTGAGAGCAAAGATGGATTCTTCCATCTGACTGTAATCATGAGACATCTTTTGATACGGCAGATTTATCCCAAACCTGCAAAAATCAAATCAACTTCCAACTGATCTGCCAAAGCCCCCTTAATGGTAGTTTAAATAAACTTCTTGGGTTATGTAAGAATTGCTGGGAAGCCCCTGCATGTTGTGTTATGTTTGGTTTCCAACTGATTAATACCATTCTCACTTAAAAGTATTTACAACGAATTTAAATTTGCAAGGACCACCGTGACGAAACAGAAGTACCGGATCCTCTAAATGTAGAAGATCTAATCAGCTATAACAAAATAGTAAACGAAGAAAAGTAAGGCTGATTGAACAGTTGGGAACTATATATATTTCCAATATTTCGGAAGGCACGGCCTTCCTTCTTCAAGGTGTAACACCTTGAAGAAGGAAGGCCGTGCCTTCCGAAATATTGGAAATATATATAGTTCCCAACTGTTCAATCAGCCTTACTTTTCTTCGTTTAAAAGTATTTAGTGGTTTTTGCCCACTGTAGGATCGTTTTCGCTCAAAATGGACCAAACAGTTGTGGATCAAACATTTGCTTATTAATTTATTCATGTTACCGGAGTGGCACGCGAAATAATCAAAGATTAGTTTATTTATAATTTATTCATGTTATGAGTGACACGCAAAATGCTATCAGGGGCGTTACATAGCCAGCTTTTTCAAGAGTTGTAGGCCTGTTTAACCGAGCCTCTTTTCGGGGATCCGGGAGTATGCTTCCTCGGGGAAGGTTTTTTTTTCTTCAGATAAAGACCATTGAAAACGTGACTGTTTTCCTTCACTTTTGTTGATTTTAATTGTATTTTGACATCACCTAAATTCCAACATTTCACAACAGAGAATGGAACTAATTCTCACTCATTCCTAAATTAACGAGCCATTGTACATTTGAAGCAGTCACTTGGCTCCCTAATTTTCACCAGTTAGATAAGCCTTGATCTCATAATGAAAGGGTAGTTGCGAGATATATTACCGAATTGATTTCCATTTCATCATTCTTAAAAGTGCTCAACCTGAATTGTTTTACTTGCACATTTTAAAAATACGTTGCTGAAAATATTGCCGGCCAGCCCTAGCTAATTTTTGTACTGGCCTGTACGTTAGCTACGTCGCTACGCCGTAAGCGAGCCTTTGTTTAAAAACAGTCTACTAGGTATACCGTATCATAATGGATGTGAAGAATTAAGCGGAAGGTTGGACAAGCAGCTTTCTCTATTCCATCCTCGGAGACCCAGGGGCAGTTAGTGGGGGCAAAACGAAGTAAACCGGGGAGAAATCGTAGCGGCTCTGCGAATGCTGGCTCCTGATTGAGCAAACAAACAAACAAAAAAAGAAATTAAATGAGTGATTGATGTAAGCTTCAAGGTCTCAATTTCTGAAATTTGCTAGTACTGGCTTGTACGTTTGATTTTACATTTTTCTGACTTTATCTTAATATTTTTCGGCCAACTGCAATTTGTCCGCGCTGCGTACATTGTTTTACTGCACGTATCAGACGAGATGAGACGAGTGTGCGGAACGGCCGCCAATGTGTTGCATACAGGTAAACAAGCCACTATTTCCTCTGATCAGTCCAAATGACAATATCAGCCAGGATAGATCTTGAAATATATTTCTTTCTGACATCCGAAATGATTCCCCGACTTTTTTGTGGTTCTCTAATGTAAATTGAAATAGACTGCCGTGTAAGAACACAAGAAAGTGACTCTGAAGTTACTGTTCGCCGATTGGGCAAAATAATACAAAGGATTTTTTTGCTTTACCAAGAGCCAGCATTCGCAGAGTCGCTTGGAAATGGTCTGGAGAGACTCGTTTCACAGGGGCTCTAAAACTTTTATAGAAAACTTTCGCCGCTACGATTTCTGCCCGGTTTACTTCATTTTGCCCCAACTGACTGCCCCTGGGTCTCCGAGGATGCCCCCATTCATGCTCATATGCATGTAAAATGACAATTTTGCACATTAGAAGTGGATGTCATTGGTTCGCTTTAGGGTACCCTTTGTTACTCTTCAAAACTTGTCCTTCATTCAATTGGTTGCATTGGCTGCAATATCCAAATTAGTGGAATCAACCCGAGATACATTCGAGTCACGCTTTGTTTTTCGTTATTTCTTCGGTGCGAAAAAGAGTGGAATAGAGGTAAAATTTTGAGGTAATTCTGTATTTTTTGTTGAAAATAAATACAAGAAGTCGGCGTGGTAAAGCCAGTTAAAATCACATGAGACAGTGGTTGCCCAGCACGTGATGAGTTTCTGGTTATTAATGTAGTACATATCCTTGCAGTGACACCTGCTACATCGTGTTCAGCAGAACGATCATTCAGTGCGTTGCGCAGATTGAAAACTTACCTGCGCAGCACCATGGGGCAACAACGTGTCAGTAATGTTCATCGCACTTATTAACATTGAAAGGGCATATGCCAACTCTGTAGTCAACAATGACATGGATCGTATCATTGACATCTTTGGCCGTCGAAATGGCTGAGACAGCTATTTCTTTAACGTGTTTTATGAGCTCATATGATAGATTCATTTGTAAGAATATTTTCACTTCATAAGTAGGCCTATGTTAGAGCATCGTATATGACCCTCGTTTCTTTTCGACTTTTTCATAAAAATTTGGGCAACTTGCGAGAATTTTTTGGGCAAATGGTTCACCGCCCCCCCCCCCCCCCCCTGGTAAAAAATTGCCCGTACGCCTATGAAGGTAGTATAGAAAATTATTTCTTAAATTTACCTTGTCATTTCCATAGAGAAAGAGTGGGATTTCTTTCAAGTCTCTCTTGGTATCAGCACCGGCTAAAATATGCCTCTTTTGAAAAATAAAATAAAATATCTGTTCTGTATTTGTGCTATCTTTTATACCTTAATATGATTGTGTATACATTGAAACGTACAAAAATGTCATTTTTTTTTTACATTTGGACACCCTACTGCGCTTTGCTGGTTAATTATTAATAGCTGCAATATTGTGAAATTTGCTTTTTTCTCTCTAGATATTTGGAAATACAGCAAAATTAAGAGGCTGTCCGCGTAACAGCGGATAAGGCAAATTTTGGACCTTCGCCGATTTCTCTAATATTTTCAGTGAAAGTCGACCATTATATCCCATGAACAAATATCACATTTATTTGGATCAAATCTACTATTCTTATTTTTTGCGGGGTGGTTTTCACTGCAACCTCAAAACCACCCAATTTGCATTTGAAGACTCCATAATTTAGCATTAAATGTCGGTCGCTGCCAAAGCGTATTTCCTTAACCAAACAAGCTGAATATTTTATATATCAAGGTTTTATGTTTCTTCTATACTTTAACGGTTAAACAATTGTATTCTATAAAATTTTGACTGAGTTATGAATTTTCAAAAACACTTCCTAACGGACTCAGGAATGCGTGACACGTAACATACCTGTAGTTGAAAGCGATTTTCTCGAATGTGGGACCTGATCAGAAGTCAAGTCTATTGTATCTCGAAAGTACTAATACCAGTCTAGAAACCTATCGAATAAAATTTGTGGGCACTCTGCACCTCGCGCCGTACAGAGCAGCAAGATTTTCCCAAATTTTCGCCATTTTGATTAAAACCAAAGATAACGACGGTCCGATTTCTTTACAGGGAACGCCTATAGATACGATCATTACCACTAAACACCACACTGTGGTATGCAAATAAATAATATTTGTCGATTTAGCCGTCGTTTGAGGAAAAAATCTACCGTTGTTGCAGGATTTTCAAAAGAAACAGCCGTAAATACCAATATGCAAATTAGCTTCGAAAGCGACATTTTTGCTATATTTATCTCTGTAATTCCCGAAAACTTGTTTTCTTATAAATTATTCTACAAGGCAAAGAAATGTTCCTTACCTGAGAAAAGATGCCTTTCAGACTATGTAAAAGCGTTTCAGTTTTGCTGTGAGTGATTATTTTCATTTCCCACCCTGCGGCCGGTAACACAGTGTTTGTTTGCTAGGCTGTTGGTTTCACTCTAATTCAATTAAAAGCGGGCAAGCTGTCTACATTTTCAAAGCGCTCTCAGCTCATCCTTAAAATGTCTTAGGTACCTGACTATTTTTGTCAATAAAAAGTTTATTAAAATGTCGTGATAAAATCTATCTAGTCCACCTCTGTTTTTTACGTACTCAGTTACATGGCGGATCATTGGAATTCACGGGAGCGGGATAGCCGAGGCGAGTGGGGGAGGGTGACAAATTGATTTCCCCCTATAAATGTCGAAAAGCTAAGCCGAAGTATATATTAAAACGAAACGTCGTTAACTAGTGGATCTTAATGAGGTTAGCCGTTAGCCGTAAAGCGACCAAAAAATTAAGTCTTAGGCGTTGGCCGAAAAAAAAAAATGTTAACCGTAAAAAGAAAATCTAGCCGCAAAAGTTAAAGTCTCAGGATTTCTCGTCAAGTACCGAAAAGTGTTACGTACCGAGAAGTGTTACATTTGCTCCAAGTCGTACGCTTTTTATTTATTTTTTATTTGAATTAATCATTCTGGCCCCCAGAGCTCGCGATCCTTCTGGTCTCCATCAGGGATCGAGAACTCAAATTTCTGAGCATTAACATGCGCAGAGCACTCGTTCTGTATCTTTCAGCCAATCAGATTTGTCAGATTTGACAATGAGTCCGTTAATCGCGGACTAACGGTTTTGGAGGCGGCCAGATGTCTTGATTCCTGGCGCAGACGAGAAGGATCGCGGCCTCTGGAGACGAGACTGTGAATTGATCACTTACAAAACAGGAAACAAAATCGCGCATTGAAGTGTTCGCGCGTGAAGCGCACTATTAAATTCCAGGAATGGCTCGTTCCGCGAACAGTAGCAATTTTCGATTTTCAAGCCAGACTGTGCACCCTCCTTATCCAGCGGTCTTTTGCGAATCAAACGAGGAAGCAACTTGGAGCAAGTGCTATGAATTACAATGTGCTACGGCACTTGTTCCAAGTTGCTTGCTCGTTTGATTCGCAAAAGACCGCCGGATAAGGAGGGCGCACAGTCTGGCTTAAAAATCAAAAATTGCGTCTGATCGTGGAATGAGCCATTCCTGGAAATCCTGCGTTTCGTACGCGAACACTTCAATGCGCGAATTTGCATTGCATCCTTTCGTATCCTTTTTTGTAAGCGATCAATAGACCTTTTTCGCTTGGGCGGTCTGTTTTCCCATTACAGACCACATGATATTCTCTAGAGAATTTTTCTTTTTCTCCACATAAAATTTATTCATTCATATACACGCGACTATTTGAAAATCAAATGGTCAGTAAGTGGGGCAACAAGTCGCCCAAGCGCAAAAGGTCTATAGGCTATCTCCGAGTTGCCTTTTGCCTCAGATTCAAAACGAGTCTTCGTGCGAAACCATTCAAATAAAAAGAGGTTTGCTTTGCATAAAAATGGACGTGAAGGTGGAAGGCATTTTCATGTGAATGGCTTCGCACGTAGATTCATTTTCAAACGGAGGCAAAAAGTAACTCGATCCTTCTGCTCTGCGCCAGGAATCGAGACCTCTTTCCGCCTCCAACACCGCAAGTCCGGGATTCACGGACTCATTGTTAAATCTAAAAAATCTGATTGGCTTAAAGATACAGAACAAGAACTCTGTGCATGTTCATGATAATGCTCAGAAATTGGGAACTGTCAGAGTTCTCGAACCCTGATGGAGGGGTCGCCCACTACCTCTCGGAACGAGATACTTCATTGGTTCTTTAAACAATAGATAACAGCTCATAACAATGCCCCTAGCCCTGAATAACAATAGAGGTAGTGTTTACAGCGGGCGAATGAAAATAGAGGTTCCAGAGAGGTAGTGCCTTACTGTGATGGAGACCAGAAGGATCGCGGGCTCTGGGGACGAGAATGATCAATTCAAATACAGTAGCTCTGTTGACACAAAGAAAAAGCGAACGACTTGGAGCAAATCTAACACTCCTCGGTACCAAGACAAGTGAAAGTCTTGACACGAAATCCTGAGACTTCTGCTTTCGTGGCTAGAATTTTCTTTTTACGATTAACATTTTTTTCGGCCAACGACTGTTACGCCTAAGGCCTACGGCTAACCTCATTAAGACCCACTACTTGAAGTTTCGTTTTGATATGATACTTTCAGGAGTTTTTTTCGACATTTATTGGGGGAAATTGTCAATAAACTTTTTATTGACAATTAGTCAGGTACCTCAGACATTTTAAGGATGAGCTGAGAGAGCTTTGAAAAAGTAGACAGCTTGCCCGCTTTTAATTGAATTAGGATGAAACCAACAACCTTTCAAACAAAACAAACACTGTGTTACCGGCCGCAGGGTGGGAAATGAAAATAATCACTCACAGCAAAACTGAAACGCTTTTACATAGTCTGAAAGGCATCTTTTCTCAGGTAAGGAACATTTCTTTGCCTTGTAGAATAATTTATAAGAAAAAACGTTTTCGGGAATTACAGAGATAAATATAGCAAAAATGTCGCTTTCGAAGCTAATTTGCATATTGGTATTTACGGCTGTTTCTTTTGAAAATCCTGCAACAACGGTAGATTTTTTTCCTCAAACGACGGCTAAATCGACAAATATTATTTATTTGCATACCACAGTGTGGTGTTTAGTGGTAATGATCGTATCTATAGGCGTTCCCTGTAAAGAAATCGGACCGTCGTTATCTTTGGTTTTAATCAAAATGGCGAAAATTTGGGAAAATCTTGCTGCTCTGTACGGCGCGAGGTGCAGAGTGCCCACAAATTTTATTCGATAGGTTTCTAGACTGGTATTAGTACTTTCGAGATACAATAGACTTGACTTCTGATCAGGTCCCACATTCGAGAAAATCGCTTTCAACTACAGGTATGTTACGTGTCACGCATTCCTGAGTCCGTTAGGAAGTGTTTTTGAAAATTCATAACTCAGTCAAAATTTTATAGAATACAATTGTTTAACCGTTAAAGTATAGAAGAAACATAAAACCTTGATATATAAAATATTCAGCTTGTTTGGTTAAGGAAATACGCTTTGGCAGCGACCGACATTTAATGCTAAATTATGGAGTCTTCAAATGCAAATTGGGTGGTTTTGAGGTTGCAGTGAAAACCACCCCGCAAAAAATAAGAATAAAAGATTTGATCCAAATAAATGTGATATTTGTTCATGGGATATAATGGTCGACTTTCACTGAAAATATTAGAGAAATCGGCGAAGGTCCAAAATTTGCCTTATCCGCTGTTACGCGGACAGCCTCTTAAATTGGAATTGTCTTTATTGCCACAAAACGCACTGACGTAGTTTCAGCCCCATCCTCAAGTGAAAAATTTCTAATAAAAAAGACCAGCATCACATTTGTAGCTTTTGAGTTCTTGTCAGAATTTTTTAATAACAGATATGACTGGGGCTGAAACTACGATCGTTCATCTGCATGTAAAGAGTCTCCCTGCCAAATATTTTGTCCATCAGCCAAATATTTTTAGAAAAAAATCATTTTTTCTGACTGCAGCTAATACTGTTATGCCAAAAATGTCACCAATAAGTCTAAGATTCAACGATAAATCCTGTAAAATCCGTGTTCATAGCCACTCGTGTTCGATGCCGCCATGTTGGATCGATTTCCGCTCAGTGCAGAATAGTCACTCCCCTCTTTAAAAAGCTTGCAGGCCTCAAAAACCATGTTTGTTTATCCGTTGCTAGGGCGACACTAGGCCCAGACTTCCGGTTTCTCCAAAATTGGTTTTCGAGGACTAGGTACTAGTTTTCAAAACAAATATGGCGTCCACAAGCAAACAGTGTTCGAATACATCAAAACAACCTCACAAACCAGCCACCAGGACCCAAAAATCGCCGAGAAGTACCGAAAAATGGATAAAGACCCTAACAACCGACCCAGTTCCCCACTCAAAAATACCATTCACTTCCGGTAAAGGAACAAATTTTAGCGTCATCGTTCTCGTTTCCTTGCGCGTATTTTGTCCCAAATTCTGTGTTTATGTAAAATAGGAGTACTTAGAAACATGTCAGAGAAAAAACAGAGTAAACAAAAATCCTAAAATTTTGCCGGTGCTGATACCTTAAACTTCATAGAAATTATAGAATAAAATCTGGAAAAGATGTAGAATAAGCTAATAACAAGTGGATGTCTTCACGTTTTATAGTAAAGGCAAGTGGCTTGCTTAAAAAGGGGTGGCGAATGGCCTTTCAAAAATGTTGAGTCTCGGCAAATTTACGCCGAGTCTCAGAATCTCGGCGCTTAAAAATAGCGTCTCGGAATCTCGGATTTCTAGAAATATGACGGTCTCGGAGTCTCGGATTTTGAAAATTTGGATCTCAAAATCTCGCCAATGAGACGTTCAATTTTTTATCCGCAAGCTTATCCGAAACGGGAAATTAAGAAATTTACCCCTGCTGGAATCTGCATTTACAATTGTTATGTAAAATATATATAGAGAGGAAATCATGTCATGATATCAGTACATGGGTACCCAACGACAATCGTTTGAGAAATGAACTGTTTCTCGTATTTTCTGATCAAGTGCGTCTCGGGCTCGGATGTTTGGATCACTGCGTCTCGGACCCGGATTTTTGTAGCGCTAAGTCTCGGGCTCGGATTTTACAAACAAATTCAAGTCTCGGGCTCGGATTTTTAAACTGGGGTCTCGGCGTCTCGGCAAGGCTCGGATTTTACCATTCGCCACCCCTTTAAAAATCGCTAATTTCCAAATCGCATTTTCCCGTGTCTGGCCGTGAAATTTATGATCGTCATTTCCTGCCAAAAGAAAAAGTTATTTGACAAATGAATTGCATGGTGATGAATAACTCATTATGGACTACTGACAGCCAAAGTTTGAGCGATTTTGAAGTTTGCAACTCAATGTTTGATTTTTGGGGACATCTGCTCTTAAGGCGGGGGTTCACCTGAAGCCCGTTTTTACACCGCTTAACTTGGGTTTAATGCGAATATCTCGCTCCCATTTCAAGCATTCCCAAAACCCTCTGCTCATTTCACAAAGCTATGTTTAGCGGTGTTTTGTAAATTTTTTGGTGATTTTTGGGTATGTTTGGGAAGAGATAGTTTTTCTCAAAGAAATAGTAAAATTTGGAGAAATAAGAAATATTAAAGATTTAATGTGACTTTAAAATTGGAATTTGAAGTTAAAAATTAGTAGATGGACACCCAAACAGTCCCCTGACAACCTGGGATGCTCTTGCGTTGGGGTCAACTGTCTGGTGGTGTTCCAAAAATAATTTTCTTTCCTCTATCCCTTCTCTAAACCTCTTAAAATTTCACTCAACTTCAGGTAAAACCCCGCCTTAAAGGCAGGCAATTACATAGCTTTTTTGACATTTACATCCAATTTACATTGCCAGAGAAATTCCTTTAATGTCGTTCAAGTTAAAACGCGCCTTTTAACATGTTTACATAACAAGGAAAAAAAATGAAAAATACTTCGAGCAAAATGCTCCCCCGTCTCTGTTTTCGTTTATAATTGTGGCAGACGTATTGAACTTGTGGATTTCTCGATATATTTTAGCTCGATGTTGGTAACATCTTGTATTTCTTGAAAAGCTCGTTCTTAAGGCGGGGAGTTCGAGTTATACTGTACTTCTAGAAAAGAGAAAAGAGAGCCTTGGGTGGGGGGGATTGGGAGCGAGCGCGAAGCGCGAGCGGTGGGTGATGGGAAGGGCTCCTTTCCGTGGCTCCCTTCGCCCCGCTTTCCTCAAGAATTTCAAAACTTGCATTCCCCCAACGATCGCGAACGACTGGGGACGAGGCAGCTTCTGAATATTTCGACGCGTGACCACCAACTCACGTGTATGGTCTGCAACAATCCGGAATTTCAAATAGTTTCGCGTGACAGCACAGAGTGTGCCCGTGATTCGCCGCAATGGAACATGAGAAGTTACGCGGCTGTGAAATTTAAGCAAGATATCAGTTATATATGGTAATGTATGTCGTTTTCTGTATTTTTCGATGAAAGGGACTGAATTTTCCAATTAAGTGATACTAGCTCAAAGTTCCCGTGACTGTGAACGTAACGCAAATCGGTTTTAGTTTATTTTGTTGACGGCTTTGGCCTTACGTTTCTTTGTTTGTTTACACACATAAACTAGTTAATTTGACAACCTCGTCGGCTTTTCTTGTCGCTCGTAGGATTTTCGCGAATAAAAACCGACTGCTCGCAGTCTACGATAAAAAGAAACACAATATTTAATATTGGAACATTTTAATAAACAATGTGAAAAAATGTAAATTGTTTTCGCCCACACGAAGTCGCGTGTCGTTGTTATATAACGTTTCAAGCCCGTCATTCAAAGTACGCCGCCGCGGCAGTGAAAAACATGATAAACATGGCTGAGGATGAACACGCAATGTCGAGCAACGATGAAGTAAAAAAAGCTTGTTTAGTTAGGAACCAAAATGAAAAGAGGAGAAGAGATCGGTTCAATAACTTGGTGAGTGAGCTATCCGTTGCCCTCCCTCCAACTGGGAAAAAACTTAGCAGAAACAACGTACTTAAATACACCATAGAACATTTCCGCCAGGCGAGGGAACGCGCAGTGAACTCAGAAGATATCAACTCGAGGAAACGATATGGAAAATGGCAGCCAGATTTTGTTACGAAAGAAGAATTCCGTCAAACAATGCTTGATGGACTGGATTGTGTTGTTTTAGCGATCGACGAAGCTAGCAACATATTTTTTGTCTCCAACAACGTGTTCTCTTGCCAAGGATACGACTACAATCAGTTATTAAACAGCAGCATTTTAAACCTCGTGCATCCAGACGACCAAAGAACGATTTACTCAGTGTTAACATCTATCCGTATAAACAGCGCAGAAAGCAACAGCCCTCCCTTAGTGTTTACCTGTCGGTTTTGTTTTGGGCCACAGATTCAATTCACAGCTTATCACTGCGCGAGCAAGAGTTTTAGATTAGTTGGTGGAGAAAGCTGTATGGTGTTGCTTGGACGAATAGCAACTCTTCCAACAGTGAATAAAGCTGTGGTGCTCTCTGATAAGGAAAACGTTTCCAAATTCACAACAAGGTTGAATAAAACGTGGCGGTTCGAATGTGTGGAGAGAAGTACGACATTGGTACTGGGTTACTATCCGTTCGAGTTATTGGGAGCTTGTCTCTATGAATACTGTCATTCCGAGGACTTGGAAAATCTGACAGAGTATCACAATATGCTTCCTTATTCGGGAGTGATAACAACCTGCTGTTATCGTCTGCTGACCAAAGGGCAGGTTTGGATTTGGGTGCGAAGTCGCTGTCATGTTTCCTACAGTCAACTGGATTCTAAACCTGATTCTGTGATTTGTGTGACTTGGCCCATGAAAGGCACCGAGTTTAGTACATTAAATCAAGAAGAAATCTTGAAGAGGGATCGCAGACTGTTTTCCCAAATTCTTGAAAAGAATGGAGAAAAACGGCCCTGGTCAAGTTTCAAAAGCAACACTAAAAAATGCGCAATCTCTTCATCATCATTATTGTCAGCCCAGGATGCACAAGGCAATACAGAATTGAACCTCATAATGCCACCATATGAGGAAATGCCAATGAAGATGGTAATAGCGCATCCCAGTGGCCAATCACATACGGTGAATAATAACAGTGATTTGCTTTCCCAGACCCAATTAACTTCGGACCAATTCTCGCAGGACTTGGTTGGTTACCAATCTGTCCCAGCTACGTGGTCCATTGATGCCCATGTCGACAGCACTGCAGTTTTGGCACCAAGTGATGGTCAGTACACTTCACATGTAAATGACTCCTCGGTCGGCCCTGTC
The DNA here is from genome assembly GCA_963693305.1 of Meandrina meandrites. Classification (NCBI taxonomy): domain Eukaryota; kingdom Metazoa; phylum Cnidaria; class Anthozoa; order Scleractinia; family Meandrinidae; genus Meandrina; species Meandrina meandrites. The sequence continues at coordinate 19,901,793 of OY855912.1, read as the reverse complement.
CAAAGTCTGGATGCTAACAGTTTGCTGTTAGAGGACTATGTTGAAATGCCTGAATCTCTCTCATTTTCACAATGGGCACTTCACTTACAGCTGAGAGATCAATACAAAAGCCTTACTGAATCCATACGACAGCAATCAGAGCAAATTACTACGATTCAAAGGCAGCTTGCTATTCAGAAGGAGTTATCTGAGCTCAGTGATGAACTGGAGGTGCAACAAAGACTAAAGAAACAGAACTGCCACAATACTGTCAAAGAGACAAAGGCTGTTATTTATCAAAAGATGAAAGAACTGCAAGATTGCACTGTTGTGTTGTAGAGTTACTTTTAAAAGTTTTCTGATCTAAAATGATGGGCCAAGTCTACTGGCCATGGTAGTCAAATGTGAGGTATGAAGTGTTTTGTTGTTAAAGCATTTTATTCTACATGTAACTATACATAAGAAGACATATTTATTCCAAGTGTCTTAGCAATGAGTGAATTTGAAATTGGCAGATAAAATAACACCCACTTTCAGTGTTAAGTGTATAGCGGCTATCTTTCGAAAAACATCTCTTGACATCATCTTTCAACACGCCAAACAAACAAGGATCGAAATCCACCATACACATCCCACTAGCATGACCTTCTGAACTTGTGACTTATTTCCAAAGAAGTGACATAAAACGAACACTGGCATGTGATTGGTGTATTTTGATCCTTGTTTGTTTAGCATGTCGAAAGACATTGAAAGACAATGCCAAAAGATGGATGTCAAAAGATTGGTGCTAATTGCACGTAACACTGAAAGGGATTGTAATCGTTTGACACTTTTTCAGACGGACAGGTTAAAATGCACTCATTTTTGGTACCCCTTATATTAGCCCAGGGGGATATTGAAAGGGGCAAGGATGCTGCTTGGAAAATTCTAATTAAACCCATTTTTGATGCTTGATCAGTCCAGCCTGCCAACACAGTGAGTATGATGGCATTTTTTTTTATCATTTTCTTCACATGCAAAGCTAAAGGAGACCTTGATTACTAAAAATATTGGCGTTCAGTCCCGATCACCCTAAGAGCAACCAATATCATTATTTACAGCCCTAAGCAAAGACGACAAGCATCTCCATCCTTTTCATCTTCGAGTCCCCCCCTGGGCCCTTAATGGTCATATACAATTTCAAAATTTGTGATATAGCATTGTGCACTTGCTTTGTCAACTTAACAATATATAGCTAACATATTGTTCAAGCATGAATTTCATGATGACACTTCAACTTTATTACCTTCACCACTTTTGAGAACATTGCAAATTACCAGCTCAAAAAAATATATTCTTGGTTTTTATGTCTTCACTGTTGTTGAAGGTTTTTAGCTCGACAGCATCCGCTGTCTTTAAGACAGAGCACTTTGAAATTCTGAGTTTCATTGATTTCCAGCCAATATGTGTTTTTAAAAGTTATTGTCCTTTTGCATGTAATAAACAAGTCCATTATCTGATCTAATAGTGACAATGACCACACAATTTGCATTAGGATTGCAATTCACTTTACATAATTTGTATGTTTGCGTCTTTTAAAAGGTTATTATTCTTATTACATAAATAAACAATCTGTTTTCTAGTTTAAAGGTGGATGGATAATGAAATTTTCGCTACAAATAAAAAAAAATTAACCTCTTTCGGTTTTACTGTGCATTAGCCCTTGCTTGTCATCCATGTATATTTTGTTTTCTTGCAATGCCTTCTTAATTTTAATCATTTTCTTGGGGCCTAAATATGGTGTGAAAATTCCCAACCTTCAAATTATCTCTATGTCAAAGTCTTCGACCAACAGACCCCTCTCCTCTGACTTTCAATTTCACATACTTTTATGCCGTAAATAGTATACATAATTGACAGCCTTGCCAGGGGCAGATCCAGGATTTTTTAGTAGGCCCATGCTAGGGGGTGCACAGTCTTTTTTTACCAGTTATATTAGAAAGCTGCCTGGTCATCTCATAGGAGGGGGGGGGGGGAGTGCATACCCTCTGCACCCCCCCCCCCCCAGATCTGCCCCTGCTTACCTTCAAATTAGCTAAACAAATATGCAGCGAGTGATCATGAGTGACCACTCAGTCCCACAACATCATCAAATTTTCTTTTATCCGTTTCCTCTAGTGTTACCATGGTTACACAAGATAAAATAGGGATAATTTGTTAAGAATAAAAATCAGCCATAATAATTTTGAATGATTTTTCAATGAATCGTTCATCATTTTCAAATTCTAAAAGTCAGATTCTTATGAGTTCTTTACATACTGAGAATGCATATGAAAGTCTTGCATATGATTAAAGACTCTGCAATGTGAAATGTAGAGAGTGTTAATTAAGTACTAAGTAGTTTTGCTTTATAATTAATTGAAGTCAGATTGAGTGTTCAGTTTAGGTTTCATTTCTAGGATGAAGAGCATTTATAGAGTACACTGTTATGACAGAAATAATACAAAACAAGCTCTCCGAAAGGAGGCTTAGCACTGATGGGCTAATATTCAGGGTGGGTGGGTGCGAGCTCATTATCACTCAGAATTGTTTTTGCATCCAGGTAAAATAAACAGCATGCAATGCATGCAGAAGTGATGTTTCACAAGGGTCTTAATTATAATTTTCAATTCAAGATCAAATGCTGTCTTGAAATTGTTTACACCGGCCCTTTGGTCAACATTACTGATGGTTTCCCATGTCTAAATAAAGTTTGACATTACATTACATTTTGTTTTAAAGGAATGTAAAGAATTCTGTTTACTAAATCTACTATAACTTATCAAACATAATTTGTCTCTTTTGTTTGTACTTTGTATTAGTCCTTTCTAACTACCCAGGAGTATTTTGCTTTAAGTTCTTTGTGGTTATTCCTTGTTGAGTTGAACTTGATTTCTTTTCTTTTTACATTTATTGCTGTAGTTAGTTCTCAGTCCTTTTCAGTTCTACTGATCGGTCGATCAGGCGTAACAGCTGGTCCACTCACACAATGTTGACATTAAGCGATGACATCATCGAAAAGTCTACCTTTGAGTGTAGTGGCCCATCAGGCTGGCACTTATCCCAATTGCTGTAGTATTAATCGACTCTGAGTATTTCTAGTCCCCTTGGATTGGATGCTATACTAGTCCATCACAGCTTCTTGCAGAAGGAAAGGAAATAGGAGATGACTGCACACAGACTAGCATAATAATTATTGTTGTAGTATTATGATCAATGGCACCCAAAATGCAATATATATTGTCTGCAGTTGGTTTTGAACTTCAAGTTTTCATTTTCCATTAACTTTTTTTAATAATATTTCAATTAACACATAACAAAAAAAACTACTAAACACACAACAAAAAAACTACTAAGAATGTGAATACCTACCTACCTACTTTACTTACAATACAATTATCTATTAACAATTTTGTTTACTAGTTCTTGTCCTACATACAGTATAGTTACATTACACTATAAATTATATGACAACTTACTGGATGAGTAATTTTTCAACAAATTGTCACAATGCCCACATATGGTCAGAAATTAAGTCCTTGTCATCCATCATCTGTATGTAACAGACATCCACTAATATGCACAGGTTTCCAAGAGTCATCCAAAGTCTTTCTAAGTGCTACATTACCACAGTATTTTGAGTGGTAAATATTTTTTGTTGGCAGTATATTGAATAATAAGTTAGACAATCTTGTGAAATATTGTCTAACTGATTAGGTAAATATCAGGAGATATTCCATGAAATTTTGTACCATGAGAACAATTTTTTTATAATCTATCAAATATAATATATACTGTCTGCAGTTAGTTATATAATATATATAGATATTTTTTTCTTGGTCTAAACACATCAAGTGATGCAGCCACTGCTTCAGGTGGCTGGGATATATATTGGAGGATAATGTCCAAGGCTGAAATATTGTCCAAGACATGAACAGTTGGTTGAGAAGTGAACCTTTGAGGTGGGGCAGCTGTGGCATTTTAAGGACAATCTTTCAGCCAAAAGAATTATCCTCCAATACACCACCAAGCCAGAAATTAAAGGGGTTTATTTAGTTTATAACCCTCCACTTAATTTGTACAACACCTTTTATTGCTGGTAAATAGGGAAAAAACCTACAGCAATAATCATGATGTAACTGCAGTTGAAATAAATGCAAGCTGATTGGTTTACATAATTTAAAACACTGTGATTTGTGAGTAAAAAGATAGACCTGAAAAGGTGACTTTGTTCATTTATTTTGTACTTGCGTCTATAAAATCGGGCAATAGAATTAATATCACATTGGAAGGGGTATATTGTCTTATACCCATCATCTGCTTTTGTAACCCCGATGCATGAAGATTAATGAGTGTGCACAAAAATTAATCAGTGGGTTATAACAGTCGATATCCCCCAAGTGATATTTCCCAGTTTTTGAACTTTTGGGATTTACATTCACAAGTTTAGTTTTTATCCCAAGTAAATTGTTCAATTGAATAGAACAGAACAATTTGAACAGACTAACAATATTATGATGGCTGATAGAATTACTTTGAAATTTTAAAGGTGTGAGAAAAGGTCTTAAAAATTATGAGCAGCCTTGTGTAAAAACATGTCAATGGGAATAAAGAGAAAAGTTTCCATTTGGCTTCAAAAAAATGCACAGTTGACACCTGTCCTTCGGCATTAAAATAATCAATTCCTTGATGATCGCAGTTTTGCCTGAGCTTCGCTCTCGTAAAACTGTTTGCTTCTTGGAACAAATAGTGTCAGTGGACAAAATCAGTGCATATTTTTACACCAAATGGAAAGTGTTTGTTTATTGTCAATTATACTTTACTTACAATGCACTACCTCTTGCTTACAGTACAATTTTAACTACTTACAATGCAGTTTCATGCATGCACAGTTTGTTTGTTGCTGAAAGACACATTAATAATCAGAGAATTTGATCCCAGACCTGCATATTTAAAAACAGAAAGGTATTAGTGAAGAAGAGCTCCCAAACAAAAAAACCTGTCAACAATCTGTTGACCGACCCTCAGGAAAATGGCCAACAGTTTGCCAACTATGGGCCATTTGTTGGCCAACAGATTTTGCATGCATGAATGTAAACATGTTGGCTGAGAGTTAGTGAAATTTTGGTAGCCTGTTGACAAGCTGTTCAGAATTTATCACAAACAAATCTGTATATACCGGTAAAGTTTTCAGCAAATGACACTTGGAGGCATATAATTTATTTATGAAGGGCACTTTTCCCGGATTAATCTCTGGCTATACTTTGTTAGGGCTATAGAATGGTAAAATCCAAGACTTGCCGAGACACTGAGACCTTCATTTAAAATCCGAGAACGAGACTTGCTATATTTTTTCAAATTCGAGCCCGAGACACCACGATTCAAAACTCAGAGCACAAGATGCCGTGATCTAGAAATCCAAGCGTAAAACTGTTATACCATAATTTATGAGGTAGAATTTTTCGTAACTCGGCAAGCCTATGTGTTTTCAATTGCGATGTTGAGTTGTTTATCATGATTATTCTTTGCTTTGCTGTTGTTGTCGTGGTTGTTTTGTGAAGGTTCGCACAGATTAAAACTTTTGCTTTGTTTGCGAGACGCTGAGACTCAAGTTTCAAAATACGAGATTCCGAGGCCTGCCTTATTTTTTGCGAGCTCAAGATTCCAAGACTCTGGTTTGCAATGCCGAGATTTTGAGACTTAACTAAAATTTGCCGAGACCCATGAATTTTCAAGGACCATTCTATTCCACTTTTGGTTTGTGACACATCAATGTTGTGCATCCCTCAACAAATAATAATGTTTAGCAATCAAATCAGTGCCTACACCATTCTGCCACAAGCAAGTCAAATATTTTGACCATAGGTTCAACTCTTGTTGGGAAAACAGTGACTTTTTGTCCCTTTTATTTTCATATTTCGGGATATTATTCAACCTTATCTATGGGCTTTAAATCACTGGCATAAATTTCTGATTGGATTTTCACAAGAAACCGCCAGGGTCAGCAATTTTCATTTGATATTTGTATCCTAAATGGAAGGATTTGGCCAACCTGTTTACGTCCCCATTATCACCCAATTCAGACCATGTGACGAATCATTTGGGAGGTTACAATTATGTAATATTTATTAATGTCACATGCACCAGAGTGCATGGGAGTTATGTATGAACAGAACAATAATTATTATTGTAACCTCCCAAATGAATCATCACATGATCTGTTCAAATTGGGTGGTAACAAGGATGCAAACACGTTAGCTGAATCCATCTATTGGCTTACAGCATTAGTGATTACAATGATGACATTGCCAAAATTTATATCAAAACATGACCACAAAGACAGTATAATTTTTTAACCCTCCAAAACATGAAAATAAACAACCTTGTTATACATTCCCAGAACCTCTCTCCTTTTCCTCCCCAGTCATCAAGGATAGAAATTGAGCAGCGAACACAAAAGTTTCAATGGTTAGTACATGCATAATGCCACATACCAATTTAATCGAACTGAACTAGTGCATGATCGAGTCTTTTAAATCTGTGAATTCGGGGTAATTTATTTTCTTCTTTTTGCTGTATTTTGGATGTTAAACAACACAACTGATTTGCCAAGAATTCTGACTTTACAGCAATGGAATATAATTTATTAAAATCTTTCAAGGCAGTCTTGAGGTAGATCCGAGCATTGTGACTGGTTCTTTCTTGGTAGAGATTTTTCAATAAGGGCCATTTCCATAGAAATGGTAATTATTAAAAGCCTTTTTTTTTGGTTTTCAAAAGCTTCAAAAACTGTAGCTAAAACATCAGTGCCAAATAAAAAACTACTTACTAACCTACATGTAGCTTGCTCAAGCCGTACTGGGGAAAATTGGCCCTCAGTCATTTTTGTACAGACCTCACTATGCTCAGTCTCTACTGCCACGATCTCAGGCCCATATTCCCCAGTAAGGCCCTTGAGCTCAGTTAGTAAGATGTTATTCATCTACATGAGATTTATGTAAGTTAATCAGTATTTAGACACAGATGCTACACGATTTGTTGGCATAGTCAAAAATAAATTATTATACATGTATTTTACAAAATGGTAATTTTATTCAGCGAACCAGCAACCAGGATCTCTCTCCTCTATGACAGGGAGGAAAAAGAGAGGCCCTGGAAAAAAGGTTGGAAAATAAATTCAAAATTGCACAATTTTTTATTCACTACAACCCAAACACCCAACCACCCCCTCCCCACCCCCCTCTCTGGCAATCCCACAAAATGTTGGCTCCTGAGGCCAAGGAAATTTTACAGGATGTCTTGTCCCAAGACAGGGCTGGAGACATGAAGCAGCCGCCATACAGATGGGTTGAACTTCTTTACTGGGAAATCCTCAGATAGCAAGTCTAAATGAAATACCGGTATTAGCTTATGGGTTCTTGCTAGGCTTCCTTGCCAAAAGGTTTTTTTCCTTTTACCAGTATTTTGTCATTCTTGTTCTTGTATTTGTTCTCAGTGGTAAATAAAATATATAAATAAATTGGCAAAATGTGACTTTTTCCTGGAAATTACTCTTTTTGTAACAAGAAAGTTGCTTTCGTTAAGAGATGCTGGAGTGGGGAATTGATGCTTTTTGTGTGCCAGAGAGGGGATGGGACATGGCAAATCCCGCAGGAGGAGAGAGTCAAGAGATGCTTATTAAAGTGCTACCATGATCAAATTTTCACCCCTTGCAATTTTAGGCGTTTCAAAGAGTATTTAAAGAAAGATTTAAAATGCCGTTTACCGTTTTCAAATATCTATTTTAGTTCCAGAGATATTTAAGCTTAAAAAAATCGTAAAATATGCAAGTTAGGGAACTGATGACGTCATCTACTCAACCCAATTTTTTGTCAAGTACAAAAATTAAGTTATCTCGATCATTTTTCTGCAGAGACCAGTGAAACTTGGCAGACTAATAGTTCCTCAGGTGACACACCTACAGCTGTAATAAAATTATGTTACCATGGCAACTCACTCTTTTTCAGTCCCCATCAATTTGTTTTTAATATTTCAGAATTTTTCAGTTCGGTAAAATTAAACCCAGGCAAGAGGTCTACCAAATCCATTGATATACTTGCTAGATCTCGCATGTAAAGCATTATTTACAAATATTAACGGAGAATGCCAGAATTGGCCAGAAAGGCCTTAAGCATTGGGGGGATCTGGAACCTAGTATGTTGCCATGGTAACCAAGTTGTCAAGTTCATATTGTGAAACACAACTAGCAGAGTAGTACTGCAAAGAATCAGAGACTTTCAATACAAATTGGCTGAGATATCACTTTATTCGTATTTAATCAGAATTTGGTTGAGTGTATGACGTCACTACTTTGCTAATTTGCATATTTTAAAAACTTGAATATCTCTGGAAAGAAAAGAGGTATTGGAAAACTGTAAACGGCATTTTTGTTCTCATATAGAGTACTTGTTAATATTTTAAAACGGTTGCGAAAGAAAACATGCGAATTTCATCATAGTAGCACTTTAAACCAGTTATTAGGCTGCACTTCTTTGGGATGATCCTGAGCAAGGTAAATGATCCAAAATCACTCAGATCATGGTGCATGGAAGGAGCTGATCAGTCCTTCCCAAAAGTGGATTAATCAGTTCTCTTGATGCACCATGATCCAAGCAGTGTGCGACAAATGCAGAATGCAGACCAGCAGACTTTCAGGTATAAATCACATTACCATTACCATAATTGAGAGCTGACGGTAAACAGACATTATTCAGGCCAACTGGAATGTTATTCAGGCTAACGAGAGGGCTATTCAGGCTAACCAGAGTGCCAGCTGTCTGCAGGCCTGCAGTCCTGCATTTGTCACACACCATGAACTGAGTGATCTTGGATCATTGACATCATTGATTCTGATCCAAATCATTTCAAAGGAAATGCACCTTCAGAGTCTAGCTCTCACAAAACAATCACAATAACATTACCTGGGAAAAGAGCTTTAAAGATCATGATGCTGATGTAACTGATGGCATGGCTTCTGAGTCAACTGAAGATTCTCTTCCAAAAGCTCCAAAATTGCTATCTAAAGCTAAGAGCAATCTGCTCCACTCAATTAGCTTTTTAATTGTTTTTAATTGTCTTTCTTGTCGTCTTATTTGCTCAGCAATTTTTTTATACTCCTCTTGGAGCCTAAAATGTGTTTCAACTTGTTCACTGCTCAGCCCAGGTGGAATCGTTATATTTTCTAGCCAGAGAAGGTCTTCATTTTGCTCGCCCTTATCTGATTCCATTTCAACATCGCTACAAGTACTGGTGCTTTGATTGTCCAGAATATCTATTAACTGATCACTAGGTGTTTGTAGAAGCCGAGTAAAGAGACGCGGGTTGAAAACGGTTCTCATATTTTCATTCTGGTTTTCTGCTGTGGTTCCATCTTGAAGGTCAGAAGGTTCCTCAAATGGGTCAACTGGAGACAATGCCCAGGTATTACGGGATTCAGGATCACTTCCACTTCTGGAAAGAATTCTTGTGAAGCGTTCTCTGTCGCGTTGGAGTGTTTCCGTTTGGTTTAAACAAACTTCGTCAAAGCTTACAACTGTCGCTGTACAAGAGACAGTTTCTGGTTTGGAGTTCCACTGATTGTACGAAACGTAGCATGAGCTTCGTAGCCAGACCCACGACTGCCCTTTAGTTAGATGTCGGTAGTAGCAAGTGGTGACTTTACCAACACGAATTAAAAATTTGTGATACTGAGCAATATTGAGAACGTCTTCAGGACAACAGTACTCGTAAACAGAAGTGCCCAGCACCTCAAACGGCAGAAATCCAATAACAGAAGGCGCTCTGTGATCGATGTAAACATATTTCCAATCCATTGTAAGACGATAAGAGAATTCCTTGTGAGAGCAGTCCGACGCTGTGACTATCTTGTTCGGCAGAGGGTGTCCAACCTTTCCAACAAAAACAAGGCACTGTGGCCTTTTCTCGTCGTCTGACTGGCGAATCACTGCAACATTACAACGCACCATTTGACACGAGCTTCGCGAATAAAAACGTCCACACTTAATCCGAAATACGAAAGGAAGATTATCATTGGCGAGCGCTTCGGTTGTATCGCCCCTTCGAGAAATGACAGCCAACTGCGACCAAATTTTCAAAGCGTCGTCTTCGTTGACGTAACTGAACAAACTCTTACCAATCAGTTCGTCACAAAGATAACCCAGCAGTGAGAGAACACTATCAGACGCGTATAATATATTCCCGTCATTTTCAATCGCAATTGTAAAAGAATCTAACGCATCTGATAAAATCAAATTGAATTCGGGATCTGTAGTGAATGAAGGCTGCCAGTTCACAGTACTGTTGTATCTACTGCTGCTCGCAAGAGATCTTTGTTGTGACTGATGCTTTCGTAAGTAGCTTAAAGCAAGCTCGAGCACAGCTGTTTTGTCCACTTTACGACCATCTTCAAGTGAAACAATTCCCGCTAGCTCCTGCACGAGTACATTGAACCGATCTCTTCTTCGTTTCTCGCTCAAATTTCGACTGGACCGTTTCAGCCGTTTGGTTTCGTTCGCCGCCTCAGTACCTCCAGTTCGCTGCGAGCCTTCTTCGTCGTCTTCCATGTTTTAAAAGTAAAACGAACTTATTTCCGAACACATTCAACATTTTTAGTTGGTCCTATTTGAAAACTTCTCAGATAACTCCAACGGAATCCATGCACGTGGACTTCGCCAGGGTGATTATCGCTGGGTTTTAGGTGACAAAAACGTGACTTTTATTGTTTGACCGGTAGGATGTCAGTCACTTTTCCACTGCACTGTTTTCGGTCGATTACAATGAGTAAAGTTGTTTTTATGGCTCACATGTAAAACAATATCAACATTGAAAGTGATTCATGAAGCCTTAATTATTGTAATGTAATTATTTTAGAATTTCCAGCTAGTTCAAAATATAGATCAATAAGCCTCCCCTCCCCTCAGTAATATAAACATTTCGTGATTTTGATTAACAAGGTTCACGTTGTAGGTCACGTTCACGAGCAACTTGATAGGTTAAAAAAATGTTTAGTTTACATTCAAAAACTCATTAATAATTCATAAAGAATACAAAAGAAATTAATGTTTAATAGGTGTTTTTATATCTGATAAAGACTAAACTTTACATCCAATTTTCTAGGCCAAAATAACTCAATATTAGTGCAAAAAAGAGTTGATCTTACATCAGACGATTTTGAAGCTGTTCAATAAATTCGCAGTTCGTGTTTTATCAAATGATGATTTATTAAACGTTACATAAAGGTTTAAAATTGATAATCTTTAATAACAGAGCTATAAATATTCCACGTTTCTTGAAGCCAACAAATTGCTAGAGGGGGCCTTTTTATTTATTCCACGTTTCTTGACGCCAACAAAATGCTAGAGTGGGCGTTTTTATAAGGGAAGGTTTACAATATTTGTTTCATTAGCATGAGCGTTTCAGTTTCTGATCGAGGTACAGAAATATTAATTCTGAATATTGAAAGAACGTGGCACGATTAACCTTAGCTATAAAGTTGAGCCTGGTGTATAAAATACTTTTTATCATGCAGGTTTAAATAAAGCCAAATTTTACAAAGAATGTATGTAATGGGCTCATCCGCGCTTTTGCCAACCAGAAATGTCACATGCTTGTTTCCTCAAACATGACACGCAAAGAGCTGAAAATCTCGCCGATTATTAAGTGTCACAAGCTCTTTAAAGCAGATGCCTTCGCCGTACAGAGTCCTATGCTAATAAGGCAAATGCATGTTAACAATGACGTCGGCAGGCTCGCCAAAGGATCCCAAAGGACCCAGGGCCTAGAGAAAAGGAGCGTAATGTTTCGCAATCACTACATATAAAACCCTTCCCAATGTAATTTCCCATTGTACCTGAAGAAGGCTGGTTTGGCCAGCCGAAATATAGTACACAAATTTAAAACCTTTCTACGTTGTATCGGTTTCTGCTTTTTTATAGTCTTCAGTAATGTTTCAGCATGAACAATTTTAGCTTTAGGGCATTTTAAAACTGCGTAAAGGAATCGATATTGAAGTGAAAAATGAAGGGTTATGCAATAAAAACAACAGAAAGGTTTCACAAAACCGAGTAAAACAGTGGTAGGGCCACTTTTGAAAACGGCTATATTTGGTAGCAGTGGATGTAAAGAACCCAGGAAAGAACGAGAAACGTTATGGACGTTAAGTCTTTGTTCTGTATATTTTGTGGCTCGCCATGCTCGTTTGGCTCCGCAGTGGATGTAAAGAACGAGAAAGTATTGATATTGATATACGCGTTGAGTTGATTTTAAAAATGTTATATATTACATGTTATTTCCATTGTTGCTTTAACATTTCCCTAGAAAAAAAAATTTTTCCCGCGCCACTTGTATCGCGTTGTTTTTATTTCTCTTTCAAAATTTTCTCTGTCAATATTTCACTTTTTTCTCTTTCAATATTTTACATCCAATGCCGAGCCAGATCAGCCAGCAAATACAACATATTCGATTCAGGCGAAGTTTTAATCCCTCTGCTTGCTATTGCTCAATTTCTTAAAGATTAAAAGGAGTCAAAAGCATTTGTTCATTGTCACCGCTGAAGTGAACAATTTGGGAAGTTCTGATATTTACGAAAAAATGGATTCAACAACAGCTTTGTGTGCACTTCAAAACAAGTAGGCTTGTTTAGAAAAGCAAACAAAACGAAAACACAACAAATTTGTAGTTTGCATGGGCAATTGTAAAGCTGATAGCTTATTGTGTTTCTAAACAAAACAGTACTCAAAAACAGCAACTGCCAAAATACGAATATAAACTAAAATACAAAATAAGCTTGAATACCTGATTGATGCCAGAGGAAATTGTTCGTGAAAACTGATTTGAGCTGCATCACTCATGGCCTTGAAAAGAATATGCAATTGAATCTTTAGACATAATCTTGCTGAAAACAGTGCCCACAATTGAATTTTAAAGTAAGCTGTGAGCCACAACCTGTATTTGATAAGTTATTTAGGATTCTCAGCGAAACTCATGGCCAGAACTTGAGCAAACAGTTTAGAGACTGTAATTGTGGCGCGAAAATTTTAAGCGGCTGCCATACATACATACATACATACATATACTTTATTTAAGTGTCGGGGTATTTAGCTAAAGATAGCTAATTGGGGACACTAACATAAATACATGCAAATGTAAAAATATAAAATACTAATATTATGTTAAATAGATATATAAATAGGAGTTAAGAATTTAATGCAGGTATAATACGCTGTGATATTGATATGCCCTTTGGGTGTACCACTGGTGAATGGGAAGTACGGAAAAACTGGAATTTGGAATGTAGAATGTGGAATATGGAATAAAGAACGGGAATTGGAAATTAAAAGTTTGAAGCAGGAATTAAAAAAAACCCTGAATCTTTTGTAGAACTATTATATGATTCTGTTTGTAAGACAGGAATTAAAGAAAATGGCCATAAACGATCGATGCCCTCATTGGTTACCAAGCTTTTCGGAAAGGACGATGCCATATCTTATAAAGTCAGATCCGAAACTAAATTGGTATTTCGACTCGTCGAGTCGTTGTTCCGGTTTGTTTCGTTGTGTACTGAGTTCGTCCCATCGACTTCACAGATCGTCTCGTCGTGAATTGGTCCTATTCGTTTCGTCGCCGACGAGTTCGTCTCGTCAACTCCCCAGATCGTCTCCTCGTGATTACACTTGTCGCCACCGAGTTCGTCTTGTCGACTCGTGAGGACCCATCACGCATCATTCCTCTTCGACTTGTCATGTCCTGCAGTGAGTGATTTGGCTGGTTAGAATGCGCTGGTACAGGAAGGTCATTTCTACCGTTGAATACATCCATGCGGTCTTCTCTGAAACGGTCTGCCATCCTGCGCCCAGCCTCTCCAATGTAAACAATCGATGGACATTTCTCACACGTTAAACAGTAAATCACGTTATCGGTGATGCAGGTATAATACGCTGTGATATTGATATGCCCTTTGGGTGTTGTAATTGTGCTAGATGAAATGACATGAGGACATGTACGGCAAACGGTCCTGTTGCAGGGGAAAGTTCTTGTTGGGTGGGTGGAAAGTTTCTGTAGAAGGCCGCTTCTGACTTACTTTAGTATCCTTCACGATGAAAGTACGACCAACAATATCTTACGAAAACCACCACTGATGACTTACTGATGGCTTTCAGGCGGGCCAAGAATCTAAAGTACTTCTTAGTTGCAGTATTGAAGGCAGGCCTGGCCAACCCAGGATACCGCAACAAGCAGGAGATGCGGTACATTTTCAAACAAGGAACTATGGCCCGGAGTTGTCTCAACCAAGACTTTACAATTGGGCACATGGGATAATTTAACGAACTTTATTATTCCACTATTGCGCCATTTTACCATATTAGGGCAAAAGAACGCGCAAAATATGTAACGTTATTATTCAACAAGCTCGCGCGATGCCCATATATGGTCAGAAAGCCATTGTTATCTGTAACAGATATCCTGCGTTATTAAAAACTAGCAATGGTATATTGCAATTCCTGAGATTTGATTGGCTAACAGGCAATGGTATATGAGCTCATATACCATTCACCACAAATTTCGTAGCCGATGCGCGTCAACGAAAACAGCTGGGGAGCTCAAATATTGCAATTCTTTTGGGCGTTTTTAATAAAACAATTATTCCACTTGCGCTTGTTGGATATGAGATCGTTATAGCCGACTCGGCGCTACGCGCCTCGTCGGCTATCTACCATCTCATATCCAACGCGCGCTCGTGGAATAATTGTTAAATATACGTAGATCGCCAAGCTTCGTCCGAAATCTTGCAAAAGCGCCGCACAACCACAGTTATTCTCGCTACAAAAAGCGTTTCGTTGACAATTTGTTGAATAATAAAACAATTATCCTGCTCAATCTTGCGGAATATCGTCTGATTTTAGCCAACTCGGCCTACGGCCTCGTCGGCCACGTATCGGGCGATATTTAGCGCAATTTCACAGGGTAATTGTTAATTATTACATAGAGGATATTACACGGTGGCGATAAGATATGGATTTTATGTTCGAGTGGCAGAAACGATATATTTTGTTGCCAAATTTAAAATCATATATTATGAGAAAATTTCACTACGAAATGAAGAAAGAGAGAACCCTGCTACCCTGCTATCTGTATGACAGAAACTGGGAAGAGAAACAACTTGTAAAAGTATTTGTAAAATCTAAACAAAAACAACCGGCTTGTTATTTGACACTTCGTTCAATTTGGGTTTTAAAAAGCGCGCGCTAAGAGCATATGAGTTCTGAGAACAAACTCGCGCCATTTCTTGTCTAATCGACCAGAAGTAAAACCAAAGCAAATTGTGACTCGCTAGCATACGGTTCTCGCGCTTTGCACCGGCTTCATGTATTTACTTGGATTTTTGATTGCTTCACTGGATTGTCTGTGCCCTTTGTGATTGGTCCGATCAGGGTATTTACTTTTAGGCCTTGTGCGATTTCTCGCGCTTGGCGCCGGTTACGTAAATTGCTTCGTGTTCTTTTGGCGGTTTTCACTTGGGTATCCAAAGTAATTCGCATTCGCATTGTTTTTGCATTGCTACGCTTAAACTCGAGCAACCTTCTCGTAGAATGAGAGGTAATACTGGCCCTTTCCCTGTCACGCAAAGCTACGTGACAGAGAGAGGGCCAGAACTGGACTAAAAAGAAGAAATTGGTAAATTCTTACGCTGTTCTATTTTTGTTCACCGACGTTTCGGCAACTGCTGCCTTCTTCAAGGTACAAAACTAAACCGTTAAATACACCTTATTCGATGGTTTAGCATATAATACGCGCGGATATTTTGCGAGTTGCGTAGTATTTTTCCGAGCCCCGAAGGGGCGAGGAAAAATACGAGCAATGAGCAAAATGTCCGCTCGTACTATATGTTAAACCATCGAATAAGTGATTTATTATTCCACTAAAAAATAAAGTTTTGTTCGGCCATTTTGTCGCTCCGCTTTCAGTCCATATTTTTGCCCTGTTCTACAGTTTATTATATGGCTACAATAGTACGCGCGCTCTGATTGGCTGATGAGCGGGCAAGATTTTCTTGTAATGACCGGGCATTATGAAAATTTTTCTTGCCTTAGCTTTTTATAACTTTTTAAGGGTCAAACACTTGTAAACACAGGTCAGTTTGTTTTGTGACAATTAAAGTGGTTAAATTTGCCCTAGATCTTGGCGTAATGAAGACAAAAATTGCCTCATTGTCAAAGAAACCGTTTCTTCTGGTTTGGATCGCATGACCTCGAATGACCTCTTGCGCGCGCAAGCGGATATTGAAAAACGTTTCCCTTTTTCAGCGCTAAAAAGGCCATATAATAAATAACTTATTAACCTCGTCCGTTCGGTCATTGCAGGGAAATCTCAGACCTCGGCCTTTATGTATTGACCTCGCTATCGCTCGGTCAATACATCAAGTATATGAGTCTAAAGTATATGGTATATGAGTCTAAAGAGATGATCGAGTTACTCCAATTTTTAGCACCTCCCTCCACCCCTGTAGAAAAAAACGTGCTCTCTAGCGTTATGTTTAATACGCTTTGATTTTTAAGAAGATACAAATGCAGTACTTATGTGAATATTTTCAAGCAACTTGATGTGCAAAGATGTTCCACTGCAAGTTGAAAAGCCTTTGTGCATATTGCCACCTTTGATACAAGTTTTGAAAACATACTGTATAAAGTTGAACTCATGTGTACTTTGCGCAAAATACGCCCACTCGCCCAGTGCTTCTAAACTAGCAATGCAACATTATCCAGCGAAAAAGTGTCAGAAAATGTTGCCCGTAGGCCACATGTCGATCTAGCCTCACTGAAATCCATGCTAAATATAAATCCAACCATTTTTACTACACGCAGAATATATTCCGTCCGATAATAAACCCTCCACTTCCCTGAAAACACAATCAAATAAAAGTGTTTTGCTAATGTTGGAGTATTACGCCTTCGTATTTGGTTGGTTGATCTGTAAGTTAAAGCAAAAACTATCTTGACCCAAGAGCCTGCTTTTCTTTTGGTCAGCAAGCGAAAGTCTGCGATTCACGGACTTCAGGGTTTATTCCACTTTAATCTGATTGGCTAACAGTCGAAAATGAGCACCTTGCGCACTCTCAAATAATCGGAGAGGGCTAAAGTCCACATTCTTGGTGCTGACCAAAAAAAAGAGTGCTTTGGGGACGACATTGAAAGGAGAATAATAAACATGTGTAGATGAACTTGGAGTTAAACAACAGTTTCTTTCTCCAGCGGCAGCATTCCTGGTCCATCATGTTGCAATAGTTCTTCACGTAATGATATTGTCTCAGTATTGTTGTTTCGTTGACTCCATTCATCGCTCTTATCCATCTTCCGCTTCCGGTCGCCCCAGGTCGAACACAGCTTGTTGATGCGCAGTTGTCCTGAGGCCGAGTCTCTTTTGAACAATCTGAAGAACCGACAGCAGAATAAATAGGAAAAGAATCGAATGTAGCCACGCCGGAAGTGCTTGGTCAGCGTACCATAAGCGATTGGATTCAAACAACTGTGGAAATACAGGAGTGACGGAGAGAAGCTGAACAGGATAAATACAAGACTTTTGTTATCTTCCAAAGCAAAGTCATGAAGAAGCCAGGCGAGCTGGGCAGGTAGCATACAAATGGCGAATAAAATCACAATGGTTGCTAGTGTTTTAATCACTTGCATGTTCTCTCGCCTTCTCTCTTGATTAGCCATGTGATCCGGGACCTGGTGTCTCCCTTGACGCACCAAATCGAGGCCGATACGTACATATGCGACAGCAATAATGGTCAGCGGAAGCATAAATTGTAGCACGAAGAGACTGGCGGTGTAAGCTTGTCGGTATGCGAAAGAAGGCCATACTTCTGTACAGCCTTGTGGCTCCGCCAGTTTTGGTTTTGTCACCAGCAGCAATGGAATAACGAGAACAAGGCCAAGTAGCCAAATTCCTAAGATCCAAAGAAATACGTAGCGATGGCTCATTTCTGGCTTAAAAGGATTCAGGATAACATGGCATCGAAAGACAGCCATTGATGTGAGAGTGAATATGCTCAGGTTCACTGTGACAGTCATTAAAGGCCAAATTAAACGGCAAAATAAATCGTACTGAATGTCTGCAAACATCATGTAGACGTTCGTGGGAAGGCAGACAAACAGGTACACAAGGTCACTAATGGCCAGATTGAGAATAAAAATATCATTTGCTGTTCGGCGGTGTCGTCTCGCTGCTACAATGATTATAACGAGCAAGTTTCCAAGAAGTCCCAGTATAAAAGCCACGGCATAGAAAGCCGGCTTCACTTTGTCTTCTAGTTCTATAGACTCGGTGGGTTCTGTGATGTTTGACATAGCAAGGTGTCGACAGGAAAGAAACGAAAAGGACCCTCTTGTAAAACGCTTAACTTGGAACAATTTACCACTGCACACTTTCCGCCAGGTCGTTGAAGAATGTAACTAACCAGCTTTTGAACTAAATCTTATCGGCAAGAGTTGAGCAATGTCTTCTTTCGGTTTCGAGTAAAACTGAACGTCCTCGTAGTCTGTACTGGAGAACTGGCTGTCGATAATCCTGGCTGGTGAGAAGTTTTATATATTTATTTCAGTCCAAGTTATGCCAAATATGTACATCAAGTTTATCCGCACGTCAGCACTCTATCTGCTATCTTAAAACACACCACAAGGTCATCTGGTTAATTCTGAAAGAAATAATGTTATCATGTCCTTGTAAATAGAGTTTATTTACAGGAGATTTGTAATAACAATAAACTATTAAAGGCATTATAATAGGTTTTAGGGCCGCCCTTGACTATAACCACAAAGAGGCAAATCTCAATGACGAATTGGCGTAGTATCACCGAGTTGAAGATCTTTATTTGGTCTAAAGTGGATTTTCGCATTCTAGACTTTAAAGAAATCAGGTTCATTTGAATATCTGCTCGGTGGACATGAGTCGGAATTCACTATAATAACAAGAAATAAGTTTTCGTTAGTGATAAAAAGGAAACAACATTGTTTTTGTAACATACGATAGTGATCGGGTCTGATCGCATTTCGGAGGAATCTTCAGTTACTACAATGCTACTGAAACAGCGTACAAATTACTGAAACCGCCGCAACCTCGGTTATTTCAATGCAATCTAATCAAAACATTTGGAAATCCAATAGTTCATCTTATCTTTGTTTTTCGGAAAATCAACTTTCAGCCCTTGTATAGTAAAAAGTTTCATTGAGACAAGACTAAAAGCTAAAAATTTTACGAGATAAGATTTTGATGTCTACTTCGCTGCCATTTCTTTGTACAGTCTTAAAGAATCCGACAACAAAATCAGTTCTGTACTTTTTATGCCATGATTTCCTCATTGTTGTCATGTATGTCGCACGAACGTTCGACGACGCATAGTAAATTGAACTTTTTCCGAATATTTGTGAAGAAACTCATTAAAGGCCTTTACAAACGTATATAAAACAAACTCAATAGCAAATGCCCAGTCTATAACTCCGTGTTAATTCTCTGGCACTCGACGGACAATATTTTTGGCGTTGTGCAAGCATCGACAGCATTGATTAAAAGCGCAATTCTCTACTGAGAGATTGGCTGGGAAAGATTTTTGTGTTAATATCATACTTTTATCCGTATTTCATCAAGGATGAAAGAGTTTTTCGTTCTCCGCAAATAATTCAAGGAGCAAAAGGTTGTTGCCTGTAGTTTTAGATAAGTGAGGCATATTTACGGAGAGTCTGGGCGAGGTAAACTGACGAATGACAAACTGCATACTGATATATGTGGCATTTCTGATACCGCTTTTAATTCAGACAGTGAGAAACCGGCTGATTAAGCCCCAGAGGCAAGACTATGAGTCTTCTGTCAAAACCCCGCCACTTTGTCAAATAACTGAAACGCCTCACATCCAATAAATAATCCTAGACAACTGTTCGTCTCATTTTTATCAGTTCAGTCGCGGCGAGCGCGCGAGGAAATTTCTCCGCGCTAGGAGATGCGAGCGTTTTGCCCGGTCTGCTGCTAACGGAAACAAACTTTTTAATCGTGCGGAATAGTGCAAAGCTGGCTTCTATAGCCTTTTAGCTCATCGCAGAATTACAGATGATACAGCTACCCATTAACGTACAGCTCAGAATGTACCTTAAAGCTCAGTCTTCTTCGACAGACCAATCGTCTCATGATTCTAGTTCGGCAAACGAACCTTTTATAACTTTTTTTAGAGAACAATGCTTCGACGTCCATTGTAGCAACACTTTTAGCCAGGATGTTCAACCGAAGACCGACTGCCACAGGGAAGGTTATTTGCCACTTCACAACTGAGGAACTGAAAGCTTCTTTTGTTTTTCCAAGCCGTAGTTATATAAATGCGAGAAGTTAAAAGTAAGCATGCAAACAAAGCTACTGGTTCAGTAATAAATTATTACGAAATCAGTTACCTGAAAACTGATAACTCTTCGTCTCTGTAACAGTTGATCGCGTTTTCCAGCATTAGCATCACTGAATTAATGCGCAGACTGGAAAAGCTATTAAGCCCCAAAAGCAGTGCGTTTTTTAATAAACTTAGAAAAGGGGTCAGCATGAAAACTGTAAATGAATTTCTGTCACGCATGCGACATGTGGTGTTAACTCAGCAGTAAAGTTAAGTATATATTCAGCTTTTTGGAAGAGTTTTCATAAACGACCTAAAATACCAACTTGTTTACTAACATTGGACCTTTTAAAGGGAAATAGTTTAGTCTAAAAATCTGAAAGAAGGCAGCTGCATGTACTCTGCATGGCTGTAAAAGTGTAATCTCCTTTTAAACGACAGCTCTTTTCTTCCGTTCTTATTTTGATTTTTGAAAAAAAAATTACATTATTTTTTCTATAATCTTGAAGTTTTTATATCCTGAAAATATTGTTTTAATTTTGCTGTAAATTGCAACCTCTTTTTAGGCCCAAGTTTGTAATATCTTAAAAATATCCACAGCCTTGAATACTGAGCTACATTTTCCAGTTGAATGTTTGCCCTGAGAATTAAGTTATTCATCCGCACACTATGCCCATTAATGTAATCATGCATTGTCTTGGTACTCACTGGTAGATGCAGTTATATCCCGTTGATAACTCGATTGCGTTGAATAGAAAAGCGGCCATGTTGTAGTATTTTTCTGAATTTGTTGTTACGTATTGTAGACAGATATATCATAGTTTATAATAGTGACTTCTGACAAAAACTGTTTCTTCTTGCGAGGAAAGCGACCGCTAGTCTGCTTACTTCTTTAAACTCATTCTACCTTTCTTTACTTGACTTTAAAATTTAAAACAATATTGTCGTCAAACAAGCCAGTAAAGAAAACGTCCTGAAAAGCCGGGATCAAAATCAATACTTACTGAATGTACAGTCCATTGCAGTGAAACTATACCATAGTACGTTTTCAAGTCATGTGGATCTGGATTTGAACGGGATAGTAGCACATCCACGGATTGGGCCAAAAATAGCACGGATGGGCGCATTTGCGAACCCCTATTCACCATCCTCCTTAGCTTAGAAACCAACGTGATCGATATTAAAGCTAGTTCTATCGTCAAGCCTTTCTGAATCTCCCAGTTACCTAACTACCACGAGGGTGGATTTTGTTGCAGTTTAGCCGAAACGTTTCAACATGCAATAAAATTAAAATTGATGTTTACTTAGAGTACGGGGCAAAGTCTCCATTGATGTCGCGTAATACATTCTTCCTTTGAAGGCTGTAGCAAAAATACACACCTTACATCGAAGTACGTCTCGCATATTCCCTTTCTGAGCTACACGTAAACCAAGCCGACATGAGCAGTCTCGAACATGCTTGTGCGCCTTCTATAATTTTCCCAAGTGTTTACACAATTTTGCTTTTTGTTAGCTTTCAATCCTGAAATTAATTCATTGTTTGATTTACTTGATAAACTTGCTGTACATATTTTGCCAGCTGTAGGTTCCATTAAACAGTACTTAAACATCTCGTGGAGTAAATGGTTCAAAAAGTGCTATTAAGTATCCTTAGCGGATATTGATGACCTGTTATTCAATTCACTGTGTGTCTGACATGATAATTTCACCGGAAAGCAAACTTAAGTAAATCCACCACTTTGTCGCCTTGTCATTTTAAAAGCCCTTTCTAATAAACCCACCCCCATCGTAGACTGAAGAGAAATTAATAAATTATTCAATTAAAGTCTTATTCTTAAGAACACAGGTGGTGTCAATTGAGCAAAGCAGCTCCATGTTTGAAATAGTAGCTGATAAAGGCCCGTATTATCAAAATATCTTTTCTTCCCGGATTCAGATGCTCTGGTTACTTCTTGAGAATAGATTTTATTAAAAAATTAATAAAAATATAATACTGGGAATTTGACATCACGTTTGACTAGGCGCGGCCACTCTTTTATAACACCCTCCTCAATGTGGTGGTGGATAAATATGTTCCGCTGGCTCTGTGCCGCGGGCTTCAAAGCAGTCTTGGCTGTTATCCACATGCAACTGATAAGAAAATTAATGTGTTGAAAACTACATTAATAATTCCATCGGCCTTAATTTTGAGTACACCTTGAAGACATCAGAAATGTTGAAGATTCTGAAACACTGTGAAACATGCAACATCTAGTCTAGTCAACTAAAAGGTTAAGTTCCATCACGTTGTATATATTAGTTTTATAGTCATTTTGTTAAAAGTCTTTAAAAGTGTGGTGGGAATCAGACACATATCCTTGGGACCTACGCTTCTCTAAAGATACACGCGTTTTTTTCTTATTTAGAGAAGTTTCTAAAATGTTCTTGATCTGCTGGCACAATTGATGCTTTAAGTAGCAATCACCAGATTAAAACGTATGGTTTCCAGATGAAACCTTAAAGAAATGCCGACCTTTTAAACACTACAGAAATGACTGCGTTTTTAGCGACGTGGTTTCATTTCACTGATGAAAACAACAGTATTTTCACCGGTAACATATGGTGGTCATTGAAACACGGAAAAAGCATAGTCTTTTCCTCAGCTTGTCCATCATATCGTATTACTGTATTCTCGTCTCAGCACAGTCTCCTGTTATTCTAAAAATAACTATCATTATTCTCATTCAATAAAAACGTACTTACAATATTCCAGAGTGTGGTTGCATGTAGCATCACAAATATTGAATTATTAGGACTTTTTTTTTTTTCCAAAATATCGCGTCAGCTTTCACATAGCATTCTAAAGACAGAGCTCTGTTTGGGAGTCATTAAGTGATATGTCAAGTATGGAAATACGCGACTCGCTGCCGCTGACTGGAGAAAGTTCCCCGGAATCAAGGTTTTTTAAGCACGCTTAGAGCAGCAGGGAAGGTATTCATTCCTTCCACCGCCACGCAAGTGTGTTTGACGTTAATTGAGAAATGTAGTTTTTTCCCATTCCAAGCCCATTATTATTATTTCTGGAGAGCAGAATTATTATACTAAACTTAAGGAATATTCTAGAACGATGTTTTTCCTTACCAAAACCGGTAATGAAACAGCAGGGAATCGATCGAAGATTTAGTGCCGTCGCGAAAAGTGCTTCAACATATAAACAAAAGAACTGAGTTGCTGATTTTACAATGAATCGCGCTAAAAATGCCAATATTGCCACGTTGCTATATACTTAAACGTTGGACTTTTTTCCGTCATGTTTTGTAAGATACTGCCTGACAACTGACTTTTCAGTTCATTTAAAAAAATATATTTGAAATCACTCCAGTTTTTTCAAAAGATGTCTCAAGGGAAGATTATTTTTTATGAATGTTGAAAATATATTTGCCTTTGTTAGTCTTAGTCAACCAAAGCAATTCTCTGTCTGTTATGTCTACAGTTACAATAAATCTGCTCAAAAGAGTATCGAAAGAGCAGAAGTTTCCCTTCGATATTGCAGTCAGTAGGCAGTGGTTTTTCAAATATCTCGAAAAAATGCAACACGAAATGAATAAAGCAAAATAAACCTTTCGTAATTTTACCCTTTAAGAGGTCGCCACATTCTTGTATTTTTAAATAGTTTTTTTTCATCTTTTTTTTTTTCGTTTTCATCGTTAAGCAGCAGCGTGACGGCGAACAACAGTTTTCGTGTAAACACTGTTTCGTTTTCAATGCGGTTTTGAGGTCATGATGATATCATGTCGATTTGAAATGGCCGGCGTCGTCCATACTGAGTTTCGATGAGTTGATAAACGCAAGTACAGTCATGATTCTGAATTAAATTACAACGTCCTTTGTGAAATTTTTGCAATAATTTAGAACGAGTCCTGTTTTCGGCTTCGAGCCAATCTTCTTGTCATATTTCTAAGTATAAAGTTAGTATAAATAAGCAGCGAGACTCGCGACGCTACTCCGCAATGTTTGGTGAAAACGAATACTCCTTTTGTAGCGATATTACGCTTCCTAATAAGAACACTGTTGGTGGCCTTTTGTCTAAAACAAAAATATTATTTTAAACGAATCGAAATTGCCTCATTTCCTCTAGGACCAAAATGAAAATATCAAAAAACCCTCTTGACTCTAGTTGAGCAACCGAGGAAATCGCTGTCATCAAGATGCCATTTATCGGCGGGGTAACCTACTCCCTCGTTCATCTTTATTGAATTGTAAGACCCATTGTGCCTGTCGTGAAAAAAGACCTAAAACATAATAGCCTTAATCAAAACAAAAACTATCTTAAATCCACCTTGAATTCAGTGCGGATAAAATAAACCTACATCACATCACTCAAGCCTGGATTTATTTAGCATTTATCTTTGATATTTCCTTCTTTCCTGTTAATAACGAACTATCAATATTTGTTTTATGCCTGCTACGCATCATATACTCGCTTCATTTCTAACTCGGTTTCAGATTTGACAAGGGTAGACTTTCTTTCTGGTAGAAAATTGTGGGAGTAACTTGCGTACAATGTTTGTTGTCGATTCAACTGGATATGTCAAAAGAGAACTTCAAGTGTGTCATGAATCACCATCGGTTACTAGCACATCAGCTTCTTAAACATCAGCAAATATTTGTATTTCAGTCGTGAAAAACTGGATATTTTTATACTTTCTTCTTAATAATAAAACTTTTATAATGTAATCGCGATAACTTTATTGCCTTTATCGTAATCAAGCTTACATAACAGAAGATAATACACTACTGAACTGCGGGACTTTGCAAGCCATTATTTTGCGAGTTTGCACGCGCACATTCTCGATTACGCACATTTTGTCATGATTTTCATATTACCAGTTACACCTCATTACGAAAACTGTTCTTTTTCAAACATTTCTCAGCGTTTACATACACAGTCTTAGATAGTTCAGTACTCTGAGTTCATCGAAAGTCAATCCCGCAAGCGTCACTTTTAAAAGCCAACCGGTCATCAAAACCCACCTCAAATGTGTTAGGTAGGCCATTTATTTTTAACTCGAATGAACAAAAAAAGATAAGATAAATAATACTAATACTAATAACAACAACAGCTAAGATCTACTAAAAACCTGTTCTGCTAGTCGATTGTCCTTCTGTCTTGCCATTGTTGCACATTTTGTCTTTTCGAATAAATGAAAACAAAACCCATACACTTTAAGTGTCGTTTGGATTTCCCCACTCTACTCCAGAGAGTGACACCACGAATGTCTAATTATTTTCACAGTTTCCATTTTTCCGGCATGGCGTAGGTGAGCAGGTGACTAATTACTCAGCTTGAAAAAAGATTTAAGATGTTCAATAATAAATGGCAAAACACACTGAAAAAGGGATGTCCTGTGAACACCAATGGGCTTTTTATAAACCTGTCAACATTAATCACCGCTTCAAAACATCTCCATGTCATTACTGTTTTGCGACGTTCGCTTTTTGAAAGTATCTACACCTTTTCCGCCCAAAATTATGTCAATAACAAAATTGTGGAAATTTCGCATATTGTCTTTAAAAAACACTTTAATTGATAGCTGTCGATGGTAGCGATCTATCGTGTTATAAAACTGATGTAAATTGAAAAAAAGATTCTGCCATCCGACAATGTTCAATTGTTATCACCTCATCGCACGGATAATGATTTGCGGTGTTTTTAAGTAGTAAACGAAATTTATTTTTAACAGGATCAAATAATACTGGTCGTATGCAAATCCCTTGTGCAGACAAAGTCCTTAAACGAGATTATTGTCATGTAAGTTTTCCTGGGCGGCGTTCTACTCGCGTCCATTGTTGACTCGAGCGAATTGACTATGGTTGTAAAGCAAACTTAAATGGTTTCAAGTGGAAGCTTCATAAATAATGAAGCATTCATAGGCCTTCACGCCTATTGTACTTAAGTGGCTCTAAGCGATTGAAAATCCGGTTCGTTAAATTTTGGTATTGTCCCCAAGTGACATCAGCACGAAGGTAATAACGAGAAAATTGCGATTGAAATTTTACGACCTATCGAATATCGCTGCACATTCTGTGGTTTTCAACCAACGGAAACCATAGAACTATCAAAGACTGTATTGTTGACAGTATTGTGGTTAGAATTTATTTCTCTGGGATTAGTGAGAACCCAGAATGATATCGTTTTTGTGGTATATAGGAGATATGAATAAAGATGAGCTAGTTTTGTGACTGTTTACGAAAAAATTACATCTTGTTTAGCCATCGAAATGGTTTGACATGGCTAGAATTTATTCGTCGAACAAATCAGTTTCCGCATTTTCTATTTGGCAAATACTGCATGTTTTACTTCGGCGCCATTACATTTACTAAATCCTTTTGCTGATGCAGTAAAAGCATCGAATTCAGGATCATTTGGCGAGTTTCTTAATTTTTGTTGTCCTAATCGAATACAATATGCCGTTTTAAAAACTTACCCGACTCTCGAAGGCGCTGTTTTTCAGTTCGAAGAAATGAGATTTCCATCCACGATGGGGACTGACGCTGAGATGTGTTTTGACTGCACCGGACAAGTGTTTTCACAGTAATTAAAATGAATTCTCTTGTCTGTAATGCACCTTTAAGTGTCAAGAGCATGAATATTTAACAAATATCTGTTTCTCATTTTCAATTATTCTGATTATTTGAAATAGAGATTACTCATGCTGAAGAGCCGCATATTTCATCAAAATCGGATCTATTTCATACTAGCTGGGGTGCTCTTAATGAATTCGTTGACATTGAAGTTGGCAGGACTATATCACGACCTGACCTACACAATCATAATAATTGAAGTGAAAAACGAATGGTGTTTCTTGTTACTTACAAACAACTTTCAATTGAAAAATATTTGGGTTTTTGACTATATTTCATTAAGAGGCTTTATCTTAGAAGGTTAAGCTGGTAGGTTTTCCTTCCGTCTCTCTTTTTCTTTAATCCATAACACCCACTAAACCCCAAATTTTTTTTTAATTCGCAAAGGCCTAAAAACTATTAGGCAAAGTGTTCTTGGGTTACTGGGAAATAGACTGAATGATCGCTAATTAAAGTTGAGGTAATTTTCCGGTTATGTCACTTAATGGGATAAATACTGGAATCCATATGAAGAAAAACAAACAGTCGAGCCGCGCTGAACCTCAATCTGCTCAAACATTGCGAATGCTTGTGGGCTTGCGAGATAACGAACATCAAATCTAGGCTGTAAAACGACTTACCTCTAAAGCTGACTGTAATACGTCACCCAGACTGTTTCCTTAGCAGGGTTTCCAGAAAAAGACGACTGAAATATAAACAGCTGCGCCCAAGAAGGAAAGTGATCCGCAAATACTGATTGAAAACACTTTGGAATCTTTTGTCTTAGCAAGTTCTTAAGCTATCAATCTCTTGTCTGTTTGCTTTTCTTATTTACCATATTGCTTTCAATTTTCGCATGAAAAAGATCCGAAAGAGAGTAATTACAGCAAAACAAACATTCATGTAATGAGGTGGATAAGAGTTTTCTTTTATTACGCGGGAGAAGAAAGAAAAAGACAGTTTCCATGTAATCCCGTCAAGGTGCCGCAAGGAAGCCGGATTTTAAATTAAACATTTTGTCAGAAAAATATATTAAAACACGTTTTTTACCATAACTATGACAGAATGTTTAGACAATTGCTACTGAAACATTTATGGTAAATTGATTAGAATGGTTAGCTCAGATTACTTTCGCCGGAGAGGAAGGTTTTTCGTTGAATATCAGTAAATCAGTGTATTAACCCAATTCTGATCAGGATTAAGATATTGTTTGTCGAGGAGACAGTTTTCTGCTGGCTACGACGCAAGGTGCTAAAAGAATTAAAGGTATAATTTCATTTGTGGTGTAAACAGGCTTAAACGATAAAAAGTAATATACATTCGGAAATTTTAAAAGTCAAACGCCTTGAATGATTATTCAGCGTCAACTCATTACATTGCTACATCATGTTAAAAAGAAAAGTTGGAAGGAAGGTCAACTCAAGAACTTCATCAGACATTTCGCCTCAGGATAGCTTCTCGCATTGAGCAAATTTGTAATTTTGTGAGACGCCAAAAAGCGACAAAAATCCAACCAAAACATTTTACTTAAAACATCCTTTAACTGGTTTCAAAGCAAGAAACAGACACCATACAGACCATAATAGTGTCGAAATTATGAGAAGTGAATCCTTTTATTTTTTTCCGTGACTTCGTTGAAATTGATCATTCAATCGCACTCTATTTTGTAAACTTTTTAGAATAAAAATAACACTGTATGAGTGCATATGTTTAGTCATAAGATTTGTCCGTTTGAATCTTTAATTTAAAGCACTCTTTCTCATTATATTGAGCATTTGGGTTGTTTTTAAAACAGAACTCGATGTCTGCGCATGTGTCTGCGATAGCAATACGTAAAACAAGAGTATTAAAACTAAGTGCAAGCGAAAGGTCTTCATTCACTCATGCAGTTCAATTCCAGGTTCAGGAACTGATAGACCCGAATGCGTGGGAACCAAAGCCGAACGGAAATGAAAATGTAATGAAGGGAAAGAATATTTGCATGGTCTTGCGCTTGTGTCGTGTTTAAACACTGTTAATACTAGCACAAACAGGAGGTACAGTTGAGTGTCGTCCGCCATATTGAAAAATCACTTCAAGTATAAATAAAATCCGTTCGATTTTGGCCAGCTGTAGGCTCCAAGAAATTTCATTTTATTATATAAACTAGACTGAATTACCAGGATTTCCCTTGCTGAGAAAAACCATATCAACATGTGAAGATATCGATTTCACGTTTGCTGACGAGTTTGCCATGTTCCAATGCTGAATGAACCAAAGTTTACCAATATTAAGTCGAACCATCTTCGGATCTTCCTCGGCAATCATCGGAAATCTTCGAAATTTTCGGCAGAATTTGGAAAATGTTCGGAAACATTCGTATGACCAGCGGACAACATTTTGAAAATCTTCGGAAATCTTCGGAAAATCGTCTAAAACCTCGTTATTAGAAGGTTTATAAAATAAACAAAATGATACATGGGCGCTTGAAGATATGAAATTTCTCTTCTCGTGTTCAAATCGATGTCGGGTTGAACACTCGAAGATAAATTGCATATCTCCGCGCAACCATGTATTATCCTCTATTACTCCAACTGTAAAACCGTAAATACAGACTAGAAATGAAACCACGTATCCGAAATAAGAAAAATTCGGACGTTTAATTAAAAAATGCTGAAAGACTGGTAAATTATATAATTTTCAAGGCAGTATCAGCACTTCAAATTCTGTATAAACTTCAAACTGTCATCAACATCTCGTAGCTCAGTGGTTAGAGCGCCCAACCGGACTCTGGGAGGCCATGGGTTCGATTCCCGTCGGGGATTCAGATTTTATCTTTGTCCCAAGCTCGTGACAAATGAACATATCAACAGCAAACAGTTGCTTTCAATCAGCACGATGCTTCTAAAGTTAGACACACAAATAAAAAGGTCTGGTTTGAGCCCTTTATGCTAGACGCTTTCCTCTCTCTCTATGCCTTAGCTTTCTCCACCATTCAGGACTATAAATGGCCCGGATACCCTGACAGATGCTGTGCGGGAGGGGGTGGGGAGTTGGGGGAGGGGAAGCCTGCGATGGACTAGCGTCCCATCCAGGGTTAGGGAAAATATTGGCCCGATAAGCCACCTACTTAGTCTAGTATCTTGAAGACAGAATACAACTGCATTGCACACCTCAGCACATTCTCAGTCGTCCGCTTCAACAGATTGAAATGACCATATTACTGTTGGGTTCAATCGGCAAGGCAGATGCACTTTTCTTTCACTGGCCTCTCACGCGTCGTGACAATTTAACATTCTCTATTTTGACCTTAAATGGCAAAGTACATGGATTCAACTGAATCGCCAGATACCTATATAAATACATTTATAAAAAAATAAATCCCATTTTTAGTGAGCTTACCCAGGGAGTTGCTTGAATTCCCTATTTTCACCCTCTCCTAAAAGAACTAAGCGTTTGTATTTTACTCAAAACCTTGGCTAAGACTTTCCAAAATCGACCAATTCTGGTTTCCAACCATCAGTGATGTTGCGCTGTATTGTCAAATATTTTTCACAGTTTTGAACAGGTCGTGCCACGCTTTTTAATAACACGTTGTCACTTTTTTAATAACACGACTTTCGCCAATCTATGTAATAACACCTTATTGAAGTTTGTAATAAACGGAGCTGTCGCACATTGTCACATTTGTGAATGACTTTTTTTTATTTCCATAGATGCTTCTTATAAAGATGCTACTTAAAAAGGGTTTTCCGCCTTTCCTGTTAAATATTAGAGACAGAATAAGTTATTAATAACGTAACATCAATAAAGAAGTCGGCATTTCCCGTGGGTTGGGGACACACTCTATATGACGCTGATAGGAATGTACCTAGTATTTTGCGAAAAATAATAATTATTTTAAGCGCCTGATAAAACTATAAAGTCCAGACGTTTCGAGGCTTCTGCCTTTTCATCAGTGGATTGTACAGGAACTGATAGGAATGCCCGTCGTAGCTTTTAGTGGTAGGAAATCATGATTTATGGGCGTTTAAAAATTCCCGACCTTACTAATCGAACCTAATCGAACATTCGATTGTCCTTCTACACACGACACAACGTAGTTAATGCAAATTTGACAAGAGACTTTCCTTTTTTCATCCTCTGCTTCGTCACGTGCTAATCTCGCTGAGCCTGCATGATCAGGTTTGTTCCATTTGAAAAAAGGATTGTTGTACTCTCCGAAAAGTTCACTGATTTTTCTTTCTTTTAGAAAACCTCACCCAAGTAAAAGAATATTTTTCACCTGTCGCTTGGGGATAGTGATATATTCACCGCGTGGGATTCGTTCCGGTTACGCCCTCGG
The DNA here is from genome assembly GCA_963693305.1 of Meandrina meandrites. Taxonomy (NCBI): domain Eukaryota; kingdom Metazoa; phylum Cnidaria; class Anthozoa; order Scleractinia; family Meandrinidae; genus Meandrina; species Meandrina meandrites. The sequence goes on along the minus strand of OY855912.1, from coordinate 19,870,465 downwards.
GATTCGAATTCGTCCAGGGTGAATATGTCGCATACCCCCTCGCGAATAACCATACATACAACTGGGTGTGGAGAGACACCGTGAGAGTAAATTGTCTTGTCAAGAACAAAACAAAATGAATCCCAATGGGACTCGAACCTGGACCGCTAGATCCTTAGTTTAATTTAAGAAGGCACAAGCCACAGGCGAGCATTTTCTTCATATCTCAAGTGTTCTCAAATTACCGGAGTGTTTTACGATATTTTAATACATGGATTTGGCTTCTTTATATACTTTATGATATGGATTTAATGCACTAAAACAATAACCATTATTCATATAATTCAAACTGTATTATACTGGCCGATAGAACAATAGCCTTTGGACATGTTAGTAACACTTTCATATTTATAGACCACGATATCGCACAAGTTAGTACTCTTAAAAGGGAAAACTATTCTAGAGGTTCGGCTCAAGTCTGAAATTGTCGGCTTTTGAATGCCTCCTTACATAACTTTCTAAAACAATTAGCTTCTCAACCTCACTTTCTATGAACGGTAGTTTTATTCGCAGTATAGAAACATGTCGACTTGTATACCGTTCGCTTGCACTCTAGTACGCGACCTTCGTTTTATAAGTTACTCTCTTTTCCGACTCTTTCTGATGAACTAAGCAGTTAAAATATCAACAGACTGAGTGGTTGATAACGACAAATTTAAGTCATACAAAGTTACGTTGTGACTTTAGTGTACTTGGCTATCAGCCAATATAAAGATGGATTACATTAGTGACAGGTATTGCAAACTGCCACAATACAGCCACCTGCATATAGTGCTTGTGAAAGCGGTGTCAATGTATAAAGGCTTTGATCTGCCTCAAAGGAAGCTCAACAGGAAATGTCAAAGGCTCGAGGCATGCTTCACATCAAAGGTGCAATCAAATTTGGCGGCACCTTTGACAATATCTCTAACTGCTGTACAAGGGAATTTTAAGGCGGAAATTTCGTTCAATGTTTTAAGAGTGCAACATGCTTTCCGTAAACAAATTTTTAAGCAGTAAAAAGCTCAAACGCCCTTGGAAAGTTGAAAGGACAGAATAACGACTGTGAGCAGCGAGAAAATTGGTTGGCTTTTCTTTTCTTTTCATATTTATAATTTCTTTATGTTTTGTCCTCAATTACCAACAATGTTAAATACCCCCAGACACTTAGGGCGCGTTCGTTTGGGATCAATCCGGAATAAGAATAATTGGACTAATGCAAGTTAGCGTTCGTTTGGCTGCTCTTCCTATTCTGGAATACTTGGATTTCCATTCCGACTGATTCTGCTGCCAGAGCAGAATAGCCGGAATATATTCCAGAATATATTCTTATTCCAGAATATTCCCAAACCAACGCGCCCTTAAATAAAGGTTTTGTTGTTCTTGTTGTTTAAGATAGCAAAAACTGTTGCGGCCCTTTTAACACAAATAAAAATCGTACTGATTACCAACTGGCAAGGTTTGTTTTCTACTTTTCTTGCCCTAAATTGAGCTGAGGTTGCCTATTTTACGGCAAATTGTGCCCATAAAAAAGTTATTAGTATATATGCACACTTCCGTTCGTTAAGTTTCACAAGGAAACAAAATGAAGTTACGTCTTACCTTAAGATTACTATATAGTGACTTAACGAATCAAAGATATTTTCAAGTCTGATTCAAGGTTCAAATGCGCAAATGAATGTTTGAAGAAAAGTGTAATGCAAAAGTATTCAATAATAGTGGACAACGAGGTCAAAACAAAACTTTGAAATTATACTAAAAAGACCTGGCGATGAGCAGATGAGTAGAAAATCTACTTCACCCGTCTATTTTTACTCCAAAGCAAGTTCCGAACAGATAGAATCCGTAGATTCCCATTCCTAGAGGTTTTAATAAACACTAAGATAAACCAGTGAAGTCCATTTCAATCCACTGCTCAATTATGCAGGTGCTCATAGTCAGTACTCGCAACTTGGTTGGAGAAAGCCAATGTGAGAGTAAAGTGTCTTAAACAAGAACTGAATACCCCATGGGAGTATTAATATGTGACAAAAAAAAGTATATTCTTCTTTACTAGTGTTCAGATGTAAGCATAAGAAGCTATTACAAACTGAAATCTTTACCTGTTTTTCTTCACCAGTTGCACGTCTCAATTTTCAACTCGACTGAGAATTCGACGCAGGAGAAACAGAGTTCATTTATCGCCAGTCTGCTCTTCAGTGCTCGTCAAGTCATTGCCACTGAGAAAAGTAATCTTCCGTATCTTTGCCTTGTTTCGGAAACCTGTTTGTCTCGCTTTTGCATCCGGCGAAATTTATGAATGTCCAAAAGACGGTTTTCCTGGTAAAATACAACCATTCATGTGGACACATTTATGAAAATGGAAAATTTAACAACGAATTAATAGATCGAAAGATATCTGTTTTGGGTGATAAATTGAAAATGGTCACCCTTGGCAACAAACCACGTCGTAGATCATTTACAGTTTCCTTTTTCAGTGAAGAATCGCTTCAAGATGATTGATTTCGTTCCTCGATTGTTGTCTTTTCTGAGAATAAAGTATAAAGTATCTTATTGCACAATATCGTCTGGTTGGTGATTCTAGAAAAAAAAATCACATTAGATTGCTTTATGAAAAACGCGTTGTGAAGTTCATTACCTCAAGCCAACTAATATTAATGAAGATTTTCGGCGAACTTTAGTTGAATTCATCAGACGTATATCTCTATTCTCTGCTACAGAATCACCATGAAATTTTAAAGACCTTGAAAAAATTGCGCTAGAAAAGATTTGCTGGTGGTGTCTTTATTGCTTCACTCCAAGGGGTATAAAACTTCTCACCGATGCTCAAATGAAAAACGTCAAAATTATGAATAGTTACCTTACTGTACTACTAGCTGTGAAGAAATACGTTTAATAACAGTTTGCTGATTTAAATTTCACTGAACGACGGTCTGAAGTGTTGAGACAAGAAAGTACTAAAGAAACATTTAAGAAGAAAGCTTTGAAAAGTGGCTCCCCTTCGTAATATGCGTTTTCCGACGAATTTCTCAGCTCAATTAATTAAGGACTACGATACACCGTGGAAGCATATTTTGGATAATTTTAGTAACATTTATCTATTTATATTTCATCGATTGCTACCATATCAATTCTGATTGGTATTTCACTCCATAAAGTATCTTAGTTGCCTTTTTAAAGTTTCGACAGACAGGAGAAAAAATGGCACAGCAGGAATTTTCAAACCCCTCGACACCGTATGTAAAAAAAAACAAAAAACAAAACAAAAACATAACTGCTTTTAAACTTTTTTCGTTGATGATTACAAAAATAAAAGGCCGACTGCCTCAACTTACTCAACAAGCCGAGTTTCTGCGGTTACTAAATAAAAGGCAGAGTACAAAATCAGTTCACTTTGTCAGCGTGGTTGTGAAAATTCGTTGACTTGAAAGTGTTTTGTTACAGTTGAAAGATGCGGGATTTGAATAATTTTAGAGGGAGTTGATTGAGGATGTAAAAAAGTAAACACAACGCCATGCACCACTATAGGTCACTATAAACGGACACTTAATTTTGTTGGCTTCAGTATGCAAGATATTCTCGAGTGACGGTATCAAGTCGGTCGACAAATTGTAATAATAAGTTCGAGAACTTTTTTCGCTATTATTACAAGAAGATTTACATAAAATGTGCGTGAAACATGAGCTGTCGAAAACAAGATGACTTTTATGCTTCCGACATTAATAAAAATCCACTTTGAAGCCATTAAAATTATCTAAGGGTATAGCTATATTTGACCGGATGACAAAAACGATAAATCATTTAAAAAGCATGTCGCGGAAGTAGTATTTTCATACATTATTCACTGATGATAACTTATCTAAGCACAAAAGTTGTATATTTGCTATATTCGTTAAAAGCCGAGTATCTACTTTTAGTTCGTACCACTTATACATTCAAACTGTATCCTTTAAAGTGAAGGTTTTTAATTTATGTTTCATATCAATTTCCGTCATCAACTGAACTACAAGAACGTCATTAAATATAGAACGGGATTCTTATTTCACATTTAAAATGCGGCATCTACGTCTTTTACTGTTTGGTCCTAAACTTGGGTTCTATAAATTCTTGGAATTTTAGAACTTTGTATTAAATGAAATTTAGGTTACCTTATCAGAAGGTTCCAAGTAAAACATTTTCTAAGGACATACTTACGAGTTAATATTCTTCACTGCTGGTTATTAAAAAAAGCTTTCGGCACCAAAACTTGTGTACTTTCAATGCACTTAGTTGGATTTCTCTCCTGCACAATGCTACTTACAGCTTTTAATATATTAGTAGAGTTCCACCAATTAAATTACTTGTGACTCACATGAATAAGCCCAAACATCGGTCAGCAACGTAATGAATATTCTAATAAGTCATATCCATTACTTATCGGATAGGAACCGCATGGCACCCGCGCAAATAGGAATAAAAACTAAAAAATATATATTTATAATATCCATTACTTACTTGTGAGAGATATATTGCCGAGTCAATACCAAACATTGCGTGGTCGGAGATCTAAATATAGAGTTGGCAGAAGACGATTTCGCGGTACAACGGTACATATAAAGCGGAAAATGCATTAGAAACGATAAGAAGCGTGTATATCTTTCTCACTCAATACTGCTTTCCTTAAAACGCACCGACGACGTGGTGACCTCATAATCACCCATCATGCAAAGTGGAAACAAATTTGCCGGTGCGCGGGAAATTTGAAACTAAATAACCAAAAAGACTGTAATACCTTTATAAGATAAATACGATAAATGGTGTCGCGGTAGTTTACATTGTGGCCTTGTTTAAAATCTCGTCTGGTGGGAAGACGACGAGTTTGGCTATTTACAAAGCAAGGAGGAGTTGATTTCGGTGCACAAATCCATCCAGTGGCAGGAAGGAGGATTTGCACCCGGGACCTCCGGATTACAAGTCCAGCACCCTAACCACTAGGCCACACCGCCTCTACATATTCAAGATTTTCGGACTGTGAGAAACACTCTATAAGATTCATGGGTCCCTACTTCCTTCATCTCAATCATGAGAAGAAGAGACATAGCATCTTTACTTGAGGATAACTGTGAAAACTGTCCCTTATGTTTATCTGGACCTGATTATAACTTATTTACTTTTTAACATATACTTATTTATTTCCACATTTTTAATTTCTTTTTTTGTTGTGTCCCCAGTGAGCAGCAATGCTAAATGCCCCAAGACACGTTTAATAAAGGTTTTTCTTGCTGTTGTTGTTGTTATATACTGAAAACACTGACAAAATTCCCAGTATTCAAACCAGATAAAAAATTATCGACTTCAAACCTCTAAAAGAGTTTTACACCAACAGCAACTTATGATCTGAAACAAAATTGCTTTTTAAGATTCCCTTTAATCAAAATTTTGTTTTTCTGCCTCAGGCAAGGGGGCGCAAATTCAAGGCTCTTACCAAGAAAACCGTCAGTTGTTTTGAAACAGTGGCACACCTGCCGCTCACTATCGTCACTACTTGGTCTTCTTGCACGTGGAAGACAAATATAAATTTGCGGGGATGGTAGTGGGGCACGAGACAGCTTCGAATGGGTCAAATCTCAGAAAGGGATATGCATCTTCGTCCTAATGTAGTATATGGTTACGCTTTTAAAAAGTACTGATTTAGAACTGTCCGTTGTCGACTTAAGTGACAAATTATCACCATCCCGAGGCAAATCTTTAACAGCAAATGTTCTAGGGTGGGGATAGGCTCATACTGCGTGACGAACCAAAAGGACGTTTGCGAAGGAGGCTAGGGTGGGGACAACAATCCGTCAAAAAAACCGACAAATGCCCGGGATTGATAAAAGCGTTTGAAATTGACGGAGCCTTACGCTGAGTTACAGCATTTTCATTCTAAACTGGAGCGCTGTCGGTTGCCAAAAAAAAACTTGGGAGAAAGACAAAAAAAAAAAAAAACGCAAGAAATTAAACAAAGAAGTGGTTGCATGATGCTAAGTGTGTAGTATTTAATCTCTACTGTTCCTCGGTAGGTCTGTCGATATGTGACTGAAAGCCATACCATCTTCAGTACTTTTCAGTTAAACATCTTCGGAGAAACTAAGCAACAATTATACCCTATAGCTAAAACCTTAGAAATATTAATACTGAATATAACTCACCATAAACACACCGTCACGACCTTTTCTTCCACGGTTCCGATGTCGTTTAAGTAATTATAAGTGAACGCGTCTGGAAAGTTTTAAATGGGAATTCGAAAGTCAAACAAGGAAAGTAAAAACGAAATTTTTCCATTTACGATGCGCGACTGTTGATGAAGTCAACGTCTCCAGCCAAGCGCACAACACACAATACATAATATTGAAACTTGTTTTTTTTAAAGACCACATTTTCCTGAATATTAAAAACGTCTCAAACTAATTGATAACACAACAGGTTAAACAATGGAAATGCTTATATTTACGGTGGTTTGGACACCTGTTGTTAAGTGACATACCTTTTGGCGGTATATTTCATAGTGACTTCTTAATGAACTACATATCTCAGGATCCCACAAAAAGAAGGATAAACAAAAATATGAGACCAGAAGGAAAGAAAAAAAAAAGGCATCAGAAAGGCCTTCGAGGCAACTGAAGAGCCGTTTTGCATTTATATACAGAAATTAAAAGTGCGTTTTTCTACCCTAATTAAAAGGTAAAGATATAAGTAATTATCCGCGATAACACCAACAACAATTTCGAATTCTTATCGGAGTCTGAAAAAATGAATTTCAAAGTTCACAAGCTATAGACAAAATCTCACGTGTAGCCACTTTGTAAAATCGTCTTTGAACAATTTAGTGGTTTTCGAAGTTTAGTGTTATTAGAAAAGGTTTCTTTTGATAACATATTTAAAGCAGTAACACAAAGCCGTAAATAATTTTGGTACATAATTTTGTCCAATAACTACTGAGAGTCTTTTATCTTAATTTCACCGCGGCGTGCACTATAATGCAATGGGACTTGACTCCTACAGTTTTTCACATCAGCTAATTTGTATTATAGATTCCGATAAACTCTTGTATTTCTTTATAAATTTTACCTCCGTTGCCATACAATGTATTCCGTAAAGCTCACACCTCAGGTTTAGCGTGCATGATCGTGGATATGCAAAATAACAATTTTTGGTAGACGAAATAAGCTCTCTTGATGAACATGTCTTGCTCTTAGAGTTAGAGCAAATGCCAGCAACAGATATTGTATAGATAACAAAAAAACTCACTCGAATGATCTCTAAGATCACAACAAAATAAAATTGTGTTCGAGTTTCCCTGACTCGCAGTTCTGTATTAAAGCAAGTGTGTTACTGCTAGAAATGCTTTTGCCTAAAATCCCTATCTTAAAAATGCCCCTTTCTATTTAGCCTATTGCAGGCGTTCGGTTAGTTGCGGAGCAGCGCGAGCAAAACTAAGAGGAGGGGTGTGAGGGAGAATGCACTCGCCGTTCTTTTTCGCGCTGCAACGAACGTCTAGAACAGGCTATTTTGTATTCTTTTTCTGATTGCTCGTAAAATCGCCCGAAGGAAGACTCCACAGCTCGTTGACTCCTAATTTGGCGCTTTTCTCTTGTTCGCTAATGATTGACAAATGAAGACTCTTCCGATCCTTATAACGTAATATCAGAAACCCATAAGGGTTGAAACGTGTAACTCCCTATGATTCGCATTGTACAAAGCGTTTGAACATTCGTTTTCATTAACTACCATATTTGGAAAATCACGAGAAAAAATTCAACCAATCAAAATTGCAATATCTGGATTAAATTCACAGCGCGCGCTAGCTCGCGCTGAATGGCGTAATCTTGTTTTTGAACAATTTGGGTTGAATGAAGTTAAATTTGGTTAAATTCTTCTGTTTCGTCGTCATTCAGTAGTCTGGAGAACTTCACTTGATACTCTAATGAATTTGTTTAGTTTCTGTGAGTAATTTACGGCGTTTTGGTCGGAATTCAAGTGACTTATCGCAAAACCGAAAATTTTGTTGCGTGTGTCGTTGCGTGTGTAAATCATTCGCGTACAAACTCTTTGCGTTGCCAAATATGGTACTTGGCAAACTGAATATTCGAACGCTCTGAACGCGCGTTACACGTTTCAACTCCTTATGAGTTTCTGGTAATATCATATTCCAGTGTGACAACGCGTTTAACTTCTTTCCGCAAACATTACGGTATGCATTGTTATGCATTTACGAAAAATATGATAGTTATGCAATGCTGTTAGTTGTTGTTGGCAATCCCTCGTAACGAGTAAGAATAATACTGTTAGTGATACACCGTGAAATAACCCACAAGAAAAACCCTTCCAGTATTTTGACTTATCGTGAAAGCTGTTGACTCGATATTCTGTTTTGTGTTTTCTGTACCACCAGCTTTAAAAAAGTATTCCATATAACAAGGCTGTTTTCTTTCTTATTACTATATGACGTTCTAGGCTACCATCACGGAATAGGCTTATTAGAGAAGTGAGACTGAAATTAACACTTTCCCTGATATTGAACTACAACATATCAATTATTAATTATTTATTTATTTGACTTCTTTAATAGTTGTCTTTATAAGCCAATGACAAAGATAGAGCCATGAATATAGTATTTTCGTTAATAAATGCAGTTTGACTTATAAGTTATCAAGCGGAGCTATAACCAAAATTGTTAGAACTAGCTGCAGAATCATATTAACTGAAATCCCTGTCCCTTCCTGATACATTCTCAGTGCAGGAAACAAAGAGCCAGTTAGGAGTCTACTAGAAGCTCACCAGACTGGTTGTCTAACTCCAGGTTCGGTAGCATAAAGCATTGTAGCCCGTGAATATCGGTGGATAAAACGTAGCCGGGTTACCGCCAATATTTTCTTGATTTACTTGGTAGAAAAGGGAGTCGTTGTCTTTCCCAAGAAGGCAATCCTCACGAGGGCAAAGGTTAGGGCCCAAAAACCAATGCGTAACAGGGGCTTTTGTAAGATGAGCGGGAGATGCCCTGTTACCTTCAGGGATCTTTTTATATCAAGTGGACAAAAACATCATCAAGGAACATGGTGTTTAATAGCGATCTTGACTCTCTCGCGCACGGGCATAACTCAAAGTTGTTGGCGAAGCTCCGCCGCGCACCTAAGCGGAGTCCTGTACTTAAGAAAATTTGCCGTATTGTACTGTAATATATTGTATTGTAACAAGCACTGTACTTGTTGTCTGTAAGTAATATATTGTAAATTATGGTTCTGATGTCAACGTACACGCCCGTACAGACTCTAGGGGAAGGAGAGGTGAGTTCTAAGGCAAAATTTGTTGCGCCGTGTTCACTTTGTGAGTTGAATAAAGTGCGCAGAAAAATGAGCGAGACAGAACTTTCTTCCGAAATATTTTTCGCAAAATCTCCTCTAAAGTGACTTGTATTTCGTGAAATTGTGAGAAACGAAAAAGTTCTACGGAAAGATCCGAAATACTTGTGTTATATAAGTTATATTCCTTGTGCAAGTCATGAAGTAGTTTTTCTCGGGTTTTCACTTGTTTATACGACTCTGCGGCGGCTGCCATTATCAAGAATACAAAATGATTGTGTTGAAAGAAAGCTAAGCACGCGAAGTAAAGGACATGCATGACCCAAATGTAAGGCAACAAGCGTTAATAATGAATGGCTAAGTCTAATTTTTCGACTAAAATATGTTTTCAGTGTGAACGACATTCATCGTATCGGCCGGTTTTCTGATCTTCCCGTGAATTTTTCGTCGTAAGATAGTTAAATCATGAACGGTTTAATATTGCTATTATTTGGGCCGCTTATTTATCAGAATGGAAACAATATTGTAATGTCCAGTAATTAAAAAAAAAAAAGATAATTGGGGAGCTCCGCTTCCGCTTTTAGGTTTGCCTAAATCGGCATATTAGAAAAAGGACAATTGTCCATATACTACACGAGTTGTAGCCAACAATTCAACAACTCAATTCAGCCACCAAAAGAGAACTATTAAGACATGGGCTAAACACAGATAATGCATCAGTCAATTCCAGCAGTGCCCATCCCCCCCCCCCGGGCACTAAACTGCGGGGCATTTCCTAATGTTGCCCGTCCCGAGGGTGGGGCATTTGCGTACCTCGGGTTGACCCCCGGGCATTTGACACGTGGTTTCGAAACCGTGGAGTGAGTCGCATATTCGTGATGGAGGCGTTTATAGGCCAAGACGTGGACTACGTTGCAGATTAGCTAGTCCATGAAGGACTAGAGAAGCTCGTGGATGTTCGTGGATGTTTTTAAAGGTATATTTTCTCAATTTTAGATATTTCTTCATTGCTAAGAAGCAACAACTTGTATAATATTCTTATATCACCTATCGAGAAATTGAAAACAATCAACCAGGGAGAGGGGCATTTGCCCGGTTCCTTCATCCCCACCCCGGGGAATTTGCCAATTTTTTTTTTTTAAAAATGCTAATGCCCGGGGGTTAGGCCGGGGGGCGGGGATGGGCACTGCTGGAATTGACTGATGCATAACATCTGTATATACTGTGGCGAATCTGACTCCATAAACCACACCTTCATCAGCTGCACGACAACACGAACTTGTGTAGACCAAGTTGTCAACTGGTTTAACAGATATAATGGGACCTCCTTTAATCCGACTACAGAAGAAATGCTTTTCGCTACTTTCAAAGATTCGACTAACCAAGGGCTAGCGAGAGGTTTCAGAGGCATTCGCGATGCCACTGAGAGTTGCTAATGAACCGTATCTACGCTCCTTTCAGTATAAGGTTTTAAATTCAATTTTATATACAAATGAATTACTTTGCAAAATAGGCTGTGTTTCAAATCCAAACTGTTCCTTCTGCCAACAGACTATAGAAACAATACCTCATATCCTATTTGACTGCTCCTTTGCGATATCGTTTTGGAAAGAAGTCTACGGACAAATCCTAAATAAACTTAAAAGTTGCGAAAGCCTCACGCCAGAATACCGAGACATTATATTAGGGCTTTCAAAGGAGAAGATGGATCTACTAAATTATATACTTATTTTAGGAAAATGGTACTTGTGGACGTGCCGTTGCAATAGAATAAAACCATGTTTGAGCCACTTCAAAAGAATTTTGATAAATAAATATCAAACTGAAAGATATATCTCTTTTAAATTAAACAACTCAAATTTGTTCAAGAGAAAAGGGAAAATGCTTGAGGGAATAAATCTTGTATAGTTATTAGGTCCATGGTTATTTACTTACTTAGTGCAATAGTTTATTTTAATGTTCATCTTACAATTTACCTTATGTAAGTAAATGATTATAGAAAAAGAAAAAAAAAGAATTGTAAACTATAATTTCAATTGTATTATAGACTTTGTAAATGTAGTGTTGCTAATAAAGTGTAAAAACAAAAAATATACATATATGTTTTTAAGTAGCTCCAAAAAAAAGAGGATTAAATCACACCCTCCTTTTTATGAAATATCGTTTGTATTCTAGTAAATTAAATAATAATAGTCTCATTATATCGGAATTCAAAAACAAAATTTCTGTTAAGTACAAGATTGAAAACCTATATACTTCGATATAGTATCTATGCCTCTATCCTTCTATATAGTACAAGGTCGAAACCTATATCCTTCGAATATACTTTAAAGTGCTCCTCCTAAAAGTACTTAAGTAATTAAAATTAATAGTAACAATAGTATGTATAGTGATTGATAAATGATAATATTGTAATACCGTTTTGTTTTGTTTTATTTTTTGAGTAGTGTACTCTTTTAAGACTTATAACGTGGAAAAAGGAACAAAAGTATTGTAAATAGTGTTAACCGTCGTTTTTTTAATGCAAAGCGCTTTATGTAATCCTACTGTACTGTAAATAATGTAGTAATGCTATGTAAGTAATTAATGGTCAGTAATTGTACTGTAAATAATGTAACTGTATCGTAAGTAACGAAAGTAATTGTATTGTCATGCAAGTAACTGTATGTTTAGTAGTTTAAGTAGAATTATAATTGTGTTGTAAGTAATGCCTTTTTGCACCAATGTTTTCAAGTACGTGACGAAAAGAAACTAATTTATACTAAAAGTAAAAGTGAAACGAGATGAATTAAATTGTAAATGTTCAGTGTTCCTGTCATTCCCAGTGAGATGTCAAAACACTTCTACTGACACTGTACTGAGAAAAATAGTGCCGAGATGACACTGAAACGTCGTTACATTTTTCACTATTTTTTTTAGTTAACTGCATTTCTAAGTTTAATGCGACATATTGTGCCTTTTACAAGTTTCGAAGAAACAAGTAGTGGGAATATCGTCACATGCTTCAAAAGGCAATGTTCTGACGAGAGAGATGGTGATTATGAAGTCCTTGCGTTATGCATTGTTTAAATGGATTCATTAAAGCGAGTGCAGTGAACGCAGACGTTTACGGTGGTTGTTTCTCTCCAGCGAAAACGAATTGCTTTTCCCACTCGCTAAAAGTCCTTAAAGTTAAGCGAGTCGGCAAACTTCAATGCAATTCTCATTAAATTTCAGCGAGTCGGCAATTAATTTCCGACAATCATTCATTTAGCAAGGCTGAGTGTCAAGGCGGAAACAAGCTTGCCAGACTTGCCACGGCGAAAGAGACAATGAATAATTTTCCGTTTCTTGACTCAGTCTTCTGGACCTTCTGCAAATGACCCAAGAGCAAGCCCTGGAAGGCGAGTTTCCTTCCTTTCAACATTGAAATGCAAAGCATTCAGCTAACGTTAGAAATCATTTCCTTTGGTTTCCATTCCTTATTCCTTGCTTCTGCAATCAGCACAACCAGGACTTAACGCATAAACGCAGTAATGAAAAGAAGAAGGACGCACCTGCGAGCTTTGTCTGCATCTTCCGCCATTATTCAAAAATTAAAAATTAGATTAACAGAAGGATCACATTGATTCTTCCATTCGCGCATAACCACAATTCCTTGCGCCTTTGATCTTGCCACCGACCACAATTCCTTGCATTTTGTGAAAAATAGCGATTGCAGGCCCCAAAAACATAATAAAGTAGTCCTTTTGCCGATTAGAGAGCTGCCTCGTTCGTTCGCTTCAGGCTCACTCGCTGCGGCAGCAATTATTAAAAAAATATGGCCAAGCAATAAATTTTGAATTCGCTTATTGTAGCTTATTAGTCGGTTAGAACTCACTCGCTGATATTTTGCTTGCAAAAGGCGATGAAAAATTTGGTCAAGAGGGTTTGTAACTTTGTAGTCTGTAAGAGAGTTTTGTGCTTCAGATCTCAAACATGTAGCTGACGTATATAAACGTTGAGAAAAGAGTTTATGTACGAGGTAAAAAGTCATTCAGCATATTTGAAGGTCGTGCAGACTAGTCTGGCTGCAGCATTCTTTACGGGGGTCTTTACGTTTTGAAGCTTTTGAAGTGTTCGTTTTGGGATGCCAAACAGAAGAGAATTGAAATGATTTTGATCATATGAGATGTCAAATGGCAGATGCGTAAGAAATTTTCTTTTCTTTCCAAATGTTTCCAGGTTTCGAAGTTGACAAAAACGTTGGTTTGCACCACCCTGTTCTGCAGTGGCTTGTTTTTCCATCAAAAAGGAACATAGGCGAATCGAACACAACACCAATATGGTGCTTACATATGATATTTATTTGTCCCGGCAAATGTCAGCCTGGAGGTCCTTCAGTTAATTAATTCACGATTTCTTATATGTGTGGTTTTATTGTGATTCAACTCTCTGAGCTACTGCAGGGACAAGGCTATAATAAAGGGAAATGTAATTTCTTAAATCTTTAAAATGTAAAAATATACAAATGTAGTTAATGGCGAGCAAATAAAGATTACATATAAACATACGGTGGATGATAATTATTTATAATGAAGAAAATTTTAAAAATAATAAAATAAAATAAAAATAAATAAGATAAAATGAAATAAGAACATACTGATGATATAAATATAACTAGACGTATTTCGATTTATCTTTTATTTGGACGACAAAAAATATTAAAAGGGATTGTATTTTACCTATGACTGTTGTTGAATTCTAACAGTGCGATTTTAAACAATACTGAAAGGGTGTTGTTATGACTGAATATTTATATTTAATGCCTGAGAAAAATCCCTCGTGTTTCAAGCTGTTAAACCAAACTCGAGAAACACTAGAAACGGATATGAACAACACAGATTATCCTTAACACTTTAACGACTTAGCGAGGATATCATAAACAGCATTCAATATTGTCAATGTCTTGGCAACGGCAATTGTGTTCACAAGAATTCAGAAAGCAGGTGTAAAATTTCCATATACACTTTGTATTAGTCTAGATATCGGACAAAAGGAAATTTCTTCCTCTGCTCTCTCTCTGTTGAAGTCTTTTCTCGTCTATTTCTTCACGTCATTTTGTTTTATGCTATTCAATTTTGTTTAATATTATAATAACGCAACTGTTTGAACGTTATTATTTTTCAACTAAATATCAATATGTGTTTTAATCTGAATGGTTTTCTTTTCTATTTTAAGAAATGTCAATTACTCAATGCGCTAGAAAAGTTCTTGTGTGAACATGTTAGGTTCGCTGAAGAAATCGAAGCGAAAAAATTAATTTAATATACGGACGGGGTTGTATACAATATTGGTCGTTTTTTTAGTTGAATTATTTCTACCTACCTTAGTATTCGTGAAGTAAATGTGCCATTGTTTACTGCAGATGGCGTCTGGACTCAAGTTCTCAAAACCTGCTGAAAATGAAGTATGACTGGTTTTATATGGCTAAATTTCACTTCACTCGAGTTCAAAGAAACAAATTTTGAAAATGCTACGCTTTCAAATGATCGCATGATCGTACCCGGACTTTCTGGTAAACAATCTGACCAGCTAAAATGCGAACAGTGATATAAGAAAGGGTATATATGGAATACGCTGAAAGTGCGGTCTTTCTATCATTTGTCAATGTTGACATTTCGAGTTAGGTGATTGAATTGAAATGGTCACTTGAGGACAAAACAATGACTTTCATTATCCTTTATAAAAACCGATTCGTGATTATTCGGCTCATTTTTCATTGTATACTGTCGCGTTTTTATTATTTGGGAGTGAATATAATTAATTATCATATTACTAATATTTTAAAGCCACAAGCATTACTGCATTAGAAAACACAATTCCTATCAACTACATTTCCAAATGCAATTGTTTAGCATAGCAGGTAGACCGTCACTGTCGTGGATAGCATTATGCTTAATGAAACGTTTTGTAGCATGTCCGTTATATGCTGTTTGTAAGAGTAATTTTGAAATCTGCAATTAAAAAAATGAAACATTGATCGAGTTTTCGACATAAAAGGATGCACTCTTTTAAAATATAGCGTTTATGGGCTTTTCTATTCAGTGGGAGAGGGACCTTAGCAAGAGATGTAATGTATCTCCTTATTTAGTCATGACATGTACTTTTGCCGCTATTACGTCATCTAAAAGTTGTGTTTACGAGAAGCAGGTTTAGACAAATAATGCTCGAAAATTTGAGCATTATGCTTTTGAGTGTCACCCTAAAAAAAATTATGCTGGTGTCAGAGCATTATGCCTAACTGATGCTGGAGAAATGTAAACCCTTTCCTGCCCCTGCCAAAACAAATTACCTTTTTTGACCCAGAACTAGTAATCATGGTTGGTTTGCTGAGCCAGCGAGCCCAGGCTTTATGATGTAACTAGCCCTCTAAAACAGTAACCAAGCCTTGAATAGTGAAAGAAAGCAGCTGAAAACCAAATTGTTGATATTTTTCTAATTCCTTTCACTGAGATCAATGAAAGACAAATTGTGTAGCTTTAAGCTCAAAAAATTGTCCATCATGCCGACATAATGCTAACATTATACCCCAAATCATGTCTCCATAATGTGTCTAACCCTAACCCTATAATACGTTCGTTCGTTGGTTATATGTACATGTCATTGGCTACACTGGGAATGCAACCGTTTTGTACACAGGTACAGACTGGGTGATGGGATTAAAAAGGTGAATATCTATCGAGGCCATTGCCAAAAGAGTGAAAAGCAAAATTTGACTTCAAGGAGTTAGTTTATCTTCTCAGATTTTCTGGCCCCTTAATACGCCACAGAAACTCACAGTCGGCTTTCGTGGAGGTTATGAAATCTCACGTTCATCACAGTTCCACCATCTCTTATGAGGTGTTCGTGGGTTTGGCACCCCATGTGGGGTTATAATATCTGACACAATAACCCAGTTTTCAAAGCTTTATTTCAGTGAATCATTCTTAATGACAGCACAAGATGTATATACAGCAATTAGAAGAGCTAAATCCCTTGAAATCGAGTACAATGAATCTTGATTACAAAATAAAGCTCACTGCCCGGCTACAAGTAAGAAGTAAGTATAATCCTTCGTCTTACTTTTCAAATCCAAACGCAATAACATGGTTCCCTCCCCAAAATTTTTATTGTACTGAATTATTTTCAATGAAAGGGTATAAAAAATGTAAATTCTTCCAAATGTTCTTGGTTACAAAGAAAGTAGCCTTACTTCTTACAAAGTAAGAAGTGAGTTAAGCGTGAATATCTTCGTCTTACTTTTCAAATCCAAAGACCTCTATTTCACTTGCAGCAAAGGCCGAATTTCCACACAGAAACGTGGTGGCATTTTGACCTTCTGGACAGCGATAGGAGTTGTTAAGATTTGTTTGGCAGCTATTTTGAGAATTAGGTGTGTTGGAGATCAACAGATCGTAGCGACCACTGGACCCAGTGCTTCCAAATACCGGGCCGTAGCCACTGCTACAGTACACTGCAGATTTTTCTTTGCCTTGAATCAAAGGCATCTTTGTGTGTTTTGAACCACTCGAATTGACCAGGCTAAACAGGAAGGAGTTTGGTGCTGTCTTGAAACCTCCAGATGTAGCTGATGAAAGAAACAAACGATAGGTAGGAATATTCCTGTTAATAAGAGGAAGATTTGATTTGAATTCAAATTTTAGCTTTATGCAGACTATGCATTTTGAAGAGAAAATTCAAAATAATTTGGGGTGAGGCAAACGGGAAGAATTTTTTATAGAGTACAAAACGCATGGATAATTCATTTGTTTTCCTTCCAGTTTGCCGATTGAAATCCACACTGCACAGCACTGACAACGGGCTCAGTTGTTTACCTCTAGCACCACCGAGAAAATTTTCAATGGTAAAGATTGATGGCCAAATGCATTTATGTCTGAAGGTTTCAGTTACTGTCAGTTTCCAGTCTGCTGGTTCCAAAATCACCGAGGAGGGTTACACGCACAATTTTATCGCTTGAGTATCTTAAGGAGAAGGAGATGAAAAAAACACTTTTCGGGTTTCTTACATCTAGTCACCAAATGTATAATGTGTGTTTTATCAAATCATGATCATGTTCAAACACCGTGAAGAGAGTTAAAAATACGACGCGCAGCAGAATATTTTTTATGAACTCCGAGGTGTTTGGACATGTGATGAAACACTGTCTCGATTACTTGATATATCTTCTCAATCGAAACTAAAACTACGGAGAAAATGGAGAAA
Source organism: Meandrina meandrites (assembly GCA_963693305.1). Classification (NCBI taxonomy): domain Eukaryota; kingdom Metazoa; phylum Cnidaria; class Anthozoa; order Scleractinia; family Meandrinidae; genus Meandrina; species Meandrina meandrites. The sequence continues at coordinate 19,852,904 of OY855912.1, read as the reverse complement.
CAAAATCGTAATAATCTATGCTCATTAGGTCAGATTTCCAAGCCACCGTCACGGTTCTGAATTCCGTTGTTTTAACTATAGATGTGTTATTAATGAGCTTGAGAACTTACATTGCCAGTTTTGTTCCGTATAGCCTCCAAACACGTAGTTTCCACTCCTAACCACTGTCACGGTCGGTCCATTGTTATCACAACAAGTGTGGAAGTTGGCAGCAGTCCAGCCATTGCTAGTAGCTCGGTATAGCAAGACACAGTTGAGCAGGGCATTCAGTGTAAGTGTGTTCTCCACTCGCAGCCACTTGATCAAGGTTTGGCGTTGCGCTAATGACAGTATTGAAGACCCTCTAAATGGTGGATTCAGTTCAACTTGAATTCCTTCAACTCGATAGAACTCAGCTTCAGTTAGCAACTCTGTTCGAACGATCTTGTCGTCAGGTACAACAAGCTGCCCCGTGCGAAGGTAATTCAGGATATACCGGAAGTGCGTTCCATCGCGATCGATGAAGTAACATCCATCTTCTGCAGGCTTGGTGTCAAATCTTCCTGAAAACATGGCGTGTAACATCGAACCTGGTGGAAAGAAAAACATGCAGGTAAGCAAATATTCGTCTTTGCCATTGTAGAGGGTACATAGACTCCGACCTGTAATTGTTTGACGAGAAACACGTACCTGGGTCTTTTTTCATGGTTTCCAGACTAGTTGAAAACAGCTGGCCGCCGACGTTAAGTTTTAATGTTTTTGAGAAGTGAACGTGTTCGAGCTTCTTTGCCACCTCGTCAAAAGCTTCTCTTTCCTGGCACAATTTGTTTGTCTCGCGTTTCAGAATGGCGAAGAGGTCTTTGACGTGTTTGTTCGCTTCGTCAAGTGCTTGGTCTTGATCGCTCTGCAGTTCTTCCTCTGACTTGCGAGATTTTGATGACATGTTTTTTCTTGGCAAAGAATCACCTTAATATAGCCTCCCTGATATACTTCGACCGAGAACAGAAGTCAAGTGGAAAATTTTAACCCGCACAAGAAAGCATCTTGGTTGGTTTCATGACATAGACAGTTCTTTTCTGGACAGTTATTGGCTGAAAGACTTGAATTAGTGGACCTCTATTGGCTTTGCCACTCAAGCATGGATGTACTTTATACCGCTTGATTCTTGGAAACCCTTTTCAAATTCGTGGAAAGTTGATAATGATCGATACGCCCCTTAGTCTTGACAATAAAAAACGTAACTGCATTTAAACAAGCATGCCGAACACACTGTACTTTGTAATAACTTCTAGATTCTCTCTGACGCTTTCTTCAATAAGCTTTACACGCTTTGATTGCAGTATTTTGGCGAGCCCAATGGGCGAGTCAAAATACTAACGGCGAGTAATTAGTACAGCGGCGACATTACGAATAACATGTATAATAAGAGATTTATTATCCAACATTTTCTTTTCCCAAAATGTATTTGAATCATTCGCGCGGTCAAGCGGAATACGAAACCTGTTAAACCGGTCTTGCACTGGAGTTCAAACAGTTTATTCAAACAGTTCACAGAATTGCAATATTTTATTTAGCTCCCCTGCTGTTCTCGTTGACGCGCACACCTACCACATTTGTGGTCCATGGTATTTGAACTCATATATGGCCTGTTAACCAATTAAGACTCAGGATTTGCAATATACCATGGCTAGGTTCTAGATATTTGTACTCGTTTCGGGCGCTATTTATACTCTTCGGAGCGGAGTTGGATAAAAAACCCGGGATATAATTTGTCCGTTACCTTTCTCGATGCAATTATATATTGTGCAGTAGGTATGAACAGTTTAAAACTGTATAAGTAATGTGCTTAATTAATTTTCGTTGAGTCATATTCACATATTACGACAGTTAAAATTTCCGTACGTTTCCTGAAATTTGCGCGTTGCAATTTGCCGCGGCAACATTGAGACATAGGTGCTTAAAAACCTTTGCGTGGAATCTTCGGTTTACAATTCTCAAATGTCACTGAAATTAGATTTTTTACGACTTTTTGACATCAGAATTCATAAACGCTGCATTTCACAGCACGTGTTTGCCTCACTTAAAATTTATTTAGCTCAGTTTTTTTTACATTTGTCTTCTGAAAATGCATTTGATACCCGTTATGAAATTTACGTCTTTAAAATGACTTTTTGTTCAACTTGACTTCTGGTTTCTAGCATTCACTCTTCCGCTTCACTTCCAAGCTTTTCTTTAAAAAAATATATACGACGACGATTTAGGAGCTGTCTTTATACTTGTGTGATGTACACTAAAATGGTCACTCACGCTAGACCATCATGGATTTCAGGTCTTGATGTGAATATATCACTTGACAGTTTCAGCTCCCTGACTAAGTCGAGGTCTTTCAAGATCGTTCAGCTTTCGAATTTACTTGTCATCGCAGTGAATGGAAATTCAGTTCTCACGGACAGCTGTAAACAAGTGGCGGGGCTTAATGATGATATTAAACTGACCATGTACACCAAAAACGCGCCCCATGATTAATCTACTACCGATTATTTTTACAAACACAAAGTATTAGTTATTACATTATTAGTTATTAGTATTGAGTTATTACTTTATTAGTATTATTCATATACTTACTTTATTTCTCTTTGGCTCCATATCCAAATGATGAAATTTTGGGCTTGCTTTTGAAATGCTCTTTTGTTTGTCTGTTTAGTTCCCGCGGTGAAACTTGGCGGCTGTCTGGGTAACCAGTCGGCGTAATTGTTATTCCCAGCAGGTGAAAGAGAGCGTATTTACTAAGTAAAGATAGACTGCGGGCAGTCTCTTTCTTTTCCTAGTGTTCGATGTGAAAACACGATTGTTAATTATGCAAATCGAGATCGAGCGGCGAAGCCGCAAGCTGTGAGAAGCATAATTTTAACTTTTCCGGTCGCGCGTAGGATCTCAGGAACAACCAAATGGAACAACCATTTGTTAGGGTGGAGGTGACACCCGCTTACACATTCTCAGTTGGGGAAGACTGTGTCGATTCGTTGTCTTATTTATATTTTAAATACGATTGCTCATCTTTCTAGTTCCAGCTGTACAGCATATTCTGGCCTATGTTGTGACCACTATATGTCATGTTTTATGTGGGACGCCTAACCGGGCTTGGTTGATCTGGTTTTTTACTGTCGTGCTATTGTTATCATTTTAGACATGTGATTTCAATAAAATGAGCCTATAAAGCCGAAACAATCAAATTTTAGTTAGTTCTGAATCTTTATTATTGAGCTTATGTACAATGGATAGCAAACTCAATATAACGGAAATATATTTAATGGAATATGTCCAATATTATGTCCAACTGTCCTTCGTGTTCAGGTTCACTAGAACTGAGCTGCCGCAGAACACACGTGGGCCGCGCACGGAGCAGTAATCCATTTCTAGCTTATTCGAATAAAAGGAATACTGGAGCAAAGGTGTCTCTCGGGGGACCTCCCCAAGTTTAGATAAGCCACCGATATTGTTGATGTAGATCTATCGACTCCGCTACTTTGGCTAAACCTCTCAAACACCAAAACACGACAATTTTCGTCAGCAAATATAATTGTCATAACATTTTCCAGTTCTACCTGTTCTTCTATTTTTTTTTCTTGGAATATATGAAAGACAAAAAAAGGCGAGGCTGTTTGGGCTGGCGACAGGCACGTCTAAAATATGTCGTACTGGGATTACAATAATAATAATAATAATAATAATAATAATAATAATAATAATAATAATAATAATAATAATAATAATAATAATAATAATAATAATAATAATAATAATAATAATAATAATAATAAAACAATCTTTAAAGAGGAAGCGCCCGTCACGTAAATACGTGGTTTACGATACGATAGAAAATAGATTTGATTCAGCGAATAAAGGTTCAAAAGACAGGATCGCGGACGATCATTAAGACAAGAAATCTATATTCCGAGAAATGCCATACTTTAATGTTAATCTCATTCAAACTCACGGCCAATTTAATAAATACATAAAGAATGAGTTACCTACTAAAAGTTTTTATCGATATTCATATCCATCTAATTAACTTAATTATAATAATTACAGTTAACCAATTATATTTCTTGCATCAACTTCTTTAACTTATCAATTAATTAATTGATTAATTAATTTAGAAGCATTGTGTGTGTAGCATCACGCCACGTTTAACTAAAGTAACTTGCCGGTTGCTAAGGCTGAAATGTATTAAGAACAAATAGAGTCGAATCTCCGCTAAACATGGGACACTTCCCGTTACATTACATGTTTAACTTCCCATAGGCGTAAACCTCTCCTAAGTGGATACTTTTCAGTTTCTGAGCTTGTTGAATGTGATTATGACCAAGACGGCAATAAGTGCCTCATTGGTTATTTTATTTGATCACCTCGTTAAGCCTGGATAAATTCTGCCGGCAGAATATCGAGCGTAATTCATTACATTACACTGCATTACATTCTTCCACAGAAATCCGGATATCCAATAAGCGCGAGTGGAGTAGTTGTTTTATTAAGAACACCGACCAAGGAATTGCAATACAGTCGAAGCTCTCTTAACGGACACTCTCTTAAACGGACAGCTCTTCTTACGGCCGCCTTGTTTGAAACCCCGTTTTAACTTCCATACAAACTCTGTATTTTTACATTCCCGTAAGCGTCCGCGGACACTTTCAGAGATTACGACTTAGACTTTTTAATGGTTTTTAAACTTCCGTAAGCGGACACCCGAAAGAAAATTCTATTAACAACCTCTGTATCTTGTTTTTATCAATCAACTTCACATCGCCGTTCATCACAATGATTTTATAGTAATTGCAGTACCATATTTCAGTGTGTTTTGTCGTCATCCACGTTTAGTTACAATACGGTATTTATTGTTAGCTGGGCAAGCTCCCGTAAGCGGCCATCTATCCCCTACACCTCTAGTGGCCGCTTACAAGAACCATTCTCGTAAGCGGCCACCTGCAAGTTAGACTTTTTTTCGCGTCCCGAGGGTGTCCACTTACGAGAGCTTCGACTTTATAAAAGCTCCCTTGCTTTTGTCACCGACGCGTACACCCACCATATTTGTGGTCCATGGTATATGAGACCAGTTATCATGGCTTGTCAACCAATCAAAACCAAGGAATTCCAGTATACCATGGCTAGTTTTTAATAATGGTATATTATGTTACGTTGTGCATTTGGTTCTTATGTGCGTGAGGCTTGTACTCACACCTGAGCTGAACTTAAAGGGACTCTGTCACGGGGATTTTAATGCTTTTCGAGAAAAAGTACTAAAATTGGTGAATAGGTCTTCTCGTACACGAAATGCACCTAATACACCAAGATGGAGATAAAAAGTAAATTGTTGTTGAACGAAGAAGGGAGCCATAACAATTTTTAGATGTTTTTCCAGTCCACAGGGACAAATCTTGAAAAAGTCAGCCTGACTTTTTCAAGTTGAGATCTAAAGTTCCAGATGGCATCACAATAATATCACTTGTTTATCACTTCAGTAGACTTTCATGGTGATTTTTAACAAAATTCGACCACTATTGGGCTCTTGAGTTTTCGAAGTGAAAGTGGTGACAGTGTCGCTTTAACTTTACCGACGTTTGCTCATACCCTTCACTTTTTTCCAGCCAAGCTTTTTGGCTCTTCCATCTAGTATTTTAGCATAAACAACTCAATATCTAGATGCCGGCCTAGATGGAAAATCTAGACCACGGTCAATATCGACTTTATACAGTCATTTTAGCCAATTGAATTTGCGAATTTGGTAGTTTCCAGTCCTTGCGAGATACGGCCATATAATAACGTATCGTATCTTACTTGTCTTATCTTATCTTATCTTGTCTTGTCTTGTCTTGTCTTGTCTCTTCTCGTCTTGTCTTGTGTTATCTTATCTTGCCTTGTTTGATCTTATCTTATCTTATCTGGAACTTTGTTTTTAAATGATTCTTAGTAAGCTACTAGACTTCACGCGCTCTAAGTCAGTTACGTGTAATCTCGAGTAAAGATCTTGCCGTGTTTACCATTCTGGATAAGATAAAACGTTTGGTTGAGTTCTTGGATCTTATTCTCAAGATCTTGCAGCTTCTCTTGACTTATGTAATCCTTTTCAAGGCTTGTTTTCGTGAGTGAAATTGAAAGACCTCCTTGTCGTCCTGTAAATAGCAAACGGAAACACCGCTTAGCAATGTTTGGAAATACAAGAACTTCATAATCACTTCGTTTTGGCATTTTCTTGATCTGTATTCCTCTCTTTTTAGCTTGTTATCTAAACTTAATGAGTTCAGAAAAAAAGATTGAATAACAAAATCCTGTTTCACATTCACATTCCACATCAGCTGAATCATGAAACAATGTCGTAGGTTATAGACAGTTATCCAGGATACATTGGTGTTAACTTACTATACAACGTTCTTTTCAAAATAGGAGTCACGGAGTTATTTGAGCGTAGCTATGCCAAATTGAATGGACCGTTAAGTCCACGGTTTACTGAAAACAATTGAGATTGCATTTCAGCACAATTTGTTCGAAGACTGCATGCATTGAGTACGACAAATGGCCGTTTTATACGACGAGCTTCGTCAAACACTTTGTAGTTCGTCTGGTTATGCGTCTCTGGTGCAAAGCTTGTCTAGAGGCGTTACGTGTCTTGTGCCCGTCTTTATACAAGAGACGCGTAACAAGACGAACTATTGCGGTTCGCCGAAGCTCGTCCAGACGGGGAACGCGTCTCTGGTATAAAAAACGGTCAATGTGATATTATGTCGTTAGTTAACTTTTAAATGATGATCAATTTTATTTATGTTATTATTTTATTTAGTTCGTTGACCTCATTTACTTATGAAATATGCTTTTTTTTCAGTGAAACAAACCTCTTTTAGTTCGAAAGCAGTTGAATTTATGGTACAAGTCCCAGGCTCCTCCAGCCATCATTAGAAAGACGGTCACTCCCAAGCATGTAAAAATCGCGGGGAAATACAGCAAACCTTCCGGGTCGAACAAGTTGACTGGACTGTCGTCTTTGTTTTCAAGTTCACTCTGAAGAATAAAAACGTTGACGTGTTACCGACATTTTCCCTTTTTCCTAGAAGGGCAACAAATGCGACTATATAATGATTTTATAGCCAATATGCTCATCTTTCAGACAATAAACTTGATTTGTTTCAGTGAGATATGAAGTATGTCTAATTACAGTAATCGCACGTTGCATGGCAAAAAGGTCATACTTGTAATATAATTTGGGATTGTAAGAAGTGATAAATAGGTACGCTCGTCGTATGTGTGTCTACTGACATTACTATGCTGCCATGTACGTTATGTTGAGCCATGTGTCTAAGAACTAATGACCAACTACAAAATGTCATGGGGAGGAAAAGTAATAAAATTTTTTCAAGGAATCAATCTTGATTTATTTAAAGAAATATTTAAAGTTTGAAATTTCTGACAACCGAACGTGTTTACCAAAAAACAATAGAATGTCTGCAGCGGGCTCTCCTTTTCTTTTTCCTCTCACCCACCGCACTATTTTAGTACATCCGTCTTCCCTCCCCTTGTACGGATAATACGCACGTCATTACACAAAACAAAGGAGTAGTACTAACCGATAAAGACTGCCGTAGAAATATCTCAGCGTGCTCATATAAATCGAATTCCTGGGTGTACCTCTTTTCACGAAAACACTCAGCCAATTGTTTATCCTTCACGCGAACGCCATATTCCAAATTTTTCTGCTGAATGACTTCCTCAACTTTGAGTTTACTGGTTGAATATTTACTTTTAAAGTGAGCCAGGAAATAAGCGTCCATCAAAGCTCCTGTGCGGAAAAAAAATAATTTATAATATGGTGACCGATAGGGTAATAAAGATGACACTCAGTTATCAATACTTGCGATAAGTAATGAAAGCGATTTGCATCTCAATTTACATAATGTAAAACTAGAATTCCCAGTTACAATACCAGGATGTTTTACAAAATTAAATTATTATACACTCCTTTGAAGACACATTTAAAAATTTCCCAGGTGAAAATTTCCAGGGACTTTGTATGTATATCGATAAAAATGCCATTATCTGCAGAATACATGTAAGCCGCAAATCACAGTTAAGTTAGCATACCCAGTAGCACATGTCTGTCAGCATAAAATTTCAACAGAATTTGAAAAAGCATAAGCTACCATTGATGTTCTTTTATTCGTGACGTGAAATGTTAAAACTTGAGCCATTATCACCTTGGAATTTACCACTTTCCAAATGTTCATGAACTTCACGTGCTGTTCCCACTCCTATAAATTTAAACAAAACAATTCAAGAAGAATTAATGGTGTATGAAAATAGGCGCAAATCGGTTCGTCAGTCAATACTAACTTTAATTAAAAGTTTTTCCTACAGCTTTTTTTTTAAGGATTGTACAAAATATTTGCCCAAAAGCAAACGTGTGTTCAAAACGCGAATAACAAAAATTATGTAATACTGTTTTAAGTGTTAGTACATTCTTTAAACCTTGGATTTTTTAGCTTAGCCGAAGCACCAGTTAGCCGAAACATTAAGTTTTTCGACCACATACAGCTGCTTCGAAAAGGGTTGTCCAAAAGTAGCGTACACAACAATACCGAAAGGATGGAATGGCTACTGACACCACGCACTGAATACTAAAACAAACGCGTACGTGTTACGGATTTTTACATCGCTATCGCCTTTTTATTTTAAACGTGTAAACGTAAACTAGCTTTACCAACATAAATTTTGGAAGAATTTTCCAAAACATGCCACCTCGCTGTGAACTTACTTGGAAACTATTACACGACTAATAATACACATGCAAAAGTTTCAGCAAGCTCATTGGCTGAGAGCACGTCAATTAACCCCAAACAGTGCAGAAAGTTGAAATTGAGTGCAAAAAGATGAAATTGAGTGCAGAAAGTTGAAATTAAGTTGATTGACAGGAAAGCCGCGAAAGCGCGCCAAACAAAATGGCGGCCGCTGTCAAAGGGTTTGGAGAGAACAAAAACATCAATTAATGCAAAGTTAGACCGATTTAACGATAATTATCAGTGTATAAACTAATATACTAGCAACTGGACGTTTGAGCAGCACAAAAGACACTGAAAAGAGGCTCTACGAAACTACTGAAGGCTACCAATCGAGGATTTTCTTTCGCGACAGCTCGTAAAGAATGAAGAATACAAGCCTGAATTGAAGCAGGGCCCGAGCAGAGGGAGGGGCTTGGGGGGCTTTAGCCCCCCCACTTTTTCGCAATAAAAGGAAAAAATAATAAGAACTTAATAAAATAATAAGATAATAAGAACTTAAACGCTGAATGTTTGTATCTATACCCTGTTTGTTAATTTTAGATCCATCTTCCGATATCTGAGAGTAACTGAAACCCAAATTTCCATGGGCAGCATGTCACTGGACGCCTCCCCCCCCCCCCAAAAAAAAAAAAAAAAAAAAGCTGGCTCACGTTTAAGCCCCCCCAGTCAAAATCTTGCTGCGCGGGCCCTGTGAAGTCGCACATTTCAGCTCATTCCCATGTAACTGAATGAGGATAAAAGCACCTGATAATGCATGACAGAGAGCTTTAAAATTCCGTAGCAGTATTTGGATTTACAAAGCTTGGCAACTCCGTAATGTTTTAACAACGATTCGGAAAGGTAAGCGACTGACCACACCATGTTTGCTGTTGTTTGTCGTCCACTGAGAAATTTTTGTATGTGTATTATTAACAAGTAATCACATGATTTTTCTCGTGCAATTTGGGATAAATCAGCACTCGTAAATTTTTCAAAGACTACAAATTGCACTCGCCCTAGGCTCGTGCAATTTGGTTAGCCTTTGAAAAATTTACTCGTGCTGATTTATCCCAAATTGCACTCGAAATCATGTGATTACCTATACATACTAAAAATAGGCAGAATCGACACTATAAAGTTGACTCAGTTTTGAAATATTAAAGTTACTCACGTGTAAGATTGGCCTGATGTTGGAATCCTGTTATGCTCTCAATGGAACCGACAAGAGTTACTACCTGGTCAGCGGTGACAGCATGGACCAAATAAAAAAAGAAATGTGAACCAAAGATACGAAGTGTTCCATTTCAACATTGAAATTTCTTCAACACTTGCACAAGAAACAAAGTATTCAATGCTTTTCCAGGATTGAATAGAAAGCCGCGTTTGAATTGGTATTTTCTCAAATTAAATGCCATCTTAAGCTGGATGAAGAAACTGAGTTAAGATTTTCTCTCAAGTCCACATTATCCAGTAATTAACGTGAAAATTAAATTTATATTATCTAGTTCATTAACATAGTCTATATTAGTAACTTCCTTCTAATTTATCGTGTGTGTGTGCATTAATTTATGATACTGTCAATCCTGGGCTGTCAGTTTACTTTTTGCTATCTATATCTGTTTTTATTTTTCATCTTGCTGTATAAGCCTTGTGTTTTCTTTATTTTCAGCCATTGCCCCGCCTCGATTAGTTTCGTAACTAGCTGCGGGGGCGAACAAATTTTGTAATTGTCTCCCAACCTTTGCTCCTGGTAAGTTAACTTTGGTTTCCAAAGAAAGAGTTGTCAGGGAAGATGTCAAAGCTGCCGTAAAAATGGAGATAATAACCATTCCCACTAAAATCCACATTACTGCAAACAGGCGACCTCCAATTGACCTTGGATAACGATCTCCATAACTGTAAAATAATATTGAAAGAGATTTTGTTCATCTCTTAACCAAGTGCATTATAAAGATCATTGTAATAAAACCTTTTCTGTCAACCAAATCAAACCACGTTGTTAAGTGGTGTACCATTATCAGACACTTAACATGCTAAAAGCTCAAATTTTTAACTGACAACTAACAAATGGTTCAAATAGAACAGTATAAAACGTTCTCTGGCAAGAAATATTAAAAACTACGAACGTTCATCAGCCGGTCTGCTGACTTCAATGGAAAAAAATATGCGGTAAAATAAAGGGTTAACAATTTGAATATGACGGACAACCCGCATAAATAAGAAAACGAAAAATACATGTTTAAGAATGATCGTAAGAATATGAAAAGTGCTAAAATTAATGCTTGCTTAAAAGAATGTTGTATTGTCTTGGAAGAGGGGATGAATTGTTGTCGGCCTCAACCGTTCTAACAGTGTGCCAAGATTCAAGCGTTTTTCTGGTGCGATTGTCTTTACATGCAAGCCGTATTTGCTGGCGCGATCCATGATACGTTCGAAGATTGGGTGAGCGTTCGGCGGCTTGAATATCAAGGACTTGGGGATCAAAGATAACTGAAATCGGGCAACAGGTTATTTCTTTTTAATGACAGCTGACTTATATACCTCGGACACGCTCAAACGTTTTCCTTCTACATTATGCAAAATATTACAACAAATCTTGGGTTTACTTACCCTACTGTTGTCATGGAGATAAAGGCCCACCAGAAACCTTCCCACATGCCTTTCGTAAACATGGAAGGAAAGTTGTCTGGATTTTTCCTGGTCTCCTAGCAACATGTTCACATCACACTCGTTATTATTTTTATATTGTGAAAATATCATTAACAGGAGATATTCTATTAAAATGGGTGTATTTTGTTTGTACAAAATCATTTTTTTCGAAGAAAGCCATTTGAGGTACTGCAATACTGGAGATGAAAATTGCCTCTAAATAAAATATCCCAAATCATTTCTTTCAAAATACTAGTGTAATTTATTTCCGTGAAATAGTTCGACAACAAACAATATCCCTACACTTAACAGGCGACCCTGCTGTAAGGCCGACGTCTTTCTACTCGAAAAAAATATGTTAACTCTTTCATTTTATGACGCAACGAAAACGAAAACGGATTCAACTTCTTATCAAAATTTACAGGGTTAGGGTTTATAGGTTTTACTCCTATACTATTTGCAGAAAAATAAATATAATATTAAAAAAAAGATAATTTAAACATCGTAATTCAACTTACCAAAGACCACGCTATGATTCCAGCAAGCAGTGAGAAAATAAGTATCAGAACCAAAACAGGCCAAGTAGCGAGAAGAGGCTTTATGATTCGCCACGACTGTTCACTTTTGGTGCTTTTGACAACGACGAACGCGATTCCAGTTTGCGGCAACATGGGGACAAAATTTCTTCGATTGTTGTTCGTGTCATAATCGGCCTCAAGATTGATAATAACTGGGAGATTGAAATCCGGCTCTACAACTGAACTATTGTACACCAAATTACTGCTGAATCGGCAGCATTCAGTCAACATCATCTCAAGGAAAGCTGTCGAAACAGAAATAAACAAATCCCTTTAGCGTTCATGGAGAACCTTAGTGAGGTTGACCTTCTGTTTTATGACGCATATAGCAAAGATACGAATTCTAACAGTAGTCTTGAGCTTTCTTACTGGGAATAAGGTAATTTAATAGCAAGCATTTAGAAATACGACAGTGGAATATCGACATCTCGATTTCACGAATCTCGCGTTCAGTGTCGCCAAAAGTTGTTTATCTTGGATTTTCTTCACTTTGTCGAACACTTCAATTTCTCGAAGCAATTTTTGTTTACTTTGGAGTTTTGAGATTGATGAGTCACTTCCACACATAAAATGGGCAAAATTGCAGGTGCGTCAGCTGTATTTTTTCCCAGATCTTTTTCCTTTCTTTCACACGCAGAACAATATAATAACGTATAATATCATTATACCTGAAGCAATACCTCATCATATCTTACAGAGAATGAGAAACAGCCCTAAATAAGGGTTTTGGTATTCAACAAGTTGGAAATCACAGCTTAAATAGATAGATAGATACAGAAAGCAACAATAATAGTAACAAATGTACTTGGTAAAACGCAAATGCATTACTTGGAAAAAGTCCATCAAATGCGTTTGTGGAGTTCTGTCTCAGTGTTTCCACATAAGGAGGTCGTTTAAGAAACTCATTCCACTGAACTGTAAGCGAGTGTGGACAGTCAATAGATCCGACCCCTTCTATACGATCGGTTGCCTCTGAACTGCTTTGAAAAATTCCAAATAAGACAAACAAGGCCAAACTGTAAAGCGGACTTGGAGCACGCGAACACCAAGCCATGTCGATCTGCATAGTGGAAACTTGCTGGCGGCTATGACGCTAAGTTCTGCAATAAAAAGAGACAATAATGATAAAATTTGAGAGAACAAAAACAAATGTCAAGTTCAAGAGAGAATATCCGACTTAAAGAAAACATTGCAGCCGACTGTTTGCTTCAAAAGCAAACAGAGCCAACAGATCTTTTGTTGGCACGTCACCGACATATTCATGGATTGGACAATTGTTTGTAAGATTCGCTCTCCGAGGAAATGTTTGTTTAGTTGATTTTAAAACGTCTTAGGCTTTTAAACGTTGCTTATATATCGTCGCGTCGATAAAAAAGTACTTGTTTGTTGTCGTTCATGCGACACACTTTTAACTCGAAGTATTCAAACGTATAAATTCGACCGTGAATTCATTCCACAAACCAAGCACTGGTCCAGTATAGAGCCAACATGTGGCTTGATATACAGTCTAACCCCTATTATGCAGCCACCGCCTAGTAAGCCGCCAGTTATCATAGTCTCGAGCAGCAGCATCCTCGGAGACCCAGGAGCAGTTAGTCGGGGCAAAACGAAGTAAGCCGATGTGGCTTTGTGGCCTTGCTTTGGTTTTTCAAAACAGGTCTATCTAGATAGGGATACTGAGATTTTCTCCTTTTGAGCTAGCCCGCCAAGTCGATTTCCGTCCACAAACGAGTGTTCAACAATAATGAGCCGCCTGTCGACGACTTCTGCGACTTGACGGGGTGCCAGAGAAGCGATAATTCTATGATTTAAGGCAGCATATCGTCCTTCTTTCCATGTGTAATTAAGAACATCGCACAGGTAAACAAGCCACTGTTTACAATACTTATGGATAGTCTCCCGCAACAACTTAAACCTCTGTTTTTCTTTTTCTGACATCCGAAATGATTTCCGACTTTTTTCGGCTCTCTGGTGTAAATTAAAATTAAACTAGACGCATAACTACGTGTACTCGGGCTTCTCTTTAGATAAACAACTTAAGTCCTACTTGTCTGCAGAAATTTTTTTCTCCTTTGCACGAATATTTTTTTAAGCCACAACTGCTTGCAGGAATTGTTTTTAGTCAAGCTTCCCTTGCAGGATTTTTGGGAAAGTCACCCTCGCCCCCCTCCGGTTATTTCTAATGGTCCATCCCTTAGTTTACATAAAGAAATATATCTCACGATGTTGCCTCTCGACGTGTTTTAGTGTGGATCTACAACTGATTTAGCGTACATATAAGCTTTATAATCCCTGAGATTCCACGGAAAACAGATAGCTTCGTACCGTGTATCGTTTTTCACTTTATAACAACGTGCCGACCTCTTGCTAGACTTTCAAAAAGTCGGTCGCTTCTCGTTTCCGGTTTTATAGTAGACCCCGGCGCGACCGACTTTTATCACTTGCAGAGCGCCAAATTTACAGGAGGAATTTTCCTCCTGTCGGGTTAACCAATCAGAGAGCAGCGCTGTCAAGTAAACGTCAATCATAACAGATCCTTGCCAGACAAGATCGATCCAGCGCGTAAGATGAAACCAACAATACTTTCGAACTGATCGTCTCGTGAGTGTCTATCGATTTCTTGATTTCTCTGTTTACTGTTTCGAACATTTACTATGCGTTCAATCAAGGACGCAATCGCTTATGGTTTGCGGAAAGCAAACTACAAGGAAGTTCGTGAACATCAGCGGAAAGCTATTGAAGGTTATTGCAGCGGTAGAGGTGTCTTTCTCTCGGCGCCTACGGGATCGGGAAAAAGCTTGACCTTTGAAGTCGCACCTTTTATTTTCGACTTTTTAGAGCATGGGGAACAAGAAGTGCTGTCGTCCGTTTGTTTGGTTGTGGTGCCACTGGTTGCTCTAATGAAGGACCAAGTAACTTCACTGCTTTCACGAGGGATTTCGACCGCTTCGGTAGGAGCAGATTGTTCCAGCGAACAACTGAAGGAAATTACGGATGCAAAATACTCACTGACTCGCTTGCATCAAATAAAGCTCTTCTCTTTGTTGAGGATTTTTTCGCACCTTCGTGTTCGTTATGATCAGATGCCTTCGTCAATCGCTTAACATAAACAGAGCTTCCCATACGAGCTTCCAACCCTTCTTTCGTCTTGGAGAAGTTCTCTCTTGCGATAAAAATTTTCTTACATAGCGTTTCGTTACGGTCAGAACAGTTTCGGCAAACAATTGCAGATTTCTCCTCCACCTGCTCTAGGTTTTGGCAAGTCTTGATCTTATTCGATCCGGAAAATAACCTTCTTCGTAAGGCAGCGTTTTCTACCAGTCTACCACATTGTAAGCAAATATTTTCAGGAACAGCAACGCGAACAAAACATTTTGTTGGGGTACTTTCCTCATCCATGAGAGCTCCGAGCGCAGACTTGACTACATTTCGAAAATCGAAGAGAGCTAGAAAATGAGCGGCGTTTATTTCCAAAAGACATTACAAACAGAAAGTAATTTTTGACAGCTTGACAGTTTAATACCCCGGAGACACCGGAGACCCGAAAAAGTTCGCGCCAAAATGACATCATTTGATTCGTTTTCCTGCAGGGGAAACAAGTCGAGCTCTCGCGCTTCGCGCTCGCTACTCGCGCTTCGCGCTCGCTCTCGCTCTCGCGCTTCGCGCTCTGTGAGCTCGACTTGTAGGCAAGTCTAACCTCTTGCCTCCGTGCAATCAAACACGTCTGCGTCCGCTGACCATTTTCTACGCATATTCATATCTTGCGCACGCTCAGAAGACGTCAGTTGGCGATTTGCGACAGGGGGAAAATAAACCCGTTCCCATTTTTAAACTCGGGCTTTTCTACATTCTTTGCAGAAGCCCGAGTAATTATGGCTGATAAAACAAACGCCGTGTAACAACACACGTAAGCGACTCTGAAGTTACTGTTCGCCGATTGGGCAGAATAATACAAAGGAATTTTTCTGCTCAGTCAGGAGCCGTTTGGAAATGATCTGGAGAGACTCGTTTCCCAGGGGCTCTTTCTGTCCTCTTGAAAAGTTTCGTCGCTATGATTTCTGCCTGGTTTACTTCGATTTGCCCCGACCAACTGCCCCTGGGTCTCCGAGGATGGAGCAGCTAGATTTTAACCAGAATGCGCTGCTTATTGCTACCTTTTAACCAGAATGCACTGCTTATTGCTATCTTTTGACCAGAATGCACTGCTTATTGCTATCTTTTAACCAGAATGCGCTGCTTATTGCTATCTTTTAACCAGAATGCACTGCTTATTGCTATCTTTTAACCAGAATGCACTGCTTATTGCTATCTTTTAACCAGAATGCAGTGCTTATTGCTACCTTTTAACCAGAATGTACTGCGCTGTGGTGGAGTCTCGCTTTTAGCGGACCACAGTGCTCTGCGCTGTGTTGGAGCCTCGCTTTCAGCAGACCAGAATGCACTGAGCTGTGATGGAGCCTTGTTTTGAGCTTGAAACAAAATTTTTAAGGCCCGAATTCTAAGTCAAGTCGCCAAGGGATTAAATCAATGTGAAATTCCGCAAGAAGCACCAGGCAGTTGCTGCACAAGTATGAAAAGACAACACTATAAGAAAACGCAGAAAGAAATACAAAAAATACAGAATTTTTGTGCGGTGAATACATGAAAACCCGTACTATTTGATCAATCTCTCAATATTATATTTGAATTGTTGGTTATGCTGAACTACTTCTGGTCTTGTACAAATAAGCGGGATAATAGTAAAATTCTTTACACGAAAATGACAACAATATAGAATGCATGTGGTGTGTATGTTTTTTCTTTAATAAAGAATTAAAAAAGCCTTGGTATAATTTCGTGTCACATATTTGTGCTTGGACATATAAAAAGTTATTATTTCTCATTTTTATTATATTATTAGATCAAAGGCTCCTTTGAGCCAGCTTATGGAAGGATTATATTAATCCAGGTGTAATATATAAATTAGTCGATAATGTATAAATGAGTGAGTGCCATTCAGGTCCATTACTACTGATCTCAATGCATGCATACGTCACCAATGAGCTTAAAATGTTTGTTGTTGTTTTGTGATAAGGTTTTAACGTATGCATAGAATTTATAATTATTGAGAACACGTTCACTAAAGTTTGGGGAGTGCGGGCTTGCGCAGGCGAGTTGTCAGAAAATGTACAAAGAGAATTGACAGGACGAGGTTATATATACTGCTGTATAGGTGCAAACTTGTGCAATGCAATGTCTGTCTATAAGCTGATCTCGTCGCTGTAATTTAATAAAAAAAGATAAGATAAGATAAACTTTTATTGTACACTCCTTAAAAGGTTTTTCAGTGAACAATACATGAAGTGAATTAAAATGTAAAATGTAAAATATATACATTCAAAGTACACTAGTTATATATTATGTATAAAGTACACGAGTTATATACATGTATTAAAAAAAAAGAGAAAGAAATAGGAAACATTTAATTTAAAAACTCGGTAAGAAGCTTTGTCTTCAGAGTTTTCTTAAAATTTACATGACTCTCACATAGTTTTAAGTCTTTGTCTAAAGAGTTCCATAGCTTTACTATTCTGTAATAAAAAGATCTCTGACCAGAACTAGTTTTGCACAGGGGAATATTCAGTTGTTGTGAAACCGAAGTTAAAGTGTTTTTGGTAACAATTTTATTTTGACAAAGCAGGATACAATACGGATTGCAATTAGTTTTCTAAATTACAACATTGCCTTTTTCTTAAATTTGGTAATTATTTGGAGAAGTCAGAAATTAAAATGTTGATGCTCATACAGGTTCACGTCTTTAAAAAAATCAAATAGAGGATATTACTCGGCAGCTGGAAGATATAAATTTTATATTTTTGCCTCGAGAACATAAAATTCATTGAGCCAACGTGTAATGTTCCTTTTATTATATAGACAAAAACTACAGAAGTGAATCAAAAGCACAAACCTTAACTACGTAAACTCTTGCAGCTCGGCGCTTGGAATTTTCTTAAATATCTCGCCTTTGGACTACTGTACAAGAAAGTCGTCGTGAAGTTTCCATCTGCATGTTTGTATTTCCCTACTCCTCAGTAAAAGATTTTATGTTGGCTTCCCCGACTATTGCATTACGCATTACTAATGCGCATAATTTTACGCGTGATAAGTACGCACGCATTTAAAAATGGCTTCAGGGAGCTCGTCAGAAAGGTAAATCGTCTCGAAAACGACTACGGTGACCTATCATTTTTTCTGTTGTTTAAAATTGAGTAATAGGTTTCTTTCTGTAAAATAAATATGGACTAATTCTCAGAGTGGAATAAGAAACAATCATCGGAAAGGTGAATTTAGCGAGCAATCGTGACTATAATCCTGGTGATATTATAAGGATTTATTTGGTATGAACAAGAGGCTGTTGCTCCTAAACGAGCACGGGTGACCCCCCGCCTTGACAAAATTCCCAGTGCAGGTTCTATTTCAGTAGAGTGACCTTACAATGACGGGAAATGACGTCATTCTACTTGTTTTTATGGAAGTGACACAGTGTCAAAGGTAGATGAAGAAGGATCATTGAAATTTATTGCTCTTATCGAGGACTTGAGTGGCGGAATCGAATGCCAACCTGATACGTTAAATTTACCGTGAACTGCGCGAAAGTGTTCGAAAATTATTTAGCAAAGTAAGCCGGACTCTTAAAACGCTTCGAGGTAAGCCATGTATTTAAGAAACGTACACATGATATTTTAAAGTAAGTTAGGGGGAGCTAACACAACTTAAAATTAGTCGTCGTTTTCGGAATTTCAGTTTTACTGTGAGATTTATGCAGAGGAAGAACTATACTGAAATTGGAAATATGAATGAAATGGGTTGATATTGGATTTCGTGCATTCGCGTGCCGTGCCAACATTAAGCGGTGGCGTCCTGTCGTGCTCTTGAATGAGTGTTTTTGTTTTATTCAAAGACAAGATGGTTTCTCTATGTCCTATAAGAAAGAAAGCACTTTCGAGGTATAGAAAAGTAGCGAGATGATTGCCGTCGCCAAAAGGCTCGTGCATGCATCCACTAAACCTTTTCTAGACCTCAAGCGTGCATTAGTTCCTTACAGAACATCAGTGTAAGACGTTAACTATCTTATATCTGGTAAATAAACACAACAGATTTGATTTAAGGTTCACGCAAACTAAAATTAAAAAATGATTGCTTGGTTTACTTCAATTTATCCCTTTGTTTGAACTATAGTTTTGGTTTTAGACAACGAATGATTTGTTTTAGAATGAAAACCTAGAAGTTTTCTTGAAGCTAACGAACAATTGTAAATAAAAAGCATAAAAATGCATTTAGTGTTATTACTGTATGGTTGACGTTCGTGGTTGGAAGCGCAGCACTGTGCTTACCGCGACAAGACAATAGAAATGTCTTTGTATCAAAGTACAAGTGGTACCAAATAAAAACTTACCTTTTATCCTCCTACCCTTGTCCTTATTTGTGGTAAATTTTGCTACGTTTTGTGAGTTACAAAATATGTTGTGCGGTGAAGACAGTTTTATCGTTGTTTTCAATTTTGGTTTGGGATAAATTAGTCAAGTCAGTGGACATTTAATTTGTAAAATGATTTTAACTTGTCTTGCCGTGCATCCGTTTGCATCACAAAGGGGAAAGACGAGCCTAATCAAAGGTTACCAGAATTCATTAAAATCATTCATTTGAGGTCTTCTAAATTTTATAATCTTAAGTGTTTTTCTACAAAGATATTTTTTTTACATGTTATTCTAGACAAAACATTATAATCTGTATTCAAAGTTTTAGTGAATACTAAATATTGTTATTTTCCTCAAACTATTTTCGAGTAACTAGGTTATGTGAAATGCTACAAAAGTATAAATTGGACATAACGTTTCTTTCTGCCTGCTCTATAACCTGAAAAAGGTAACAATTGCATTTTTATTACATTGTCAATATTGTAAATATTTTCATCTCTGTTTAGTGTTAATTTTAAATTTTAATTTTAATGGAACCGCATATGTTCCTTCAAATGTTCCTATGCTTGTTGTGGGGGGTCTGCAATTTTACGACCAGCTGGGAATTGCTTTTGTCAGTAATGTGAGAACCGAGCACGATTTACTTAGGATGCGTAAGTTAAGTTCTTTCCCACAACTTCTGATGTTTCTGCTCTGCCACGACAAATGACCGCCCATAGAGCAACTTTATTTAGACCTCGCAACTTCAAGCTTTCGCCCCATCCAGCACGGCAGTCGCCAGGTGCTCACGAAAATTTTATTTATGATAGAAGAGGAAGTCACCTTTCTCTCCGCGATATACTAAAAGACGCGGCTTACATTCTATTCGCTATTAAACTGGTAAAGTCTAGAATCGGCTCTAGAATTCCTTACCTGAGTGTTTACGTTTTTCTTCTACTTTTGCGTCTTGTGTGAGAGGCGCGTGAACTAATGGTTAGTGCGCTGGACTCCGGATCGAAAGGTCCAGGTTCGAGCCCTGGCCGGGGCACTGCGTTGTGTTCTTGGGCAAGACACTTTACTCTCATAGTGCCTCTCTCCACCCAGGTGTATAAATGGGTACCGGCGAATTTACTGTTGTGGGTAACCCTGCGATGGACTAGCATCCCATCCAGGGGGGAGTAGAAATACTCCTAGTCGCTTCATGCTACGAAAACCGGGATTAGCTCCGGCCTGATGGGCCACTAGGCTCGTATACAGACTTTACCTTTGCGTCTTGTGGGAGGCGCGGTGGCCTGATGGTTAGTGCGCTGGACTCCAAATCGGGCGGTTCGGGTTCGAACAATTTACTGCTGGCGGTAATCATGCGATGGACTAGCATCCCATCCAGGGGGGAGTAGAAATACTCCTAGTCGCTTCATGCTACGGAAACCGGGATAAGCTCCGGCCTGATGGGCCACTAAGCTCGTATAGAGACTTAACCTTACCTACCTTTGCGTCTTTCAAAGCTGCTATTAATTTCCAAACATTTTAGCAAGAACTGCTAGTAAGCGATTTACCATTTCTGCCTAATTGTCGATCATCCAGATGTACATAATTGTTAAGAAGTTGTTTATATATTTTATATGTAATAATATGTAAATATGTTCTTATTTACAGTTTGATTAGTTAGATATTGTTACTCCTTAGATCAGTAATTTCATTTCATTTGTCTAATTTATTTTTCTTCGAGAGATATTGGCAGTATTGATACATAGTGGAAATCTTTGTTTGTCAGAACTGAACGCCTCTCAGATTCACACAGCTTTTTGTAATTTTGTGAAGGCCGTATAATCAGACATAGCCTGCGAACGCAGACCTATTTCCGGCTGTCGCTTGTCTCCGCCGAAATCAGACACCACCGACAGTTACTTGGCAGATCAATCTCCTCTCCATCTCAGTAGCTATTAACAATTTCCTTTGTCCTTTTCTTCCGTAAACTTGATTTGTTCTGAGCTCATTTCTCTTTTAACAGTTCAATGCAATTTAATATTTTTTAGTCTATGTAATGTTGTTACCTTATATGGCAAACCGTTGTGTTGGTTTAGGCCCCGGATGTGTAACTACAAGGGCATGAAATCTGTACGTTCGAAGATCTGATGAGCACGGAATAAAAACACGACACCGTCACCGTCTACAGTATCGGGTCCGTAGACAAGAAAAATGCTTGCTCGATTTGACTTGTACAAAGAATATATTAAATGTTCAGCTCCAAAATTATTTCGGATCCTCCCGCAAGTCGTTAAGGGAAGTCTTGATAATTTTCCGTGATAAAAAAAAAACTTAGAGGAGATTAAGCGAGGAACATTTTTGTCACTCGTTTTCTTAATGCTAGCGGTCGCGAGCCTTTGCTCAAATAAACCGAAAATCCCTTGAAATATTCCGTGCGATTCCGCAGGATAATCTTAAATTAACTGGGATTTGTGAGCGGATCAGAAAGCTAGAAACGCAATAACCGAGGTTGAGAATTTACTATTTAATTATTTTTAAAAAAGTTTAACTTATTACATTTTACGTTAACAATTTTATTAAATTTTTGCGGCGTAACAATATTTCACAACTCAGATTTAAATTTATTACTGAATTCCGATTAAAAAAATGCACCTCTTTGAATTTTCGCTTAAAGACAGACAAAATGATGGTCAAATTTCAACTTGTATAATGGCACAATGATCTCTTAACTTTTTTCTGGATGATTGGCCAAACCTGTTCTGTTTCATATATTGTTCAAAAACAACATAAATTAAAAAAGCGGCTTTGCTTAATCTGTTTTTACCGTGGTATAATGATAATTATTATTCATAAAATAGTTAATTATTATTATTAAAGAGAAAATATATAAGAGTTTCAGTAAAATTATCTTTTTTAAGATCCATGTGTGTTTGTGTGTGCATTTTTCCAATTGTTTCAACGCTTTACCCTTTCACAATAATCTATGTTTTAGATATTTGTAATTTTGGCATCACATCAGAACAAGTCAGTTTTATTTTACTCGGGAGTTTGAATAAGTTTTTCTTTTTCATTTAAGATAGCACTTTTGTTTATTAAAAACCTACGTCACCCTCATTTTTTTTTGTCAATGCTCTTGGAATAAATAATCTTCAACAATACTTCTTTTTATCGAATTTTACTTTTTCCGAAGTAAACCGATTACAAACCTTGTTTAATTACAAAAAACTAAGCAATTTGAC
This sequence comes from Meandrina meandrites, assembly GCA_963693305.1. Lineage (NCBI taxonomy): Eukaryota > Metazoa > Cnidaria > Anthozoa > Scleractinia > Meandrinidae > Meandrina > Meandrina meandrites. The sequence goes on along the minus strand of OY855912.1, from coordinate 19,830,231 downwards.
ATATTACCGTTAATATGTCAGGCCCGTAGGGTGGATTCTGTTGAGGGGGGTTCTTTTATTTTTTGGGAGGTATTTTTTAGCGCCGGAGGTGCTAACGCAAGCCCTGTAGGTGTCCTGTAGCCTCTGGGGGGGGGGGGGGGGGGGGGTCTGGGGGCATGCCCCCAGTAAATTTTGCAAATTTAGGTTCTCTCAAGTGCCATTTCCTACATTTTGACATCATTTCTGAGGTGTGATGCATTTTCCTTCAATATTAGCTATTCGGAAAGAAATTTTCATTCTAAAAAAGTTCTGAAATGTTCAGAAATAAGTGTGTGCATATAGACAGTTTTCAAAACACAAATATTAAAATTACATGCAGGGTGGATGAGTGGACACGAAATTGCAAGAATGATGAATTATGATGAATTATCTGACATCAATTAACCAATCCAAAAGATAAGAACTTTTCATTATAGTGCCAAAATGTTGCGTCTTCCTCTGATAATCCTGGCGTGTAAGGTAGTCGTCCATGTAATCGACCGGTCACAGTCTTTTGATTGTGTTGTGTAAATTTTTTTTATCTTTTCAATCCCCCAAAAATACCGACTTCAAATATTTTAAGGGGTTCGTTCGAACCCCTCGAACCCCCCCCCCCCCCCCCCCCCACCCTACGGGCCTGTATGTAGTATCTAGTAAAATGTTCCCTGGCGATTTTTAAACTCACGATTAAAAGATTGTTCTTGATGTTTTCTTGTTTCATTAGTTTAATTTTATTGTATTCGATATACCACGAATTTTACTGGCAAACATTTTAAATGTAAAGATACAAAAAGTTTGGATGTGACTCACCCGGCCGTGTTATCAGTAAGAACAGAGGTATGCTGTCCACTCTTATGAGCGACGAAGTTGCACGGACTTTGAGACAGTCTAAAGTATGCTGAAAATTTAGGAAATAAACAAAATGCACCAAGGCCCTAAAGTATGGATTCAGTATATTTCAGTATACATCTCCTGCTATATTTTGCTTACTCTTTATGATGTAGAGTTTAAGTATAGAGCTTATCCTGTTCTGCTTACTTCAATTTGAGATTCACAGATCTTCCTTAAGTTGTTCCAGCGGAGAAACTGAAAATTCTAGCATGTAATCGTCCAATCTTCTCCACAAACTTAATAACGAAACCACAGCTCACAAATAGTTCAAAGCTTGCCGTTTTGGCGGATGGGCTTCCGTTTAACCACAATAAAATTAATGTCACGGCAGTAATATATATTTCACCGGATATTGCAAGAGTCAGTATATGTCACGGATACAGACAGCGATTTATTATCTCCGAGTCGAATTTTTTAATGTTTTTTTTTTTAAATTCTCGACGGGGGAACCCGGGACGGAAAGCTCTTATTTCCAAAGATCATGTTCTGTTTTTAATAATTCAGTGAATACTACGCAAAATGTCAATTATTGGCTGCTGTACTCAAGGTGTGAGGTAAGTGGCCTTGATTATTTTGAACATCCCAAAACCGAAGATAAATATTGTTACTTTATTTACTTTGTTTTAAAAAATCTTTGCAAATAAGTTAAGCTAAAACCGACCTAAGTTCGTTTGTAATAAAAAAATTTTGCTCGCTTCGGATTGCTTTCGCTCCATAAATCAGACTTGTATGCAAAAAAGGATTTTTTGAAATACATGCATTGCGTAGTTGTTCCCTCTCAGGGTACCTTTGAATGATGTGCGGTTAAGAATGACTTTAAATCTTAGCCCTGGCGATGTTATCCGCCTGGAAAACGTTCGTTTTTAATAATTTTTATTTTTTTTGCCTTGTATTTGCATGCACCATTTTATTTTTTAGCGACAAGAATTTTGTTTTAAAAAATGTTAACCTTGCCAGGCTAAATATTTAACCAGTGAAACAAAAATTCAATGCAAATGTGTTCAAACAAAAACAATACTAATAAATGCAAGCCACATCGGGTCAAAAATTAAATAAATGTTTTCGGCTCATAAATTTACTACTGTACATCTATTTTTTTACTAATAGTGCATACAGTATCAATTACAGCCAAACCTCTCCAGGAGACGTCTTTTTCCATTCATAACAACAAATTTCCTCAGTTCATCCCGAGTCATCATGGTTTAGAAGAAGAGATTCACTTAACAATTTAATTAATTTGGATATTTTTTTGTCAATGATTCATCCCCCGACTAAACATTTATTGTGTGTTCACACAAAGAAAAGGGTCCCCTCTTAGTTCAAGGTCTGCATCCGCTGCTGATTCCATATACCAGTTTTCTTCATTATAATTACATTTTTTTTTCCGACAGCCAACATCACCGGCCTATAATTGTGTGAAATTTTAAGAACTTAAGGTTACAATTATACATCAAATGAACAAAAATCTATTAATAAATGATCCGATGCCAAAACTAGCAAGCGTAGGGTTTAAGGACGGCAGTTAATGGCGTCGAAAATTCGATTTATTGCCATTAAGGTCACATTTACTTTGCGAAGTTCATCAGAACTATTGTTGTGAATAAAAATATACAATGATGATAGTAGAAAACAGGAAGCACAGCAAATCTGAAATTCACCTCCATTTTGACCAAGTTCACGTTACAATTATAAAGCAGCTTTACGTATAAATAGTTTATACGGCGATTTTTATACCCCATAATAAAAAGATTTATTTATTTTGCTCGCTGTCTTTGCGATTTAGAGCTATCAAAACTAACTCCACATCACATCAACATAACCTCTTCTTGAACGATCAGAACTTACTTTAGATGTGAGATTTCCGGGTCTTCCTGAAGTCGATCTCGCTGAAAAGCTGTCAACCCTGGCAAGTAATATTAAATCTGAAGATCTTCAGGGAGATAATAACGAAACAGCAGCTCATAAATTGTTCAAAGCAACGCCTTTTTTTAGCTTGAATTTCAGCTGTCTTTCCTGGTCGCTAAACAGCCGCTAATACCGTCCGGCGACGTCACTACCCGAAAACCGGCAAACGATTTTGATTGGTTAATTTTATAAGTTCTTTTCAGCACGGACTGGAATTTGAAAAAATTGTATCGTAAACAGGAAAATGAATTTTGTTAGTTCTTTAGTTTCAAATTATGCCATTTTTTATTAACGGCCTACGGATATTACAGCGGAAAAGCCGGTAAGTGTTTGCTGTTTCCACAGTGATTTTCTTGTTTAATCTTATCAACAAGCTCGTCCAACCAGTGAATTTTCGAACACAGCGTTGTCTTATTTCTTTGAGCCGTGAATTACTACGTTTGTAGCCAGCCCCACAGTGCTTGTTTACCATTGGTCTGATGAGATGACCGTTGAATACCGGTAAGTGTTTTCCAAAACCAACCTTGCCATTTGTTATAATCAGTTTCCGGTTATTGTCTTCCCCTGATGGGAGACTGGAAACAGGCTAAATATGCAAATGGCACAGACTTTTCCGACAGCGTTCAGTAATCTCATGCATTTCATGTCAGATTACTATTAAAACGTAATCCTTTATTCAAGCGCTCTTTCTCTCACAAACTGATGACTTCGAGAGCGACATGGCGTCATTGATCGGCATAAGGGACCGATCGTTAATTACGTCCCAGGGGGGGGGGGGGGGGGGGGGGGGCGGTGGTTTTCAAAAAAGTGTAGTGTTTCAAAACTGAACCCCCCCAAAAAATTTGGAGGTAAAAATTATACCCCCCTTCCCAATACTTGTTTGAAAAACGTACCCCCCCCCCTCCCCTCTTTGTCCTTCCTTAGCAGATTTTTTATCTTTTTTATTTAATATCTCATTTATCTTTTCTCTCGTTTATTGTTTGAATCCCTAAAATGAGCGTGGGCCGAAAATAACAAGTACAAAGACACCTTTTTGTATTTTTGTAGCAAAAAGTTAATGATTTGACTCGCAGTATAAAACAGAGGTCTGATTTAAATAGCATGTATTATAAACTTTGAAAAGGTCAGTTAAGCTAAATATTATCGTACCGTACCCTCTTTGAAGACACTCGCTGTACATGTCAGATTGAATTTCTGATATCAAAAATAGCTCACCTGCTTTAGCAAATTCTTCGAAGCTCCCAGCCGCTACGGCCTTTCTCGTCTCCCGTTTTACATCCCAGGCTTTGTAGATTGGCATTTTCGATCTTTTTTTTTTCAAATATAACGATTGAAAGACCGCGAAAAGATCGAAGCTAGGCTCCAGGACCATGTCAAACAACCCTTCCCTCGGACCTGAAATCGCGTCAAATTCTTTCCTTTTCCCCAACCACGGGATCGGGGATAGATCACTGACGTCAAATTCCCTAGACTGCTGTTGCTGTGTCATAAAATTTGACCCCCCTCATGTTTCTTACCAGAGAAAAATTTACCCCCCAAAAAGGGGCTTGTTTCAAAATTGTACCCCCCCTCCAAAACCACCGCCCCCCCTTGGGACGTAATAAACGATCGGTCCCTAAGCGCGCATAAGCGTCGCGGTGTATCAAAGCGTTGTGAGAAGACAGCTGAGCTTCGCAGGCTTGTCGTTTTGCGGAATTGTCCGAGGATTCCGTTTAACCGCAATTTTTTGAAACAAATAATGACACCTGCCCCTAACACACATTACCGAACGCTGCCGAGGATGGCAAGACCACAAGACGGAAACAAACGTGTTTTGTTTCATACAATCTCAGTGCACTACATGTGCAGAGGTTATCAGACAAAGTCGAAGACTAAGGCTTACAACACACATAGAACAACAAAATATAGAATCTTACAGTTGTTTTGTTATACATTGTGGAACTAAGGCTAATGTACTGTTGCGCGGAATATAACTGAGGTATAACAGGTGTACAAGGCACCCAAGCACCGAGTGTGAACTCTCCAGGTCACTAGCTAATTAACATAATATAACAACAGAGTTGATGTTAGCGTGCATAAATATGTGTTTTGGCCCCACGAGTTTCATTCATTTCGTTGCTACCGTAACTTGGACTTTTCAAGGAGTTTCTGTTTCTGTTCGTTAATTTGCTTTGGCAATTTTGTAAAAACTGTTTTCATTTTCCGATGAAAGTGCATTGACTCAAACGGAGCTTGATGTAAAGAAAGTTGCGCGAACAGTTAAATGGTTTCCAATTCTTATGCTTGGCTATGTTATATGATCTTCTTTCTGATCGGATGAGAGCGGCGGAAAAAATATTTTACGCCGCAATACCCAATGAAATTATTACAATCATGAGAATTAGTGAGTAATTCACTGATCGTCTAGCGGATTATTCCTTTATTGTGACGCGCAAGCTATTACCCAATGATATGAGAAAGAATGATACCAACGAATAAGTTTGCTAATTTTCGCATTTTTGTTTCAGGAAAATTCTTATTTGGACGTATTTGAAATATTGACATCAAAAAGAATGCCGCGAGTGTTTTCAATCACTCTCGCAGACCATCACCAAATACAATACATTATTTTTGTGGATGAATGACAGTTAAAGTGCTGATGATGGGAAGAGCTTTGGTCATATCAATGATAGCCCCATAATCAGCCGCACGAATTGAATGCGGCCTGCCCACTGACATTACAAAAACTGTTGTATTAAAAAAGTTTCAACCAATGGCCATACAGAAATCTGTGGGAGAATCTGCGGTAAAAGACATAATTTTTCTTGATGTGCAATTTAAGAAAGTTTCCTTTTGGTTTTGTGGCGAGATTTGCAGTTTTAAGTCACATTCAACATTTATTTAAAATTTCCGATTTGCTTTTCCCCAAACACTGTAGGCTATGGATCGGAGGCGCACGTGTCAAGTTCGTGGGATGTGTGACGTTTCGCGTATTTTTCCAGTCTGTTGTTAAGATAATTCGTTTGCCTCATTGGTACTTGCTCGGTCTTGGCTTCCTCTGTAATTTAATTTTGCGAAGAAAAGAAATGGACGGTTCAAGATAAGTAAATCCAGCGGACATTGATGTAATCTATACAGACAGCAGCAAATGTTGAGAAATCGGAAAAGTAGTCTAGTCTGTTAATGTTCTTGGTAGTCATGTGGTTATTGGTACTTCTTGATCTTATAGATCGTCTTCCTAGTTAAATACGGCCTCAGCCTTCAAAATTATTAGGTGTAAGTTGGGCTAGCGTATAAAGGCCTGAGAAATTATATAACTTCAATTATAAATGGTCTAGATCTGTTTTCTGTGGATAGTACTGGAGTGTCAGGAGTGTATCAGGATCGATCACAGTCTATGATGTGCAAGTTGAAAACAAAGTGTTCTTTTGGTTTTGCCGCGAGATTTGCAGTTTTTGATTTTTGATAAATGTTAACTTTTTCTTTTTCAGTGATCATTTTTGGCCAGAGGCCTGATAGGGCTCCCCCACGGGAAACGTAAGAGAACTGTCAAGAACTTTTTTATCGCCTCTACTCACTGATGCAGTCCAACGTGACGCAAGATAATTTAAGGCTGTTGAAAGAATGTAACTAAAGACACAGGAAACTATTAGGCATGCCAATACATTGACGATTTTCTTGTGTTTTGTAACAATGAGGTTACATTTTGAAATATGATGTGTTTGAAACACGGATCTTATGTCTGAGAGGACACCTGATTACATTGAGAAGGCTCGGTAAGATTCTCAATTGAGTTGCCTTATTCACGAGCAGCCCTCTTAACTTTTACCTCCAAGACAGGTTTGGATATTATGATTACAAAGGCCAATTATTTCACTATGTACTCATTAATGCTCGCAACAGTCATAAAATACGTACCTTCTACAAGACATAGAGGCGAAGAACTACTGAGTGTACTGACAGCATGTTTTGTAGGAATTTATAACATTGCATATCGTAGAGCTTTTTTGTCTTAATTTGCGGTATGTTTTTAAGAAAACCAAAATACCATCTTCTAGTTACGACTGTATTGTTTTGGTTACTCAGGATTGCTACCTAGTAAATTTCATTAAAAATAAATGACATGCTATTGGTCAGGTTGCATATTAGTGATAAGGGATTGCTTGCATGTGATTTACTTTTGATTTTACCTTTGAATTAAATTAAAATTTTTAGAGCACTTTGGTTTAATTTATGGCCTTCTCTTAAATACTTTCCTTTCTTTGCATGCCATCATTATTATTTTTACTTTGTAATGTTACATTCCATCTCTAATAAGTGGAAAATAGTTCTTCGTGGTTATAAAGTTTATCTAATGGTCAATTATTTTGTTATGACGATTACGAAATGTCATCAAACACGACGAGAATCGTAGTAAAAATGTCAAGATTATTTCATTTGAGAAAAGCTATGAGAAGCACCTGCAATTTTTAACAACAAAAAAATGCTATTTTTTATAATGAATCCGTCTCTAATTGCAGTTCCAAAAAAGAGAATAAATGACTACATAGAGTAAGCAAAACAAAACAAGAGTAACTGTCATGTACACTCTTTCAAGCAATGTAGTTCTTCTTGTCTAGAATGAATTCATGTCTTCGATAACGATTCAGCATCAGCTAGGGTATATCGAGAATGATAATGCACGCATTTTTAGACACGCTTTCTCGTTTATATTTATAAATGAGCGAACTTCCTCACAAACTGAGTTTGCCAAAGATTCTAGAGAGGATATATCCCCCTTCAGTTCTTAGAGGCAACAATCCTACAAAATTCAGTAAACTGAACGTACAAGGAACCTTTCGGGAAGGCTGATTTTTCCGTTTAACGGGAATTTTAAATCGAACAACATTCAACGACATTATACATCCTGAAGATTTTGTTTACTTCCTAATTAAGAAATGTTTCTTCATTTTTAAGTTGAGGAGGTAGTCATTTGCATAAATAAGTTATTCATTTGATTCATTCATTTAATACACATGTATATTACATTCTTAAAGGCATATATTTTTTGTACGGTAAGTTTTACCAGAAGTCCATAACTAGTTATGGACTTCTGGTTTTACCTGAAGAAACGTTTGTCTTACCTCTCCTTATCACTGCAAAACACGAGACCAGTCCAGAGAAACTCCGGCTTCTTCTGGATCTTTCTGCAGCTAGAATGTTCCCAGTTTATAATGAACCTGGGCTGGAAAAATGCGACGAGACGCAACATTACACGATAACAGAGATTTTGTACTACACATAAAAATGCAATTGCAAAGCCTATTGTTCAATAAACCACACTTTTTAGGGGTTAATTTACCGGCGCAAATAAACCCCCGCGGGATGTTGGGAGAACACGAGAAAAGCTTGTTAATCGCGAGCCGTCAGGCGAGTGTTTTACAAGCTTTTCGAGTGTTCTCCCAACATCCCAAGGGTTTTTTTCCGCCGGTAAACCCCTAGAAAGTGTGGTCTATTACTTTTATAAACGACCTATGGAAAACGTTTTAATCTATTCTATATTTCGTGATCAAGTTTCTTATGAATGAAGCGGAAAACCAATCACAGCGGCTGAAAGAATAAAACACAGGTTCAGCTCTATACCAAAATCCACGAATCGATCCGACGCTAGTTCGTTTAAAGCTGTGAAAGTCATGAGAAAGGAAAGGGAAAGGCAAACGGTTAACGGGAGAAAATGTAACAAACGAGTTAAAGTTACTTTTACGAGGAAATCTAGCAAACTGTGGCTGGAGTCATTCATCAAGAAAGCAAAGGACTGCATGGAAAGTTTGCAAGTTTATAAAACTTCACAAACTGCCGAAGTAATTTTGAATAAAAGGTTAGTTCCAGAAACTCTGCTTCAGAAATTTTATTTCGAATTTATTTATTCTGCAATTTTTCGTTTTCACCGAATGACAGACTTTACAGAAAGCACTGAAAGCGCATAAAACTAGAAGTAATTCAAGCGTGTACACGGACACAGCGTGAGTTTCTGCCATCAAAATAATTCAAGTAAGCATTCATCGCGACCAATTTGAGGTGGTTTTTTTTCTTTCAAATAAGGTTTCCGAGTAAATGTTGAATGGAAATATAAACAAAGAAAATCATAACCGCGAAGGAGGTTTGGATACCCGGTCTTAATTGGAATATATTTTTACGATTTTATTTCTCCGTTTACTCCTTAGTTTTTGTTTCGATTGAGAAGATATATCAAACACTCGAGACAGTGTTTCATCGGCTATCCACAAACACCGCAAATTTAGTCCAAAATACTCCGCTGCGCTTCGTATTTTCAACTCTTTTCTTGGTGTTAAGATATTCTGATGAAACACTGTCTCTCGTGTTTGATATGTCACTTCAAGGAAAACACAAGCTAACACATACCTGGCTCCAACAGCAGTTCACTGAGCACTGAGATGAAGGTGTGACTACCAATGGACACTAGAAAGCTTTCACTGAGTAGTTGCTAAACTATATATCATTGACCATCATTAGTACAAGTCTCTGTTGTTAAACTGTTACGCTAAATTACTACCGCACGTGGAGTTCAATAAAGGCGAAAAACTCTCTTATTCCTTACAAATCCTTGGATATTTTCAAGTTTTGTAATTGACATAAAATCTTTCCCTTGCAGTTTACTGGCTTGGAATTTTCGGTTGTGGTCATATTTTTCACTATTCCTATTCCTTTAGTCACTTAGTGCCAGTGTCCGTTTGAAGGGATTAATTTAGAAAAGAATATTTGGATTGTTTGCCCTTCTAAAGCCCCGGCTAAACGATTAAACCACGCCCTGGATCAAACATTTTCAACAGCGTGTTGAATGAGCGTGTTTGACCGTTAAACCGCCTCTCTCAACATTGTATTTAAATGGCGCTCCATATTTGATCTAGACCGAACATTTTCATCCATCGTTTTGCTTCACGAGCAAATGCTTGATCGTTTAGCCACCTCTGCGAACAAGCAAAGTGGGAAAAAGTAACTAATGAGAAACCGAATCTGTGTGACGTCATGCATGCATTACTTGCATTAATTAAATTTCAGCGGTAATGCAGAGAAAGCGTTGCCTCACTTTTTTCTCAATTTTATGTTGCCTCACTTTGTTCGCTCGTTTGACCACCTCATGTTGTGTGTTCAAGCACTTTGTTTGATGAAAATATTTGGTCTTTAGCTGGGGATTGACTCCCTTACAAACAAAATTTCATTTCTCAAGTGTACCAGTTGCTGCAAAACGCCTGTTACATTATGTTAATTTGTGTTTTTCTCTTTAAAACGATTCTACGTATACTTGGCCAGCTGACATGCTATTGTCATGAGCTTCTATCTAACCTGATTCCTTATATTTTTTAGTTTAAAAGCGTAGTTCTTTTTTTACTAACGATTACTTAGATGTTGATGACCAGGGTTGTTTTGTTGCACTAAGTGATCGACTGCGAGAACTGTATTAAAAATTCATGATCGAATGTGATCTGGGGAGTTTAAAAGAACGACTTCTTAAGTTTATTTACTTTGGGATCGGAAACGGTGGCAGGTTAAACGGGAAACGTACAGCTGTAGAAAGTGACAATTTTCAGAAAGTAGAAAATATATGCGAAAGATCTTAGTCAATATTTTCAAGTGCTGAATAGCGAAAGACGTTAAATTCCCTCGTTACAGCATCGAATATATGATAGTAAGCCTTTTTTTATATACACAGAAAATGTTGAACTTAAATTCTTTTAACTCTCGAATGTACATGCAAATGGTAGAATGAGGTTGATTGTTTGTGATGGGGTGCGTTTTCCTTAATGAACCACGATGAAAATGGATTTGCCAGAAACTGTACCTCATATTAGTATATCAGCAATAACATTCAAAAACAAACTGCAGAATTAAGTTCGTCTATTAAAGGCTGTTTCACCACGAGTGAGCGTTGAGTGATATGCCTTCTTAAGGTATCGTGTTTTGAATATCAAAAACAAATTATTTAGGGCTTGAAAAATTGAAAATGACAAGCATCACAGCTGCGGATGCAAACAACCATGGATTGGTAAATCTGTTTACAGAGTTTCAGCAGGTCGCCATCATTAACAATTTAGATCTTTTCATTAACTGGTGGATCTGAAGCAATACACTTTAAGTTTCTTTGAGAAACTTCGGTCTTGATTCCTGTTCATTCCGCAAATCGATCTTTTATGACTATCTTTTTTTTTAACTCATTAATTCTATTGAATTCTATTTTTAAGAACCCCTGCAAAAATAAATCAAATCACAAGAAAACCATGAGGGACAACAACTAAAAAAAAATGAATGAATCTGAACAAAATTAAATTGGATAGTCGCAAGTAATGAAGTTCACAAAACAAATGGAGCTTTTTTCACGTTTTGTTCGCCCGCCTTACTGCAACAGCATCTGCGAGCTATCTATCATACGACTATATAATTTGTCGAAATAAAAAGCGTCTGAAACATATTTTACCCCACGTTCATTTGCTTTTGCTGGCAGCTCTTCTCAAAGCCAGAGTTAATCGAATCGCGTTCCGACTATAAACAAACATGGCACAAAAGAACGCCATTACATATTGTATCAGCTCTTGAAATCTATGAGTCGATTCTTTCGACGAAACCGTTTTGCAAACATTTTTTTTTTTTGGCGCAAGCGTTTTCGAATGCCTTTTATTTGATCTCGAACTGTGTGATTTGAAAAAAGCCACCCATTTCTCAACTGTCGAGAATGATCGAGCAAAACTCTTCGTTGAACGGGTCAACACATGATTGGAGCGACTTACCAGTTATTTTAAGGCGCATGAAATCTTCTTTTCTTCAAAGATAACGGGTAGACTAGAAGAACTGAAATGCCGCTGCGAATAAAGGCTGTGATCTCGGATGCGATTCGCTAAAAAAAAAAAATTCTGGCTTGTTCATTCTGTCGCTAAAGAAAATCATTTAAAAATAATGTGAATCCAATTTGTCTAGGTTGTTATTAACTTAAAATAAAAATTATTCTGCTTTTTTGCCCTCTGGAAATGACAAAGGTGCCGCTCAATATCAAAAAGTGCTTGAAGGCAAAAAGTGATAACAAAAATTGTGCCTTGTGTGAACTCAGACGGTGGTGCCGAGAGCGAAATAGACCTTTGGACTCTGGCCTCTGTTTACCCATCTCCTTTATTTCTAGTTGGACTGATACACTCAAGATTACAAGTTCTCTTTTTCTCGGTACTTTATTCATTTCACTGTCCGTTTATTTTTTCCTCTTGTTGAGTTTTTGAATTATAACAAAGTAATAACTGAGCCAATGTAATAAATAGTAACTGAATCAAGTTGTTTTTTATGATAATGATACGATAAGGTTGTTTACCATTTCCTTTTACACGGGGAAGCAGGTTACTTCATTGTTTAGGCGAATGGTAAGCAAAAACCTTTCACGAACTGTTCCGAATGAAATTGGGCGTGTTCTATTTACCATAATAACACTACTCGGGAAGCCTGGAACTGAGCTTGCGCTGAGTAGCCGCGGGTGTTGAGACTCGCCTGAAACTGGTAAAAGCAAATGGTAAGCACATTATCCGTTCGAATATTCCGGTTGGTAATTTTGGGCTACCTTTCAAAACGTTCCATTTAATTTGGAAATTTTCAGTCGGGAAAACCAAAAAAAATAAGCCAAATCGTACGGGGAAACGGGGCAAACTCTAAATTCGACAACACTTTCGGGAAACTGAATTTCTCGCCGTCAAGGAAGAGCATATACATTGTTGGGTACCGGCCGGAATCTAACCACGAACTGGACGAACGTCAACAGCTGCAACTCAGCTTGGTTCCAACTGCAGTTTATTCCATCATTCCAACTAAGTTCGTTTAAGCTTTACAAGTGTAGTTGCCTATATAGGATTCGTATGGTGCGGTTATTGTTACAGGAGTAAAATAAGTGTATAAAAATAAGACGCGAAAGAACAATTACTAAGAAGTGAAGACAGGGAAACTTAAATAAAAATTACAACTTAATTCAACAACCTAATGGACCTAATGTTTTGGAGAGCACGTACTTTCTGCGGCGAAAGTTCAAGCACTAAGCTAAATTCACTAACAGCTTGTATTTTATCTTACTGAGAATTCAGTAAATACCAGATTTCTATTGAATTCAACACAAAACGTGAGGTGGGCAAGTAAGCAGAATATTTCAGAAGCTAATTACTTCTATCAAGATACTAAAGTAATTGAATAAGTTGACCACTTTTAATAAATTACGATTACAAAAGCATCGGAAGTGAAAGGCACAATCTAGTAACCTTTGATAGATTTTCCGGCTAATAAACTGCTGATGACCAGAAGAATATAAGAATGCAAAGCTAAGCAAAGCGACCTCAACAATTACTGAAGGTATTACAGTATAGTGCACATGAATGAAGCGAAATAATGAAACTGCACTTGGAATCTAAAACACACAACTTCCTAAGGCTAACTGCCTACATTTTCTACTTAAACAGTAAATAATAAGCAAACTATTCCAAAATTCCAAAATTCATTAGCTAATACGCTCAATGCCAAACGCGAATTTACAAGTTATTGAAAACTACCAAAAGCTAATAAAATCCTTATAACAATTAACTCTTACCATTTTCATCCCAACCGAAATTTCCGGTATTTGTTGGTAAATGGTTGCCAACTTAAACCAATTATTATTTTTGACAGAAGGAGTGATTACGTTTTTTACGTTAGCGATGTAAAATAGGATATAGTTATATCGTACGAACTTTCATAATAATAACTGACGTATATTATATGTTATTTTATGATAACTTTTCCTTAACATTTTTTGACCCGACCCACAAGGGAAATCGCTTAAACCCTTATCGTGCATAAATCAAATTATTGTAACTTCAAATATTGTACGCACTATCATAAATGATTAATGACTCATATTGTACCTACTATGTCTAATACATCTGGCTTATATCAAACCCACTATCATAAATACTGTTTAGCTTTTATTACACGACAAAGACAGCTGACAGGGCCAATAACTAGAATCAACCAATCAGAAAGTCTTTCTTTCGCTTGTCCAATATTTTCTGAATATCATACCCAAAAATCCACAATAAAACTTTACTGGCTTGTATAGTACCTACTATACATCCCGAAAAACAACTGTCCTAGAGAATTCTGATTTAAGTTACCCATATTATAAAGGGCACTTGTTTAAATATACCCACTTCTAATATACCCTTTTTGATCTAAGCTGTACGTTGGCAGTTACAGAGCTAAGGCGATCTACTGGTTGCTCTAAAGCGTGGTTACACGTTTGCTTCTTCCAAAAGCTTTCTGCCGTGTTGGTCCCAGCATTTTGTTGTTTTGGTATCGCTATCATCACACTTGATGATGTCCCAGAAACTAGCTCTAGGTCCTTCCTTCCAAGTGAGAACGATCTCGTGCTCGTGTCCAGCCCCGGGATTTGTAGTCTTTTTGAATAAGACACCTTCTTTTGCTAGCTTCACCTCTTTTGCAGTGAGTGTGATTTCGTGTGTATGTGCTCCCGGTGGGGTTCGCTTGGCATCCATGAGCTTCAGCGTTACCGGGTGGTTTGGCGGTGCAGTTGGAAGTGGCTTAGAACTGTCCAGAGGTTCCTTCAATAGGTACGCATTTGTTTGGGATTTGATCAAGACATCTTTAGTAGCCTCAAGTTCTTTCCACACCGGACTTCCTTCGCCGTGAACAGGCATTATGGGATACCGCTGGCGAAGAGTCCCCACGCCAATGATAGGCGGGAAAAATACGCGTGTCCCTGAGGCAGCTGTGATATGCAGCGCTCCAGTTTTATTAAGTACACCCATGGAACTTGCAGTAGTGTCCGCCGCATCCCCCGATACTTCACTTCCTGTAAAAAAGTTAATTGGGGTTCTGTAGTACTTTTTACTATTGGTACCGTCGAGAGCCGTTGCTAGTGTTGGTCCTCCATTTCTTCCTCCTTCATGGATGGACTTCCCATAGTCACTGTTATATACACCTTTGTATTCTATGTTGTGTGGGTTCCAGTTGTTCAGTGGCGTCATCCAAACGATTTCCAGTGGTATAGCGTAGGAAAACTTTTGATTAACAGTCTTGCATTCCCGCCTCTTTCCTCTTCCTGTGCATGTCTTGAGGTTCATACCTGCAATCTTTGGCTGAGTGGTCATGGCCATGAAAAGGTTTTCATCTGCAAACCCACGGTGGCGAGTGGCGAGTCCCATTGCACCTTTCTCCAAGACTTTAAACCAACGATGATAGTAGGCAGCATTAAGCGGTTTCTTTTCTTCCTTGGGATTCAGGCTGTAGGCCGTAAGATCAAATGCATCGTCAGTCAGGTTCCCTGCGTAGTTATCCCTGCCGGGAATCTCGCCCATCAACTCGTCTAACAGGCCCCATTTATTCCAATTCATGCCGTCTTGAAAGTCATCAGTGTCCTGTGGATTAAGTGTGAATCTTGCAGCTCGTGTCTTTGCGTGATCTTTTAGCGTTCTTGAAACAGGCATCCGAGGATGAAGCTCATCAACCACACGAAATCGATTTAGAGGAATATCTCGGCTGAGTGGGTGACAGAGGATTCGATAATTCCATTGCCCCAAAATGGGCGTGGAGTCGTTCTTCACGCCAAGAATGGATCTGGGTAGATATGAATAGTTCTCAAGGTTATCTTTTCTTCCCGAATATGATGTGAAGCGCACTTTTTGTTGGAGGTCGTGCCAGCTTGTCGCGTCGATGAAATGCCTGTCGCTTTTAAATGGCTCATCTATTTCACTGGATGGATATGTCCAGGCACCCTCAAGGTAACAAAGCACCGGCTTAAAATATTTACGGTAATCTCTGACACTGTAATCCTGGTCTCTCCAAGCTTTGAACCATTCGTGCATCTCTGTTATCTGTTGAGAAACGCTGCCTTTTTGTTTGACCTGTGGAGGCACTGCAGGGAATGGTATAGGTTCGATTGCTCCGTACTCTTTGCTGGTTCTATGCGGCATGTTCAAGCGGTAGTCGTTGTGCCTTGTTCGGAACTCTACTCCATTAAGAACCGCAACAAACTCTCCCAGGCCAACAGTGCGTATGTTGTTGGAATGATCGTGCATGGCCAGAAGTCGATTGTTGCTGGCGTGCGTTTCTGCGTAGTAGTTTCTGGTTCCCTCGCGGAGATGTCGAATCTGCTTCACACCAGAGTCTCCATCCGAACGAACTCGCTCTTCAACAAATAACTGCTGCAGAATCATCTGACGGGAGAGTTGGTATAGCGAGTCCTGCAAGGTATCCAATCGCCTGGAGTGTGCTTCAAGAAGCTGCTCGACTGAAGGTGTTCCCGCTTGTTCTTCCAGGTTCCCCAGTGGCAGAGAAACCAGACAAAGGAGGGCCGCAAAGGCAGAAATGTTAAACTTCATCCTTCGGCAAAATGAAATAAAAAATTAAAACAAAAATGTCATGAACAATCGCCGCTGTTCTAACTCATGGAAGTCCTCAGTAATTTTTTTTAAGGATCAAGCAAAGTATACGTTTTGTACTGAAAGCGCCCTAATAACATTATGTGATACATTTTTAAAAGACGTCTCGTCACAAAAAGTGTGCGTTTGTCTGAAGATCATTTTTCAGTGTGTAACCAGCAGTTACATAAAAAGTCCAGAAATTTTCGCAAGATCTCGTGTTAGAAATACTTAAAACATTGCTCGAAGGACAATGTATTTTGAAGAAATGCTAGAAACCACCTAATCAAAAAGTGAAAAAAGCTGCATTAAGAATTATCATATTACCTGATTACCTTAAAATGTCCGCAATATTTTATGTCAGGAATCTGTAGGTGATTCAAATGATTAATAAAATGGTTTCCGTTGTATCTTGCACATGCACTGATTTGCCCGACTTCTAGGTACCGCATCATCTAATTCGTTGTGTTCAATTTTTCATTTTATAACTGTTACCTGTTGTGATTTATTCCAACCTATCAGCAACAAGACGTAAAATAATTAAGATTTGTTGCATGATATGTCTTTTGTATGGTACTTGACATGTAATTACTACAAATATATATTTTTGCAGCTGTTTAATCCCATGCTTGTTGGAAATAGATTGACAAGGATCGTGCAATAAAGAAGATTACTTTATCTTAACATATGTCAATATATCAGTCACCGCAGTGGATAGGACATTCAGGGGTGCTTATAATATCACCATGGGAACTCGAATATACATTGTGTGTGTTTTTTTTCTCAGCTAGATGCGGACTTTTGCTAATATTAAATTCAAGTCGAACAGTCACGCAGTAACCCTAGGTGCAAACCTCTGCAAATTTTCTTTTTACCGCTCTCGTGAGCTGTTAATCTTGGAATGCGCAGTCAAATAATTGGAAAAGAAAGCGCCCTTTATCATGTCAATATTGTTTTTTTGGCTTTGTTTAGGCTGCTTTTATGTCGAGAATGAAAACTTAAGACTGATACAGTTTACACTTCTCTTATTATTTCTAAAAAAGTAATTTTAGTTAGGAAAGATCAGATAGAAAGCTGTTTAATCCGAGAGAAAGCTTTTTAATCTGAGAGGAAGCTGTTTAATCCCAGGCTTGTGGAGAAAAGCGTCCGGACAAGGATCATGCTATAAAGAAGATTACTGTATTGAACAGTTAAGATAGACCTTTTTTATATTATTTTTGAAGTGGATAATGTTCCACAGGCTCACGTACAGTCGTAAAGCGAACAACTGTAGCTAAAATACCTAAGTTCGTTTATAATGCAAACTTTTGTTTGCTTCAGATTGCTTTTGCTCCATAAATGAGATTTACGTGAAAAGAAGAACTTTTTGAAATAAATTGTCCTTCTCTATTAACATGCATCAGTCACGGCATAATGTTCTTTAATAACGCAAATGGTTAGAGTTTTCAATATCCTGTATCTGCGACGGGAAAACCTCTGAGAGCTGGCTGCCGTGGAAACAGGTTTACCTTAGAGAAATTTAACGAGTGCTTAATATCACCATGGGAACACACATTTTGTGAGCTTTTTCTCAGTAACATGTGATTACATACGGGTAATGTTTAGTTCAATACCAGCAGTAACGCCTTAGCTCCATGATGTGTAGGATTTAACAGCTTGTTTCCAGTGTTAATGCCCTTTCTTCACCTTTCGTGAGGTGCTGTCCTTAGAACAGTGCACAGTTTGGTGAAACAATTTTCAAGGGATGTGCTCTTTATCAATATTGTTTTTTCGGCGCTTTGCTGAAGCGCTCTCATATCAACAACGAAATTCTTAAACAATGATACACTTTACATTTCTGTTGTCATTTCCGAAAAACGTGTGATTAAAAAAGATCGCGAATTAAATTAATCAAGGTGAAAACCGAGAGAAGCCTTACATTGGGAGTCAGCAGCATACTGTGATGTAGGTTCAATTTCCGGCGCTCTTTCGAGTGCGGTCTTTGTTGAGCCTACATACTTAAATATGTGTGATTAGCCTGTATCTGATACAGGCTATATACTTGTTGATACCTTCCTCGACAAGAGATCGACAGTTAACAAAAGAGCAATACAGAAAGCAGTCCGATAGCAGTGTGAACAGCTTTATGGTCTTGTGACTAAAAGCGTAAAAGTAAACTGGTTACTTACTCTTCAAATTGTTTTACGTCACCCAGACTTATCAAACATGGACGCGAAGTTGCCTGTTAATCCGAATTGTAATTTTTGCATGTCTTTGTAGAGAAAACGCTTATCTTTTATTCCGCCATTTTTTCAATATTTTCATCGTCTACATATACACATGTTAATTACTTACCTTATATTTGTAGCGTGAAAATGACCTCAGGAAGATGGAAACGTTCTCCTATAGTTTCTATCTACGATCTTTAAACAAGAAAGGAGATTAAATCAATATGTAAGCCATTAAGTTCTATGCATACTAGAAAGGATGTTGAATTTAAGGAGGCTCGCAACGGTTTCAGGCAGTCGTTTCCAGCTCTTAAACTTTAATGGGCCAGTACTACCAATCTTTATCAGTTGCTGCTGCACTTGAAAGTTAAAAAAAATAATGTCTCTGGAGCAGCTTAGACTCAGCTTTGCAAAACGTTGCATCTTAACATGCCTATCATTATTCAATAATTAAAAAATGGGAATCACCGGACTCGGGGAAAATTTAGGGAGTTTTTAACAGGTTAAACTGTTGCTATAGTACCAGTGATGTCATGAAAATGACCACAACTTGTTCAGCAATGATTGGACATTTGTTCGATATCATTATTGTAGCAGCAACTAATAAAGATATGTAGTACTGGCCCATCAAATTTTAAGAGCGTGAAAGTGCTTGAAACCGTTGTGAGCCTCCTTAAATTGTCCAGATTTTCACACATATGAAGCAGATTCCGCAATAAATTCTGCACTTTGTTTCACTGTTCAGCTTTTTTATTCTATTTATTTTCGTAGCCATGAACTGTAAAATCCGAGCTAAACTTCTTTGGCTTCATAGTTTTGCTTGCTTTGTAAGAGGGAAGCGTACGTTATGATTTGACATAACCGGGAAAGAAAAAGAAAATACTGCCACAAGTCGACCTCGCCGGTTATTAGGCAAGCAAAGCGCGCTTCAGGCCGCAAAGCGGCCTTTAGCCTATGCACTTCTCTAATACGTTGTATGCCGTCTTTTTCCAATCCACCGGTACGTTTATCCATAATTCTTAATGCAAGAAACCCCTAAAAACGCTCATAAAAACAGACAAAAAAGCTCAGAAAACTTCAAACTTAGCATGAACAATGTTGTCATTATATACAACTAGTATCCTGTTGGCTGTGTTTGGCCCCTAAGGTATTGTGGTAAAATGTACAAAGCCCGTACGGACTCAGTAGGTCCAGCGTTTATAAAAACCTCTTACATCAGATTTTGTCGTTAAAAGTTCCGAAAGTAGCAATCCTGTTCGACAGTCGATTCCAGATTCAGGTTTGGTAAGGCTTTCAACTTTCAGGCGAGGGGGAGGGACACTAGGAGATGTGAATGAAGCTAGCCTGCGAACAGGCTCCCCTGTGAGGCATAGGGCGAAAAGAAATCGGCTTCGCTGGCCGATTTCTTTAATTTTCACCCCATGCCCCACAGGGGAGCCTGTGGGGCATGGGGTGACGTGACGCGCGATGGAAAAAAATAATGAGCGAAGGGGCGTCGGGGGGGGGGGGGGGGGGGACTACTCGTAGTCTTGAATAAAGAACAAGATGTTTTCAATAAAATTTCACAAAAGGTATGAATCCTGATTTTGTTTATATGGCAATAACAGGGGATAAAATTTGCATCAGAACAGAGTACTATCTTGCCTACCAGTTTGGTAGAACTTGCTGTTTCTTTTTAACTCGTCAATTTACTTTTTAAGAGGGAATTTTTATTGCTTTCTGCAAAGACGGCTCTCTTCGCGGGGGCGTTTTTAAAAAGTTTGTGGGGTCGTGTATAAACCTTAATGATCAAAACAATTCGCAAAATCACTCAACACTTCATTCGTCTTGCTGCCAAATGATTTTGCGTGGAGCGTCCTGCTTTGGCTCTGGATACAGTGACTGCGATGAAGAGAACCGAGTCAGGGTACCACGGGAGCTCACGCGAGCAAACTGTGTTGGAACGCAAGTTCTGGACTTATGTGATGCCCCAGAACCGCAGTTTAAGTCGTCCTTAGTTGTTCTTTAAGTCTTAATTTATTTCTCTCCTCCTTGACAAATTTCGCAAAAAGCGCAAGATTATTTTTCCTTTCAAATGTTTCCATTGTCCAACAATCCTGATTTGCCAAGAAACAACTCCACACCTGTCACGTGGGTTGTAAAGTGGTATTTGATTGGTGGTCATATGACATGGCGGCCCTCACGCCTACTTCCGATGTTTATGAACTTCTGCATTTGATGTACATTCTAGAGATTTACTGATTTCCTTTAGTTGTGTTGCTTGTGGTTTGTCTGTTCTACTTTTATCACACTCTAAAACGATGAAGGCCAGAAATGAAGGAGCGTGTAACATCGTCTGTATGAAGACGTTGTTCTTTGTATTTAGTTTTTTATTCTGGGTAAGTTAAAGTGACCAGTTGACCGCCAGCTTTCGTGAGAGCGACGTTTAATTGTCTTTATATTTTTTTCGTAAATGTTTTACTAATGCGGCATTTTAAAAGCAAGGCTAATAATTCATGTACAACGTAGTTAATTCCTCTTATCTTTTTGCCCAACTTTAAGTTCAAAACGGCGGCATCTTTATGGAAAATAGGCTCACGTTTGTATGAAATTGGCGTTGTATTTGGTTTAATTTAACGATCGAATATGTCTTCTGTCTATTCTATACGTTCCCTCGCGCTAGAATTAGCTGTCAATAATTTTCTTTGCTTTCTCCACTGTGTTTGTCTTTTGATCTAGATAGTTAACTCTGTAAATACATGTAAAAAGGTCTTTGAAATGAGCTTAGCTTAGGTGAAATGGAAGTTTGCTTTTCATTTATGATCAGTTGAATGATTTTAAGCCTACATGTAGGTGGAATCAGGAATTTTAATAAGCTTAAGTCACGGATATCAGTCATAGTTTTAAATGGCCCATTTTCATACTTTGTAATAATGGATGTACCTCGCTGTGTGCCTGTGATTGTAAGTTTTTGTTGACTGCTCTTACCATACATGTGTTTTATAGTCTGCGTTCATCCCTGTGTGCTAGACAACAGGCCACAAACAGAAAAAATAATTAACTGAGCTTTTCATTTGTTTGGGCAGAAAGAAAGTGGTTATGATAACAGAGAGGCCCATTGTTTAGCTCAGTTGAAACTCTTGCTCTTGGCTAATCACTGGTGATAATTTGATTCCGTGACTTATTAATTAATTGCACTGTGTTATTTGTAAACAATTTAATGCACTTAGGCCTGTTCCAAACGCTGCTCCACTCATGTGCCGAACCTAACTCAGTAAGGTTCGACCTTGGAGCGACTTTGGAGCGACAGCTGATTCAAATGGCGTATCTGTGTGGAACTTAATTTGCGGAAACAAGTCGTTAACAATAATGTTGATTGAATGTCTGCGTTGAGGATGATAAAAGGTTTTTGCAGTCAAATCAGCAAACTATTATGCAAGTTTTGCTATAATGATAATATTTCCGGAAAAGAAAATTCCTTCCGCGAGATTTATTCAATCCTTCTCAATTTTAGTCACCAGGCTGGCCACTTGGGTTCCAATTTAGTCGCCAGCTTGGAGTGTTGCTACAGTTAATTGAGAGTTATTTATTCTGTTTTTAATTTGTTATCAGCTTGCAGGAATTGGAATTCTGGGTGTTGGAATATGGATTATGGTGTACAAAAGTGATTACCAAAGTTTGCTGGACAGCGATATTTATGTCATTGTTCCTGGTCTAATGATTGCCGCAGGAGTGGTTGTCATTATTGTGGGCATTGTGGGATGTTTAGGAGCGGCAAAAGAGAATCGCTTTTTCTTAATCTCAGTGAGTACAGACTGCCAGTTTAACGTGATTATTTTATATTTCAACTGTTATATGCTGGTTGGTAAGTTGTCAACTGAAATTCTATTGAAAACCTGTTTGCTATTGTATATGGTAATGCTGATGATGCTTGCCCATATATAATAATGTTGATGCAAATCAAGGAATGTACACTGTAGTTAGGGAGCACTAATATGTGTACAATTTACATGACTTTGTATGCTCAAGCAAGATGATAAAATGTGAAGTCTGATCCCATGCAGAGTTCCATGTAAATTGTATACCTTCACTGGGTAATACAGCTCTAGTCAATTATATCAAAGATTTTATTGCAATGTAATTAGTGTTGGAGTGGTTCTTGAGTCTAAAATGCCATTTGTAGGTGGTGGTGGTTGGGGGGGGGGGGGGGGTTTAGTGGCAGGAGGGGGCTAAATTTTCAAGTACAGAGTATTAATTATGTTAATTTAATGCACAATACTCAACTCATGTTTTTTCTCATATTAATATTTACTGCTGTAGTTTTTGGTGATGGTGATCTTGATTTTCATCCTGGAGCTGACAATTGGAATCCTGGCTTTTGTCTACTCCACCAAGGTATAATATGTAGGTTGTATTTGATTTAAAATCTACATGTAGAGGGTAGCAAAGTTTTTTGAAGCAAAAAATTATATTCGCTGAGATACACTGAGCCTGAGGCGAATAATTGTTTCAGTCTAATTTTCAGATGTGAATATCAAGAACTACAAAATAAAGAATTAAAACACTGAAACAACAAACACAGGTGCTTGCTTACACACATGAAAACAAGTTTAATTCATCGACTGTAAATCAGAATTTACAGTTAAGCAATAAAATGGAACAAAACAAACACTACGAAAAAGACAAATATCTGGTATCTTTGGTTTAATTGTTGACAACTTCTGAGCAATTATGTAAATGAGTCGAGTATCTCTGGTCTGAAGAGAACTGAATAATTTTGGGTCAGTCTATCTGATTGAGTTTCTAATGGCTGCATGCGATCTACAAAACCACTGTGTTTACCATCCCTTCTAATGCCTTGAGAAACATCTCTTAAAAATATTTTTGGTCCAAAACCCTTGGTAGTCAGTTTTCAAAATTTCAACTGTTTTGAATACTCTGAACTTGGAGTGATTTCTTTTGAATAAACAGAAATTTCATTCAGCAAATGCTGTCATGGTGGTGTGGCTTAGTAACCAAGCCCTGAAATGCTATATTCACTACATAGCAAGGTGAATATAGTGTCATAAACCAGAGCTTCTTGGCCAATCAGAATGTCCCATTCTTAAATTCACCACTGGAAATAAGACCAATGATTAAATATACCATAAGGGTGTGTATCCTGTGCAATGCGGGGACAATAAAATCATTTTTTTTGTCTCAGTGAATGTTCAGACACATAGTCAGGGCTCGAAAAAAGTACTATCTGGTTGTACGGGACAAGTAGATTTTCCTGTCGTCAATGTAACTTATCATGCTTATGGCTTGCCTGATGTACAAGGGCCCACCGTAAATGATCTAATAAATGCCCGGGGCGTCTATTAACTTTTATGGGTCGTAGGAGGGGCATTAAATAGATATGAGGCATTTACTAGAGAGAGGCGTTTATTTCACTTTAATGTCTACAAAACAAATAAGATGTGTAGTATAGTAAGATAGAAAACTGAGTTTGGGGGTTAAAGACTAATCCAATTGTCGCATATGTCGTTCATAGTTTGATATTGATGTCTTCATTGTCATCAGGGCCAACCATATTGGCATCATTGGCCTGTTCAATGGATTAGGCGATTCTTGGGAGGGGTGTCTGATAGACACAGGGCGTTTATGAGAGGGGGCTTCTAATACAAACTTTGTTCTTCAAGGGGGGCACTTACTAGATAGGAGGTGCTAATATTTGAGAGTGGGCATTTATTAGATCATTTACGGTAATCAAAAATCAAGCAAACTAAGGCAAGCATTCAACTACCTCTGTCAAGCAAAATTTGAGAGCTGCTCAGTTGGCTCAAGGGTTAGCTGGAATTCAAGCCCTGACGGTGGAGGAAATTTAAAAAAGAAATAACTGTCATCGATACTTTAAGCTAGTCATTTTAAATTAGTTAGTTTAGTTTTGGATCATGGGGTGTGCTAAACTTTGAAACAACATGAAGTGGTGAAGGATTATGTGCGCCTGTATATAAAATATGTTCTTGATTAATGTTTTGATTGGTTAACTTTGTTCCAAGTGGCATGGTTCAAGTAGTTGCACTGTATAACTGTTATTCCTTGATTTCCAGTTAGTTTTTACCTCAAATTACTATATAAACCCAAAAAGGTAAAATGCTCCAGTAATGAATAGGATTTTAAATGCAATTTTATTATTTTACCAGATAAAAGATGAGCTACAGACAACAATAAAGGACAAAATGAATCAACAGTATGGTGTGAATGATGATGTCACTGAGTCTATTGATAAGCTGCAGCAGGAGGTAGGTGGCAATCAATCACCTCGATTGAACATCCCCAAATTAAAGGGAAGTACCGGTACATACATTCACATATTGTGTGATTGTTTTTTTAATACCAGGGGTATAGAATGGTAAAATCCGAGACTCACCAAGACCCGCATTTAAAGTCCGAGACCAAGACTTACAATTTTTTTCAAATCTGAGCCTGAGACACCGCGATTCAAAAATCCGAGCGCAAGACTCCATGATCTAGAAATCCCAGCGCAGGACTATTACAACGCTAGTCTAACACTCTGTAGCTCTCTGCTTTGCTGTTGTTTTGTGACGGCTCAAACTGATTAAAACTTTTGCTTGGTTTGCGAGACTCGGAGACTCCAAAACGAGCATTATTAATTTTTTGCGAGCTTGAGATTCCGAGACTCTAGTTTGCTATGCCGAGATTCGAGACCCGCTTAAAATTTTCCGAGACCCATGATTTTTCAAGGACCATTCTATGCCCCTAATACCAATGTACTACATGTACATAGCTTGGAGACACTGGCCAGGCTAGGTAAACCCAGACTTCTGGATTCCAGTGCACAAACCACTGCTCGTCTCAAAGCTCCTAATAAGTAACAAGCAAAATGTTATCATGGCCCAATATGTTTTGCACATAATGGCTAAACTAATGTCCTAAAATTGTTGAACACAATATTATTGGTAGATTTAAGACTAGAATCTCGTAATTTCTACTTCTGGAACACTGAATGTAACAATAAATGTTAAGATGCGTCCATGTTCTACATGTTATGTGCAGAACTTGCATGGCACAGCTACATGTATCACCCAATGTTACATGCAATGTTGCAGCCTGTGCGCTGCTGGTATTAGGTCCTTGCCACAGCAACAGTTTTGTTTCTTAATAAAAATAATGTGGCAAGCCATCAGTATTAGTCTTCCCTGACATAACTTGTTATAGTTCTTGTGCTGTCAAGCATTCAGATGACTACAATGTTTGGGACCAATTGGCATGTCTAAATTTATAAATGTGAATGATTGATATTCAACCTTGAGTAATATTCTGCCCAAACTTCAGAACAAATGCTGTGGTGACACTGGAGCAGAGAGTTGGAATGGCACGTCATGGCAGCAGAGGGATGGACAAGGCAACACTGTTCCTGATTCATGCTGTAAAACACCGTCGGATGGATGTGGTGTGAGGACACATCCCTCAAATATCAATAATAAGGTAAAATGACAGTACAATAACCAATAGAAAATGATGTGTCTTGGAATCTTGAATGAATGGGCCCTTTGCAGCTAAAATCACATTGTACAAAATGACACCTTGCTGGACTGGAGGGCAATTATTACATGTTGGGTCTTTGCTGGGACTTCTAAAACAAAGCAACTTCAACTGGTCATGCTTAAGTTTTTGTCTTGCATGACCCAGCAAGTGTATAGCTTGCTCTCCAGCAAGGTGTTATTTTGTGTTATGCGACTGTTAGTTGCAAAGGGCAGCCAATCAAAACATGTTCTTATAATTTTCAGTTTTGTACTTAAACTTGCTACATGTGCAATTGCCAGTCCAGTACCCCACTCTCTCCCTCAACTGTTGACATGAGAGGAATAATTTGTTTTCCTTGTTCAGAAATTGTCATTGATTATCCTCTTTTATGAACTAACCTCAGATACTAAGCGCACTCTGATTGGACAAAAAAGTCAAAAACCTATGTTCTATTGTACTGGTAAACTCCCGCTCCCCAACAAGGCAGTACTACGTTCGACTACGCGTAAGGACGAATAATTTAATAACGTAAGTTTAATGTCTTATTTTGGTCTATCTGATGATTAAAACAGAAGATATGATAAATGATCATAATGAATATTTACTGAGGGGTGGTGACAAATAAGTTCGAAATAAAATATTCGAAGCAGAGTTTATGAAATAACCTTTATTCTAAATTATTTCAGCGGTCTGTGAGGTTTGTAAACTTGCACACTTTCCGTGCAGTCCTTCGCTTTCACGATGAACGACTCTGGCCACAGTTTGCTAAATTTCATTGTAAAAGCAACTTTAAATCGTTGAATACACTTTGTTCCGTTTACCGTTTGCCTTTCTCTTCCCTTTCTTAAGACTTTTACAGCTTTAAACGGACTTTTAAACGTTTTCGTCACGTCAGTTCGTTGATTTTGGTGTGAGCGATCGGTGAAGCTGAACCTGTGTTTTATTCTTTCAGCCGCTGTGATTGGTTTACTAATTAATTCGATGAACATGTTGAGAATAAGGTCGTTGATCATGAAATATAAAATAGATTCCCATATCGTTAAAAATCGTTTTCAATAGTTAGTTCATAAAAGCAATAGACCACACTTTCTAGGGGTTTACCGATGCAATAAACCCCCCTTGGGATGTTGTGAGAACACTCGAAAAGCTTGTAAATTTACATGCTTTTCTCGTGTTCTCCCAACATCCCGCGGGGGTTCGGCGAGTGATTTACAAGCTTTTCTAGTGTTCTCCCAACATCCCGCAGGGGTTTATTGCGCTGGTAAACCCCTAGAAAGTGTGGTCTATTGCTTAAAAAATCTTGGAAAAGGAAGGGAATTAAAAGAAAGAGCGAGTGGTGACATCTATCAACTATGAGCTCGTAGAACTAGCATCAGAATAAATTAATAATAATGACAATAATTACCAGGGAGAATTGCTGTTTTGAGTCCTTCTTTCGCAGCATTACAGCAGTACATTGTCCTTCCACTCACCGCACTTTTCGATAAAACACAGACTCTGAAGTTCAAAACCTAATTAATAATTGCGTTTTTTTGCCACTGTCAATCACTATAGTGAACATGTGAAAATGGATTGTTATCTACATTGTACCCATCACAACAGTCAGACATGAGATTTTGAACCAGTCGAAGTGAACTTTGAAGTGAAGAGGTCTGCTAAGAATGACTGACAGCAGCGAAAATGTAACTTGACTGAGCAGAGTTCACATTTAATTTTATTTGAAAGGTGCAGTAAGTGTGAACAGTTCATATTCTGTTGCAACTGACCCTTTCTCAGTTCTTTATTCCTTAAGCCCTAGCTTTGAACAATAATAACATTTTGCACTTTTCCATGACCATACATGTACATGTACATGGTGAAGAGTTTTCCTTTTTGGGCTCTAAGGTTGGGTTGTTCAAAGCATGATTAAGTTAATCCAGGATACGCATGAATTTTGATTTCAGTTTTTTAACTTTTCAGTGTGGTTTTCTGTTTATAATTTTTGTCCTTCAATTTTGATGCCCACTCATCTCAAGCCCCACAAAACATAAGCAATAAATACACTTTTATACAAGATCATCTTTTAATCCCGGGTTAGTGTTAATCGGCTTTTGAACAACCCAGCCCAGTACCGTATTCTAAACAAAACATATAATTAGTGAATTTTTTTTTCAGGGGTGCTTGACACAGGTAGAGGAATTCTTTCAACAACATTTCACCATTCTGGCAATTGTTGGAATAGGCGTGGCTTGTATTCAGGTGAGACAGAATAATAATAATAATAATAATAATAATAATAATAATAATAATAATAATAATAATAATAATAATAATAATAATAATCAACTTTATTTTTCGAGGATGACACTTAACAGTAAACACTGATGAACTCGTGGCCCTCTAAACAAATTCAAAATAAACGTATATATACACAAATAAATAGTGAAGGAATAAAATCTAATCTACAAACGATATAAAATGTAATTTATCTAAGAATTCATACAATATATATAAATATGTAAAAAGAATAACCTAGGATATAGTAAAATGATGAATATGGTCATAGTACTTTAAAAAATACTTATATAAAGACTTCTTAAGAATTTCTAAACTAGAGCTACTCTTAATTTCATTGGGTAGTGAATTCCAAAACCTAGTGGCTGATACTTGAAAAGTCCTACCACCTTCTGATTCTCTTTTATACTTCGGACAAATCAAATTCAAAAATCCATATCTACATGTACTTCGTCTTTCACTAGAACGTATATCAATATTTCGTTTGAGTAATTCAGACATATAATCGGGACAAACTCCACTCAAACGTTTGTGAACTAGTGCGAATTTGTTTATCTTAGCTTCATGAAAAAAGGGTAGCCAACTAAGTTCTTGAAAAAGATCTACACTATTTGCTCTAGTGTCAGCGTTGAGAATAACGCTTGCAGTACGCTTCTGTAGCCTGAAAACCTTATTTAGATTGTCAACAGATGTGGAAACCCATACACTAGAGCCGTACATCATAGTTTGCTTTATTATGGCATTGTAATAAAGAATTCGTTGATCTAAAGGTAAATAACGCCTGATTCTTTTCAAGACAGCAATGCACTGTGTTAGCTTCTTACATAGATTATCAGTATGCTCATTAAAACTAAGCTGAGAGTCAATAATTACACCCAACAGTTTTTGAGACTGGACTTGTTCGAGTTCTACTGACTTGACAATAGCCTTAATTTTTACTTTTGACGTCATGAGTGCAAGGAGCAGTAGTTGTAGTAGATATTGCATTGATTGCGGGAGACTGACAATCACTATGGCAGTGGTATCTGGTACGAAGCAGAACTGGGTTGTTTTGGGTGTTCTGCGCGAAGAAATTAAATTAAAAGGAAAGCTATCTTGACTTTTTTGTTTTCTGAAGGACGAAACATTGCAGGAAGAGTGTTCGGGCGGCTGTCCTTTATCAAAAGGTTGTCTTCCTTGTTGGATTATTTTTGCGTTTTTCCCTTAGATTTTGTCCTCGTTCACAGCAGTAATATATTTAGCCAGCATAAGTTATATCTGGTTGTTGCCAGTAGCTGTCATATAAACTTCATTATAATATTAATTTCTTCATTTTTTTTTATTATTTCCACAGTTAGTTGGAATTGTCGTGACTGTCTGCATTCTTCGTTTCGTGGAAGAATATTAATTCCATTTTCAAGCCCTTGTAGATACATGTTCATGTATATAGAAATTACTTCATGGAAAGAACCTGCATTATGATCTACACGCTTACAAAAAACGATCGAGCGAGCGTGTTTATTTTTAAAGATACAACACAACCAGTGATGAGAGAATCATTCAACACTTTCTATATGGTGTAATTATTATTAAAATTATTTTTGGTAAAATGAAAAAGATGTTTCTCCTAGGACCGCGCGTATCGATTCATGGTCGCGTTAGGCCTTCCTTGGAACCGAGGCTTAGGGCAATAAAACAAAAGAAATCACATCGAAGTTGACAGGTGGAATTTTTTTTGTTTAATTTCCCTAACCCTTGAATTGGAGCTAAGTTAGAAAATGAGATCGCGTGAGTTTGCTGGCTAATTCGAAACGTGTTTTGTAATCTCTGATAGCTTGCAACACCCATTGTTTTAAGGTCCATATTGGAGAAATATTGGTCTTTTTTCTTTTTTGTAGTTGTTGCAAGTTTTGTATTTCGGCATAAACTTGGACAGAAAGAATGAAACCAATACTTCCACAATACGGCCCGAGCATTGAGTGGGCAAATGTTAGTACCTGTGTTGCAGTCAAATTAGAAACCTGTTTGGATGCTTTACAAATCTGTGATTTTTTTTTAACTTTTGACAGAAGATAGAAATATTGTAGTAGCTTTGTTACCAGCTTAGAGAACAGTAAACAGTTTTCGGTGCTACTTAGAAGATCATTTTCCAAGAGAAATTGTAAGGTGTGTGTAGTGTTTATTTTTAAATAATTATATCAAAGTTCAAGGTAACATTTTATGGAAAGCACGTTAAATACTGTAAATACAGATGTCGTCTTGAAGGTTTTGTTATTTTATTTTGCTTGTGGTTGTATTTATAAATTTAGCTTTTTATTTTGTTCGTGTTTGTATAAATTTATTTTTTACTTTTGTTTCGTTAAAAAAGAAAAAGTGTATGTTAGCCATAAGAGAGTCCGAGGGGCAATTTTTAACAACAAACTTTCCTGTTATTAATCAATAAACAGAATCGTTATCTTTAATCGTATTGTCATGGTTTGGTTGGCTAAAGCTGTACGCATGTGTTCACGTTAAACCCGAAAAAACTTTAAAGTAAACATGTTTCACCTAAACATGTTTTTAATGCATTGTTCACATCAGAAGTCAGTTTCAAACACGTCTCATGCCTGGTTGTGTAATGTGTGCGGTTCTACGGTACTCGGACCATCTTAGCAGGTGTATAAATGGGCGGATACCGGCGAATTGACTGCTGGGGGTAACCCTGCGATGGACTAGCATCCCATTTAGGGGGAAGTAGAAACACTCTTAGTCGCTTCATGCCACGGTGACCGGGATAAGCTCCGGCCTGATGGGCCACTAGGCTTGTATACAGACTTTATCTTTACGGAGGCGGCGTGGCCTAGTGGTTAGGGCGCTGGACTTGCAACCCGGAGGTCCCGGGTTCAAATCCTCCTCCCTGCCACTAGCTGGATTTGTTTTCTGTAGCCCAGAACTCAACTCCACCACGCTTTGTAAATAGCCAACTGGTCAGCCTCCTGCCAGTTGGGATTCTTAAGATGTTAATTTGTTTGCATATTTCTTTGTAACGCGCATATTCACATGAAATTTGCGCGATATAAATGTTAATTATTATTATTATTATTATTATTATTATTATTATTATTATTATTATTATTATTATTATTATTATTATTATTACAAATCTTAACCGAAAAATGGAGCTCAAAATTACTATAACATTGTCATTAATTCTTCGGTTAAGTGTCAGATTTTAAGCCCTTCGGAGGGGGCTTTCCAGCATTTAGCAAGCAGACAGCATTTATCTTCGGTACAAGAAGAATTGTAAATTTTGGCTTTGCATTGCGCTTATTTGAGCTGTTGTCGTTACGTTTCGTGGCGATGTTCTCTCAAATATTCTGCTTTCAACAAACCCATCGCCAGTAATTGCCGTTTTATCGCTGCATCGGCCAAAATTGCCACTAAACATTTGGTCTCGTAGCCCAATTTTGGATCTTTGTTCACTATCCTCCTCTCCGCATGTCCGCCACTTTTGTCTCGAGAATATCCTACAGGAAGAAAGGTGCATTCCATGCGTGTTTGCTTTGTGATGAGGCCGCCAGAATTTTCCCGCTATTTCATTATTTTTCCCGCCATATCAACATTTGTTTTGTGGGGCCGCCGGAATTTTCTCGCCATATCAAAGAACATGTTTCTTAAACAAAGAGGTCGCAACGCGCTGGTTTATCACACTGTAGTAGGTAAGGAGTATTTATTGCAAAGGGCTTATCGATGTGAAATACAGGCATGCTTTACTGTCCTTAAAATTGATTTCTTTTCTTTTACGTTTATTGCTGTAGTTAGTTCACAGTTGTATACAGTTCTTCTGATCACGGGTCTATCAAGCGCAACAGATTCGGTGCACTCGCACGATGATATTAGCGTTTACGTTATATATCTGTTAATAAACGACACAGAATGTATGCCGACGCGATGACGTTTTTTTATGACGAACTGGCAGAGAAAAAGTAAATTCTTAGCCTTCCAACATTCCAACATGCAATATAAATGGAACAGAAATAAGGCCCCTTCTAGCTGGCTAGTGAAACCCTACCCGGACAGTGGACGCCTGACTCAGAAGCAGAGAAAGTTTAACTTGCGCTATGGTCTGTAATGGAACGAGCATTTGGCATGTTGAAAGGTCGTTGGAGAATTGCGTTGGAAAAGGTTAAAAAACGAGCACCCTAAAAAAGACTGTGATTCATGCGTGCGTTTTGCACAGCATTTGCATTGAAAGGGGTGACCTATATGGCGACGATTCAGATGACAGTTCTGACGACGACAACGATGGAAGAATTAGGTTGGGAGTACTTATTACCAAGGCTTATTTAAGTAAAGTACAGACACGCTTTACGTTTCTTAAAATAACATTCTAACCTTTGTGACAAGACTCTTGCCAGCATGTAAAGCTTTTTTAGAAAGTATTTTTCGATTGTCCTGCCGTAGCAGGGTTAAATATATTGGGGGCACAGCACGAGCTAGGGGGTCCGGGGGCATGCTCACCGGGAGATTTTTATATCTATAGGGTCTCTAAAATAGCATTTCCAGCCTTCTGAGAGCAGTCTCCAGCAATTTTTAACTGACAGCAGGAAGAGCTTGGCTGCTGACCAAACGTGCCTGTCTAAATTATTGGCTCAATTCACAGCGGTCAGACGCAAACATCCAACGCACTTCCGGGTTTTGCTCCCTCAAATTGTGTTAGAGTTTATTTAAAGGCGAAATGTGCAAGACTCCTGTTGGAAAGTGTAATAAATATAGCACTAGGAAAACAGAATTAGGACTGTTAAGTGCGCTAACGGAATCCAGCAGCATTCTGAAATTGTTATTGCACTTCTTTTGAATTGAATATTTTAATTTTGAGCTCACCATTTTTTTTTGGGGGGGGGGGGGGTGGGCCCTGTTATGGCACTGAGACACAAGGCCTTACAGTATGGGAACTGAAAATCAGTGAAAATTAATTAAAATACAACAAGAAACCGTGCAGGACAAGAAAAAATACACCAGGTTAGTTAGAAACGACTAATACAATGTATTACCGAAAGAGAGAAAAGAGAGAAATTATATTTGATGAGATTTCTTAGGATTGAAGAGCAGACATGTCTATCTAAAACGCAAAGCAATTAATTTTTTTTGGTATATTTTTTGACCCCGAAGATTGACCTGAGTCAAGAGGTACTACATGTAGGTTATATGATATCTTGTTGTAAATTTCACTCTACAATAACACACAGCTTTTATAGAGGGAAAACAACAGCCTTTACAGTGGATGGATGAAGTTCTAAAGAGGAATACATGTAACGTATTTAGGATGAAGAGTCTATTTTTTGTTAAAATTAGCTGTACGCTTTTCAATTTAGGATAACCTTTGAAATAAAAAGAAATAAAAACTGAATACCTTGATAATTATTTTGAAAATTTAAGCACTTTCACGACGGTAGCTGAATGCCATTATCAAGTCAAAATCGGATTTTGGTAACCGTACAAGTGGTAAATTAAAAACGATATATCGCACTCATGAACAAATATACACGAATATTTTTCGTTAACCAAAGATTTGCACGTATTAATTACACTTCAATTTTGTGCTTTTTTTTTTTATAAAAGCATGTCATAGATTACACTTAAACACTCAAATTTCCCTTATTGGGGCTCTCTTCTCTAAACACGCGCAACTGAACTGTTTAAAACTTCAAGCAAAGTAAACAACCTGACATCGTACCCTGTTAAAAACAATTTGACATTTCTCGTTGCTCAGAAGTCGAGAAAAAAAAACTTATAAACCGTCATCGGAACGAGCAGCGACAACGACGGTAATTGCTTTGCTTAGCGTTATCGCTCGAGGCTTGTTGTGTTTGGTAGTCTTGAAATAAGTTTCATTGCGGCAAAAAAGGATGCTGGAATCGAAGTGTATTTTAAAGGGACAGTTTCACGGTTCGGCGCATGCCCATATTATATATTCGCCTGTGCACGCTTTATTGCAAGGCCCGCTTTTTCATTGTTTATGAACCAGTCGGAAGCGAGTTGCCTAATTTCGCATGCAAATAGCCATGAAATCATCAACCGTGGAATAAATCCTACGGGCCAAAACTAAATTCAACGGTCCACTAAGCTTGTAAAATCCACTAAAATCTTCTCACAATTTTGGCCATCCGTCATTTTGGTACGTCTAATCATAGTATGTGATTACTGAACTACATGTGAGTGGGGTTTACTAAGCGATAACATTGATAAAAAGCGAAAAAAGTATTTTGATTTATGGACATGCGCCGAACCGTGAAACTGTCCCTTTAAGTCTTAGCCCGTTTTCATTTTAATTGAGTACGCACTCGATCTCAACATCCGGCGGAAGTTAATTATTAACCAAGTATACAGAGCCAATTTTTTTTGCGAAGCGCCCAAGGGATTTCGAGGTGGCTAAGTGGTATCGCTGCGGCGCGGCTGATACAACTTAATCATCTCACAACCGCGGGAGTCGTGGGTTCGAGTCTTCCTGTTATTAGGGGTTATTCACTACGGTCTGGGGGCCGAATAACCTCTCCCCCCGTGTTGACTCGAGCCTGCTGCTCACCAGGAATTACCCTCCATCGGCTTGGGGGCCGAGTAATTCTTCCCCAGAAATCGGTTTTTTGTTTTTGATTTTTTTTTCTCCGAACTTTTCTTTTCATACTGCATTCAGCATGTTCAGGATTTTTTTTCGGGTATCTTCGTTGTTTTAACTTTATTTTTTGCTTTAAACTACTTCTAAAGGCTTAATGTTCTTTTTTCTTGTTTTGTCCGACATTGCAAATATATATGCGCTTTTCGTCCGCGGCCTCTCCTTTCCGTTCTCTTTTTATTTTTGGGCTCTTACTATTGGAATCGGATTTAGCCAAGGGCCCGGTAGGGTGGGTTAGACTCGCCGAAATCCCGAAACCTCGATTACATTGTTGTAAATTTCGAGAACGACACACTACATTTCTCAAATCCGAGCCGAGTTTTGCGGTTAGAATTTCGTGATTGCATAAAAGAAGGCCAAGCACAAATATGTGCTGTTTCAAGACACCGAGGGCTCAAGTTTTTATTGTGACGTCAGTATTTGGCCGTTGCTTCCCCTGATAAGCGCGGGAGCACACGAACTCAAATCTTGCAGGTTTTTCAGTGTAAGTTCATTTATAAGTGTTTTCGTCGAGTCATTTTCCACTGCAGAAACCCCCTAGGCTGGCATTATTAAGCTAGAATGGTGGGTAGAGGCAAACGTCTGAAAGAAACCAGAGGTGAGAGATGATTTGACGATGACTGGCAGGCCAAAAATATTCGTGTCGAAAGATGGCTGTTCATGAGTGAAGTTATCTCTCTGGCCGTTCTGTGGATGGATTCCGAGACCTACCAAGGCCATCTGGACGAGTTTTGAGTCGAAAAGAACGCAATCGGTGCAATATTTAGCCGGTAGAAAATATCTGAAAGGGAGATAAGTAGAGTTGCATGCCGCCGACGTGGCTGTATTACCCAGGAATTCCTATCGGTCACTGGACGAATAAGCGATTTCAGGTTTGCAAGCATAGGTTTGCTCGAATGGTAATTGCTTAGCCCACTGAAGGTTTGATGGGAAATGTTCTTGGTGAACGGAAAGGAATAGGCTTGACGTTTGCTGCAAATATACACTTTTGTATTCAGAATTATTTTTTCATTAAAAAATATAGAGGCAAAGATGCGTGTTTTCTGTTGTTGTCCTATGAAGTAGCAAACGGGCATTTTCGGATTCGCTGCAGAATAAACAACCACGTGCAACGAGCTGCAGTCAGGTGGCTTTTAAAGGCATGAAAATTATCACTTTGCAATAACAAGGGATCTTCAGGATATGCGAAAGCTACAGACTTTCTAATCACTGCTGGTGTATTTCGTCTTAATAATCACACTCTTTTTTATAAGAATGTTGTCTTTTTTCAGCCCAGGCTCAATATTCTTTTTTTTTCTGCCGATTTTTGGCTAAAAATATTCTGGTGAATATTCTTAGATTATAGCTTATGACATGTCCGATTTAGAATGTATTACAAGTGTTTTATCGTTTTACTTGCTAGATTTGCCGTTTAGACATATAATTGTACTGTATTTTCAGATTTTCAACACGCAAAATTATATCCCTTTTAAAACAAGTCTCAGCCCCGGGTTATTAAAATTTTGCAAATTTCAGCCTCGATATTCTTCTAAAATATATTCTTATAAAAAGAGAAAGAGTGTACGATTGTACGATTGGGCATTTCATTTTCAATTCTTTTGGCTTTGGTTGAGTGCTGTGCGTTTTGTAGTAAAATCAAACTGAATTGCTTCAAAATGCATAAGTGGACTTCCCAACACTTTTTTCAGAGCACAAAGTTGGAGATGAGAAGATATCCTTCTGTAATGCTGTTTACTTCAGTGTTTATCAAAAGAACTTTCCAGTTCAGTCAGCTTCACGGAATCACCTTGGATCATTTATAGACTTTGGGAATGATAGTACATCGCCGGCCCAGTTTCGCTGAAATACCGTTTCATGTTGGAGAGTGCATGTGTTATCAATGTCAGTAGCTATCAAGTAAAATACAGACAAGCTTTACGTTTTGAAAATAACATTCTAACCTTTGCGACATGATTGTACTGAAAATCAATGAAAATTAGATGTAACTGAACAGGAAAACGCGTAGAAGAAGAACAAAATACACCAGTTTAGTTAGAAACGCATAATGCATTTTTTTAATTTAAGCTAATGTAAAACCGAAAAGGAGGAAATTTTATTTGGTGAGTTCTCTTAGATTTGAAAAGCAGAATGTCTATCAACAAGATGTCAGTAGATGGACCTGTAGAGTTTTCGTTGTCGTTGTTGTGCATGTCACGCTACAGTATACCGCAACTTAGTGGATGAATGAATCTCTTTGGAGTGTCTTGTCATGTGTCCTATTTAAAGAATAGCGTGCTTTGATATCTACCATGTTATCTTGAGTGGAACTATTGAATGTGGTCGATTCTGCGCGTACAATAATGGTGCAGGTTTAACAGGATATTTACTGTTCAACTGTATTAATAGTGATTACAGTGGTGGAATATAGCAGATATAGTTTTCATATCTTCGTAAAAATCAAACTATGTTCTAGTGTCGGGAAAATCTTGAAACAAGAGTGGAAGACTAGAATTCATATTTT
The DNA here is from genome assembly GCA_963693305.1 of Meandrina meandrites. Taxonomy (NCBI): domain Eukaryota; kingdom Metazoa; phylum Cnidaria; class Anthozoa; order Scleractinia; family Meandrinidae; genus Meandrina; species Meandrina meandrites. Next base: position 19,792,884 of record OY855912.1, on the reverse strand, counting down.
ATATAGCCACTGGAAATAATAGAAATAACTTATATTAGATTTGTACAAAACAACAAGTAAAAGCAAGTTTTTCTTATCAAAATTGACGAAAACGGTCAAAACCTGTAGCCTTTTTTCGAAATTGAACGTCCGCCATTTTTAACGTATTTTCTTCCGGTTACTTCCATAAAAGGAATGACAGCTCACGTTTTTTACGTCACTGCGCACTTGCAAATTTCTTCAGTTCGATGTTTTGTGCACTTCTGTGTATTTCACGTTGCGTATTAAACCAAATTTTTCGTATTGAAAACTTTAGCAAACGTACATTATGGCTTAGTTTAAGTTTTATTCATCTGAACCGACGAGAAAAAGCTCAGGATTCGAGGAAGACGCTGTTGAACGTGGAGATCAATGAAACGAGGAAATATGAAGTGGGCCAGTGCGATATTTGTGTTAACTTGGAAGGCGAAAAGTCGAACAAGAAAGAATGAATGAAATCAGGGACCGCGGAGACCATTTAAAAGTGGTAGGGCTAAAAAATCTTGCCAAGACAAACAATTTTTAACAATTTTTAGCCAAGACAAACAAGCCCTCAGTAGGGGCCACTGTTCCTCCATTTATCATGCATTTGCTCGCCATCATATATACAACCCCAATACATTTAACATAGCCGTCCTCGCTTGGTATACAATCCAATACAGTAAATATGTTAAATAAAACTACCTAAGCACTCTACTTTTTGAAGTTGCCAAAATTTCCTTTGCGATTCTCGTTGCGAGAAACAAACGCTTGTACGACGTCAGCTATACAGACACTGTCTGTTGAGGCCCCAACCTGGCCAGGCTACTATAACCTGTTGCAGGCTCTCGCACAGTAGGGCGGAAAGTGGGCAAGCGCGAGCGAAGCGAGCAAAGGAAAATTGAGGGGGTTCTTGGGAAGGCGGGAAGCCGCCTTCCCAAGACCTGGCCCCCCGCCTCAATTCCTTTCGCTCGCGCTCTTCTCGTGCTCGCCCGCTTTTCGCCCTATTGACCGAGAGCCTGGAAAGGCTAAGGCTGCTCAACCTTTCGTCGTCCATCCTGGATCTAAGTCACGTCTTCAGAGGCCGGGCAGATGAGAAAGAACGCTCCCCAGCAGAGTTGGTAGCAGGATTTCCAGCAAGCAACCAGCAGGTAGTTTGGACGTCCTAAACGAGCTTCTTCTCTAGTTCTGGAACCTTCCTCACCTTCGACAGGATATCGTCGAAACACGATATCTTAAACATAGGTTCCAAAACACTTAGCTGCCCTGGTAGCGTGCAAACATCAACATCTTGGCAGTACGATGCTTCAAGAAACTTGAATTCTGACTCATAGCCGTCACCATTAGCAGCTTTAGCCAAGAGAGTCTCAAGCTTTCCTGGTTAAAGCGCTTGTCGATAACACCGACGATAAGATCAAGGGCCTCATAATACACCCTTCTAAAGTGATCTTTGGCAGTACGGTAGGTACGGTGGGAACGCCTGCGAAAAAGAAACTGCCGCCGCGCAGCTTTGCTGTGCCTTTGACTTCCTGCATTTGCAAGAGTAGACGCGTTTTATTGCTTTCAAGTTGTAAAATTCATAAAATATCCATGTCTTCTGGAGCCCTTAAAAATGAACCCAAGCAAAAACGTTGTAGGGCCTACCAGCCCCGCCCCCTCCGCGGTCCCTGATAATCAGGTTAAAATGTAAGAACAGATCCTGAACTACCTAAATATGTGCTTAAGACGCATCACATACTTTCATTTAAACTGGTTTTAAAAATTCGTGTTTTTGTCTTCCGTTCTCCTTTAAAGTGCTTTTGATTAACATGTTTCATATGATAATCAAATAGACATTTAAAAGTTTGATAAATGCAATTTAAGTTTGACCCCCTGGGATCAATTTTGATATAAAATTCAGTTTGTCTCTCCTCACAACATAGAAGGCAAAACCTTCAACAAAATCACGTCTCTTTTCTAGCCAGTCTTTCTACTTTGGGAAAAGCGTATTCATTTCTCCAGGGTATGCTGGCCTGTTTGCATGGAAAGAGGGTGCCCCGGCTGGCTGAGTTACCCGGCTAGAGGGGCTGAAACATAACGCGCCTTTACATGCAAAATTTATAACCCTTCTTCCCCGTGGCCGTGGGAAAACCAAAAAATCAAGTAGCTCCAAATGATTAAAGCAAAATACGGTTTTTCACGCCATAATCAAGGCCAGCCTTCCTCAATGTAAATATATTTTAATGTCCAAGCTTTTAGAAATTTACCGCGTACATCTTTGTACGAGTATCAACAGTTTTCAACATATCATCCAGCCCTTCGTTACGTTTCATCCATTTTTTACAAACACTTCAACAACATTTTATCTTCATCTCCCCGTTGCAGTAACGTTTTCAAAGCTAAACCTCTTGTTGCTTTCCGACGGTCTAACAACCTCAGCAACTTATTAGTTAGTGCTAAACTTCGTAAACCGGCCACCATTACTAACCAACCCCGCGGTTCTTTCCGTTTACATAACCGACGGACTTACTACCTATACATTTAATTCTACCGGCGAAACTAGACTTATTAACCATTACATTGACTGCAACTCCAAAAACGTTATTTACATGGTACAATGTAACAATACAAATACAATACAATACATTGGAGAAACCAAACGTAGACTTAAAGACCGCTTCAACGAACATCGCAGACCTGTTGACAAACAAACTAACAGCTCTAAGCCCATCACAGTATCAGAACATTTTTTGTGTAACAATCATAACGCTACTGACATGCAACTAATTCCTCTTGAACTCGTTCAATCTAATCGTGACAGTGTACGTAAGGCAAGAGAAGCATACCTCATTGAAAGAGGTCAAAGTCTTGAACCTCAAGGTTTAAATTTTTTAAGCGATGACGTCATTTTATGACGTCATCGGTTAATGCTGTAAAGCGGAAAAGCGATGGAATTTATGGAATTTTTGGTGTTACGGTGTTACGATTACTCCCTGAATTGAACCGAAGAGCATTGGGAACTAGGTGCATGGTTTGTGTTCTTGTTGTATTCGTCGTGCGAGTGGACGGGATCTGTTGTCTGCTGCAATCGACCGATCTTTCTAGAACCGAATAGAATTTGGAACTAACTTCAGGGATAAACGTCAGTAGAAAAGAATTCAAGTAAAACTCAACAAGAAATCACGGCGTAGAACTCAAAGCAAAATACTCCCGGGCAGTTAGAAAGGACCGATTCTATGTATAAACGAAAGACACAAATTATATTTGATGTGTTTTATTAGATTTAGTATTTGTCGGCCGGTGCTTAGGCGAGCATCATGGCGGTAACTGGTCAGCTTCTTCTGCTGTTAAATTTGGTCATTCTTCGCGTAAATTACAGTAACCACAGCCCAAATCCCGCAGATGTGCCTCTGAGGGTTTCTGTTTCAAGTGTGACAGGGATTTGCAACAGCAGCTTTCGTAGTAGTTTTGCCGGTTTGTCTCTCAACGACCGCTCGACTGCTAATTTCAAGTTCAAGTCTCGAGCGAAACGCTTTCTCTCCTGTAGAGTACAATATACGGCCAAGGGAACGAGCAGTTTTCATTTGGAGAGAGTTTTACTGGCTTGTGGCGATGTTTCGGTAAATCCAGGTCCGAGAAAGTTGAAGACAGCTCCAAAATATCCATGCAACGAATGTCAAAGGGCTGTCAGGAATAATCAAGACGCCATTTTGTGCTCAGGTTGCAACAAATGGTCACATGCCAAATGTCTACATATGTCGCGCACAACCTTTCGGTACTATCTGGACAAGCCTGACCTTGAGTGGACCTGTGCTACTTGTACCTTGCCGCCACTGAGTGACTCTTTTTTCGCTGAAGACTCCATTGAGGAACCACTGTTTACAAATGTGGACTTGGAAGTCATTCATTCAAATCAAAGGTTTCAAGAGAGATCAAACGATATTATTACTGACAATGCACAGCTAGAATCTCAAAGGAAATACGCCAGCAAAGATATATTGATGTGCCATCTAAACATCAATAGTATCCAAAACAAATTCGAGGTACTTGCTGCAACTATTAAGAAGATTGGCGCTCATATAGCTTTTATCAGTGAAACCAAGATTGACGCGAGCTACCCGGACGCTCAATTCTGAATTCCTGGCTACGCGCTGTACCGAAACGACAGGAAAAAGGGAGGCGGAGGTATTATGGCACTGGTATCATCTTCTCTAACCAAGAAAAGGCTTAAACCTGGCAAGCATTACAAAACACTTGAACTTCTTGCGCTGGAAGTCAAGACAGACGCAGGTAATATTATTATTCTTGGAATTTATCGCCCGCCGAGAGCTTTGTGCGGCGATTACCGATTATTGCTTGAGAACGAGCTCAGTGACGTTTGTAACTGGGCCAGTCTCCAAAGCAACTCTGTAGTAGTAACTGGTGACCTGAATCTAGACAGATTACGCCCAGACAAGCCTGAGGGAAAAGTGTTACTAGATCTTGAAAACGAGCAAGGGTTCGAATGCTTAATCACGAAACCTACACGAGTGGAAATGCGGGGAACAAAAGTCACGAAAACTTTAATTGATGTACTACTCAGCAACAAGCCCGAACTTTTTAAATACTCTGGAAACTACTATCCATCTCTAAGTGATCATGCTCTAATTTACGGAGTTTTAAAAGAGAGGGTAAATCCAAACAAGCCCAAAGTAATTACTTTCAGGAGCTTCAAAAAGTTTGAACCTGATGTATTCAAACAACACCTGTCGACGGCCCCCTGGCACATTGGGCAATTGTTTGATGAAGTTGATGATCAGGCGCACGCCTGGAATTTACTAATGAATGACATATTGGATGAACTGGCACCTGTCAAAAGCATGAGAGTGCGGGACAAAGACGTTCCTTACATGACTTCCAAATGGAAGAGCGCAATTAGAGCGAAGCGAAAGGCTACGTCAAAATACTTGAAAAACAAAACACAAGAAAATTGGGAGCGTAGGCGAAAGGCAAGAAATGAAGCGACAAAGCAGAGAAGGATTGCGATAAAGGACTATTGGAAAAAAAAGGCGGAAGACCTCAAGACTAAGCCAAGAGACTTTTTCAAAACTTTCAAGCCTTTTCTAAGTGCAAAGGACTGCTCAAAAACTGCGGAGATTCAACTAAGTGTTCATGGAACCGTTGTTAAAGATCAAAAACAAGTGGCCGAAGTTCTGGTGGACTACTTTGCCACAATAGCGGATGGGATTGGTGGAAACAGTGCACAGCTCAAATCAATGGACGATTTTAAAGACCATCCTAGTGTCCAGAGAATTAAACAAGAAAGTGAGAACTGGTCACTGACCCCTACTGTGAAACCTGTTACGCAAGGACAAGTCCTAGCTGCTTTAGAGTCGCTCAACACTAACAAGGCTACTGGCTGCGACGGTATCCCGCCAAAAGTCATGAAAATCGGAGCTAAAGAACTATCTCAACCACTTACTGATCTCTTTAATTCATGCATACATAACAGTGTATGGCCAAGTGACTGGAAGCGTGGGGATTGGACTCCTGTTTACAAAAAGGATGATAAGTGTTTTAAAGAAAATTACCGGCCCATAACTGTTCTACCATGTGTGGATAAAGTATTTGAGCAGCTAGTTGGCACGCAACTCACTGCTGGCTTTGACAGTCACATGTATGAATACTCGTCCGCTTACCGTAAAGTACACAGCTGCGAAACAACTCTGATTAACTTAGTGGAGGGATGGAGAAAGGCGAGAGACAATAAATTGGCTGTGAGCATTCTATCGACCGACATGTCAAAGGCTTTCGACTCGCTACATCCGCCATTGCTTCTAAGCAAGCTCAAAACATATGGTTTCCAGGACAGCACAGTACAACTTCTAAACAGCTATCTGTCTAACCGGAAGTACCGTGTAAAATTAGGAAATCATGTTAGCTCACGCAGGACCGTCAGCCGTGGTTGCCCCCAGGGCTCTGCCCTAGGCCCGTTGCTATGGAACATCTTCCAGAACGACCTGTCATACTGTGTAACGACAAACTTATCAATGTATGCAGACGACCATCAAATCTACCATACTGGTTGTAACCAATCCAGTGTAACATCCAAGCTAAGGGACAGTGCACGCACTGCTACCAAATGGTATGATCACAATCTTCTTGCTGGAAACCTCAAAAAATATCAAACTATGAACATTGGCTACAGTCAGGATAACAGCGCGGCACACGCAATTTGTGTGAACAATGAGGAAATCAAAACGGTAGAAAGTCTCAATCTCCTGGGTGTCACAATTGACTCCAAACTTAACTTCACTGATCATATAAGCTCAATTCAGTTTGTAAGAAGGCAAGTCAAAGGATCGGCGTTATCATGAGACTCAGAAACTTAATTCCAACAAAGGCTAAGCTAGTTCTATTTAAATCAGCAGTCTTACCGTACCTTACGTACTGTCATTTAGTTTGGCACTTTTGTAGATCTAGTGACGCGCGAAAACTAGAAAGGCTGCAAGAAAGAGGATTGAGGGCGATTTATAGAGACAAGCTTTCAAGCTATTCACAATTACTCAAAAGAGCTGAGCTACCAACACTCATGAACAGGTGCTTGCAAGATATTTGCATCCTAATGTACAGAGTGAGGCACAGGCTATGTCCTACTTATCTGATTTGTAATATTTTTAATAATCATAACTCTTCTTACTTTTTAAGACAGTCAGATTTTTCCATCCCAAGTTTTAATACTGTTACATATGGTAAACATTCTTTACGATATCTTGGGCCTAAATTGTGGGGAAAATTATCCCCAGACGTAAGATCATCTAAAACGTTAAATATTTTTAGGAAACAGATACGAAAATATGATATTAGTCTACTCATAGACGATGGCTGCAAGGGTTGTTCCCTGTGCTCCTCATAATTATTATTTTATTTTATACAGCTTTAAGTATTTTTAATTCTCTTTTACATATTTTTAATATCTGCTCATCACAATCATTTTATATAGCTTTAAGTGTTTTAAATTTTCTTTTTATATATTTTTAATATCTGATTATCATAAATATTTTATATAGCTCTAAGTATCTTAAATTCTCTTTTTACATATTATTATATCTCTTAATTGTGTCCCCAAATTAGTATGGGATTTTCCCAGGCTATGTGGCCTTGACACATTAATAAAGTTTATCTATCTATCTATCTATCTATCTATCTATCTATCTATCTATCTATCTATCTATCTATCTATCTATCTATCTATCTATCTATCTATCTATCTATCTATCTATCTATCTATCTATCTATCTATCTATCTATCTATCTATCTATCTATCTATCTATCTATCTATCTATCTATCTATCTATCTATCTATCTATCTATCTATCTATCTATCTATCTATCTATCTATCTATCTATCTATCTATCTATCTATCTATCTATCTATCTATCTATCTATCTATCTATCTATCTATCTATCTATCTATCTATCTATCTATCTATCTATCTTCTACGTTTCCCAAATATTTTTCATTGGGTATTTTACTGCCTTTGAGTGCGTTAAATTTGACCAAATTTTGATGATTGCTTCCATTTCACTTGAGCTCTCATCTTACCATTTTGTGACTTTAAACTTGAATCTTTGCTTAAGTTTCAACTGATTTTAAGTTTTGTAGCATGTTCCGATCTTTTCGTAAGGAACGTTCCTCCAATATCGATTGTTCCTCGTTTTTGTGTTCCTATTAACCCTAAGAGGATCAGATTTTTATAAAGTTAGGAACAAAACGTTCACTCTAAGATAACATAGGAATATTTCGTTCCGAGTTCTCAAATGTAAATGGAACACAGTGTTCCTTAGTTGTTAATTAAGGACTGTTTTGTTCCGAGTTCCTGTCTGTGAATGGAACACATTGTTCCGAAATTGATAACTTAGGACTGTGTTGTTCCGAGTTCCTGTTTGTGAATGGAACATTTTGTTCCAAAGTTGATAACTTAGGACTGTGTTGTTCCGAGTTCCTATCTTTGAATGGAACACATTGTTCCCAAATTGATAACTTAGGACTGTTTTTGTTCCGAGTTCCTATTTGTGAATGGAACATTTTGTTCCCAAGTTGATAACTTAGGACTGTGTTGTTCCGAGTTCCTATCTTTGAATGGAACACATTGTTCCCAAATTGATAACTTAGGACTGTTTTGTTCCGAGTTCCTATCTGTAAATGGAAGGTGTTGTTCCCAACTTAATGATATAGGACTGTTTTGTTCCTAGTTCCTAACGGTGAATAGAACATATTGTTCCCAAATTGATGATTTAGGACTGTTTTTTTTCCACTAGTTCCTATTTGTAAATGCAAGGCGTTGTTCCCAAATTGCCCGTTTAGGACCGTTTAGTTCCGAGTTCCTATCAGTAAGTGGAACATGTTGTTCCTAAATTTCTCATTTAGGAACCAACATAGGACTGTTTCGTTCCCAATTCGCTTAATGGCCTATTTTGTTCCTAAATTGAATTGTCTTTTCAAATGAAGACAAACAACTGGGCGCGCACAGACCTGCTTGGGCAAGTTTAAAACAAGTCTGATTGCAACTCACTGTTATGAATTTTGCACAACAGTAATGAGGGCAGGCAAGCATGGGCAAGTCTTGGAAATTTAAAATATGAATGAAGTTCCTTTCGTTGTCATTGGTTCCTTGTTTTTGGCTAAAATGTAAATCTAGGAGACTGTGTTGGCAATTTCTTTTGAAGGGCAAAATGAGCAAGAAGTGCAAAATTAATTGGTCAAATATCGACGGGGCATCGCCCAAACCGAAGCGACTTCACCTAGAAAAGGATGAAACTGACCGATTGTTTCATTGCCCAATACAAGCGTGTGACCATGATGGGTTTCAAAGTCAGAGAGGGTGCAGAAAACACGTGAATATCAAGCACAGTTGGTTCTTTTATTTTGACGAGAAACCTGACCTGGGAGGACTCGCTGCATGCGCAAAACAAGGCGCCAGTGATGTTAAATCGAGTGAAATCACAATGCAAACTGCCCGAGTTTTGCCTTCGTTTTTAGTTTCCAGCAGAATTGGCGAATCGTTTACGAAGTGGTTGACTGGAAGTGGTAGGGGTTGTAAGAAAGATCATTCAGCCCAGCAGATAGTCAAGAGGTGTTTCAAATTTCTCAAATTTTGCTGTGAAGACGAGGAGGAATTGAGTTTTGAAGTTGTGGACTTTAGCCTGTGTTCACATAGTTTGTTGTTCAAGTTTATCGACTACTTGCAAGATAAATGCAAGCTCGGACACGGTGGACGATTGGGCTACATTGACGCCATTTCCGAACTGATCGACTTCAGAAAAGTACATGGCGCGTCAGACACGGTTCTTCGAAACTTGTCCTCGACCGAATTGTACCTTAAAAGAGCGCGAAAGACAGTGGCAAAGATGATGAGACTTCAGTGGACGCAAGACCTAGACATCGAAACTTTGGATGCTAGGGGGCACTGGGCAACCATGGAGGAACTGTTAGAAGTGGTGACATTTCATTTGCCTCGTTACGAGAACACCGTGAAGAGGTGCAAAACTATTCCAGGCCAAGTTAATCCTTTGGACTTGACATTTGCCACGAAATTTGTCGCTGTGTATTTGTTCATCAAAGTGAAGGGATCTCGCCCTATGACTTATCAGTATTTGACGGTTGACATGGTTAAAACAGCTAAGGAGAACGGGGGATTCATCGACCAGAAAAAGTTCAAAACCGCCAGCAAGTACGGATTTGACTCATTGATTCTGATCGATGCAAGCATGCAGGTGCTTGAAAGTTACATCAATTTCGTAAGGCCACTGCTGAAACCCCAGTGCGACTTCGTTCTGGTCACTAGAAATGGAGGCCAGCACAGCAAATTGGGCGACGTCATGAGTAAACTAGTGTTTGATGCAATCGGAAAGTACATTCATCCGACGCGCTATCGTCAGATTGTCGAAACACAAAGCCTCAATCTACTCACAAGCAAGGAGCAACGAATTTTGTCGGAAGACCAAAAACACAGTTTTGCCGTCGCAAGAGTTCACTATCAAAAGCAGAGATCGCGCGAAGTTGCTGTCAAGGCTCACGAGTGTCTGCAAAAGCTACAAGGAGAGAAAGGCTCAGAGGTGGATAAGGAAGTGCACACGAGATTTAGCGATGCAACTTCAACTGTTTCAGCACCAGTCGAAAGAGAAGAACCAAAGAGTGCGCCTCCTAAAACGGATTCTTTTGAGACAAAGCAGTTGCGAATTCAACGAAATCAACGCCGGGTGTTGAAATTCACGGCAGACGAGGACAATTTTCTAAAGGAAGGTTTAAAAAGACACGGAATTGGACAGTGGACCGCTATTCTAAGAGATCCCGATTTCAAGTTTCAGGACGGAAGGGTGGGCGATTCTCTGAAAAAGAGAGCCGAACTCAAGTTTCTTTCTGATGACAAACCGTGTTAGGTTATAAACTATGATCAATGAAACACAGACTGAACTGCATAACCATTTAATGTACGTTGCAAAACTCAAATAAATAACTGATACCCCTGTCCAAGGAGTTCTTAATGGCCAAACTCGATTTCCATTAACAATATCTATATCAGTCTAACTCGTGATGCATTCTGTCCCGATTTCCGTCATAAACAGACTACAATTTCAGTTTTGGCTCAGAAACTCAGAAATCTTGCGTTGGCCAAAGCGACTTGTTGACCAATGTTGGGTTTCCATCAACTAGTTGCTGAGATGACGTTATAGGGATAGGTGAAGCTTCTTGATCGTCTTCGCTGTTATCACTTTCATCATTAATACTGCCTTTTTTCTTTTCTTGTGATGATATGGCGCTAAAGAAAAAGGCTGCATTCGTTATACCTTGAGAAAGAGAGAAAGCACATGTGAGTGACAGTCCATTTTCATTAAGGCCGATTTCAAAAAAACTTTTAAATTCAAACTTACCCGAAATTGCTTTGTCACACAAATCTCGCTTCTCGCTTTAACGGGAATATGAATATATAATCATTTACCTTTCATTTTTACTGCAAGTATCTGATGATACTTACAGATCAAAACGCGATTGGGAACAGAAATTTTGGGAAACGATCTATCTATCTATCTATCTATCTATCTATCTATCTATCTATCTATCTATCTATCTATCTATCTATCTATCTATCTATCTATCTATCTATCTATCTATCTATCTATCTATCTATCTATCTATCTATCTGTCTGTCTGTCTGTCTGTCTGTCTGTCTGTCTGTCTGTCTGTCTGTCTGTCTGTCTGTCTATCTATCTATCTATCTATCTATTTAGTAAACAGAAATCTTTACATTTTTTAAAAGAAAAAGGCTAAACATTTTCAAGACAGCGTTTGACCTTGTATCTTATGTCGTCAGTATCGGATGTCGCGCTACAAGATAACACAGCTTTTGTCAAACAGTCATTCAACACAGAAGTTGTTCAGGAATAAACGTCAGTAGAAAAGAAATCCAGTTTAACTCAACAAGAAAGCACTGCGTAGAACTTATAGCAAAATACTCCCGGGCAGTTAGAAAGGACTAATTCTAAGTATAAGTGAAAGAGACTAATTATATTTGATGTGTTTTATAAGATTTAGTAAACAGAAATCTTTATTCTTTTTTTAAAAACAAAAGGGCTCAACAATTTCAAGACAGCGTTTGACCTTGTATCATATGTCGTCAGTATCAGATATCTCCCTGCAACATAACGCAACTTTTGTCGAACAATCATTCAACACAGAAGTTGTCAGCTATTTTTATTAACTTTCTTGAAATTTTCTGTCAAATTTCCTGAAAATTCTTAAAGACCCCTTGTGAAACGTCATCGCTTCTGCATGCATTGCGTGCCGTTTATTTAGTATCAGCCTTCTACCTTTTGCGCCATATATAGCTTTTTCACAGCATTTCATACTGTAACGTTTCTCCATATTTTTAAATTTCAAATTTTAACGTTTCTTTCTACCGTTACGTATCTCTTAGCCGCGTCACTTAGTTTAGTCTTTTATCATTATTTGCTTGTTATATCGTATTTCCTAGATTTTAAATTTGTAAAGTCTTACTTTTAGAGTCATTCTTCGTAACACCCTGAAGAAGGAAGGCCGTGCCTTCCGAATTATTGGAAATATATATAGTTCCCAATCAGCCTTGCTTTTCTTCGTTTACTATTTTGTTATAGCTGATTAGATCTTCTACATTTAGAGGATCCGGTACTTCTATTTCGTCCCGGTGGTCCTTGCAAATTTAAATTCGTTGTCGAATTAAAATAGTTCGGAGAACGTTCCAACGTAGTCATTTTCGTTTGCATTGAAGAGTTTTTTGTTGAACTGTTCCAATTATCATGCAGAAAAGTAAATAAAAGATTAAAGAAACAGGTTAGGAAGATTAACATGCAGAGCAAGTTTAATTCTTGTACATGTACAGTACACTAAGGCCCGTTCCAAACGCCGCTCCACTCATGTGCCGAACCTAACTCAGTAAGGTTCGACCTTGGAGCGACTTTGGAGCGACAGCTGATTCAAACGGCGTATTTGTGTCGAAATTAATTCGCGGAAACAAGTCGTTAACAATAATAATGTTGACTGAACGTCTGCGTTGAGGATGATAAAAGGTTTTTGCAGTCGAAATCAGCAAACTATTACGCAGGTTTTGCTATACTAATAATATTTCCGGAAAAGCAAATATATTATTTAAACTGGTTTTCTCTCGAGAATTAGTTTGTAAATGCTAATCTCCAAATCTGATCTCACAAATTGGGGAAACAGCAAAAAGGAACTACCACCAAAACAATTTTCCCATGAAGTTCCGCTTCTCTTGAGTTGAAACATATTTAAAAGATAAACAAAATACGAGCCCGGTGAGCGAAGTAATTTCCCCGGAATTTTATGCCGTCGTGTTTCATGCATGACTGGTCAGACCTAGTCACGCCACTCCACTTTAGACCAATCATGAGCGCCGTTATATCGAAAATACATTACAGTAATTCATGCATTAGGTTCGGCACATGAGAAGAACGCCGTATGAATCAGCCGCCGCTCCAATGCCGCATAGTGCGGCAGACCCTGCCGAACCTAACGTTGTTTGCCGAACCAAATTAAAACTGCCGGACCAAACTGATTCAAACGCCGCTCTTCTGCCGTACTTAATTCACCAGTTAGGTTCGGCACATGAGTGGGGCGGCGTTTGGAACGGGCCTAAAATAATGGAAAGGAAATGTGGTTTGCACAATTTATCGGCGGCACCATGATCGAAGGCATCAAACAACACAATTAGGAGTCTGAGCAATGAGGTATCCTTAATTCAAATAGGTAGGCCCGTTCCAAACGCCGCTCCACTCATGTGCCGAACCTAACTCAGTAAGGTTCGACCTTGGAGCGACTTCGGAGCGACAGCTGATTCAAACGGCGTATTTGTGTCGAACTTAATTCGCGGAAACAAGTCGTTAACAATAATAATGTTGACTGAACGTCTGCGTTGAGGATGATAAAAGGTTTTTGCAGTCGAAATCAGCAAACTATTAGGCAAGTTTTGCTATAATAATAATATTTCCGGAAAAGCAAATTCATTCCGCGAGATTTATATTATTTAAACTGGTTTTCTCTTGAGAATTAGTTTGTAAATGCTAATCTACAAATCTGATCTCACAAATTGGGGAAACAGCAAAAAGGAATTACCACCAAAACAATTTTCCCATGAAGTTCCGCTTCTCTTGAGCTGAAACATATTGAAAGATGAACAAAATGCGAGCCCGGTGAGGCCCGTTCCAAACGCCGCTCCACTCATGTGCCGAACCTAACTGGTGAATAAAGTACGGCAGAAGAGCGGCGTTTGAATCAGTTTGGTCCGGCAGTTTTAATTAGGTTCGGCAAAAAACGTTAGGTTCGGCAGGGTCTGCCGCACTATGCGGCATTGGAGCGGCGGCTGATTCATACGGCGTTCTTCTCATGTGCCGAACCTAATGCATGAATTACTGTAATGTATTTTCGATATAACAGCGCTCATGATTGGTCTAAAGTGGAGTGGCGTGACTAGGTCTGACCAGTCATGCATGAAGCATGACGGCATAAAATTCCGGGGAAATTACTTCGCTTACCGGGCTCGCATTTTGTTTACCTTTTAACATGTTTCAGCTCAAGAGAAGTGGAACTTCATGGGAAAATTGTTTTGGTGGTAATTCCTTTTTGCTGTTTCCCCAATTTGTGAGATCAGATTTGTAGATTAGCATTTACAAACTAATTCTCAAGAGAAAACAAGTTTAAATAATATAAATCTCGCGGAATGAATTTGCTTTTCCGGAAATATTATTATTATAACAAAACTTGCGTAATAGTTTACTGATTTCGACTGCAAAAACCTTTTATCATCCTCAACGCAGACGTTCAGTCAACATTATTATTGTTAACGACTTGTTTCCGCGAATTAAGTTCGACACAAATACGCCGTTTGAATCAGCTGTCGCTCCAAAGTCGCTCCAAGGTCGAACCTTACTGAGTTAGGTTCGGCACATGAGTGGAGCGCCGTTTGGAACGGGCCTGAGCGAAGTAATTCAGCCGGAATTTTATGCCGTCGTGCTTCATGCATGACTGATCAGACCTAGTCACGCCACTCCACTTTAGACCAATCATGAGCGCTGTTATATCGAAAATACATTACAGTAATTCATGCATTAGGTTCGGCACATGAGAAGAACGCCGTATGAATCAGCCGCCGCTCCAATGCCGCATAGTGCGGCAGACCCTGCCGAACCTAACGTTTTTTGCCGAACCTAATTAAAACTGCCGGACCAAACTGATTCAAACGCCGCTCTTCTGCCGTACTTTATTCACCAGTTAGGTTCGGCACATGAGTGGAGCGGCGTTTGGAACGGGCCTAAGTAAGATAGGCGATTGAAATCGTTGTAATGAAAAATTTTGTGGTCAAATTTGTTTGGCTTAGTGATTGAACTGCAAAAAAAAAAATGTTGATGCGTAGCCAGCCATTTGCATTACACTGTTCGACCAAAATGGTCGCAGCTTGAAGCGCTGCCCCGGGTAACGGTACGGCACGTAGCACCGTAAGAACCAGTAACAATTGTTTCTTAGGAACCATCACGCATCGGCGCAGACAAAGGTGCGCTCCGCAGCAATGGCGTTTTGGCCGATTCCCTATTTACAAAGAAGATTATTCCATAAGCGGCGACGTTGTACTTTTGGTATAGTGGCGGCTGTCTTACTTTTCATGTGGTATTTCATATTTTTTGCCGCTCCTTCTCAGATCGAAAAAACAAGCTCTGTGAATATTGTAGACGCCTGCCATTGTGCTTCAAGAGAAACAATTACAAATAACATCGTAAAACCAAAAGAAGTGATCATCGCATCTCCAGTAGGAACGGTTACACGCGAGCGAAAAGTCGAACATGATTCCTGCTCGTCTGGCGGAATTTTAAACGTTCACATGTGGTCTGAAATATGTGGAACGAAAGTCGATATTTTAAGAAACTGGCCTCATTTTCCTTACTTCCCAGATAAGCGTTCTTTTATTTCGAAATTTTATAAAACGCAATTTCCTCATGCGAGTAATAACGGAGAAAGGATTTTTGGATTTGTTCATCCGCAAAGAAGCGGTGAGCATAAGTTTGCCATCGCATCGGATGATACATCAGAGCTGTGGCTGAGTACGAACGAAGATCCCGCTTCTAGTGAGATGATCGCGCGTGTTTATTCTCCTGATGGATCGGCTTGGACTGAAGAAGGAGACTACACGAAATATCCTGATCAAATCTCTAAAGAAATCGTTCTTAACGCCGGCAAGAAATATTACATCGAGTCTTTGAGTAAACAGGGTTCTGGCGCCGCACATGTGGCTGTTTATTGGTCTTACAGAAGTTCAACGTTGGAAGTTATTTCGTCGAAGTACTTGTCAAGTTTTTCTGGAAATAACAGTCGCGAATTCATTCCACCACACGCAGGCAAGCAAACCAACATTTCACTTCAAAGGAAGAGCAATTTGCATCATTTTAATCGTCATCCACTTATAAACAGAAAAGAATACGTTAACCTTCTCCCGAGCTGTCCTTACAGCCCGAGCTTTCTGGTTCGAAGAAAGCTTCAACGGTTTGAGGGCGCCGCGGGGTGGTTGGCACAAGAGTCACATGTATTTCCACAAGATGATACCGACATGATCAAAAGTACCTTTAGACCTTATTGGACGAAACCAAATGCACTTGTTGATAAGAACAGAGTTGAATCCGTCGTAAACAAATTTGTCTACTCCTTGCGATCCAGGTGAGTTTTCACTTCCTTCTTTACTTCTTAGGGGTAAAAGAGGCCCGGACAATAGCTAAGTGAAACGTTGCAAATGAAATATACATTAATTCAGAGACAAAGCATACAACTTTAAGACCAAGGATTGTATTTCTGCCTCTGGAATTTCGCGGACATTTCGTCGGGGTTTTCGGTCGTGGAAAGAACAGTGTTTGCGTGAGCTACAGTCTGGTCCAATTTGAGTCAGATTAGTTCATGGATGACAAATTATTTAGATCGCAAATTGATTCGCGTTGCTAATCTACTATTCTACCACCCGAAACAATTTCTGCATGTTTTACCAACATTTAAATATACGTGTGTTAAAACACTGCGTATATCCAACCCAGTGAGAAAAATGCTAAAGGCAAGAGGTACCAAATTTTGGGTTCGTTTCAGCTGCCGTTTCAAGCGCTAAGTAATTTTGCAATTTTAAACTAACGCATCACGGCCCTTGAGTCGCGTGATTAAACGTCGTTTTATTGAACGTTGACAATAATAGATCAAAAGCACGTCATGCTCCATGTCTCGTGATCTAATTTAAAGAAACATTTAGACTCTTCACCTCAAATACATTATGTCCCGTTAAAATTCCATTCATTCACTAAAAAGTAAAATTAAAACTGTTCTTGTCGCTCCATAAAAGTTGCGTTATATTGTAGTGTGATTCACGACACGATATACTTGCCGTTCTTTCAAAGATTTTAATTAGCCTGAAACGCTGCGATAGATTATGGAAAAAACATTCCATGTGTCCAGAAGAAAGATTGTTACTCCATACCAACTTAAGAAAAATTTTGACTCTTCACCCCAAACACATTATTCCTCTTTAGAACTCGATTTATTTTTTTAAAAAAAATTGTCGTTTGATAATAGTTGCATTATAATTGTTGCGTGACTTTCACAACTCGGGTTTAATAACTCAGATCTCCGGTCAATCTTCGGACAATCTTGAGGGGCCGTAAGGGGGTTTCTCGTGAAACGTGATCGCGTGTTTTTATTCTCCGTGATCTGTGATTACGAAATATTAAAATCCGTGAACTGTGAATACCATGCTTGTCGTGACACGTGAAAGCAAAAAAATTATTTTTCGATAACCGTGAAACTTGAATAAAATTCTTCACTTTTTCCGTGAAAACCGACCTACCGTGCAAATGTGACCCTTTATGATGTTTTCTGACCGACTAGACGCGATTTGCGTGATGGCTTAGTACCGTACTTGACGACTTGACAGAAGATTGTAAAACAAACATGCACTTTGATACCAGAAGCCGAATCAAGGGGTCAGATAACAAGGGAAGACAACGATGTCATTCTATTCGATGTCGCTTGCATGTTAAATCACGCAATCATTCTAAATCATTTTGGCCAAGCTCACGCTAAAATTCAGTGTCAAAAAGTCATGGATGTCGAGGGCGACAAACAAATTTCTGCTATAGAAGGAGCCGTTTTCTACGTGGATCCAAACTCTGCAGGATCACTGAGTTTCCTCGGAGGGAATGAACGAGTCAGGATCCCACTCACCGAGAAGCATTTCTCTTTGGAAGCGCTAAAAAAACATGTAATCGATTATGCGGGCCTGAAGATCGAGGCCGAGAAACGTGGCCACTGAAGGCAGCAAAGCCTTTTCTATAAATACGCAGGCACAGTGGGACGTTGAAAGACCGCTATTCGGAAATTCGTCAATTTTACAAGGTGGGTATTGTTGCTAACATTTGTAACTATATAAACAATAGCCTCCATTTGGCGCGAAAATATGCACGGATATTTGTCCGCGGACATTATCTGTTCCAAGAAGCGAACAGTGAGCTTCGAGGAACAGATAATGTCCAAGGACAAATATCCGTGCATATTTTTGAAGCCAAATGGATGCTATTGTGTTTATTATCCTTCAAATATTTTTTTTACAAGGCCGCATTTTGGGAGAGCTTTTCTCAAAGCTTTTAAACGTCAAAAAAATTCTGTCAGCGCTCAAAATATTATTAGTCTGTTCAAAGTGTTTAGTTTTATTCATTTTAACAATTTACTCGGGATAAAAAAATAAACGTGCGAACGTAAATCGCAAAGTTCGAAAACTGGGGAATATCATCTGATATTCCCCAGTTTTAGCTGCATCACGTGACGTGTTTAGACCAATCGTGCGCGCGAAAAATATTTGATGGATTATAAATCTGGCTAGCCCCACATGCTTGATAGATGCAGCTGAGTATATCCTATTACAACTGACCTTACTGGTCCTTACTCACATGGTCTTTAATGTAGATAAAACTTATTACATGTATCTTAATGTTGGAATGGGCAGCAAACAATGGTAAAGCTGTCAGACAGCGAACAGTACGCCAGGAAACAACAATGTTCAAAGCACTGGGCACACTGCCACTGAACATGTATGCTACTTCTGGGCAACCGAAGGAAAAGGTAACGATGGAAAGATCTCTGGGACATGTGGATGCTGCGAGTGACCTGGGACGTCCTGTTGAAAGCAGCAAAGACAGCGAAGACAGCGAAGAAAACCACGAAGGGACAGAAGTCACAGAACAAGATGATGAACAAGAATCCGAGTATGACACAGACTCTGAAAGTGAACTTCCAGCAACTGTAGAAATAGACCAGGAGGACGAAATGACTTTTCTTCGAGCCGTGACAACTCGTAGCGGACGAACTGTTCGAGTAACATCAAAGTTCTTTTAGCTTGCACGTCCAGTTCCCCATGGATGAGGTACTTGTTTATTTTAGATGACCTTACATTTAGCTAACATTGTGTTCGCCGGTAACCTTTGTGCAAAATTGCAAAATTGCCGATTATCAAGTTCATAAACAGGAGCCCGGCCCATTACCTCAGCATAAATAATAACTTCGGAAAGAAACATTAACATATCAATGATTGATGGCTTTTGTACGAGTGAAGACACTCAATATGGAGGAGTAAGTGCACTAGAGTTCCTTGTCTATGATGTTATTTTCCGTGAATTGTGAAACTCGAAAATTAATTGCCGTGATTCGTGATTTTCCATCTTTAATAGTCGTGAACTGTGCGCACTACCCCCCCTTACGGCCCCTCAATCTTGTTCTCGATTCTGTGTCCAGAAGAAGGACTATTATCCCCATACCCTTGTCATTTGCTGTTTAATCAGTTTAATATTTCATTTAGTTCTTCTCGTTCAGCATGTAAGACCAGGCGGTGTTGGACACGACTCGCAAAGCATGCTGGAAGAAATTTTCGATTGCACTCATTATCGTCTGATCGTCGGACTGTAAACATGTCCTCGCGGTGAGAAGATATTCCTATGCTGAAAGAAATATCGGAGGAAATCCATATCAAATCTTCGTGGGCCAAGTAGCAGCTATAGATGTGTATTGCTGGATTCGTAAAGGCGCCATTTTATGTGCGGAACAACTCATATTGGGAGTCGAAACATCGCGGTACATCGACTATTGGAAATTATATTCAATTCTGGCATGTTTGTGATCGATCTCAGCGGGCTGAAATCGAACTTAACTTCGGCGCTTTCTTTTTAAGATATGTCGAGTTGTGTATAAAGTACGTCGATGTACTGCTGGCCAACGCAGTTCGCCCTATCGTGGTTTTGATGGATTTTTCGCTGGGTTGTCTATTACGAGTGTTCGCCACTTGGATGGCCCAAAGGCCGTTTTGATATGTCAAATATCGGCCAAACAAAAGGATGATATAAACACTACAAAAACAAAAATAGCAAGAAAACATTAAAATTAAATACAATAAACAGGAGTACAAATGTAGGCTCTTTTCGTGATAAAACATCGACAGAAATCACACCATCAATTCCCGCGAATGCGGGAATACGGGAAGAGAAGTAAGTGACAAATCAAGGAAGAACCCCCAACTTCAACTCCAAATTTGACCGTTAAAACGGCGAGGCCCGCCCGGGCCCACCGTACTTTTCTTATACAACTATCGAACTTAAGTTCTATGCAAAAATAATCTACAGTATACTGATCCTTGTTTGTAAAGGAATGAGCAAATGTTCATGCATGTTCAACAAGCGCGCCAGCCAAACATTTACAATATAGCATGATTTCAGTCGACTAGTTTTGATAGCAAAATCGCTTCCCTTAATTCAGAACTTGACGAATGACTGGCCTAGATATTATTCTTCAAGCTCCAAGAAAACAGTCTGTTAAAATGTTAAAATTTCGCCGAAATTGCACGAAGGAGATGAGACCTTCTTAAACTCTGACGAAAAAATTGTCCGCCATTGCTTCTACCGAGGTGACATATGATTGGTCGAAAAATGTCACGTGAAGCGTGTCCAACATCGCCTGATGAAAGACCCTGTACACCTATAGCGCCAATCATTAACGTAACAGGAGACAACTAGATTGACTTCAGTTTTTTTACTCACATCGATAAATCTGTTGATTGCATTTTTGACATTTTTTGCCGGTCAGGAGCCTTGATCGTGTAAAGAGAGCAAATGATATCCCCAGCGTTTAAAAAATAACCACAAACATTGTCACCAGCGTTTAGAATCAATGATTGTCAACATTAAAAATAATAAAAGATCAACTGAGGCCTTACACTACTGTAAAATGATAAAATGGTAAAATCCAAGCTTTCGCCGATCTACGGCATCATCAGGGATAAGAAAAATATTCCGCATGAGGCTTATATATAGATGTAAAGTAAAAACGTGTGAAATGCGAGAGAATGTGGGAGTAAATGCATGAGCTAAATAATAACAAGATATAAATATGAATAAAAATGAATGCTAGGATCTAATGAGTGAGTGTCAAAGTACGAAGAGTCTCTAGATGTATAAAATAATTATTAAAACAAAAGGTCCGCAAATTCGCTGCATTCTTCTCGGGAGTTGAGGGCAGGTTTGTATTTTCGAATGTAAAACGCCTCAAATAGTCGCAGATTTGCAGGGTCCTTTTCAAGCGCGATGGTCTTGATTTCGATGCCTTTGTGGACTTTGTTTTGGCACTTTGAAATGTGTTTCTTCACGGAGGAGCTGTCATTGTTTAGGTGTTCTCTTACTCGGTCATGGACAAAGCGTGTCGTGCTTCCGATATAGTGTTGATTACAGTTGTAGTGATAGTAGAGAGGCAATTGGGTATTATTTCAGGTTTCTCAATTTCAAATTTCAATTTAGGGTGCAGATTGTTCATTGTATAGTGGCATTGGTCTGCCATTTCCTCACCACCAACAAAACGCTACCATATCCATGCAGCCTCGATGTGGTATCCTTGTACACTTCAATACCCATACAAGAAGCCATTACCAACGCTACCGACAGAATTCACACCCCAATACTCCACCTCGCAAAACAAGATATAATAGACCTTCTCACAGTTACGCTAAACAACATGTACTTCTCCTTCAATGGTCAAGTTTTCCGCCAAAAAGAAGGCCTACCTATGGGTTGCAACATCTCAGGCATTTTGGCCATCCTATTCATGGACAGACTAGAAACCATCGCCCTCTCTTCACACTTATCTATAAGCCCCTACAGGAGATATGTTGATGACATTTATCTCCAGACAACTGGTGAGGAAATGGCAGACCAATTCCACTATACAATGAACAATCTGCACCCTAAATTGAAATTTGAAATTGAGAAACCTGAAATAATACCCAATGGCCTCTCACTATCACTACTTGATTTCAATGTCACCATCTCCAAAGACGGCAAAAGCTCCTTCGAATTCTACAAGAAAACAGCAAAGAAACCACTATTCGTTCACCACCAATCAGCGATACCAGAAAAGTCAAAGATCAACTTCATTCGCAATGAGCGAAAACGTATCGACGATAAATGCTCCACAAAAGCAACAGCCACAAAACATCAAAACATGTTCGACGACATCCTCCGTCTTAACGGGTATCCTGAAGGCACTATAAACAAAACTAAGCACTCCCAGAACCATCAGAAAGACCCGCGACCTCTCAACACAGAATGGTCATACTTGAAAATGCCATGTCTCCGAACGTCTTAACTACAAAATCGCTAACATCTTCCGAAAAGAGGGTATACCAGTACGGGTCACACACAAGTCATACACCCTCGGACGAGCCCTCTCTCAGAACAACACGGAACGGACATGCACGAGGGCCAACTGTCCTATCTCCAACACCAATTTGTGCTTATTACGCAACGTTGTTTACCAAATCACCTGCAACAACTGTAATCAACACTATATCGGAAGCACGACACGCTTTGTCCATGACCGAGTAAGAGAACACCTAAACAATGACAGCTCCTCCGTGAAGAAACACATTTCAAAGTGCCAAAACAAAGTCCACAAAGGCATCGAAATCAAGACCATCGCGCTTGAAAAGGACCCTGCAAATCTGCGACTATTTGAGGCGTTTTACATTCGAAAATACAAACCTGCCCTCAACTCCCGAGAAGAATGCAGCGAATTTGCGGACCTTTTGTTTTAATAATTATTTTATACATCTAGAGACTCTTCGTACTTTGACACTCACTCATTAGATCCTAGCATTCATTTTTATTCATATTTATATCGTTATTATTTAGCTCATGCATTTACTCCCACATTCTCTCGCATTTCACACGTTTTTACTTTACATCTATATATAAGCCTCATGCGGAATATTTTTCTTATCCCTGATGATGCCGTAGATCGGCGAAAGCTTGGATTTTACCATTTTATCATTTTACAGTAGTGTAAGGCCTCAGTTGATCTTTTATTATTTTTATTCTAAAATGCTACTGAAGGACAACATCCAACGTTTATATTGTCAACATTTCTTGGAGAAAGAACACATATAGTGTCCCGCCAGTTTACAATAAATAGTATTTATTTTGTAACTTCGTGGCCTTGTCACTTTGTTTCCTTACGTGGGGTCTTACACGAGCTCTGCGCCAAAGCTACCTAAGCGGTTTTGACTTGGCGCCTTGGCGCCTTGGAGTCTACGAGAATCGTACCGCAGACAAAAGCACGTGACGTTCGTGACTTTCAAGCACGTAATATATTTATCTTCTCCGCATGCGTTTAGCACAAAGTGTTCTGCTCAAGGAAGAATAATACCACAAGGAAAGAAGATAGTCTTCTGAAACAAATATAAAGTCTTTGTGTTCTTCATAGAAAAGTAACGTCGATACACTCTACGCTTTACCTGTGCACACAGTCAGGTACTTCCCACCGCTTATCCCCTTTACAAGAATAATAAATTAATTGATATCAATTAATTAATTGATTATCAAAGTTTATGCGCTAGCGCGTTAGCGTTGTAGCCGCTAAAATCTCGAAGCACAAATATCGGCCACAGGTTAAACCAAACACACGAGATCAGTCACGAAGTAAAACAAACACAAATCCAGGTTCCAAACGCGTGCCACACTCTGTACTTTAATCTCACAATCCTGAACTCGGTCACTGCACAAGGGCACGTCACACAGTTTGCCCGATGAGCTCGAAGGCTTAAAAAATACACAATAACACGTTTGTATGTTCGCACGTTTGCACCTTTGCACGGTTTCTATAAAGAAATACAAAGAATACACGCTAAGAAATACTTGCCAAAAAACACTGGTGTACAAGACGGGCAAGTAATACTTACGAAACACGCTGAACCTAGGTAAACTTCGATACACAAGAAAAAACTTTCCACTCACATGGTCGCCCCCTGAACATGGCGGCCATTTCACCACATGTGTTTTCACCGCAATGCGCAGGCCTGAACACTAAACTCGCGGGTGAAACCGCTGTACAATACAACCAAAACTTGAGCTTACATTTCCCGCCCCGTTAAATGCATCACGGGTATTTACGGCTAAGCATTTAAACAAGTGTCACTCAGTCCTTAAAGTTAAAATAAATCTCTCACGTCCGTTGATAAATCTCCTCTGTAAAGAGGTTCTACGGATACTTCTAATCTGAAAACTGATGTTCCAACCCTACAAATTTCAACTCGTAAAAAAAAAAAGATGAAATGCATGTTCAACATAAAAGTTCTTAAAGTGTGTTCACAGTCCACATTCCTCTGCAGCCTCAAGAAGAACGCACTTGTCAATAGGGCGCTCCAGTTCTGATGTCTTTGTCTTCACTTTCACTCGGCGAACACATCCATCTTTCCCGGGCATGACTTCGATCACTCTCGCCATTGGCCAACAGCTCCTAGGAGATTTGTCGTCAACTATCAGCACAATGTCATCAACAGCGACATTTCTGCGAGGGTAATTCCACTTCTGTCGTTGCTGTAACAAAGGGATGTACTCACGAGACCACCGTCTCCAAAATTGGTCTGCGAGATACTGCACTTGCCGCCATCTCCTGCGGGAAAAGGTATCTTCCTTTCTGAAGATTCCTGGGGGTAGAACTGATCCAGATCGGAGTAGAAGCAAATGATTTGGGGTGAGAGCTTCTAAATCTCTTGGGTCCGGAGACACCTTTGTGATGGGCCTACCATTTATGATCGACTCTACTTCACACATGAGAGTCATCAAGGATTCATCGCTGAGGGTTTGCTCCTTCAGTAGGGCGTTTAGGATCTTCCGGGTGGTGCGGATACACCGCTCCCAGATGCCACAATGGTGTGATCCGGAAGGGGGATTGAACATCCAGCGAACATCTTGCTGTAACAAGTACTCATGAATCCGCTGGGTGTTCCACTGAAGAATGTTAGCACGAATCTCCTTGTCCCCACTGACGAAATTGGAACCGTTATCCGTTCTCACCAGCACTGGCTTGCCTCTTCTTGCAATGAAACGGCGTAGCGCATTCAGGAACGAATCAGTATCCAGCGAGTGGGCAACTTCTATGTGGACTGCCCTTATGGCTAAACAAGTAAAGATGCATCCATATCTTTTGACTTGACTTCTACCTCGCTTCACTAGAAACGGGCCAAAGAAGTCGATCCCTACATGGCTGAAAGGTGGCTGACCAGGCATCACTCGTTCCTCGGGAAGATCTGCCATCTTCTGATTGCACGCTGGGGCTTGTCTTCGCCTGCAGTCAAAACACTTCGCGAGCAGCTTGCGTACCACAGAATTTGCATGAATAACCCAGAACTTGCCCCGCAATAGCGACAGAACATACTCTCTTCCTGAATGACCACACATCAAGTGATAGTGTCGTACTATCAAGTTTGTCACATGATGATTTTTCGGCAAGATGATTTGGTGCTTAGCATCCTGGGGCAGTGAGGCACGACGCAAACGTCCTCCGACTCTGAGAATGCCATCGATGAGAACAGGGTCTAAACCAAAGACACTACTGCCTTTCTTAACGCAATTTGGCTTGGCATTACGACTTCAACACGGTCAAAGTGTGTCATTCATTATGTATTCAGTTTTCATTTCACACATGCCCAACATAGTGATCGAATTACCCAAGGGACACTTGGCACTACTTAGTATCCTAGCAACTAAATGCAGGTTCGAAAAAACAAGTGATCGCTAAAAACCTGTTTTGACTCTGATAAGATCGATCTCGCCGCTTCGCTGCTCACACGTGAATGTGCTGCTCGAAGACAAATTGCCATACTGTATAGACTCTGCATACTCTCAGAGAGCTTGTGGTCTCGCAAAACCCCAAAAATATTAGCGTTTTGAAAAAATGCTTATCGTTTCAATGAAAATCTATAGACAACAAAAAACTTAATAAGTTACCGACCGGCCGTTCGCGCTAAAGCCATTGTTCAGTCAAGGAAAGGTATATCGCGCATTTAAAGTTGTTTGTTGACTCGGTGAAGGTTTGTTATGATCAAACGAAAGTTTCACATAAGATGGAGGAATCTATGACAACAATATATACCTTGAATGTTTTATCTTTCAGTAACATTTACAAAATGTCCGACAGAGTTGTGATTACGCAAATGTCGGCTTCTTCCAGTTGTTTAACATTTGAGTGTGACAGTGTGTCCGGCTATCTTCACGCTTAGCTTATAATAATGAGCAGTCACGAAAAGGCACTGACGAATTAGAAGTTTGTTCCTAACTCGCTGAACACGAATGAATGCATCAGACAAATTCGAAGATTCTGGTATTCACTCTTCGCACGTATTTGCATTTTATCGGCAACTCGCCGGTGTTACATTCACGGCGACCGTGATGTAAACAGAGCGGAAAAAGGCATTTCCTTCTTCGCCATTCAGCATTCTAGTTCAAGGCATTCTAGTTCCCTTACTACCCTTGATTGGCATTTTCTCTCTTGCGACTTTCGGCTGCAAATAGTTTTAGCGTTGTATTATTTTTTGACTAAACGAAGAATTAATGGAAACACATTCGTGAAACATCATCGCGACCGATTGTTGATCATTGTTTACACGTGGGCGCCTGTATAGATTCGCCGCCAGATAACGAAACCTCAGTGCCAGAAAGATTTTGCTAACGTTAACATTTCAAGACTCTCTTCGAACGGTAGAGGTTAGATTTTAAAGTTCTTGCATTTTGGAAGTTTTCACAGGTAAACCGCAAACAAAGTTGTGTTAACCGTCTTTCGATCGCTTGCTTATTCTTGCGGTACAAGATAACTTCTTGCGCCCATTCTTAAGCGTGCATTAAAATGGCTTCTGTCTATTCTTTGAAGCGCTTTCAAAGTAGTATCGGAAACTTACTACTAGAAATATCTTCAATGTTTGGAACGCAAAAACCGGTTTTTAAAATTAGTCCCAAGTTGAGAATCCCACTGGGACGTGACGTAAAAAAGCGTTGAGCGTTACTAAGATACAAGACTCATAAATATGCACGAACCCCACTTGAGTGGGGTTCGCTGAATGACACACTTTGACCGTGTTGAAGTCGTCATGCTTGAGCTTGAATTTCCTTCATGATTCTTCGTAGCTGCCAAACTTTCAATCTCTTCCTTAAAGTGTCCCTCTTGAACACGTTTGATTATACTTAGTTCAGCATCTCTCATCTCGATTGTAGAAATCGGCTGTATAGGTTGGTTTCCTTTCTGTTTTGCTGGCTCACCGATCGCTTGACAGCACGCTTTACGAAGGTTGGTTTTGAACCTTAGGATCCAGGCAATGAACTTCTTGAGATCATGCCATGAAGAGAATCTCTTAAATACTTCATCGATTTCAACAGTAGCTTCCTTCTTGCACACAGCACCGACCAAGGTTGTTTTCTTGACTTCAGGGTCATCGCTGGAAAGATCCTCAACAATAGTGGACTGGTTAGGCCAATTATCGTCCTGCTCCCACAAGAAGGATGGGCCCATTTTCCACCGGGTAGCTGCTAGAAGGGCATCAACCTTAAGTCCCCTTGATGCATCGTCAGCAGGGTTCAGCTTAGTTGGGACGTGTCTCCATTGCACAGGAGTAGAACCATCAAGAATTTGCGACACCCTGTTTGCCACAAAGGTGTGGAACCTTGTGTTACTGTTGGCAATGTACTTAAGTACTGATGTACTATCTGTCCAGAAGACTGATTCGTCCATGGACAACTCTAACTCTTGTTTAATCATCTTGTCAAGTCTGACAGCTACAGTTGCTGCAGACAGTTCAAGTCGTGGTATACTAATGGACTTCAAAGGGGCAAGTCTTGACTTGGCCATGAGAAGTGCACAATGGATCTGGCCTCCTTCATCCACGAGGCGAAGGTAGGTGACCGCACCATAACCAATCTGTGATGCGTCACTGAAGTGATGAAGTTGGCACGTGGAAATGTTCCCGAACCTGTACGGCTTAACACCGCGATCAATGGAAAACTCTTCCAAGCGGGGGAGTTCAAATAGCCATTCTTTCCAGCGCTTCAGGCTTTCCTCTGGGACAGCTTCATCCCAACTCAGTCCTCTTCTACACAGATCCTGCAGGACGGCTTTAGCAGGTAGTACAAATGGACTAGCAAATCCGAACGGGTCATACACTGAACTCACTATCGATAACATACCGCGGCGTGTTGGAGGCTTGTCCTTAACTTTCACTTTAAATCCAAACGTGTCCGATTCTAAATTCCATTTAACGCCAAGGGCCCGCTCAGTTGGCATGTCTTCAAAATCGAGCTCTTTCACAGACTTTGCCCTCTCTGACTCAGGGATAGTTGCAAGCACCTTTGGAGAGTTACACAACCATTTGGTTAAATGGAAGCCTCCTTTCATTAAGAGTTCACTGAGCTTAGGAACAAGCGCGATGGCCATACTTTCATCTTCGACCGACTTCAAACAGTCGTCGACATAGAAGTTTTTGTTCACGGTTTCAACGACATCAGGGGGAAAAGTAGCGCTGTTATCTTTGGCCGTCTTGCGCAAGGCAAATCCAGCACAACTTGGCGATGATACCGCCCCGAATAGGTGAACTTTCATTCGGTATTCTTGAGCCTCCTTGTTCATATCATTCTCGGGCCACCACAAAAAACGCAAGGAATCGCAGTGATCTGGGGCAACTTGGACTTGGTGGAACATAGACTCTACTTCTGACATTAAGGCTATACGTTCCTGCCTAAACCTTAGTAGCACACCAATTAAGGAGTTATTAAAGTCTGGTCCTTGCAACAGGTGGTCATTCAGTGATGTGTTTGCATATTTGGCAGCACAGTCGAACACAACTCTGGTCTTGTTGGGTTTCTCGGGGTGGAGCACGGGATGATGTGGCAAATACCAGACCATACCATCAGCACGACTTAGTGAGCTGACCGGAACCTTCTCACAGTAACCTTTGCGGAGGTGATCATCAATAACACTTGAGTACTTTCCAAACAGGTCTGGATCCCTGCCAAATCTCTTCCCGAGAAGCTTCAGCCTGTGCTCTGCAAGAGCTCTGTTGTTAGGCAATGAGGGTTGCTGTGATTTCCATGGTAACGCCATCTGATAGTGGTTTACATTCAATACAGTTGTCTGCTCCATTACCTCGAGAGCTTTGAGATCTTCTCTGGACATCTGTGTTGTGGCATCAACAATAGAGTCACTGAATTCTAGCTCACAAAACTTCTTAAACTGTTTCTCTAGCTGAACGTCTCCTCTGATTAAGTTAGCGGTGCGGCTTGCTCCGTCACTCTCACGGCCTAGGGGACCATTCACTGTCCAACCAAACACAGTCCGAACTGCATAAGGTCCTTCACCTCTACTTTGCCTGATCTCAATTGGTTCGAGGGCAAACCAACTTGTGTGTTCGCTTGAGGCAAACATATTCCATGAAGATGAGGCCATCTCGCAATGTCCTCCTGCCTTGGAATATCATCAGGTGACACTGGCAGGATGGGTGTGGAGAAGACTGCAGGCAAGTCAACAAACTCATTTTCCTGAAGGTCACAGGCTTCAAGACTCACAACACGGCACTCCAACCTACTATTCTCTTTCTCAATTGTACTCAGTGAGAAGCATGTCCAGGAAAGCATGTGTAACCACATAATCTAGGCACCCTCTGGCCTTCACCTTGACAGGTACGATTGGGAAACCAATTACTGGATTTGTAGATCCTGTGAATCCAATGAACCCATTGCTGACTAGTGTGACTGTACCTTGGGGTCCCGGTACAGGGGGATTACCACTGACTTCACTGATTGCAGGCTGGCTCTGGTTCTCATTTACTCTGACTGGAGGTGGGGGATGCAATAATGATGAATGCTTTCTCCCACAGTCCTTACAAGTGATCCTCCTTTTGCACTCACGCACTCTATGATCAGGGGTCAGACAGTTGTAACAGAGGAAGTTGCTCCATGCAAACTGTACACGGTCATCATAACTCTTGCTCTTAAATTCTGGGCAATCCTCAAGCTTGTGATCTTTCTTACACATGACACAATTTTTGTTTTGGGCACCAGTCATTCTGGGTGGGAGATATCTGGAGTTGCCATTGCCTTTAGCTTGGTTGTCATCTCCCACTCTGGTGGCAAAGTTATTGTTCTTGAACTTTGGGTTGTGGTCCTTTTTCTTTTCCTTTTCTTGATCTTTGGAGCTACTCAGGATGTCTCCGAACACAGGATGCGAAGCGGTGCGAGCTTGCTTCTCAACAAATGCAACGATGTCGTCAAACCTGACTTCTCTATCCTCATCTTCTGTTATCCTATCAGCAGTAGAGCGCCATCTCTTTCTTAAGTCGTATGGCAATTGTTCAATAACACCTCTAAGGTTGTCAGGATTTTCGATCTTACTACCATAGCCAATACTTTTCAAAGTGTTCTTACAACTTGTAAGCAGGGTTGAAAGTTTCTGTAAACCTTTACTGTCTTCGGCCTTAAGTGCTGGACCTTTCGTCACTCTGTCTACGTAAGCTGTGGCAATTCTGTAACTTTCTCCATATCTCTTCTTCAATATCTTACGAGCTTCAGGGTACCCTTCATCAGGATCCATGGCCAAATAGCTACGCATTAGCTCTTGCACCTCTCCTCTGGTGTATTGAACAAGATAATACAACCTTTCACTATTACTGCTGGTTTTGGATTCAATAAGGCACTCAAAGGCTTTCACGAAACCACAGTACTGGATGGGATCCCCACTGAATATTGGTACCTCGTGTTTTGGTAGGGTTAAAGACAATGCACTTTGGTGTTGCTGAGTAACCAGGCCTTCCATACATTTTGCCTGCCTTTCTTGAGACTCAATCACCCTTTGAATTGTCTCAACATTCGAGCTTGGGGGGCTTACGGCATTAACAAGGGGAGGTTTACTCTCAGGAGAAATCTCTGATGCCACAGGGTTGCGTGTTTTTACAACTGGTTTCTTCTTTTCTTGAAAGGTTCCTTCAGGCTTCACATCGAACTCGCTACTACACTCAAGGTCGTCTGCTTCAGCATACACCTGTTCTCTGGCTGCCGTTTGGGCTAGGTCTGACTTAATTCTTAGCAGTTCTTCCTGCTGTTGCAACTGAAACTTCTTCTCTGCTAATGCCTTTTGTTCCTCAAATACTTTCAACTTTGCCTCTAGGGCCTTTCGCTTCGCAGCTTCTTCAACATACTTCAGTCGAGTTGAGCTAGTTGTACTGCTACTTCGTGAAGACTTAGATCTCCCACTACTTGCTCTAGATCTAATAGCTGAGCCTATTTGACTGATTGAATCTTCAGGCAAAATATCTCTTTCAGCTGGGGGTGTATGTGTAAATAAAAGCTCTGAAATCCTAGCTCCTGCCCTTTCCTTTAATTCTTTTACTGCACAATATTCACTCTTAAAGTACTCACGTGATTCCATGATGCTATCTTCCTCCACGAGACTCTTTGTGTAAACATCATGAGCTCCTTTGAAATTATCAAATGCTTGATCTAATTCCATAATCTTCATCTTAACAGTATCAACACTCTTGTCACCATGCAACAACTCAGAGAGCTCGTTTCGCTTCTTAGTAAGCGCTGATTTAAACCCACTTCTGGTCTTCTTAAGCTGCAGAATTCTTTCGTCTCGAACAGCTTCTTCATTAAGAGTCACATTAACTTTTCTCGAACGAGGAAGGTCTCCGTCCAAGGGAACGTCGATATCCGGATTCAACGCCGAACCAAGTCGATCCATACCAGTATCGATACAACCACACGATTACACGAAGCCTTGAAGTCGTTTCTTTCCACGTGTTTCAAACTAATGTAGCCGCTAAAATCTCGAAGCACAAATATCGGCCACAGGTTAAACCAAACACACGAGATCAGTCACGAAGTAAAACAAACACAAATCCAGGTTCCAAACGCGTGCCACACTCTGTACTTTAATCTCACAATCCTGAACTCGGTCACTGCACAAGGGCACGTCACACAGTTTGCCCGATGAGCTCGAAGGCTTAAAAAATACACAATAACACGTTTGTATGTTCGCACGTTTGCACCTTTGCACGGTTTCTATAAAGAAATACAAAGAATACACGCTAAGAAATACTTGCCAAAAAACACTGGTGTACAAGACGGGCAAGTAATACTTACGAAACACGCTGAACCTAGGTAAACTTCGAGACACAAGAAAAAAATTTCCACTCACATGGTCGCCCCATGAACATGGCGGCCATTTCACCACATGTGTTTTCACCGCAATGCGCAGGCCTGAACACTAAACTCGCGGGTGAAACCGCTGTACAATACAACCAAAACTTGAGCTTACAAGCGTGTTAGCGGACGACAGCCCCACACAACCATCACAATAGTGCATTCTGCACTAAAAATTGCAAATCTTACGATTTCTAGCAAGGTCCTTGCGAAAATCAATTAAAAAATGTAATTAAGGCTTAAAAAGAGGCCTCGACGAAACTGCGAAATTTACGAAAGTTTTAAAAAGTTACGAGATTAAGTTTGCGAAAATCGCGAAAATTCGGCGAAAATCGACGGAGAAATGCAAATTTGCGCAATTCAAGGAATAAAAGATCAAGTTAGGTAGTATAGAGTAGTTTATTGAGTTATTTTTTTAAAAAAATAACTCTTAGTCGGCATGAAGACGTGTTTGGCTATTAAGTGGATGGATGTTGGTTGAGTGGATCATTCATGTATGTATTTCACACCAGTCAGATTTGGGATTCTATCAAGGACCAATGAAAATGCGGCTTGTATATATAGATCGTTTTTATGAATATTTGTTTTGGGTTCAAGGTACGGCCATTTTTGTTTTGCTATAGATTCGACCTTATTGGGTCGTGTTGGTCTGAAGTCTCTTTTCCAATTCTTGATTTTTATGTAGCTTTGGGTGAGAACATTGTGTGTGGGTTCTGAAACCGAGAAAGTGTTTGGAAAGGGGACGGATAGTTAAACATCAAGGTAACCTTAAAAGTGACTACCAGATATTTTTTTCTGTTTACGTTTGAAGAAATTACTGACGTATTTTTTGTCTTCAACAGTATGGTTCGATCGATCGGTTGCACACCACAGTCATATTTACAAGGGAAAGCAGCCTAATTTTAGAACATTTTCACAATTTCTTTTTAAATTGTTTTTGAGTTATTTTTCCAAAAGTAGCTCTTAGTCGGCGCGATGGACCGTGCACATGAACCATGCACAAATAGCTCAACCCATGAAATAAACCATCCCAACAGGACTAACACCCAGTTCTACCCCAAGCCACCCAATCAATTGAAAAACTAACTCCTGCACGCTTAGCGTGCCTATGTTTACGGTAAGGGAGGGGAGCATGTAACGAAATACTAATTGGACCATTCACCGTTCCTGACGCATTCCAAGAAGATCTTTGGTGTAAATTTCAACAGTGCTCCTCATACTCATGCATACCGGCGTACCATCGTAATCGGGGTGTTGTAACTGGTATTTTGATGATTATAACATCACAGGTAGACCATGCATGACTTTTGCATTTATTAAAATGGCGGTCTTTATGTAAGAATTTGTATGGGTTTTTAAACGAGGAACTTTTGAACAATAAATAAAGGCGAAATTGCTACATAAAGTCGATGAAATATAACATGGTGTTTAATTTACCATCTTTATTATTTACTACAAACATGGTGTTGTTTGCTAACGTTACAGCGTGTTTACAAGCAGTTTAGAGTTATTTTACGTCTATTTACTATAACTTAACATTACCGTGTATGATAATATGACAAGGTAGGACACTTCAGTCGCTTCTAGCGCTCGACACGTGTTGAAATAAGCTCAAATTTCACCCACAAAAATAGTTTTGGCTGTCATTCGGATCCGCATGTGAATGAAACAATGACACACGAATGTTTTTCTGAAAACGTCTTGCTCATACCTCGCATATCCCGGACTCTAGTCGCTTCCGAAAATAAAAAATCTGTCCAAAAAAGCCGCCATATAGGCCATGTCGCTAACGACAGTAACAAAATAGCCCAAAATAGACTGGACACTAGTCAAAATTAAACCCCAGCGGAGAGGGACACGCTATTTTTGCTCGCGCTTCAATTTACTTACACTACCACACGGTGGGGACAAAATTGACGGCTCAGTCGTCACATCGTCCACGCTAGACTTTCACAAAGTCCAAGTCTACGTCCACGCGTGACAACATGCAGTGTCTGCAAGCATAACGTAGAACCTCGTGTCCTGCATGTATTTTGAAATGACCAAATGACGCGAAGCCGAATCGAACAATAATAATAGCATTGATAATAATTAAAATAAATTTGTTTACTTAAAGCTACTTTTCGTTTATATATTCGTTTTTCACTAGCTCTGAAACCATTTAAACTGCATTCTGTGTCAGTCTGTTTATAGTGCAGAATGCACTATTGTGATGGTCGTGGGGGCTGTTGTGCGCTAAACCGCTAAGTTGCTAAAGCACTAAGGTGTAAACTTTGATAGCTGATTAAGTAATTAATATCAATTAATTAATTAACTCATTAATTATTCTTATGAAGGAGGTAAGGGGTGGGGAGTACCCGACAGTATGCACTTTGTAAAACGTGGAGAGTGTCTACGTTACTCTTTTGTTTCTGAAAGCCCCACGTTGTCCTTGTGGTACTAGTCTCGGTAAACGCATGCGCAGAAGATAAGTCTAGGTTACAGTCTTGAACTCTCACGGACGTCACATGCCTTTCTCTGCAGTACGATTGGTGTAGACTTCGTGGTGCCAAGTTAAAACCGCAAATAATTAAATTAGACTTTATGGCGTCGTAGTGCTTTGTGTGAAATAATTCTTTATTCTTTTTAAACCAAGAAAACCTTTCCGTTAATTAATTTATACCATCAATGTTTTAACTGGTTTTATTATTGACGGTAAAGCAACTGCCATAGAACTCTCCCGGAACTCGCAGTGTTCGTGAAAAAAAAACAGCAGCTTCTCATTGCAGAGCTCTGGTAAATATCAGACACAGTACCTTTGTAATTAAATATGCAAAAAATTGTACCGGGATTTTTGGCGCAAATTTCCAATCAACCATGAAACAAATATTTCAGATGTGCTGCGCTTTGAAAACCCCTTTGATTTGATCCGTCTATTACTTTTCGAGAAACGACTTTCGTGACAGTTGAATTGAAACATTGCACATGGTGTTAAAACTCAGTCAAGCGGAAAAACGAGACGACCGATTATGGATTGTGCTGATTGGCCAAAAGTGTGACAGCTCAGAAAACCGGAAGCGGCTTGGAATTTCGATTTTTTGAATTTAATCAGCTGAAGTTTGAATTCACGGGAATGTAAGTTTTCTGGTTTCTTGGTCCCAACAATAATTCAACAGTTAAAACATCGAGTAATAACAAAATAGTGTAAAAAGTATGTTTGAAAGAAAAACAGAAGTATCATGTGACATACTTCAAAGTGAAAAACAAAAGTATCGGGTTACAGTGTTTTGCAGAAAAAAACAAATATCATGTTGCAAACGAAAAAGGTTGTGTAACGGTAGTAAAAATAAGCGTGAGTATCACGTGTGGTCTTTTAACGTCAAAGTGAAATAATATAAACAAACAAATTACATAAAACACCATACTTTTAATTCTTGGTTTTCACGTGACGTCATCAAAATTCTAAAATCCAGAATCGCAAGACCCCTGAGTTTTTATCCTTCACTGGCTATTAGACATCCTTAAGATATATCTTGTTGAAGGTTTTTAGCTCGATAGCAGCCGCCGTCTTTAAGACAGACCATTTTGAATTTCGGAATTTCACGCCACACGACATCAAGATGGCCGCCAGAAGGCTGTCACGTATGCTTCAAAATAATGCCTTATCCTACGATTTTTAACAATCTGAACAGTTGAGGTTTTGTGAGAAGTATTTATGTGAATGCTTACTTGTTCATGAGAGTGATATAACTGCCTTTTGTAGCAGAAGTGAATTCCAGATGTTTTCATTGATATCCGGCCGCCATGTTGGTGCCCAACTGCATGGGCACCAACATGGCGTTTCCATACAAAGCTCTGTAAATTTGTGTGGAACATTTTGACGGATAACTCGAGTACGGAATACCGTACAAACCCGAGACTTGGACAAACAGAATAACTGGTAATTTTCTACAACCTATAATATTCTTGAGTTTTTTCACTCAATAGTTTTGGGTTTACTTTTTTGTGGCGTGACAGTGAAAACCAACAATAAATCAGCCACCTCGCATTCTGCACTGTCCTTTGAGTCTCTGAGTTATATATTTACAATTTATTGACCATGCATTCAAAGCCGTGAGCGTGTAATTTTTAGTCTTAACATAATAATAATAAACGGCACGCGATGCATGCAGAAGCGATGACGTTTCACAAGGGGTCTTTGATAATTTTCAGGACATTTGTCAAAACATTAGGGTAAATAAAAGTAACTGACAACTTCTGTACTGAATGATTGTTCAACAAAAATTGCGTTATCTTGGCGTGACATACGATATACGATATACGATATACGATGCAAGGTCAAACGCTGTCTAAAATTGTTTACACCTTTTGTTTTAAAGAATGGAGAGATTTCTGTTTACTAAATCTTATAGAACGCATCAAATATAATTTGTTTCTTTCGTTTATGCTTTATATTAGTCCTTTCTAACGACCCAGGAGTATTTTGCTTTGAGTTCTATGCCACGATTTCTTGTTGAGTTGACTTGATTTCTTTTCCCAGTATTCGGTTCTACAGATCGGTTAATCACAACAGGCAACAGACAACAGACAACAACAGATCCTGTCCACTCGCACGGCGAGATTAATCGATCACGTCATCGTCATCGCTTAAAAAAAGGTTTACGATGGCTCACCTTTTCAACAGATGTTTCAAAACTGCTAATAATCGGTTACTTCGTCTGCAGTCACGACAGACATCACTTCTTAACTTTATGCCAAATTTATTCGATAACTGATAAAGTGCAACACTCACTCCAGACTCGAAATCTCAATTTAACAGCTACAAATGAAATAAGGTTTGCCGATCGGTGATGATACAAGCTGCAAAAAAATATCTTCCTTTGCCAAAAAACAAGATGGCGGATCTCAAAAAGAATACAAACAATGCACCTAGTTCCCATTACTCTTCGGTTCAATTCAGGGAGTAATTATCACACCAAAAATTCCATAAATTCCATCGCTTTTCCGCTCTACAGCATTAACCGATGACATCATAAAATGACGTCATCGCTTAAAAAATAATAATAAGATGGGAAAATTTATGCAGTTGACAAATTAGTAAGCACCCTAGTGCTTTGATACGCTTCGATAACCCTTTTTTCATATAAGAAGTGCGACTTTTTTCACGCTCGGATTGAAACATAGCAGGAAATAGTTACACGATTCCCTCACTTACTTCCTGTCCTGGCTCGTAGCATTTGGCTTCTTTTTAATTCTGGCAGAGAGCGTTTTAGTTTTGAAAGAATTATCTTCAGACACGCGATTCCACGTCTCGTGTGCCTGTTGTCACAAGTGGACGATTTGATGAGGCGTCAATTTTGTCCTTACCGTGTTGTAGTGGAAACAAATTGAAGCGCGAGCAAAAGTAGCGTCTCCCTCTCCGTTGGGGCTCAATTTGACTAGTGTCCAGTCTATTTCGGGCTATTTTGCCGTGAGCGACATGGCCTATATGGCGGCTATATTGAAAAGATTTATGATTTTCAGAAGCGACTAGTTGCCGAGATACGAGGTACGAGCAAGAAGTTTCCAGAAAAACATTGGTGTGTCATTGTTTCATTCACATGCGGATCCGAATGACAGCCAAAACTATTTTTGTAGGTGAAGTTCGAGCTTATTTCAACTCGTGTTGAACGGTAGAAGCGACTGAAGTGTCCTACCTTGTTATATTATTATACACGGTAATGGTAGCTGATAGTAAATAGACGTTAAATAGCTCCAAATTGCTTGCAAATACGCTGTAACGTTAGCAAACAACACCATGCTATGTTTCATCGACTTTATTTAGCAATTTCGCCTTTATTTGTTGTTCAAAAGTTCCCCGTTTAAAAACCCATACAAATTCTTATATAAAGACCGCCATTTTAATATATGCAAATATTATGCTTGGTCTACCTGTGATAGCATGACTAATACCCCATTCACACCAAAGCTTAAACATGTTTAAATGTTGTTTAGTTAAACACGGTTTAAAATTGTTTTCTTCGTGGAAGTTGCTGACTGATGTTTATTGACTTCAAATTTGGCACAATGAAAGCCCAAGTTAGAGCATACTTGAACCCTAGGTAAAATTTAGTCTGTCAGTTGTCTGTTGCTGATTTTCATTTTCTTAAACCTGGTTTAACTAAACATGTTTTGTTGGTGTGAATCAGGTATAACTCTATGTGCGGCAGAAAGAAAAACAATAGCAATGTGTTTATTTTTATTTTGCTACATTGTGTGACATTTGAATTCAACACTTTGTTTCGGAATGTGCAGTAAACAATAAACATATGACGTCATCACACCAAGCCATTCCTCCGGGAATCAAACTCTATTTTTATGCAAAAATCGTCTTTTGTTTTTGCAAACCAATATGGCCGCTGGTCACGTGAGTGAAAACGCTCTATAACCTTTGTTTAACTATAAGTATCACAATATTTTCCTTTCAACATTAATAATACCTTAATAATATACTTAAACTGAAAATACTAAAATTGCAGTCAGGGATAGACATTATAATGTAAATTACTGTGCTCGACTCTTGTTGTAACATTCGAAACAACGTTAATAAAAAAAAAGTTTAAAAAGTTTTATTAACGTTGTTTCGAACGTTATAACAAGTCAGAGTCGAGCACAGTAATTTACATTATAATAATATACTTCATCTCATGTAAGAAGAGATTGTCGTTTGCTGTGACTTGAAAGTAAAGTTTATGTTATGATATTTTTCACTTTCTACTTTCAGTGTATATGAATACTTCAAAACTATGTGAAGTGACATACATTGAATACTAGATTGTTGTCAATTTTGTTTATCCATTGTTGAGGCTCTTGCAAGTTTTCGTCATTTTCGCAATTTTTGCCGACCTCCTTGCGATTTTTTGGCAATTTCCGTACACTTTCCAGTTTTCTTACACATCTTGCTAAAAAATCTGAAACTAAAACATGTGACCGCTGTGCAAACAAACCGTTAATATTATATTGGGGGAACTGGACCCATTCCTCTGGGACTGGTCATTATTTATCACCGGGGGGAAGGGGTGCGGTGGATTTTTGTTGCTACACCGGCCGTAGCATTCACTTGATCCCCTCATAAAGTGTATAATGTTTTAATGATCCCCCTTCATTGGTTGAGGAAGCTTTTATGATCCCCCACCCCCTCTTCTCCCAGTCGCAAAACATCTAAACATCAACAAGTACATTGCGGGCGTGGATGGCTGTAAGAGCAGTGACGACAACGCAAAGTGTAAGTCCTACTTTGACACTGTAAAAGACGCCTTGAATTCCGCAGCGGATTTGTTATCATTTATCAACAGTAAGCGAAAGGTCCTATATAGAAGACCTTACCCGAAACCGTTCGAAAATGATGAGCTGAAATATTTTTTAGGAAGCTCAAGGGCGGGTGAGGCACTCTACGTAGAACTACAGAAATCCTGTCGATGACGTTTCCATATCGCATGGGGATAGATCAACAATCGTGAAGAAAAAAATTCATTAAAAAAGAATAACAGTGTCGCAACCATCAAAGCTGAGTTTGCCGGGAATTTAGGTCAAATTAGTCAGGCGCCTTCATCTGGTCCCTCCGTTATAGCTATTGGAAGAGACGATCAACACAAACTTTTAACCCTTAAAATACCAAGCATCAGGAATTTTTAAAGCCGTTTTCTGGTCTTAGGCAATCTGTCGAATTTCGTGATTGCATATAAGAAGCTCAAGTAAACATTTGTGCTGTTTCAAAACACTGAGGGCTCAAATTTTCATTGTGACGTCAGCATTCAGCCGTTGCTTTCTCGGTAAGCGAGCATACGGGCTCGAATTTGGCAAAAATTACGTTTATAAGTGTTTTTTCGAGTCATTTTCCACTGCAGAAGCCCCCAGGCTGGCATCATTAAGCTAGAATGGTGGGTAAAGGCAAACGTCTGAAAGAAACCAGAGGTGAGAGATGATTTGACGATGATTGGAACGCCAAAAACATTTGCATCGAAACATGGCGGTTCATGAGTAAAGTTGTCTATCTGGCCGTTCTGTGGATGGATTCCGAGACCTGCCAAGGCAATTTGGACAACTTTTTACTTCCAAAGAATGCAGTCGGTGCAGTATTTTGCTGGTAGGATTGGGTTATAAAAAATGTATGAAATTGAGGTAGGTGGACTTGCTTTCGCAGACATTGCTGTCTTACCCAGGCATTCCTTTCGGTCACCAATAAGGAAATTCCAAGTTTGCAAGCATTGCTCTGATCGAATGGTAATTGCTCAGTCTGCTGAAAGATTGATGAGAATTTTTCTTGGTGAACGGAAAGGAATAGGCTTGACGTTTGCTGCAAATGTACAATTTTGGGTTCAGAATTATTTTTCCATTAAAAAAATTGGAGACAAAGATGTGTGTTTTTGTTGTTGTCCTATGAAGTAGAAAACGAGTATTTTCGGATTTGCTTCAGAACAAACAACCATATACAACGGAAATCTAGAGCTGTAGTCAGTTAGTTGGCTTTTAAAGCTATGAAAATTATCACTTTGAAATAACAAGGGATCATTACTATCATGTGTCCAGATATGTGAAAGCTACAGATTTTTTAATCACTGCTGGTGTTTTCTACGCAAAGATGCGTAGTTGGTACGTTAAGGGTTAAACGAAGAAAATGGTGAAGGGTCTAGCTCGGGCGACGATTCTGTCGATGAATCTGACGAGGAGGCTGTCCAAGAAGCGTTAGGGGACGAACAGGATAGTGAAGCAGTCACACCCAAAAAAAAATTGTGATATATGTATATTTTTCTGGCTGCTGTTGTTGTTTTTACTCGCGGATATGCGTAGCGTCCACGAGTGATGCTGGGGCTTAGCATGGAAATGAAGGGTCACTCCGGTGTAACCGGAAGTGCGATATAAGTCAATCACCAGGCGAATAGTCACTCACTCACGTCACTCACTCGTCAACGGAAGCGCGGCGCGGCTTCCACATGGAATGATTGAAATTTTCGGAAATTTAAGGTGGCTCTGAAACCGCTCCGGAGAAATTTTTTTAACTTTGCAAAAAGTTGCATCTTAACATGCCAATCATTATTCAATAATAAAAAATGGGGGTCACCGGACTCGTTTGTGAGTTATAAGCACTTAAAGAGAAAATTAAGGGTGTTTTTAACGGGTAAAACTGTTGCTATAGTAACCAATGACGTCATGAAAATGACCACAACGTATTCAGCAATGATTGGGCATTTGTTCGATATCATTATTGTAGCAGCAACTGATAAAGATTTGTAGTACTGGCCCATCAAAGTTTTAATAAGAGCTTGAAATTGCTGGAAACCGTTGTGAGCCTCTTTAAGTTTACCTGGTGTTTACCAACTTGAAAAAATAAACTTGAGCGCTCTTGCCAACCGCGCGATGTTCATTCAGCCTGAAACAATATAGTCTAAGTTCCCAAATTTTTTGCTAAATTGTGATTTCGAAAATTGAGAGAATGAAACTCTAAACCGAAGAGTAAAAAAAAGTGTCGAAGAACAAGAAAGTATCACAGAGCGATTTTGTCGAGGACGAGAAGAAACCCATTGAAGTTTACAAGAAACAAGAACTTTCCTGATTTTTGGCTGAATTTGGGTACGGTAAATACGTAATCGTACCTTTTTGGTACGCTTCGGCAGCATATCAGGCTCGTTTGGTCTCGCCATGGGTATTTACGCACCATGGCTCGACCAAAATCGCCTGATATGCCGCCGAAGGGTACCAATCAAAGGCACTATGTGCAAGGACTGGTTTTTTTTTTTGGAAGTGGCAATGAGCTACTGAACTCGGAAAATGAATTATTAATAAATGAGGATTTATCAAATCGCAACGCGGTCTAACCTGCATCGCTTTACACAAATCATACGTCACACCTGACAACGTTGGAGTTCGGGGTCCAGATTAGAGAAAATAACTCTAGTAAAAACTTCTACACAGATTCATTAGTAGCAAGCATAACAATATCAACCTATTTGGTGGATAAAATAAAGGCACAGCAACTGGTTGTCTTTTGTACAAATGAGTGGCCTGTAATCTCCAGCAAACTCAACATTATAGCTGTCAAATATTGTATCCTACAAACGGCAACAACGGTCAAACAAAATGAAGCAGAATTAGAAATAAATTTTATTAAACGCTAATTTTGTAGAACATTACCAGATAAAACCAAATTCATTATGCTTATACATTATGATGACTTATTTCGAAAGACATTAAAACTCCAGTGTAAATATTACAACGACAGCTTCACGCGCGTTCTGTCAAAATTCTAATAATTTCGATCCCAAGCCTTCACAAACTTCGAGCCTAGCCGTGGTCGATTGCTGAATTTCTTGACGCTTCGAGTCTTGCACGGTTTATCAATCAAATAATACTAGAAGAAACCTCGGGAACTCAACTTTGTTAATGTACATAGATAAAAGCGATTGCGCTGTAGAAACGTCTCCATTCGCGCCCTAGACTGTTACAAGCCGGAACACGAAATTGTCACGCCACAAAGACCCGAAACTACGGGAGTCGCGTTACGTCTGTCAACCATCTGTCAACCCGTTTTGTATTCACGATTTAATAGATCTTTCGCAATAATTTGTACAACCAAAGGCCTGCGGGACGCCGTTTTGGAGCCATTGCGTTGAGTAAAGTCAGTACAGTCGGCCAGGTTCTGATATCATGAAAATATGGTCTGTTATCGCTGCCATTTTGAGGGTTATCATCAAAGGAACAACAGTTTTAATCAGCCACCGAACGTCGTAAAAGGAGTGGAAATCGAGTAAGTGGATTCGTTGTTTTATACGGCCAGCGATGACACAAACTTCGCTTTCAATTTCGCTTTCTCCGTCACATGCAAACTTAAATAATCAAAGGGGCTGTTTTTTTTTTTAAGCGATGACGTCATCGTTTAATGTGTTCGTGCGATTTCTTGTCGCTTTTATTTAACAAGTGACGAATTAAATCGTTGAAGTCGAACGTGCATCACTTGTGAAGATCTATACGGATTTACGTTGTTTTTCATTTTGTTTTGCATTGGTTGTAAAAGAAGCAAGCTCCTAGCAGACAAATTCAAGTTTGCGTGTTTTCGTGCTAGCGTGTGTACACTCTTTTCCCTGTACAGCGTGTACGATTGACGTTCAATT
Organism: Meandrina meandrites; assembly: GCA_963693305.1. Taxonomy (NCBI): domain Eukaryota; kingdom Metazoa; phylum Cnidaria; class Anthozoa; order Scleractinia; family Meandrinidae; genus Meandrina; species Meandrina meandrites. The sequence continues at coordinate 19,749,671 of OY855912.1, read as the reverse complement.
TCCGGAATGTGTTTTGATAGTGCCATGAGCATGATAAGTTTGATCTTGCATTCTTTGATTGCTATGAAGATTAACGTCGCATAAAATTTATGTTGAAATTGGCTGCGTTGACCTCTGTCACGTGACACTGATAATCTTCTGTCAGCTAGTGATTACACAAACTTCGCTTTCAAGTCTGATTTTGTGGTGAACTCAATGGCACGTGGAACGACTTTTTGGTGGAATTCGATTGCTTGTATATCTGGATAACTTTGGGGGCAAGTTGTTTTCTATGTATTTTTCTATTCGTGTTTGAAAACATATGATCAATTTTAACGATCCGCGCATCGTCTTTTATTTTAATATGCTTTTAAAATATGACTTTGCCTGTCTTCTGCGACCGCTACTTTGGTTGCTTATACTGTGAGTTTTGTTGTTCCTCTTTTACTTGCGGTAGGGTCCTCTGGCTTTTGGGATAGGTAGTCTTCTTCTAGGAATAAATCTCGCTCCAGATTTTATCTCGTCGTTGAAACTCGAGTGTTCTCCGCTGCGACCTGTGCTGATGATTTTGCTTGCATGCGATGAACATTTATCTGTTGTGGGTTATAAAACTCAGCAAGGGTACTTCTTAACTCCGAGGCCTATAAAAGGTGTTTGAAATGCGTTGATTTAGGTTGTCGCTGTAAGCACACGATGTAATTGTTCCTTCTTGTCGTTTCTATTTAACAAGTGACGAATTAAATCGTCGAAGTCGAACGTGCATCACTTGTAAAGATCTATACGGATTTATGTTGGTTTTCATTTTGTTTTGCATTGGTTGTAAAAGAAGTAAGCTCCAAGCAGAGAAATTCAAGTTTGCGTGTTTTCGTGCTAGCGTGTGTACACTCTTTTCCCTGTACAGCATGTACGATTGACGTCAATTTCCGGAATGTGTTTTGATAGTGCCATGAGCATGATAAGTTTGATCTTGAATTCTTTGATTGCTGTGAACTTTGTCGCGTGACACTGATAATCTTCTGTCAGCTGGCGATTACACAAACTTCGCTTTCAATTTCGCTTTCACCGTCACATGTAAACTTAAGGAAATTCTGTTGATTTTTCTATTGGGCAGAAACAACATACACCTGATTTAAGGTAAAATAAAACTAAAATATGTTCACAATCGATTTTCAAATTATCATCACATACTCATCGAAACAAAACGATCAGCGCCTAAATAGCCTGCGTAGCAAGCGTTCCCGTACGAGCGGAGATTCTAGTCGCGCGAAAATTGGGGCGAGAGCAAAAAAGGGAATGGAGCTCCTTTTCCTTTTTTGCTCTCGCCTCAATTTTCTCGCGACCAGAGTCTTTACTCGCGCGACAAATAGCTCTTCGTTCGCACGGGAACGCTTGCTACGCAGGCTAGCGCCTAAAGTACAATGGTCTGTCATCGGTCTTAATAAACCGCAACGTCAAACTGAGAGTAGCGTTACATGTAGGTCTGCCAACCATCTGTCAACGGCCTTTTGTTTCCATCTGATCGACTGAAGGAATGACGGAAGGATGGCTTCAAATCGCCACTCAATCCGTAACTCCCGTTTTGCATACGCAAAAACAGTCGTAAAAAGGTACGATTAGCTAAAAGTATTATTCGGCTACAGATTAAAGTCTACGTTGAACCCAAGTTCTGTCCACTGTTCTAGTCCTCTCTGAAGATTTTGTTTGTTGTAACAGATCCCGAACTGGCCACAGCCAGCGAGTTACCCCGGAATTAGAGTTTTTCCCCACGTGCACGTTGTCTGAAAGTGCTTTCCCAGGCGGAAAACGTGCTAGTATCACAATATGCCCAAGAAATGAATAAGAGGGGGAAGCCAATTTATTCAATTCTCATTTTTTTTTTCTGGTTCCCTCTTTGTGCCTGTCGTTTTAGGCTGCCCCTCCCCCCTCCGTTCTTTAGAAAACCATGTGATCTCCCCTAAATCCTCCGCTCCCTCCAGGCGATAAATAATGACCGGTCCCTTGTCAGTTTACGGTCTTGCAATAACTCTGATTGGGAGCTGAATAACCCCTTGCTTGCTTAAAGGGATCGACATAACTTTCTCAACATCAGCGCAAGACACACGTTTAATTTGAAATAGATCAGGTTATCACCAGGAAATACCGATGTAAGTACAATCCTTTATAAGTTGTTTTCAAGCAATGGATGTAAAATCTCTTCTTCCGAAGATGATGTACCTGTCAGAAATTTTAACAACAGTTGTCGAGTTCTGCAATAATATGGCACCAATACAAGAGAGGATGGTTGACCAATAGCAAATTCAAATAGCGTGTGAGCTGCAAAGCAAATTGTTATGGATTGGAAATTCTACCCTCTTGGTCAGGGAAAATAGCTTAACGAAAAGTTTTAAATAATTTTCATCTTGTCACCTTTTTCCAACGCAGAGCTATCAAGTCAGCGACATCCGGCAAAATTTGTTTTGTATTTGATGTCATTAGAGACTTATGATGCTTATTGAACGGCTGTATAAACTGTAAATTATTTGCCTTATACCGTTATGTTTATAGACCGTATTTCCATCTAGTATATACTAGTTATGCAACGCTTTTGAGTGGTATACCACGAGAAAGTGTTGTGTAACTATTTTATACCATGCCATAGAAAATACGCTGAAAATAAGACCGCAGCGCACGATGGGAAGGTTGGGTTGAATACCGTCGAATATACAACGGCTTTCCTGTATTCTGATTGGCTGTATTTTCTATGGCATGGTATAAATACTAGTTATGCAACGCTTTCGAGTGGTATACTATGGAATATCCCACGAGTCACTTGTATTTTCTCGGTATACACACGAGCCTTTAGGCGAGTGTGTATACGAAATTTTTTAATTTTTTAAAAATTTTTTAAAGTAAAACCAGTGAGCAGCGCGTCTGCGAACTACTTGAGTTGTAAAACTTTTTTATTTTCTCCTACGCGTTTCGTGTGACTAGTCGTTAATTAGGACTCGTTTGTTTACCCGCGTTGGTTTTGTTTCAACGGTATTTTTTGAATTGTATCTTGTTACCTATTGTCTTGGTTGTTTAAATTGTAACGTTTTTTCTTCAGTTGTTCGTTCCCTGAAGAAGTCAGGCCGTGCCTGACGAAATATTGGAAAATATATATATAGTTCAATCTAACCGTACGGTCAGCCTTTCTGTTTTCAGTTGTTTGTATCCCAAATTTTGCTGATCAGATCCACCAGGATCCGGGTCCTTTGCTTTGTCCGTTGGCCCTTTCTCAAGTTTACAGTTTTCATCAACGACTACTTAGCACGGAAGGCCTTGCCGTGCCGCACGGCAGTAGCACGACTTGGTTTCAAACGGCGTGCTATTACCGCGCCGAACTCAATTCATGAATTAATTTAATGTATTTTGCATTATTTGCATACTATTACGCAAGCGCACAAATAAAATACAGAAAAACAAAATGGCGTCGTGACGCAAAGATTTACCCGATTTGCCCGAAAACTTGGGAGAAGAGGAATCCTACGGTGACAATAACTCCACCGACGTTCACCAAGCCTTTTCAAGGAGATATTCACCTGCATCGTTTGACAGCTATTCTCCAGATAACGACAAAGAGCAAAGCGAATTTGACAAAGATTCAAGCGAATCCAATACAGGAGTCAGTGAACAGAGTGAAGTGGGCAGCTCGACGAAAAAGAATCGAAAAAAGAAGCGAAAGGGACGGAGAAGCGTATGGGAAGAGCGACATGTCAATGATTTAGTAGATGTGATCTGTAGTAGTGAGTACTATAAGAAAAAGTTGATTTGGATGGGGCGATACCGCTGGATGGATGGTTAGTTTTGTCTTTTGAATTTAGCGCGACTGTATTAGGTTCGACGTTTGAAACCGCTGCCGTGCTATCGTCGTGCCACTGCCGAGCCAAATTCATTTGAGTTCGGCACGGCAGTAGCACGACGTTTGTAACAGGCCTAAGTCATATTACATTTACCTTTATTTTCTCCCACTCTGCGTCGCATTATCCGGCCAATAGCCTGCGTGCAGACGTCTCCATTTCCTTTGCTTCCGCGTGAAGCAAAGGAAATGGAGACGTCTGCACGCAGGCTATCCGGCCAACCGACTGCTACCTGATCACGACAGAAGCCAACAAAAATTCAAGTTCAGCTCGACCATGTTGACAAATCCCGCAATGTTTGTGAATCAAAAATCGTCTCCGCTAATCTCTTTTTGGTATAGCAGACATTTCGTGAATTAGAAAGTACTATTCAATGGTATTAGAGTGAATGTTTCGGATTTTTGGACTGCAAAATGCGAAGCCAACAGGTAAAATTGAAAGAATTTCGTTTGGAAGACACCTTTTTGCGGTACACAGTTTTATTTTTTTTATTTATCCGATCTGGATTGCAATAGTTCTATTAAATGACAACACGACCCTTTTTATCCCACTAACCAAAATTAAAGATGAGCCTTTGTTTTGACTTAAATTATTTCTTAAACAAATGACACTTACAAAACCACGCCGGGCATTGAAACGATAGGAACGATGGAAACGCTTGGTTCGGTGAACCGCATGTGAACCATGCGAACGCATTTTGCTCCAGAGAAACTAAACGAACCAAATGCACCACATGTTGTGAACGTTATAAACTGAAGATTTCTTAACAGAATCTGTTCTTATGTAACGGAAGTGAATGAAAATCGGGCACGGTCACAACGCAATTTCCGTGTTTACTCCGCTGTCATGTGGTAAACAGTATTTACATAGATTATATAACTTTTTTTTGCTTTTATACAATTTTGCGTTCACGCACACGTTTTAACGAGCGCTTGCGCTCCTAGGTGTCGCGTGGTTAAATAAAGTACAGTCGACTCCCGATAACTCGAACCTTCAAGGGAAATTGAAAATGGTTCGAGTTATCGGGAGTTCGAGTTATCGAGAGCTGAGAACAAATGACCGAAAATATGTAAAAAACGGTGTTCACTGTATTTGATTCATACAACGTACATTTTAACCAAAGTTAATTGTGTAGAGGTCGAGTGAAAATGGAACAAGATTACTGCATAAATCAGATCGTAGCGCAACGTGAAACAAAACAAAGCAAATCAGCAGAAGAAATACCGGTACTGGGAACTTTGCAGGTTTCAAAGAGAACAATGTTGGGCTACTGCTACCGAGTTCATGTGATTTACTTTTTCGAGAAATACAGTGTAGTCATGATACGCCCTGATGCTTCTCAACTAATCTATTACTATCGATTATCCTTGAAAGTTTTCTAACATTGGATTTGAAAGAATCCGTATCAACCTAAACCAAAAGTAGACTGTACACGTTTTGTGTACTGGAAAAAAGAGGCAAAGAATTAGCACTCGGCTGCTTCAAAATAAATTCAATGTTTTGGTCTGCAGTACACTATTGTTTTGACTTGCCACGTATTGACAAACATGGTTCGAGTTATCGAGGGTAAAATTATACGGAAAATGACCTGAAGGGAAACGAGAATTGGTTCGAGTTAGCGGGAGGTTTGAGTTACCGAGGGTAAAATTACAGTAAATGTATGACGGAAATCCAGGGGAAATCGATTTTGGTTCGAGTTAGCGCGAGGTTCGAGTTAGCGAGGGTTCGAGTTATCGGGAGTGGACTGTATTGTCTTGTCTTGTCCGTAAATGATATACCGCGAGGCTTGCGAAGAAATGAGAAGAGGCGCGGTAGCCTAATGGTTAGTGCGCTGGACTCCAGATCGGGCGGTCCGGGTTCGAGCCCTGGCCGGGGCACTGCGATGTGTTCTTGGGCAAGATACTTTACTCTCATAGTCCCTCTCTCCACCCAGGTGTATAAATGGGTACCGGCGAATTTACTGCTGGGGGTAACCCTGCGATGGACTAGCATCCCATCCAGGGGGGAGTAGCAATACTCCTAGTCGCTTCATGCCACGGAAACCGGGATAAGCTCCGGCCTGATGGGCCCCTAGGCTCGTATACAGACTTTACCTTCTCTTTGTCTTGTTTTTTCATTATTTCAGAAAATATTCGTTGAAGAAAATTCACAAAGTGATTCACAAGCCAGACCCCAAGAATGGTGATCGCTTTCTGTTGAACCTTGAACTCGACTCGGACGACACCCATCAATCATTTCGGCTGTCAGAGCACGTGTTTCAGGAGAAGGGAAATGACACTTTGTGCCTTCCTGAGGGGATGAACTGGAATAACAGCGCCACGGTGTACTTCATTCTCCCTGTCAAGGATCAAGGAAACTGGGTGCATCATTTTATTAATCAGCTCACTGATGCCAGCTTATTAACCGGTGATACGAACTTTCACGTCATAATTGTTGATTTTGAGAGTAAAGATATTGATATGGCCAAGGCGTTTAGCGCATCCCCTCTGAAAAGCAGACACAGTGTTGTTTCATTACCTGGAAAATTCCACAAGACTTTCGCTTTAAACGTTGCCACTGAACTTGTCCCCAATGAGCATGACATAATTTTCCTGTTTGATCTGCATATTGATGTACCCGTCGACGTTATTGACAGTGTTCGAATGGTAAGTAACTCAAGTATTTGTGTCAGAATAGCGGAGCTGTATCTTATCTCGTTCCCAGATCTCTTGTGGACGAAGCCGTAGCGAGATCTGGTTAACTGAGAAAATTTCTTTTTTTATTGGCTGTTTAATCCGGTTCATGTCCAATCCCTTCTTTGAATATTTTGTGCGGCAAGCTTGAATGTTTACAAACGCGGTGCTGCTGTTTCGGGAATTAGAAACATTTAACAATATCAACAAAAACTTGTTGTGTCTTTGCGGTAACACAACAAATCCCACTCAGAGGTTTGTGATTTTTTCGCAATATGAAAAGACCGCAAAATTACAAAATTTGATAAATGGCTTCGCAGAAGTTTGAGTAAAGGAGGATGATTGTCTTTCCCAGCAGAGGAAAGAGGGGGGAAGGGGTGATATTAGACCATATTACAATAAAATGGGGCCCAAAATGACAATGTGTCGACACTTTTGTCACTTATTGTAGAATGTTTACTTAACAATTTCTGGTTTTTACTGTCACGCCGCAAAAAAGTAAATCCAAAGCTATTGAGTCAAAAAACCCAGGAATATTAAAGGTTGTACAAAATTACCAGATAAACCCAGGTCTCGGGTTTGTACGGTATTCCGTACTCGAGTTATCCGTCAAAATGTTCCACACAAACTTACAGAGCACAGTATGAAAACGCCATGTCGGTGCCCATGCAGATGGGCACCAACATGGCTGCCGGAAATCAATGAAAACATCTGGAATTCACCTCTGCTATGAACAAGTCAACATTCACATAAACACTTCTCGGAAAACCTCAACTGTTCAGATTGTTAAAAATCACAGGATGAGGTATTTTTTTAAGCATATGCAACAGCCTTCTTTTCTGGCGGCCACCTTGATGTCGTGTGGCGTGAAATTCCGAAATTCAAAATGGTCTATCTTAAAGACGGCGGCTGCTATCGAGCTAAAACCCTTCAACAATATATATATTAAGGATGTCTAATAGTCAGTGGTACTTGTCGTCTGTGTGTATTGCGAGTTTGCCGATCAAATTATGAACGTGGTAAATTGCTTTGAATGTAGGTTGTAATGTTGGCTTATTTGTATTATAAAGAAAAGTGTAAGAAAAGGAAAACGCCCTTCTGTTGACAACTATCTCCGGGCAAATATCCTCCCATCGTAAGGTTTACTCCTTTATAACTGCCTTGTTCAGGCTTTGGTTGAACTCGCTAAATTAATTACAGTGCGACTACTCAAACCAAGGTCACCTAGGCAAATTCTTTGCAAATTGATGATTGAAAATCTCGGATGTTTAAAATACATTTTTGACAAAAAAAGCGATCCAAGCAAGCTGCACAAGCTGGGTGGCCTTGGTCGGAGTAGTCGCACTGTAACACTCGAAAACACAAACACAACAACGCCAATTTACAAATTTGTTTGCATCGAATACTCGAAACATTCGATTAACAGACTAGCTGATAATTTTGTTGAGCTGATTCCATTCATGCTTAGAAGGCCGTTTGCAGCTTTTGCCAAAAACATCTACAAGTAAGCTTGAAAGTAATTATTCTCGTCCAACGGCACAGATTTCTTTGATCGACAAACTCTCTCAATGTGGCTTCTGAATTCGTTTGAAGCTTAAAACGACAAAAGTTCGATTAATGAAACAGCTTTTTATTTCACTTACGTGTAAGTGATAGCGTCGATGGTTTGGCGATTATTCCGGCCGGGGCAATTTTCTTGTTGCGAAATAAAATTCTAACAGAAGTGGAACTAATAAACTCGCACTCGATTTCGACAATTCAAGGTAAGCTCGATCGGTGCTACCACTTCTTCTTGTAGTTTTGTTTGGCACTTGTATCCCTCTAGCCTTCAGATCATTTTGTGGGAAAGTTTTTGTAGCGGAGATCCCCAGCGGCCCGAAGACTGGAGTCGCATAACTGTTATGCGAGCATAGAAATTAGGAAAACCATGCGTTTGAGTTTTCATGGTCATCGTGGCTAGCGGCATGGGTCGCGGGCGCGTGCACTCTACATCGGTGCGAACGTGCGAACGTACGTGCGAACCAAGTCACCCAGCATGGCAGCCATACTCCAGAAAAAGCGTGATCTGGGCATCTTGCATGTTTGATATTGAACATCCACCTTTTTTCGTTGAAATTTACCTATTGTAGAAGCCTTGTAGGACACTGCACATTCGTGTTGAAAATCAACTGGGGATATTTCATTTCGCCTAAACGAGTCGATTGCGTGAAAAGGCAGCAAAATTGTTGGCGGTTGGTCACCGCGGTAAGCTGGATGAAAACATGTGAAAGAAGTGAGTAGCAGAAAATATTTCTTCCTTATTGTTTTTCACTCTATCACATCTTAAGTTCTTTTGCTCACCTGCGGCTGAGCAAGGCTGAAGATTAATTGAGCTCAAATAAAGGTGGACTCAGGGCCGATCAAGTTCACTGGACCGATGTAAAGAAAGAAATTGATCTTTGCTGATACTTCATATAATGTTATTGTATATGTCGGTGTTGTTGGAGTAACCTCGCCACGAAACTACCGTGTTCGTCTCCGATATTGAGGCCTCCCGATGTTATTGACGTGGTTTGAAAGCTTTGCCCTGCAGAATTTACAAGCCTTCTCCAAACAAAAGGTAACAAACGTAAATGCATGCACTGAGCATACCTCTTATTTTATTGCGAGAAGCTGTTTATACTTCATTTATGAACGAATTTGAAATTGTGTCGGTTTTCAGATCGTCCCGTGATTATTTATAATTCAGTTAATGCTGCTTTCAAACCTGTTCATGCTTGTACAGACAATGCTTATGAAAAATTTCGTTTAGACTAATTGTTTTGTGTTTTAGTTAGTGGAGTTAAGTGTCATGTTCATTATTGGATTTTGAAATCGATATAAACTTCACAGATCAAAATCACGATTTCGCTTTGTAAACAGAAGCAAGTAAAACTACTCAGCGATACTGCACAAAGCGATCTATTATCCAACCGCTCTTTTTTTTATACTCGCTTGCATCTGTTTTGTTTCTCTTATCAGCAAGTGTGTTGAAATCTTGTACGCGTACAATATTTCGCCGATTTCGTTGCGAGTTACCTTTACCGCATATTTGTTTGTCAGAAATGAAGAAAAACTAAATCAGTTCTCAGCATAAAATTCTCCAAGGTATTTAGCAACACGTACGATAAAACAGAGTAAGGGCCTCTTCATATGAGCCAGGTAACCGGGCTGGATCGGTTACCGGGATGAATTTTCTCGTCTGTTCATATGGGAATTTCAGCCCGGTGACCGGGATGAGATTCAAGGAAGAAAACCAAAATGGCGCCTCATAAACATGTATCGTTCGCAACTATCGTAGCTTTGTCGACTCTGGTATAAATGCATACACGGCAAAATTATGCCAATTTGGCCGCCCAATATTGAAAGCGAAGCTAATTTGTCAAAAAAATTTTCGTCCCGGTAACCGAGCTGGAGTGTTCATATGGGAAAATTTTCATCCCGGTTGCCGAGATCTCGGTTGTAGAAAGGAAATAGGAGTGAGGCGAGATGTCGGTAACTGGGCTAGCCCGGTCAACCGGGATCATCTGAGGTTTTATTTTTTTCCAAGAGAGCACGGTAACGAATCCTGCAATCTGATTGGTTCTTAGCACGGGCAAGATTCTCCTATATCTGCCCACGGGCAACGGTAACGCTTTCGTAAGTTTGATTTGGCGGCGAGGCGAACGAGCCCTCGAAAGTTTTGCTCTCCAATTAAGTTAATGTAATTGCTCACCAACCGTTGTAAATGTGAAAGGAAAAGGAAGCAGTGGAATTAAAGGCCTTGAAGTTCTCCAAAAGGCGAGTATTGATTCTCTTTATTGACAAAATCAAGTTGTACAAGTTTTATGGCCGTAGTTTGTCGATCGTTGTTTGTGCATTATTTACACTGATTTTCACGCCATTGCGCTTACCTGCAAGTCGCCGGCTTAGTCACATACCCAATTGATTCTTTCAAAAGCTAACTTAGTAACGGAATTAAAGGCCTTGAAGTTCTCCAATAGGCGGGTATTTTTTGTATTTATTGACAAAATCAAGTTATAGTTTGTCGATCGTTGTTTATGCATTCGCACTGATTTTCACGCTGTAATGCGGTTTGCTGCAAGTCGCTGGTTTACAGACTCGATTTTTCCTTTTAAACGCTTTGCCTTTCTGTTACTTTTCCCCAAAACGGAATACTGCTTATCACCATTCAAGAAAATGAGATGTTTTGATTAAAAACATTAATTCTCGCAAAATTGTGCCGTGTGCAGACGACCAAACTACACAAACAAACTTCATTCAATTTCACTTTCGTGACTCGAGATTTTTTTTTTGCTCTCTTTTGCTGCTACATTGTGCTTCTTTTTTGTTATTAAAGTTACTTTTCTCTTTTTTCTGACGACCTTTTTCGTGAGTACTGTTCAGTATAGCGAATTTATTTTATTTGGCGGAAAACAAATCATTCTTCACTTTAGCCGCAGCTTTTAGCGATCGATTCAACATGCACATTGGATGCACGCGTATAATACAATTACATTTTGCAAGACAATCTTTTTAGATTTTTTTTAACCAAGTAAGAAAAAAATAAATAAGTTATTTACCGGCTTTGGGTCGGTCCGTATCGTGAAAAACTGTGACCGAGGTCTTGAAAATGCTGCCCTCGGCCTGAGGCCTTGGGCAGCATTTTCAAGACCTCGGTCACAGTTTTTCACGATACGGACCTCCCAGCCGGCAAATAACATATATATATGAAGAGTCCCCTAGTTCATTAGTAAAGTTTTATCATTTAAAAAAAAAACAAGACTAATTTAATTGTCACAATGTCACGAAATGGCTTGTTCTGTTAGCGCTTATTTTGTTGCTAGCTTTTTTACAACCGTAACGCGATACTTTTGTTTGTTACAGGATACTTTTGTTTTTGTCAAACACTATAAAACAATACCTTTGTTTTTAGTGCAGAGTGCACTATTGGAATGGTTAGGGGGCTGTCGTCCGTGATAAGGCCTGATGGAGCTATGTCGTAAACTTTAATAGTCAATTAATTGATTAATATCAATTAATTAATTATTATTATTGGTGGTGGGGGGAGAAGGTGAGGCACTTCTGTGCACTACGTGAAACGTAGTATCTGTATTATGTCTTATATATCGCAAAGGTTTATATTTGTTTCAGTGCGCCGTGTTCCGTCCTTGTGGTACTATTCTTTGCAGAACAAAGAAGATAAGTTTTGTGGGAGATACCACTGTAATTTTCCGCTGTTTTCAAACTGATTGATTCTCTTCTGTGACTTGTTTATTTGTTGCTTTCTTTGGCCTTAAGAACGAGACCAAAACGTTTAAAATTAACCGGAAATGTTCCTAAGTAATTCAACTCAGTAGCGCGTTCTTGGCACCCATAAAATACGTCTTTGTCATAGTTTCAAATAGAGTAGAAATAAAGATGCCACTTTCTTCGGGTCTCCGACAGGTTTCAATCTTTGCATTGATGGATGGTGTACTAAAAAAGAAAAGTTAAGCACTCCCAAGAATTTTTAAAGTTTGTGGCAAAGAAACTTTCCAAATATTGCAGCAGACTCCGTGGCGCTACTGAAAACCGCAAATTCATTTAATCGCTCTTTGAGGCGTCTTGTTGATGTCACTGATTCAGGATAAACACTAGGGAAAGAAGCACGTTTTTTTTTGCATCTACGCCCACTCCTTTAGTCACTTGATATGCGTCTTAAATTTAAGCGGACTCAACGTTTAAACCGAGGGAACTACTATTGGTGGCGGCATTAAAATGCGAACGTGCTCTTCCGTGACGATTTGATAATTAAATTAGTTCCTCTTGTTCGGAATGTAAATAAGACAACTTTTGGGATGAAGTCATGATATTGTTTTCTCTCAAGATTATTCTTGAAACCAAAAGTATCATTACAATCCTTTGTAAGCAAAACACAGAAACTGTATCGGCAAAAATGTTTGCAAAAAAGAATTCTCTAGTATCATGTTGCAAGCCTTTGCAAGAAAAACAAAAGTATCATATTACATTCACAGCAGTTATGGCAGCGTGGGTAAGTTTGTCGGTGTGATGTCGTGAACCCTCGCTGAGACTTCAAAAGAAGTAGTAAATATCTTTAAAATGAACTGCCTAAAACTAATGCAATATAACTATAAATCAATTAGTACAGCACAAGAAATGTATTCGATTGATTCACCTCGAAACCTTAGATGTCAACACGCACGGCCGACTTTTATTTTTATTTTATTTTGCATATTTACAAACTTTGATTTTCTTCTGTTTTTTTTAACATAACTATTCTTGAAGAAGAAATTTACTTTTATTGTTTAGTCATCGGATTGCCCATGCGTTGAAAACGGTTCAGAAGGAAATTTCGCTTCAAGCGCAAGCTTATGATTGCAACTGATTAAATATGCAAAATTGTTCACCTGCGAAAGCTTTGCTTCAACTGTTAGGCATTGCAAATCGTTCTTTACATGCGTAGCATCTTTCGTAATGTGACACAGAAGTTCTAAGTACGCCGATGTTCAGGAGGAAAACTGCTTCAAAATAATCAGTCTCTTCGGATTTTATATTTTTGCAGGATGGTAACCAGTTGCTTTATCGCTAATATTAGGCAACTTTTTCTGTGCTATGCGGGAAATGCTTTGCAGGCTTGTTAAAAGTCTTAAAACAATCATCTGCCAATTGATCGGCGCCATTGCATTCTGCACTACCCTTTGAGTCTCTGAGTTTAAAAACGCATGTAACATGACACTCAAAAAGTAATTAACGAAGTAATAAACGAATCAAATCAAAAACCATATTTTTAGGAAAAGCTTTCAAAGCGTAGTACACCTGAAGTATTTGTTTCCTGTCGTAAATGTAAATTTTCATTCAACAAACAGGAACAACAACTAATTAATGACATGCTCCAGAAGTCCATAACTAGAAGTCTACATCTGGTATTGGGGCGCGTGCTATGTCTTTCGCGTGTAGGCTATTTTTAGAAACTGATGTCTCGCGAGAAAATGACGTAACCCACTATTTCGACACGATTGGAGTTCTAAGTTGCGGCCGAATATTTTGGAAAGTGGCAGGTGAAATAAATCAAATCACATCAAAACACTTGACAGGCCATTCTCTTTAATTCTCACATTTCGACAGAAGTAGTATCGTAGATAGTGATTTCAAACGTCTCTTCAGTGGCATTTGAAGGCGAGTGAAAAAGCAACCCGTCGCCGGGTTTCCGTAGACAAACTCACAAAACAAACAGGTCGACTTTTTATAATTTACGAGAGAATTTATGAACAGAAGTTCCCCAAACTTTTAGTAGTTAAGTGTGTCTTTATTTTGTACAGCATATCCTCGTGTTAAAATACTGAACAACATACACAACACAATAGCTGCACACTGCGAAGTGCTCGAGAAGCACAACTTGAATTAAACTTTTGACGGATGTGAATGAAATCATCATTGTTCGATGAATTAAACTCGTATTTCTATTCATATTAAAACAAGTACATTACCTTAGTCAGTCTTTTGTTTTCATGCCGTCCTTATAATTCCAAAAACATTGGAAACTCGCCAAACTTGTCGTTTTCTCTGAATGTTGTTCTCAAACGAATCAAACTTCATTCTGTTCATTCAGCGCTCGATGTTGAGCGCTTCAGGGACCACGGTTTTGTTTTTCAAAATAGCAACGAACCTGTGCCAAAATGCACTTGCTCTCTTAATGCCTGTCTTCATCTTGAAAGTACCATTAATCTTTAGTGTCTTCGCATTTTGAATTTGACTCGGAATTAGTCTATCTTGCCCGCTGCCATTTCGTATTCTGACTCCAAAACCACTGAGGTCCTCTCGCTTATTTGGATGCTCCGAATTTTTACAACTTCGATGCTATCGTCATCGATGAAAGATGGCCTGATGATTCTTGTCCGGACGATTTAATCCTCACAGAACGGAAATTACGATGACCAACAAACAGAAATTTCGTAATGCCGTTCGCTCGAGTTCACTCGTCCTCTGCAGTTCTGCTTTTCTTCAAAAATTTGTTCAACCAATCAAAGGCGCGAATTAAAAAATACTTCAATGTGATTGGCTACTTGTTCGCGGCAAAGCTGTTCTAAAAACAGCCTACACGCGAGGAACGCGAGGTACACGCGAAAGACATAACTCAAAGCCTATTACCAGAGAGGTAGACTTCTAGTTATGGACTTCTGCATGCTCTTATTCTGTTGCCGCTATCGATCGTAGTAAATTAACCGCGCGGCCATGGGCCGAGCGCGGTTCTTGCTCTGCACGGGATTTATTATTATTAACCGCGCGGCCATGGGCCGAGCGCGGTTCTTGCTCTGCACGGGATTTATTATTATTAACCGCGCGGCCATGGGCCGAGCGCGGTTCTTGTTTTGCACGGGATTTATTAACCGCGCGGCCATGGGCCGAGCGCGGTTCTTGCTCTGCACGGGATTTATTTTTTTTCGTCGTTTTTAACCGCGCGGCCATGGGCCGAGCGCGGTTCTTGCTTTACACGGGATTTATTATTATTAACCGCGCGGCCATGGGCCGAGCGCGGTTCTTGTTTTACACGGGATTTATTATTATTTTTTTTTTTGTCGGTGACCAGACGCAAACCTCCACTCGGCCAAATCGTGTTTGGGGCTTTGAAATCACGCAACCTATGATGTTTATTCGCCAAAAGCTGTTGAAACATTAATGTACCGAAAATGTTGCGGATATTGTTTTCTTTATTGTGTATAAAGTATATTTTCTTTTGGTTTTATCGAAGCGTTGGATTCAAAGCGAATGTTGAATACACTGAAAAAAGGTATTACGTCAGCCATGGAATGTGCTGATGTTGCAGGTTTCACTTTCGTTACGTGACAAATAACATTGTGTTTTATTTGTATGTTTATGTCGGCAGAAGCGACGGTCATTAATTTAATTTGTTTCCTCTTCTGCGAGTATTTCTTGTGGGTTTAGGCAATCGAAGTGAATTCTTTGGCTATTTCCTTGAAGTGAGTTCAAATATTTGAAAGGAAATGAAATATTTGCTTAAGTAAACAATTGAGCGTGCCCGAACGTGCAGGGGTTACGTCATTAGAAGGGAAAAACCCCCAAGCTAAAGATAGCCGGGGACAACGTAAACCTCGGATTGTGTGACTAACGTGACTACTTTGCTAGTCCTTTACTCATAATGCAAACATATTAAATTTAACCGTGACTTTTGAGAAAGAAAGCTGTTAATTAGCCAAAAATATAAGCGCGGTTTTAAGTTGCTATAGCAACTTCTTGTTTTTCGTTTTTTTGTCTGTGACCAGACCCAAACCTCCCCTCGGCCAAATCACGATCGGGACTGAATCACGCAACCTGGGATGCTTATTCGCCAAAAGCTGTTGGAACAATGATGTACGGGAAATGTTACGGATAATGTTTTCTTTGTTGTGAATAATATATATTTTTCTTTGGGTTTTTTTCGAAGCGTTGGATTCAAAGGGAATATTGAATTCACTAAAAAAAGGTATGACATCAGCCATGGAATGCGCTGACGTTGCAGCTTTCACTTTCGCTACCTGACAAATAAGATTGTGTTTACTTGACATGTTTATTTCGCCAGAAGCGACGGTCGTTGCAGTCAAAACAGCTCAAGCGCTTCTATCGAGGATGAATAATAAATTTATTTATGGAAATTTGATTTCATGAAGAAAATATTTCAATGATGAAAAGGCGACTCAATTCAAATCACGAATGTTAAATAGTTTGTTATCTTGCTTCACGCGACGGGCACGTGGGAATTTGGCCAAAATTTGCATAATTTCGACTGCAACAAGTCAACCGTCACTTGTCACGCACACTGTTTCTTCATCATTTTGTTCGCATTGTGTGTTTTTTTGCAAGTTTACATCGGCAGAAGCGACGGTCATTAATTTATTTGCACTTCTGCGAGTATTTCTGTTTCATCGAAGCAAGTTCAAAGATTTAAAGGGAAATAAAATATTTGCTTAAGTAAACAATTGAGCGTGCCCAAACGTGCAGGGGTTACGTCATTACAAGGGAAAAACCCCCAAGCTAAAGATAGCCGGGGATAACGTAAACCTCGGATTGTGATACTCACGTGACTACTTTGCTAGTCCTTTACTCACAATGCAAACATATTAAATTTTACCGTGACTATTGAGAAAGAAAGCTGTTAATTAGCAAAACATAAAAGCGCGGTTTTAAGTTGCTAGCAACTTCTTGTTTTTTGTCGGTAACCAGACCCAAACTTCCACTCGACCAAATCGCGATCGGGACTTCGGATCACGCAACCTGGGATGTTTATTCACCAAAAGCTGTCGAAACATCAATGTACAGAAAATGTTATGGATATTGTTTTCTTTATTGTGTATAAAATATTTTTTCTTTTGGTCTCATCGAAGCGTTGGGCTCAAAGGGAATTTGAAGACACTAAAAAAGGTATTACGTCAGCCATGGAATGCGCTGATGTTGCAGCTTTCACTTTCGGTACGTGACAAATAAGATTGTGTTTACTTTCCAAGTTAATTTCGCCAGAAGCGATGGTCATTGATTTATTTGTAATTTTGCGAGAATTTCTTGTGGGTTTAGGCAATTGAAGTGAATTCTTTGGTTGTTTTAATCGAAGCGAGTTCAAAGATTTAAAGGAAAGTTAAATATTTGCTGAGGTAAGCAATTGAGCGTGCCCGTACTTGCAGGGGTTACGTCATTAGTAGGGGAAAAACCGTATAGCTAAAGATTGGACTGTGTGACTGACACGCGTGACTACTTTACTGGTCCTTCACTCATAGCACAAAAAATTAAACTTAACTGTGACTCGGCCAAATCGTGACTGGGGCTTTGAAATCACGCAACCTGTGATGTTTACTTTCCAAAAGCTGTTGAAACATTAATGTACGGAAAATGTTACGGATATTGTTTTCTTTATTGTGTATAAAGTATTTTTTTTCGTTTTATCGAAGCGTTGGATTCGAGGAGAATATTGAATACACTAAAAAAGGTATTACGTCAGCCATGGAATGCGCTGACTTTGCAGCTTTCACTTTCACTATATGACAAAAAAGATTATTTTTTCTTTGCAAGTTTATTTCGCCAGAAGCGACGGTCATTAATTTAATTGTAATTTTGCGAGTATTTCTTGTGGGTTTAGGCAATTGAAGTAAATCCTTTGGCTATTTCATAGAAGCGATTTGAAGAAGATTTGAAGCAGAATTTAATATTTGCTTGGGTAAACAATTGAGCGTGCCTGAACGTGCAGGGGTTACGTCATTAGTAGGGAAAAAAACCTTCCAGCTAAAGATAGCATTGGATAACGTAAACCTCGGATTGTGTGACTCGCGTGACTACTTTGCTAGTCCTTTACTCAAAGTGCAATCAGATTGAATTTAACCGTGACTTTTGAGTAAGAAAGCTCTTAATGAGCAAAAAAAATATAAGCGCAGTTTTAAGTTGCTATAGCAACTTCTTGTTATTATTTTTTTTTGTCGGTGACCAGACGCAAACCTCCACTCGGCCAAATCGTGATCGGGACTGAATCACGCAACCTGTGATGTTTATTCGCCAAAAGCTGTTGAAACATGAATGTACGGAAAATGTTGGGGATATTGTTTTCTTTATTGGGTATAAAGTATATTTTCTTTTGGTTTTATCGAAGCGTTCGATTCAAAGCGAATGTTGAATACACTGAAAAAGGTATTAAGTCAGCCATGGAATGCGCTGATGTTGCAGGTTTCACTTTCGTTATGTGACAAATAACATTGTGTTTCATTTGCATGTTTATGTCGGCAGAAGCGACGGTCATTAATTTAATTTGTTTCCTCTTCTGCGAGTATTTCTTGTGGGTTTAGGCAATCGAAGTGAATTCTTTGGCTATTTCCTTGAAGTGAGTTCAAATATTTGAAAGGAAATGAAATATTTGCTTAAGTAAACAATTGAGCGTGCCCGAACGTGCAGGGGTTACGTCATTAGAAGGGAAAAACCCCCAAGCTAAAGATAGCCAGGGACAACGTAAACCTCGGATTGTGTGACTAACGTGACTACTTTGCTAGTCCTTTACTCATAATGCAAACATATTAAATTTAACCGTGACTTTTAAGAAATAAAGCTGTTAATTAGCCAAAAATATAAGCGCGGTTTTAAGTTGCTATAGCAACTTCTTGTTTTTTTTCGTTTTTTTGTCGGTGACCAGACCCAAACCTCTCCTCGGCCAAATCACGATCGGGACTGAATCACGCAATCTGGGATGCTTATTCCCCAAAAGCTGTTGGAACAATGATGTACGGGAAATGTTACGGATAATGTTTTCTTTGTTGTGAATAATATATATTTTTCTTTGGGTTTTTTCGAAGCGTTGGATTCAAAGGGAATATTGAATTCACTAAAAAAAGGTATGACATCAGCCATGGAATGCGCTGACGTTGCAGCTTTCACTTTCGCTACGTGACAAGTAAGATTGTGCTTTTGCAAGTTCATTTCGCCAGAAGCGATGGTCATTAATTTATTTGCAATTTTGCAATTGTTTCTTGTGGGTTTTGGCAATTGAAGTGGATCCTTTGGCCGCTTCATCCAAGCGAGTTCAGAGATTTGAAGGGTAAACAATTGAGCGTGCCTGAACGTGCAGGGGTTACGTCATTTTTGGGGAAAAAACCACCAAGCTAAAGATAGCCTTGGATAACGTAACCTCTGGTTGTGTGACTCGCGTGACTTCTTTGCTGGTCCTTTCCTATAGTCGTGACAAATAACATTGTGTTTTCTTTGCAAGATGATATCGGCAGAAACGACTGTCATTAATTAGTTTGCTCTTCTGGGAGTATTTCTTCTGGGTTTAGGCAATTGAAGTGAATTCTTTGGCTGTTTCATCAAAGCGAGTTGAATGATTTAAAGGGAAATGAAATACTTGCTAAAGTAAACAGTTGAGCGTGCCCGAACGTGCAGGGGTTACGTCATTTGAAGGGAAAACCCCAAGCTAAAGATAACCGGGGATAACGTAAACCTCGGATTGTGATACTCGCGTGACTACTTTGCTAGTCCTTTACTCACAATGCAAACAGATTAAATTTTACCGTGAATATTGAGAACGAAAGCTGTTAATTAGCAAAAAATAAAATCTCGGTTTTAAGTAGCTAGCAACTTCTTGTTTTTCGTCGTCTTTTTTTGTCGGTGACCAGACCCAAACCTCCACTCGGCCAAATCGTGATCGTGACTTTTAATCACGCAAACTATGATGTTTATTCACCAAAAGCTGTTAAAACATTAATGTTACGGAAAATGTTAGGGGTATTGTTTTCTTTATTATGTATAAAGTATATTTTCTTTTGGTTTTTATCGAAGCGTTGGACTCGAAGCTAACATTGAACACACTAAGAAGAGGTATTACGTCAGCGATGGAATGCGCTGATGTTGCAGGTTTCGCTATAAATAACATTGTGTTTTCTTTGCACGTTTATGACGGCGGAAGCAACGGTTATTAATTATTTGCATTTCTGCAAGTATTTCTTGTGAGTTTAGGCAATTGAAATGAATCCTTTGTCTGTTTCATCGAAGCGAGTTCAGAGATTTGAAGGAAAATTAAATATTTGCAAAGGTAAACAATTGAGCGTGCCTGGACGTACAGGGGTTACTTCATTAGTAGGGAAAAACAATAAGCTAAACGTAGCCGGGGATAACGTAAAACTCGGATTGTGTGACTCGCGTGACTACTTTGGTAGCCATAGTGCAAACAAATTGAAAAATGAATGTACGGAAATTGTTGCGGATATATTTCTTTATTGTGTGATCTGAAGGAACGAAATTGTGCCTAGGTAAGCACTTGCAAGAATTACGTTATTGGTAGGGAAATTACTGCCGTACACCGCCGTACTAAAGATAGCCGTGAACAATGCAAAGCCTGAAATGTGAGACTCGCGTGCCTTCCTTCTTATGGCCGAACTCACGGTACAAACCAATTATACTTAATCGTGACTTTTACGTAAAGAAAATAGCTGTTATTAATAGCGTTCAAATAGCAGAATGTTTAATTCATGCCCATACATGTCCAAGGCGAAGTTCCAGATTACGACCATTACGTCATCATAAATTTCACAACGGCTATGGGCGATGGTGCAATATTGGATTGTGTGACTCGCGTGACTACTTTGCTTGTCCTTTACTCTTAGTACAAAACAAATTTCATTTAACCGTGACTCTTCTTGAGTAAGAAACCTGTTAATTAGCAAAAATGGAGTTAATTTTAAAAGCGCGGTTTTAAGATGCTTGCATCTTCTTGTTTTAAAAGCAAAACCAATACCCATACCGTTTAATTAAATGTCTAAACGTGGTGTTTAAGGTATAAACATAAACGCTACTTTCCCGAGAGTCAGTGAATCGAGCAATACGCTAAAGAGACTAATAAACAGTACTTATCACCAAACTACAAAACAACAGCCGAAAGAACAGTATTTTCCATAGCTAAAATTTGGCTTTCACCATGCATGACTCCCATCATGCATTGTTCATCGGAACTTCTAAAGCAGTACACTCCAGCTGTGTGTCGTTTTGTGCTTGTGCTTATCGTAAATATCCTTGTGGTCCAGTGGTTGCGCTTATGCTTGTGCTTATCTCATGATCAGAAACGAAGTACAAACCACGTTCAGTTTAGGGACGAATTCGATCATGAAATATAGCAACATAATCCAGCCTTCGTAATGTATGTGCAAAACTATCATTGTTGTTGCAGTTGAGGCCATGGCATTTTATATTAGCTGATTTTCATTCTTCTCTATATTGTACTTTTCCTTAGAACACCATTGCAGGGCGAATGGCTTATTTTCCTGTAGTTGGTCGTCTGGAATGTGGAAGTACTCCCGTGGAACATCGAGGCTATTGGGAAATGTATGGCTATGGAATAATGTCGATTTACAAATCAGACTGGGACAGGTTTGGTGGTGAGTGCAACTGAAAATATTAAAGGGGCACTATCACGGCTGATCATAGAAATTTCTATGTTCTGATTTCCTCAATATATTGCCAAATACCACCAAATACACGAATAAATTTGATAAAGAGATCCCACAAAACAAGATAGAACAGTTATTGTGAGGAAGAAGCACAGGATTGCAAGGATGGAAGTGGATTGTGTTTGATTTTTGGACAGGATGTCCAGAAATCAAAGCTGCCATTCTGGTGAAATTTTGAACCGTTCATTAGTCACTTTTTCCACTTAATTGATATTTCTTTGCTTTTACCACTTTTAGCATTTTTCTCTTCCTATTGCAACACAATAAAGCGCAATTATAGCAAGCTATAGGCCATTTTTATATAAAATATGATATTCCAGGCATGACAGTGTCCCTTTAAATCACTTTCATCCAAAATGTAATATCGCTTGTGTTTACTATGACCATTTATGGGTCATAGTTGCACCGCCGGTTAAATCGCTATCCAGTCGATAAGTGTTGACGAAACATAAAATTACACTATCCACTTGATAGTCATTTATCCGGCATCAAGTTTTTACCGGATCTAGAGGCTAAAAAAATAAAAAAAAATTAATTTGTCAGTCCTAAAATTGGTAATTGTCGTCTACGAGAGGTGGTCGCTTACAAGAGGTTCCGAATATACTGGTGTAATTTTGTATTTTGGTAAAGGTGTTCACAGAGGATATTACACGGTGGGAAGAAGATATAAATTTTGTGTTCGAGTGGCAGAAACAGTAATTTACGAGTGAGCACGGCGAGTTAGCCTGTGTACAGCCATCCCCTCCCCTTTTTACCACGAGAACATACAACTCATATATTTGAGCCAACGTATAATATTGTCGGTGGTCTCCACAGACTCAAAGCACCCAGTGCCCAGGATATAGAAACACCAACTGAAAATCCAGTGAAACAAACTACTTGCCAACTAAATTGCACGTAAGTGCTGAAAACATCATTGACTTTGACTTGAATCGGATGCGGCAATGTCTTCACAGTTGTTGACAGCCGATGGATTTCAACTGCTTTTGTTTCTCCTTTACGACATCTTGCGATCGCTAAAATTCCTTGTTAAGAAGATGAATTCCCTCTAAAAACTTTGAAATCGTATAAGGTTTTTTATCGTGTTCTCTCGTTCTTAAGTTTTTCGAAAAACGGCTCATTCTTTTTCGCCGCTTTAGTTAAACAAACCTGCTTGCTAAAAACAAACGACACACGAAACCAAGTTCCAAGTGGAAAATGGCGGGAATCGTACGAACGATACGACACTCACAAGAGGGACATACAGAAAATAAGCGACTCGGGTCGCGGGTGGAGAGGCGGATGGAAGTGGTTTAGTTCCCACTAAAACACTCTCTTCCATATACCTTATTATAGAAAATTAACGCTCGTGTTAATTAAGGTATTGGAAATTAACGCGACTTAAATTAACGCGAAGTGAAGGAAAAATTTCTTTCCAATAAAGGAAATTAACGGGAAAGAGGACCTAAAATTTCAAAATGAAGGAAATTAACGCCACCACACAAAGAAACAGAACTTGAAGAGACAAGAGGAACAAATTTATTGCAACACACTGTTAACAAGTTAACAAATCCAAAACCCAAACGAATGTCGCTACTTCGAGCGCTCTTTTCAGCGCCAACTATACCAGTGGATCTCCACCCTGAGAAACAATGAATGCTAAAAAAATCCAAATTAACGCTTCACTTAATTACTGGTGTGCAAATTAACGCTCCATTAAATTAAGGACGCGGAAATTGATGCTCGCAAAAATTAACGCGACTTAAATTAACGCGAATTTTCCATGTTCGCGTTAATTTCATGAAGCGTTAATTTCCTATAATAAGGTAATAAACCTGCTTACGGCAGATGTTCACTTAAAGAGAGTTTAGTTACAGTAAAATGACTTACCTACAGCAGGTTCCAACTTCAAGTGTCCGTTGTCCGTTTTAGAGAGGTGTTTGCGCGCGCTGTGATTGGTCAGTTCGCTATCACAGCGCGCGCAATTACTCGAACATTTTATAATTTGGGTTAGAGACTGTTGTGAGTGTTTTGTTTACAAACACACGCACGCGCTGGCCGCACAATGAACGAGAAATTTTCAATACTGCACGAGGCGTAGCCGAGTGCAGTACTGAAAATTTCGAGTTCATTGTGCGGCCAGCAAGTGCGTGTATTTGTAAACAAAACACGAACTAACAGCCTCTAACCCTTTTAATATACAATCTGAGTACACTGCACGCAATACACAATTTCGCGAACTTTGATCAATAATTATAATAAATAAGAATTCAGTTGTATCTAAGAAGTACAAAATTATACCGGCGTAGTTTAAGAATATCGAAATCACAAAAAGCTTTACATAATTAAATATAAATGAGGCTTATAATCATTCACAAAATTGTTCAAAGGCTGAAACCGTTCACAAAAAAGTCAGCCATTGTCAATAATGCACGATTTTTATGCACGATGCACGATTTTTACGAAGATTATATATTAAAGCTCCATAAAGCACGCTGCTTACGTCACGCGCGTGCTTTATCGAGTTTTATTATATGGCTACAATAGTACGCGCGCTCTGATTGGCTGCTGAGCGGGCAAGATTTTCTTGTAATGACCGGGCATTATGAAAATTTTTCTCGGCACTTGTAAACACAGGTCAGTTTGTTTTGTGAAAATTAGAGTGGTTAAATTTGCCTTAGATCTTGGCGTAATTAAGACAAAAATTGCCTCAATGTCAAAAAAACCGTTTCTTTTGGTTTCGATCGCATGGCCGGGTTCGTTTCGGTTCAGTGAACATGACCTCGAATGACCTCTTGCGCGCGCAAGCGGATATTGAAAAACGTTTCCCTTTTTAAGCGCTAAAAAGGCCATATAATAAATAACTTATTAACCTCGTCCGTTCGGTCATTACAGGGAAATCTCAGACCTCGGGCTTGATGTATTGACCGACCTCGGTCTGAGATTTCCCTGTAATGACCTCACTCTCGGTTAGTAAGTGGTATATAATGCACGCTGCTTACGTAATGAGTTTGAGCGCGCGCTATTTCCTTACCATTTTATAAAAGAAATAAAAAACTTTATCCTCATGCATTGTTGAGTAATATAAGCACTTGGGAATTTTTCAGAACACTCGAGAAGTGCGAGAAGTATTCGGCTGCGCCTCGTGCTTCTCTATGCACTTCTCTCGTGTTCTTAAAAATCCCCGCGTGCTTATATAACTCAACAATGCACACGGATGCGTTTTTTATTTCTTTAATAATGCTCGCTGCTTACGTAATGAGTTTGAGCGCGCGTTATTTCCTTAGCATTTTATAAAAGAAATAAAAAACTTTATCCTCATGCATTGTTGAGTAATATAAGCACTTGGGAATTTTTCAGAACACTCGAGAAGTGCGAGAAGCATTCGGCTGCGCCTCGTGCTTCTCTATGCACTTCTCTCGTAGTCTTAAAAATCCCCGCGTGCTTATATAACTCAACGATGCACTCGGGTGCGTTTTTTATTTCTTTAGTACCGAACTCTTAAGAGCATTGTCTCTTTTTACATCGATAGGAATGAATATTAAGGACTTCAAGCACACGTGGGGCGGGGAAGACTGGGACCTACTAGACCGCGTGCTGATGTTACCGGTGGAAGTGGAACGCATCAAGTACCCAGGCCTCTATCATCATTATCACCCAAAGGGAAAGTGGAAACCATTTTAATGTGATAATAGGACAATAAAATGACTTTTTTCGGGAATATTGTTTATTTCCGCCCGCGTAGTGCGAAGCACAACGGCCGCAAATGACACTACAGGGGAGCAAATAAACAATATTCCCGAAAAAAGTCATTTTATTATCATTATTATCAATATACAAGGCTGTAATGCTTGTTGAAGGACGTTTATTCGACTGACCGTGTGCAAAGGCCCACAGCTTGCATAATGAATTACTTGCACGTGCGATATGCTAATATGTGTAATATGCTAATATGTTACATCCCTTTCTCTATTATAAACAAATAAAGTCACTAAGAGCTGCTGTAGAGTTTGGTCTTTTGCAGTTTCGTCTTTAAACTCTTCCATTTTTGCTGGAGTGATTCTGATTAGATGGTGAATTTTCACTTTCATGTCAGGTACCTCGAATTCATCCAATGGCGAGAGACGAGATAGGGCGTCGGCTGTGACCATTTCTCTTCCCGGGAGGTACTTGATATCACAGTCGTAGGGTTGTAGCCGCAGCAACATTCTTTGAAGGCGCGGAGGTGCTTGCATGAGGTTCTTCTTGTGTATTTGTTCTAGAGGCCGGTGGTCGGTCTTAACCACAAATGGTCTTCCATAGAGATAGGAATGGAATTTTTCACAGCCATAGACTACTGGTAACAGTTCTCGCTCAATGTTGGCGTATCGGGTCTCCGCAAGGGTAAGTGCTTTTGATGCAAATGCTATCGGCCTGTTGTCCTGGAACAACGCTGCACCCAGACCTTTGATCGATGCATCAACGTGAAGGACAACTGGTCCCCTTCTGTTATAGTATGCCAGCGTCGTTGCTGTGCAAATCATTGACTTCACCTTTTGAAAAGCTTTCGAGTGTGACGAATTCCATGCAAAGTCTGTTTCGTTCATGACGGGGGGAGGATTGTTCGGATTTTCGGATCAATAGATCAAACACGCCACGCCATGTTTTCACTTCGAGGAACAACAACATCCGGGACTTTATTGACGTCAGATCTTATACATATTAATGAGATCATCCTAACACCCCCACTTGATCTCTTTCTATGTATGTTCTAAAATCACATGAAGATAGTCATATTGCTAAAATATAAACATACAGCTTACTATCAGTTGACAAATGAGTAAAACTATAACAAAATATAGAACTCTTGTACACTACTTCTATATTAAAACTCAAATGTCTTAAGAACCAAAAATATAACTCTTGAATTTCTGCAACTTAATCTTCGTAACTGGTTTGGTCATGACATCAGCAACCATATCGGCGGTGAGACAATACTTAATGATTACTTTGCCTGCATTCTGCACGTTGCGAATAAAATGGTATCGCACATCAATATGTTTGGATCTCTGTCGATTGACTGGATTCATGGACAAGGCGATTGTACCCTGATTATCCTCAAAGATCAAAACAGGATCATTTACCTCACCAACATCATTCACTATCTGAATGAGATACATGCCCTCCTGAACTGCTGCTGCCAGGGCAATGTACTCAGCCTCGCAAGATGAAAGAGCCACTGTTGGCTGCTTTCTCGACTTCCAAGAGATAAGTGGACCAGCTTTATTCAAACTGAAGCAGTACCCACTGATGCTGCGTCTGTCATCTGTAGATGATGCCCAATCAGCATCACTATAGCCTATCAGTGTAAGACCATCGTCACATTTCCTATAGCACAGTTCAAAGTCAAAGGTCCCCTTTAAGTACCGCAGTACATGTTTCACTGCTACCCAGTGTTCCTTTGTGGGATTAGTTAGAAACTGAGACAATTTAGTAACAACCCAGCATATGTCTGGTCTGGTGCATGTCATAGCATATACCAAGCTACCCACTGCTTCACGGTATCGCCTTGGATCAACAGGGTTTTCACTGCCAAACTCAAACCTCTGCTCAGAAGGTGTAGGTTTTGGTTTACAATCAGACATCTCAAATCTCTCAAGAAGCTTACTGATATACCTCTTCTGGTCCATTTTTACAAAGCCATCACCTTGCTCAAAGTGAATACCCAAGAAATATGAAAGTCTACCCAGATCTTTCATATGAAACATCTTGTTCAACATCTCTTTAGTTTTAGACAATAACACCATGTCGCTTGCTGCTATAATTATGTCGTCCACCCAGACAAGCATAGCAACAAGTCCACTTCCAGCCTGTTTGGTGTACACACAATTGTCAACAGGGCTTTGTACAAAATCATTCTCTAGCAAGAAACAGTGTAGTACATGGTTCCAATTCCTACCCGACTGCTTCAATCCATACAGAGATTTGTTCAACTTATACACAAGTTTCCCTTCACTCCCTGGGGGAACTTCAAAGCCCTCAGCTTGATCCATATAGATCTCACAATCAATAGGGGCATTGAGATATGCAGTCTTCACATCCATCTGATGCAAAATCAAATCGTGTTGTGCTGCCATTTGCATTAGCACACGCACTGATGTGAGATTAGCTGTTGGTGCAAACGTCTCCTGATAATCAACACCTCTCACTTGACTGTAACCCTTAGCAACATACCTTGCTTTGAAAGTTTTAGCACCATTGGAACTTTCTTTGATAGTGTACACCCAACGGCCCCCCACTGAATTTTTGCCCTCTGGCAAAGTAGACAAAGTAAATGTGTTATTCTCAGTTAGAGAATTCATCTCTTCCTTCATTGCTGCCTCCCAATTACCAGACTCAGGCGATTCCATAGCCTCTTGGTAAGTTTGAGGGAAAGCAGAAAATTTGTAACAGTAATCTACACTTGTCAGTACCTGATCACTATCCTTCATGTCAGTGACATAATCTCTCAGGTAAGCTGGGGGTCTTCTCTCCCTCGTGGAGCGTCTCACACTTTCATCGCGAGGCTGTGAAGTAGGACTAGATTCATTCTCAGCCTTATGCCCTTCAGCAAGTTCATCCGGACCCTCTCCGGACCTGTGAACATCAGATTCACTACAAGTATCAGGGTTAGTATTGTGTCGTGATGGCATGAAATCATCATCACGCAGTGGATTTTCAGTTTGGGTCTGTCGTTCAAAATGTACCCCTCTCCTAGGGAACTTCACCACCATGTACTTCATAATCTTGCCCGTCTCTGGGATTAACACCAGATAGGCAGGACTCCCTTTATCATACCCAAGGAAAATCTCCTTGGTGCACCTGGGATCCAACTTCTTCTTATTCTGCTTATATGCATAGCATTCAGATCCAAAAACTCTCATGTTTGACAAATTTGGTTTCTTGCCAGTGATAGCAAAGTACGCAGTTTGCTTAAGGCGGTTGTTAAAGCACCGATTGCGAATGTACGCAGCTGCCATTACCGCGTAGGGCCAAAACCCTTTGCCCAGATTGGCTTGCAGGAGTAAACACCTTCCCATCTCAAACAAAGTTCTCCAGTGTCGCTCTGCCGTCCCATTTTGGTGAGGAGAATGGGGTGCAGACATTTCATGCTTTATCTTATTTTTCTCCAGCAGAGATTTAAATTCCTGAGAAATAAATTCATCACCATTATCCGATCTAATACATTTGACCTCACCGTATGGTGCTGTGTCTGCTAAAAACTTCTTTGTTGCAGCTACAGTGTCACTCTTACGCTTCAGAAAATATACAAAAATTGCTCCTGAATAGTCATCTGTAAAAGCTATGGAATATCTGAAACCCTCTCTAGAAGCTGGATCGATAGGTCCAGCCAAATCCGTATGAACTAATTCTAATGGTGCAGTAGCACGAGCATCAGGATTCCTATTCCTACTTTGGGTCATTTTTCCTTCAATACAAACATTACAATCTTGGGGTTTACTGGAACTACTATCAGTTACTTTCATACCTTCCACTACACCTTTTAGTTTCAAGATGTCCTCGTAATTACAGTGCCCTAGTATTTCATACCAACCCTTCAGGTCACATGTATAATTAACAGAGTCAGAGTCATTCTTGTTGAAGGTACTAAGATAGTACAGTCTACAATGCTTCTCGATGTTAAACTTGGTACCATCCTTGTAAACTAATTCAGCAGAATCAGGATTGAAAGTCACTGAAGCACCTCTTTCAGTCGCAGCTTGCACTGAAAATATGTTCTGCGGGTATGCAGGAATGTATAACGCATTTTTCAGTGTTGCCCTGACATACCTTCCAGTGGTATCCATGATGGTTATCTCAACATCTCCCCTCTTGAGTGCCACGTTGTTGGATCGTGTCCCATCTGCTAGCTCGATGTAGTGCTTTTCTGGTGTGAACTTGTCATCAAATTTGCTGAATTTGGACTCGTCATTGATGATGTGAGTGGTCGCACCGCAATCCACTAGTAAGGCATTTGGTTTCCCAGTAGTGTTCCATTTACATAGGCATTGGTCTCAAATACAAGTGGATGCTTCACTTCCTCATCAGAATCCTCCAAAGTCTCAGAAGCCTGACTGACTTTGTCGGTCTTATTCTTTCTTTTGCGTCGACATGTTCTGTCACTGTGTGATGAATTATGGCATGTGTTGCACCAGTGCCCCCGTCCGTTCTTGCCCTTGTCTTTACTACCACAGAAACGGGTAATGTGCCCTGGCTGGCCACATTGAAAACAGGTGATATTCGGCTGGGATTCTTGCTTGTGTTCAGTTTTCATAACTGAGTGATTTCCCGTCGCTATACTGGCTCGCTCTGTGTCTTCGAAGCTTCGTAAGGCGACTTTAAATTCGCCAAATGTTTGTTCTTTCTCGCTCTGAGTAATAACGACAACAAACGGCCTGTATTCTTCTGGTAGGCCTTTCAGTACCATCGCTATGAGAAGGCTATCCGTCACGGTTTCAGCGGCATTTTTAAGAGCTGTTGCCGCAGTCTCTGCTCGTATGACATAGTCTGTCACGGTCTCGTGTGCTGACTTTACAAGCGACGTCAGTTCCATGTACAACGAGATCACTCTCGGCTTGCCTGTACCAGCGTAGTGTGCTCTTAAAATCTTTAATGCTTTTCTTCCGTCATCCTGTGCATCTCTCATTACAAGGGAAAGGCTTTTATCGTCCAGAAATTGTATTAACTCCGCGAAAGCTTCTTCATTCTTGGCTGCATTAATGTCCTCATATTCAGCCGTAGTGATCGTATCATTCAACTTTTGCAATCGCATGTATCCGAGAAACTTGACTTCCCATTGCTCATATTTCCGTTCATCCCCATCGAAGAGTAGTCTCCCGTACCTTGACCTGGGCCCATAACCTGTTTCGTTCATGACGGGGGGAGGATTGTTCGGATTTTCGGATCAATAGATCAAACACGCCACGCCATGTTTTCACTTCGAGGAACAACAACATCCGGGACTTTATTGACGTCAGATCTTATACATATTAATGAGATCATCCTAACAAAGTCAACGTTCTATTTTAGGAGGTCTCTTAGTGGTGCAGTGTGGTCAGCTAATTTGGGAATGAATGAGCCCATATATGTTGCCATCCCTACAAAGGTATGAAGCTCCTTTTTGTCTTTGGGTGTTTCCATTTCTTCTATGGCTCTGACTTTGTCTGGGTTAGGTTTAACGCCGTCTGGTGTGTACAGCATACCAAAGAAATACACTCCTTTGTCTTGACGACACACTTCTCTTCATTGAGCTTAATGCCGGCTTTCCTGGTACGTTCCATAGTTTCATGTAGATGCAAGTCATGTTCTTTGTCACTCTTTCCATAGACAGTGATGTCGTCTGCGATCCCAATAGCTCCGAGACAGTTGCGGTATGTTTCGTCAATCTTGAATTGAAAGATGTCTTGACTCATGCGTAGGCCAAATGGCATCCTAAGGAAACGGAACCGGCCGAATGGTGTGTTAAATATTGTTAAGTATAAGGATTCTTCGTCCAGTTGGACATTCCAGTATTCGTTTCGAGCATCAAGCTTGCTGAAGAGTTTTGCTCCTGTCAGCTTCGGTGTTATGTCTTCGAGAGTGGGGGTCGGATGGTGCCCTCTCTTAATTGCCTTGTTCAGGTCTTTGGGGTCGAGGCACAAACGGAGTCGTCCATTTTCTTTTTCCCTGATAACCAGAAAATTTACCCAATCTGTGGGCTGTGTTACTCTTGCAATGATATCTTGATTATCCATTTCACTTAGCTTTACTTGCAGTCTGTCTTTTAGTTCAATTGGAACTTTACGGGGTGCATGAATCACAGGTGGAACTTTAGGATCTAGTGTGATGTGATATGTGTAGTCCTCAAAACATCCAACCGTACCGTTAAAGCATTCCGGGTACATCTCCATCAGCTCTTTTTTACTTCTGATTGGGGGGCGCTCTTCTAATGGTACATGGCTTTCGATGTACGCAGCTTCCCGGTTACTGTTGATGTCTGCATGTTGCGCTGAGACGTTGAAATTGCCAGTTGGTTTAGTCAGGTTTGTTTTGAGTGCACAGTGTAATGATACTAGTTTTAATGCAGTACATGCCTTTAACCCTAGAATGGCTGGGCCAGGTGTGTCGGTTACGTAGAAAATGCAGTTGATCTTCTTCTCTTTGTACTTGCAAGGTATGTTTACAGTGCCCAGTTGTTTAATTATGGAGCCGCCATATGCTGAGAGAACGGCTTCATTTTTTTCTAAAGCTTCTGGCTTGGGGTTTCCGTCATCATCAAATTTCTCTGGAGCGATAATGCGAAGTAGTCTAACGGGCAGCACGTTGCTCTGCGCGCCTGTATCCACTTTGCATTGTAGGTTTATTTTCCGCTTTTTCTCAGGCTGAGAAATCTCTAGTAGCGCGAAGGCTTCGTCGCGTGTGTCATTAGAAACACCTTCCATGGCGTTAATTTCAATGGTGCTGATTGTTAGAACTTCATCGTCTTCGTCGTGGGCTGGGTCGTGGGACTTCTCTTCAATAGTGTGGATAGTTTTCTTGGAGGTCAGCTTTGTTCCTTGACTTGGTTGTTTCCGTTTGCCGGATCTGCAGACTGATTTCCAGTGATTGGCTTTACCACATTTTAGACAAGTTGAGCCATAAGCTGGGCATTTGTTTCGCGGATATTGCTGATGCTGTTTACCGCAGCTGTTGCAAAATTCTCTCTCTTGTTCTTGCCGAATAGAATCGATATTTCTGCCATCTTGATAACTTTTACTATGCTCAGTCAACGTCTTCATGTGTTTGCTCGTGGCCTCGTGGCTTCTTGCAATCTCGATAGCGGCTGCGAGGGTCAGTGTTTTGTCGCGAGTGATGAGCGATTTTTGAACATCGGGGTTTTTTTGAACCCCAAACAAGTTGGTCTAACACTCTGTCTTCGACTTCAATGTCGTCGCGGAATTGACATTTTGCTGCTAAATTTTTTATTCTTGAGACAAAATCGTCGACTGGCTCGTGCGGTTCTTGTCGCATTCCTTGTAGTGTGTATCTATGAATACGATGACTCGTCTTCGGCTCCAATTGATTCTCGAATTTTTCGAAAATAACGTCAGGCTTTTTCTTATCGTCTTCCTTTGTAAAGGTCCAACTGTTGTACATGTCGAGCCATTTTTCTCCCGACCAAAGTAGAATGCAGCTCACTTTCTCTTCGTCGTCGGTTTCTTTGAGAACGCTTTTAAACATAGGCTGACATTTCTGTTTGAATCTCCAGAACGCAGTTACCGGATCAGGAGCGTCCCAGTTCATCTGTGGCGATGTGAAGGACGCAGATGCTGCCATATTTCGCTTTTGTTGGTCTCTCTCGACGCAACTTCTCGAGATTAATTGAATAAAACGCTGCCACCATGTAATGCTTGTTGAAGGACGTTTATTCGACTGACCGTGTGCAAAGGCCCACAGCTTGCATAATGAATTACTTGCACGTACGATATGCTAATATGTGTAATATGCTAATATGTTACAAAGGCCAAATAATATCCCTGAACATCCAGATATAAACTAAGGGCCAATTCGCACCAGGGGACAAATTTTGTAACAATTGGTAGAGTTCATCACTTGTGTGTCACTTGTTACAGAAAACAAGTGCGAATACGTTTTTTAAGACCTAGAACTTGTCCAACAATTCAGGAAAACAAAGAAGCAGCTGTCTTTTGATTGGTCCGCGTTGCACGCGCGATACCTTTTGTCAAACAATCGCAAAAACAAGTGCGAACGACTTGTTGGACAAGGGCAAATTTTGTCAAAACGGACAAATCTTCAAAGGGGCCGATGTCCTGCCTCGAGGCAGGACAATTCATGACAAGTCGCATTCCAACGCCCCTCGTATGCCAGATAACAATACGTTGTTGATTGGCTATTGTGTTTGGTCTGGATTGTACTAAAAAACAACAAGCGAAATTTTTTCCACGATAGGCGGCAAAACACGTTTGTGTGCCGAGGAGAGGTCGTGGAAGGATGGTAATACCGGGGCTGGAACAAAAGAATGCGGAGGGAACCAGTTTGCCCCGATAAATGGAGGGGAAAAGAAATAGTTTTTTTGCGACATTTTCCCCGCACGGACACAAAAACATCAGTAGACGCGCACTTCAAATGCAAATCGTTTTAAAATTTTTCACCACGTGGACCTGCCCGATTATTTGATGTTTGCACAAGACGACCGTGCCGAGAAATGTACAAGGATGCCAGAACACGTGCAGAGCTATTGTACTAATAATTACACCATTTGTTTTCTTCAAAATGTCTCTGACTTGTCGCGACAATTTTCTTTTTGTGAAAAATGTCATGACATTTAAAACTTGTCCGCTAGTGCGAATCGGCCCTAACACATTTAATGAGCTTTACATGTTCAATAATTCGTCCGAATTTTTTAGCTGCATTTTGTCCCATTGATAACAAATAGGCTTTGATTTTTCTTTCCGAACACTATTCGCTCAGCGAGAAACTGTTCGAGACTTTTTTTTACTTTAAAACTTTCTGTACGCAGGCTGTTCGCACCTAAAGGGTTTTCCCGCGTCATTAAACGTGACCTGATTGGTTAATATTCATCGGATGATGAACCGAGAACCAATCAGCTGCAAGACCGTTAATGCATTAACGGCCCGCTAGGAGTCATTTGCGACCCGCAAAGCTCGTGTTTTCAAGAGGGGGAAGAGGGCGGTTTTCAATTTGGCCGCGTATATTGATCATAATGCGTATTACCGAAATACGGCAAATAGAGCTGATAACATTTGTGTTCTAATGTCATGGGTGACAAATTACTCCTTAATTTTGGCGCGAAATTTTAGCGCTAATTTATAATTTCACATGTGAAATTACAAAATTGCCATGGCAACGTTTCCCATGATTCAATGCCAAGATGGCGTACAGGATTTTAAAAGATGATTTATAGCTTAAACTTTGTACATTTTTGCTTGAACTTCACCTTGGCCAGTTTGGTCGTCTTATAAACTTTTAGCGACAACATGAATGGCATTGAGCGGATTTTTGAGTATTTTACACGGGCGTCGTTTCCAGCTGGTTCGTTCATGACGATAAAATAAACAAGTTAAAAAACTAAGATTGTAAGCGTAATTTGTCACCCATGGTATTAAATGGTAACCAAATGGTATACTCGTGAAATTAGGAAATAATTTCACTTGCGTTTTGTCAAAATTGGAATAATTTATTATTAGATTTAGACAAAACGCGCGTGAAATTATTTCCTAATTTCACTCGTCACCATTTGATTACCCATACTGGTTAATTTTATACTGATAGCCAATTTTTAGCAGCCATATTGCAGAAGATGGCGTTATTTTCTAACTATCATGTTTTTTGGCAATTACTTTGCTTTTCAATAACACGATCAGAATCTTAAGAGTCGTACTCAGTCAGGTTGCATCGTTTGAATGATTTCTATCACTGGCTCGATTCGATTCACTGATGGAAATAAAGTAAACCATTCATGATTATACAACAACCGAGTTACTGCGCGTATTGTGATTGGCTGATGCCTGTCATCTATTAGAGTACAGATGACGTCACTGCGTGGTGTGACTCGCGCGCGTGATCAGAGTTCATAGTCCAAGTCAGTCTTCTCGGCAAAGTTTTTCAATACTTGTAGCGAAAACAACAAGAGAAAATTCAGCTTAATTATAAATCTACATCGAGGAACAATCCGCCAAATGCTCTACACCTTTCGAGACATTTAACTGGGCTCAACAAGCTTAAAGTAGACAGTGACTGACTTGAAAAATATTAATCGAAAGCTGCAAGTGTTTGTCCGATGCTCGAGCAGTTTGAAGACGCTACGGGAAATCCATGAATGGCAGTTTAACGCCGTTGAACGCTTACCTTTAGTTAAAGCTTGCAGAGTACAAATGGAATAAAGGTCAGTTTCTTTTGTTGACATTTCATTTTTCCTTAGTATTGCGTATTTTAAAATCGGTTTAACAGTGCTTCGTGATTACGGAAAACGGCGCGTTAGCGAAACTAAAGTGTGCAGAAGTCTTGTTGTTGTATAAAACAAATAGATTCCATTTTGCCTAGTGCATCTGTTCAGTTATAGATCACGGAAGACGTCAAAATGTGGTAAGAACATCAGTGACCCACTCGCCTAGCGGCTCGTGGGCCACTTTTTTGTTCTTACCACATTTTGACGTCATCTGTGATCTATAACTGAACAGACGCACGGCAAAATGGAATCTATTTGTTAAACATATCCTGAGATATGGCCGCTCTTCTGCGGATGAATATGAATGAAGGTCATTCCCTAATATCCAATGAAAGCGCTTAACCTTGAATAAACGAAAGAAAAGCACACAAAAAATGTACAGAAAACAAACACAAATAAGGATGGAGGTAAAAAACATGCAGCAATGTTTTACATGCCTCCGATCATACCGGCATATAACGCCATTAGCGTTTTTGCAGTGTCACTTACAGTAGACACTTTGCTACTTTCTGTTCTTTTTCAATAAGTTAAATGCTTGACTGACCTTTAGGCTTTTCCAGCAGCTATCAGCAATCTTTCAGATAGTTTAAGCACCATTGAAACCTGGCTATGTTTCCGCATTTCGATGATAGATCCCAAATACCGTTTTGGGTGTGGGAGGTGCGTTAGCATATTTTAACCAACCCAGCATACAATTAACCCCGCTCACAAAAGCTCGCGAGGTTAATTGGGTACTAGGGCGCTTAAAACACGCTAGCCCTACTCCACACCCAAAACGGATATTTGTTAAATCCCGAGAATACTACTAACAAGGGGGTCAATTGAAAACAAGAGCAACCCCGGTTATATCAGAAAAATGGTGCGCGGAAAAAACAACTGCGGGTGGTTAATGTTAAGTCGGAAAGAAAACTGCGGAAAGAGGTGTGTCGGGGAGTTATGCGCGCGGCACAACTATCAACTAAAGACAGTAAAAAAAAGGCCAGTCCCATGTCGCAGATGCGGGGCAGGGGTAGTGTGTGACTATCGTCTCTGTCTGGCATGCGGAGGAAGTAACCTAAAGCACTGGCTAATCCGCAAACACAGAAAAGCGAAGAAAACTTCGAGCGGGTCTTGGTGGAGCTCAAGCACAAGCAATTAGAGAAGTGACACCTCGCATCATATTGAATTCAAAATAATTATTTTACTATTGTATACAATGGCTACTGTCGGGCAAAACATTGGACAGACTTTGGAAGAACAAAATTTGGAATTCTATTGCGACTTTATTGACAGGAAGTGAAACGAGGAATTAAAACCCTTACCCGGGTTAGTTGCTCAAAACTTTGAAGAAATTTTGAAAGAACAACTGGCAAAATATGATCCAGCCGCGGTGAACTATAAACTTTTCGAGCTCATACAAAACGGCCTCTCTCCAGAGCTTCGTGAAATAATCTACAAGGAGTTTTTTGCCATAAAACGTATTCGTAAAATAATCAACAAGGAGTATCTTAACCTAAAACTTAGACAGCGAGCGGCACTTGGCTGGGACAAAGTACACCAAGATTTTCAGAAAACCCCTTTCTGTCATAGACGGGAAAGGCTTGTGAAAGTGATGTTTTGTCTTGAGCATAAAAGTTGCGGCGTTGATGGGATCTGTGTTCCGTGAAAACGAGAAGATTCCATCAATCATTACGCTCTTCCAGACATAGACGAATACAACAGCCCCAGACGCTGTATTGAGATATGCGATGATGATCTTGAACATGCTTGGATCCTTTGTATGTTAAGGGTTTTGACCCAAAGCGCGAAATCTTTCAGAAATTTTACTGAGCGGCCGATACTAACCTTCGTTTGGTTGCAATATTTTTGTTTCGAAATATGTGAGTTGCGTGACATTTTTTCTCAGAAAGATACCGGAAATCAATATTTCTATTTCCCAGGCCCCTTGGACGAGCAGAACAACACAAACATGGCTGTCGCCTCACGATTTAGTGTTTGGGCAGAAAAAAGACGAAACAGAACAGATATTACGAAACAAATACGCTCAGGTAACGCGCTGTAAGTTTTTGTGCCCCCACAGAAGCTGGCGAAGAGAAGAAATCGAGAAATAACAGGATTTGATCACAGAAATGTTATCGCTCGATCGAGAGAAGTTTCTAGAACAACTGACTCAAGTTAGACTGTTTATTTTTTTTCTGCTTCTCGCATCGCTTCCACGACTTGATATGTTATCTGTCTGACCTCATTCTGCCAAACGAGCGTAGAAAGTTCGGTTAAAATAAAGCAAATCGCGAGGAAAGCACTAACATTTTAGCCTTCTGATATATTATATTTACAAATCTTTACCAAGTCTCTAATTAATGACATCATCTGGCTGCCCAAAAGCGCATGCGAAGTGCTCAAATATTGCAAAAATTTAGGTGAATGACAGAGAAAAGGGTACCACAAGTAAAAGCGGGGCAAATCGGATCAACATATATAGGCGATCGTGCCATAGAATAGTTATCTCACTGACTGGTGAAGCCTTAGGGAGGTAATGGTTGGCCACCATTTGAATCCTGTTTGAGGGCTTGTGCCACGGTGGATTACGGGGTATAGGAGAACTCCTTCCAGTGGGAGATGCCCCTCGGGTTGAGCCCGCCTCGGCCCTACTGGTAACAGGGGGTGCTCAGAAATCCTCCGGGATTTCAAACCTCGCTCCCAGAGGTAAAATGGGAAATGACAGCCGCCTTGTCAGCGGCGCGAAAAGTCCTAGCCGGGGCTAGGCAAAGAACAGCCAATGAGCACCCCCCAATCTGGGTTTTGCCCTTTCGTTTGACCTGTCACGCAACGTCACGCGTGACTGTAACGTAACAGAGTCACACAACGTCACACAACGTAACGCGTGAAGGTAACGCGCTTGTAACGCATTAATCTATTTTTTTTGTTTTTTCCCTCAAAAGTTAATTCAAATTTGTGCTGGACGCCGCGAGTTTTTTTCTAAATTCTTCTCTTATTTCATTTCTGATCTTTTTAAGATCTGACTCATCTGGCTGGTGTGAAGTTGTTTGTTTTTGAGCAAAGTTTGAGCGTAAATTTTGTTTAAGTTGTTGATATTTATGCATTTCACGTGAGATCAGTTGAAACTCCGTGTCGGAAACATGATTATCATTCAGAGCTTTTGAGACAGAGTTGTTTATCGAGTCATGTTTTGCCACAGCCAGAGCATGGATTCTTGAGTGTTTATTAACTTTACGTTCAAGCTTTTTGTTGATAACTGACAACCCAGCAGAGACTCCTCCTGAAAAAATCGCAATACCCCCTAATGGCACTCCAACCAAAGCGCCAAAACCAGTAAGTGATGTTCCAACAGCGCCAGAAGACAAAACAGTGGTCATAGCGCCAAGACAGACCACGGAATAGTGAATCACTTTCCGGACTTTTTTATAGTTTAGTCTGTAATGCTCAATTTCATCGTTTATTTCTCTCAAATATTTACTAATCTCAGTTAGCCTGAAATTCTCGGCATTTGGTGTTGTAAGGAGGTTTGGATAGAGTGTAGTCTGCGTTTCTGTTTCTCTATAAGCTGGAGCACTTGGTAACACATTGGCTGAGGACATGTTTGGTATATTAACAAATTTTTTTTTCTCTTTAATTTATCTCAATTTGAAACTGAAGAGGCAAGCTGTTGAAGTCAAAGAGATTATTATTTAAATCTTTGACGGAAAGTGTCATATTTGTGATATGCTTATCAGCGGAAATGTCACGCAAAATGTGTTGTGGGCTGCTTTGATAAAAAACTTTTTCATATGGTTTTCCTGTTATGTCAAAAGTTTGTAAAACAGTAGACGGTTGCGCTTAGTTCGTAATTTAACGGTTTAGTTTATTTTGCGTTATTTTCCTTATTATTATTTTTTGTAGTAACTGTGCTCACATCGTGGGTGGCTCCTCCTAAAATGTTCTGCAATTGGTATAGGATTTAATGGAGCCGAAACCAATTGTAGAAATGCACGCATTTTAGGTATCCTACCGATGAACGGTTACAACAATTAGATATTTACAGGAGCTACTATTGTGTTCGTGGTCTGTCCCCTTAGAATTCCATTTAACAGATTCTGTTCTTTGTCAACTAAATCGCAATGTATGAAATAAGTCGTGGGTGACTTCATATGTTTGACAAATCTTATCCATTGTAAATCTTGTCGAATGTCAAGCAGTTCTGATAAGTTCTTACCGAACTTTATTTTTTCCTTTGAATTCACTTTTTCAATATACATCTGACCGAGAGGAGTGTTGATTTGTGTTCTTAATATGTCACCATATTTTTTAAAAGCATTTTCAATTGTTTTTGGCATTTCTTCGATCGTGTAATTACCTGGAAAAATGGATTCAGATTTTTCACTGTTTTTTTCGTCAGTGTAGAAGATTTTACCATCTTCCTTTAAGTTAAACCACGAATTGTAAAGAGAACAACTTAACAGCCGGATATAGCTTGGGTTTGGAATAGACTGGTCAAAATAGACCGTATGCGGATTTTCTTTTGTAACAACTGTAAGAATAACCATTTTATAATTAGAGAAAAATGTTTTGTTTAAATATGAAACATGTCTGCGCTTCTTAAATGGATTCAGACACCAGAAGCTGACAGAATTGCCAAAGTAGCAGAAAAAAAAGCTTGGAAGACTTTTCTTGCAAAATACCCGAATGCCGATAAATCGAAGTTTGAGCCACAGACCGATTTCGCCAAAGACCACACAGCAACCTCAGAAATTTATTTCAAAGCAGGGCCAGGCCATTTGATAAACGTTTTTGGGTCAGTCAGCAAATATTGGAGCCCGGAAATGAAAAGTGCGCTGCGTGTTGACCAATCATCAGAAGGGGTTCCGCAACAACTTACACCAATTGATTTAAAAGGAGACTCTTTGCCCATTCCTGCTGTTGGCTTTCACGAGGCCGCACCGAGTTTGAAAAAAATATTTAATGACCAACTGAAAATTTACGCAACACCAGACCAGTATTTCACAACAAAGTTCAGAGAGATATTTCAGAAAACCAAACTCACCCACCGTTCAGGGAAAGAGTCCAAAACATGGCTAGCCGGCCCAAATATTAAATATTGGCCACAGCAGCTGAATTTTGCTGTCTGGTGCGCGACAACGGGCTGTGGTATCAGTTGCGAAATTTTCGATGACAACTCTGCTATCCCTTTGCCACCGCAAGTGCGAGCTTTTTGCAAGTTCCATATATATTTTACTGTCAGGCGAATATTGTTTCAGATGGGAGGAATACAAAGCATAAGCGCTTTGCCTGACGACCCTACTTTTGATCAGTTTAACAACAAGTACGGCGTGCCTTCATACAAAAGAATATGCGCTGAGTTCGGAGTTGACCCGTCAAGCGATTTTCGTTTCACAAGAGGCGCAAACCACGGCCTGGGAAGCGTTTACATCTATGCCTCATACATTGGACCAGTTAAAGAAGCGCCAGACATTTACCCTGGTGGCGAAAAAAAATTTTCTGACGAAGGCGGTTCAGGGTCAAAAGGTAACTTGATTTATTATATCGAACCGGATGACGCTGCCTACGCACAGGCAGACTGGTTTTGTCCCAATGTAGCAGAAGGTCTGAACCAGGCGGGTTTGTTGCGAATAAATCAGTCGATAGAGGCGTTCGTTTACTGTGTTTTGGGTTCAAAGGTGAACGTTAGAAGCAACATACTTGGGTCAGGAGGGCGCGCAAAGGAAGTGCAAAGTGAGTTCCTTGTGCTAGTGGAAGATGCTATAAGGCAACTGGATCTGGCAAAGTCTGTTCAAAGATATCAACTTGCTATCGACGAGGCAAAGGTGAGGCTTAACCTTGCTGTGTGTCCGGGTGCCTGGCTGATGCCTGCGCGGCTGGTGATAAATACTGAAAGTACAATTGGTTACAACAACCAGCTCAAAGAAGCGACTCTAGGGATGAAGCTCGGGGTTAACGACGACGTGAACACGAGCACAAAAAAAGTGGGCGTTACCCACATGGGAGGAGGACCGCCTAAAATTAAGAGGCCAACAAACCACCCTTCCAACAAAGCACCGGGCGTTCTTGCACAGCCAGACAAAAGCGCACCTGTGCAGGCAACAAACGTTACAGCTAAGCCCACAGCGCACGAAACAAACAAAATCTTACTCATAACTGGTCTGGGGTTGGGAGCTTTTGCATTTAGTCGTTACGTTTTGTAACCCGCTCGATGAGAAAGACGGCCACACCGACAATCAACAGCCAAGCATTTTTGCCAAGAAAGCTGATCACCTGACCGGCCGCGCGAAACACAAAGCTGACAATTGCGCCAAGTAGGCCCGGTAGAATGCCTGCTATTTTTTTGCCAAGCGTTTGAAGGCCATTGCCGACACCCTTTGTAACAGCCCTAAGCCCGTTTGAGAGAGAGCTCAGAATGACGCCAATAGTCGTGCCAACGGTAAGCAAAACTGCTGTGACGGTGAAGCCATATTTTTTGAAAATCTCTTTAACCTTTTCTCTTAATTTGTCTGTTAAGGACAACCTTTCGATCTCTTCTTCTCTTTCATTCTCTATTTCATTATTTCTTGATTGAAATCATCAACTCTTTCACGAGCTTGTTGTCTTTCAGCTTGTGGCCTGTTTTCGTCGTTTGCAATATCGTCTTGTTCTTGTCTTTCTTGTCGTATTTCTTCTTCCCTTTTTTGCCTTTCTGCTTCATGTTGTTGGAATTCTTGTAAAGTGGGTGCTTCTGGAATTCTTGTCTCCTGTCCAAGTATCTGATTTTCAACATCATTTATTTGATTATCAATTTTCGCTATTTCTTCTTTTGCCTTTTTTATGTTTCGCTCTGCCAAAGCTCTTTCTGAATTGTCTTTTGAGGTATCTTTTGAAATTTTTTGTTGACCGGCAATATATTTTTCCCATTTTCCCTTTTCGTTTTTCTGTTTGTCCAAGAAGTCTTCTCTTTGCAAGCCAAGTTTTGTTTTAAATCTATTTATGAAAGTAGAAAGAAGTGATTTTTTGTCTGCTTTAAAAACTTCAATGTCTCCACCTCGGGGGCCTTTCGCAATGATTTTGCCACGATCGTTTACAGTCAAATCAATGCTTTCATTATTATAGTCTGGGAAATAGTATTTGATCTTTTTTTGCGCCTCTTGTAACCCCACGACCCTCGATAAAAGAGGTTTCTGCAGTATGTGAGCCGCGCTCAGGCGGCCTATTCATCGTGGTAGTTCTCATTGGTATTTGTTCGCCTGGTCCGGGCGTTGACGCGGAGCCTGGCTGAAACGGCCCTGTTGTGTCGCCGTTATCGTCGTCATTGCGATCATCTGTATGTTCCATGAGAGGATCTGTGTTGCCAAAGCCGCCTTCACGTGCTGCCATCTTATTATTCTATATATTAAACATTTTTTATTTTCTTTTTAATACGATGTCGTCCGTAAGCGAAATACTCCGACCGTCATTCGAAAAGAAAATACCGAACTCTCTTAAGGCAGACAGGGTCAAGCACCGGATCACTTTCAACCCCACCAAAGCGTCGCCGCGGGAGACCCTGTAAGTTGCGGTGCCCAAGCTAGAAGATGAGGTGGTTCTCGTCCCGGGCTCGCTTGCTCTTGTGCTTAATCTGGTCGTGAGCGGCCACGCCAACAACTTCCTGGTAAACAACGTTTCCAGGGCGCTTGTCTCAAGGCTGGTGGTCAAGTTCGCTGGCGAGATACTGCAGGACACAAACGCGTTTGACATCTACAAGCTTTTCGAGGACCTTTTCTTGCCAAAAGCTCAGCGCGAGAACATGTACCTCGAAGGGATCCAGACAGAGGAATTGTGCAAAATTCGGTCGAACTCTGGAGACAAGAAAACCACTGGCGTTGATGCGGAAAAGAAACTGAACACCGTTTATGGCAACAAATACCGCATTCCCCTGGACCACGAAATCTTGAAGGACCACGGGGTTTTCAATCCTAGCGCCCTGCACAACGCCCTCATTTTCAAGATCACGCTGGCCCCGGCAAATATGGTTGTTAAAGGTTCAGACGCTTCGGAGCTGAACTACGAGCTGACAAACATTCAGCTCGAATATAATCTCGTTCTAACTAACACTCCTACGTTTATGTCGGAACCCAGAACCGGGCCACCGTTGAGCGACATCGGACTTTCTTCTGACCACCATCCTGTCTTATTTGACTTCGAAATCGATGTAAACATGAAAGAAAGTGATCGTTTGAAACGTTTCGACTTTAAACATGCAGATTTTGTGTCTCTTAAGCAAGCTCTTTTGTTTACTCCACTCAGCAATGGTATACAAAACGTCAATTCCATTGAAGACTTTGTGTTTTTGCTGCATTGGACACCTATGTCCCAAAGGTAAACTGTAAGCGCTCTAATCGTCCTCCGTGGATTTCTAATGAATTAGCAAAAGAAATACACAAAAAGAAGACGATGTGGAAGCGCATCAAGAAATCAAAAACTCCCGAGAACGTGGAAAAATTCAGGAAGTTAAGACAGCAAATCAAAAACCGTCTACGTTATGAAAGAAGAAACTACGTAAAGAACATAAGCGACGAAATCCACAGGAACTCCAAGCGTTTCTGGTCTTACTTCTCTTTTAAAAGCAAAAAGAAGCCGATTCCTGATAAGGTGACCTACAATAATGCTGTCTTTTCTGATGACCGAGGACGTGCAGAGGCTTTTAATGACTTTTTCAGATCTATATACAAAGATCATTCTGACTGTGAAGTAAATGTCGACGTGCCTATACTTCCAGGAGTAAAGAACTTTTTATCTCACATTATAGTGTCAGT
The DNA here is from genome assembly GCA_963693305.1 of Meandrina meandrites. Classification (NCBI taxonomy): domain Eukaryota; kingdom Metazoa; phylum Cnidaria; class Anthozoa; order Scleractinia; family Meandrinidae; genus Meandrina; species Meandrina meandrites. The sequence goes on along the minus strand of OY855912.1, from coordinate 19,705,469 downwards.
TGACGAAATTGAGGATATACTACGCTCACTAGACACTCATAAAGCTATCGGTCACGATAAACTACCCACGATCGTATTGAAAGAATGTGCAGAGTCTCTAGCACCCTCTATAACAGCGATTATAAATTTCAGTCTAAGTCATGGCTGTCAGCTATCTGATTGGAAGAGAGCAAATGTTCCTCCAATTTTCAAAAAAGGCAAGAAAGATTTAGTTGACAATTATCGCCCTGTGTCTCTGCTACCTGTTATTTCCAAAGTCCAAGAACGTTGCGTGGCTTCGCGTCTCGTCCCACACGTGAAGGAGTTGCTGTATCCATTCCAACACGGTTTTCAAAAAGGAAAGTCTTGTGTCACGCAGCTCTTAGAAGCATTTTATGATATTGGTGGCGCGCTGGATCGTGGGATTGAAACTGATATTATCTATCTCGACTTTGCAAAGGCTTTTGACTCTGTATGTCCCGCTAAGCTGGTTTCCAAGCTATCAACCTTTGGAATTAGAGACCCTTTACTATCTTGGTTTCACTCGTATCTAACTGGGAGGAGTCAGAGAGTGGTGGTAAATGGAACGTTCTCTAGATGGACCGATGTAGGGTCAGGAGTCCCGCAAGGACCCAATTGGGTCCGATACTGTTCTTATTATTTGTTAATGATATGCCTGATGTAGTTACCAGTGCGATACTGGCTATGTTTGCAGATGACTCAAAATGTTACAAGGTTACCAATCATCATTCTGATTATTTCAAACTGCAGCAAGATTTAGATGCGCTTTCAAATTGGTCGTTGCGAAATGAGTTGTTCTTTCAGCCTACTAAGTGCAGTAACCTGCGAATTTCTAGGAAGCGCCTTAGTCCACCTCGTTGCTATAGTTTAAATGGTATTAACGTGGAGGTTGTCATATCTGAAAGAGATTTAGGTATTGTGATTGCAAATGACACGTCTTGGAAAGATCACATAGTTATGATTGTAGCTAAAGCTAATAGAATGCTCGGTTTTCTCAAAAGAAACTGCGCAGGTATTGTTGGTAGTACAGCGCTTTTGCGTCTTAACTGCTCATTAGTGCGCTCTCATTTTTGTTTTTGCTCTCAGTTATGGGCCCCTCAGTCAATTATCAGCAATTTATTACTTGTAGAAAACATACAAAGGAGAGCTACTCGTTTTATATTAAGGAATAGTAACCTATGTTATAAGGTTCGTCTAATCAAGCTAAAGTTATTACCGCTTAATTACTGGTTAGAATATCTTGACTTAGTCTTCTTTTTTAAGTGCCTTCATGGGCATAAAGACTTCACTCGTGAATTTAGTTATTATTTTTCTTTTCTAAAGGGCAACACGCGCCGTGCTTCTTCAGGGCTGCATTTAAAGACAAACGCTTGTCGTACGTCTTCCTTCCGAGACTTTTACTTTAACAGAATAACTTTGATATGGAACAGTTTACCTAAAAATATTAAAGATTCCGACACTATTAGCTCTTTTAAAAGTAAACTTAAGTCATTTTATTTTACTAGACTTTTAAATGTTTTTGATGGTGACAATTTTCGTTCTTTTAAATTAATTTGTCCTAAGTGTCGCCGTGTTAATATTTTCTCTGTCTGTACTTGTTAAGTTGATTAGTATATTCAGATTGTATTTGTGTTATTTAGATTTATTTGATTAGTAGTTTAGTCGGGTCAGGGAAGGGTTTTTTTCGGGATATTTTTTAGGGGGCTGGGTGTGGGTGTTTTAACCAAGTAGGGGACCTACGTCCTATTGTTAAGCACCTGTACTTTGTACGAATCCTTAAATAAATAAATAAAATAAATAAATAAACAGTGCGATGAACTACGCGAAGTTCACAGCCGTCATGGCGGGGAGCATTGCGCTCAAACAGTACCTCGAGGACCAAAAAATCCTTCCCACCAGCGTCTGAAATTAATGATTTGAAAAAAAAACTCTGATATATAACACAATGGCAAGTATTGCGATTATGGTTGGTGGGGCTGTGTTGAATGCTGCGGCTTTTATCGGTGGCAATTATCTTGCGAGGGCACTTGGCGGAGGTGACAAAGCTGCACTTGACGAAAAAGTACGACATGATAAAGCTCTCGAGGCGTAATACTCCCGTGACCGCACCAAACTTCTTGACTGGATTGCGACTAACACGCAAATAAAGGAGGAGGCCAAGCAGAACTTCACCAACACTGACTACGCCTTCAAACTGTACAACCAGGCGCACCCTGACAAACAAATGATACCCCCCAAAGAGCCCAAGTTCTCAGATTTCTATCAACCAAGCGAGCAGCAGAAAAATGGTGAACTCATGTTCGTGGGTGTCGGGGCTCTTGCTCTAGGCTACGCAACCTTCCGGTTCCTTTAAACTTTTTTACTCCTTACTTATATTACACGATGGACGACAAACTCGCAAAGATATACTACAGCCCCGGGGGCTACTGGAAAGGTATTGCAGCGATCAAAAAATTATCCGCAGCCGCCAAGGTACCAGAAGAAACCGCAAAAAATTGGCTGTTCAAGCAAGCACTCTGGCAGATCTTTCTCCCCGCACCGAAGCGCATTCCTCGGCCGAAATTCGATGTGCCAACACCCAACGCGGTCCACCAGGGTGATCTTCTTTTTCTGCCGCATGACAAACTGCCCCGCGGACGCAAAGTTTTCAAATACGCACTCACCGTTGTCGACGTGGCCAGCCGCTACAAAGAGGCTGAATCCTTGACCTCGAAAAATTCTAAGAAGTTGCCCTGGCTTTTAAGAGAATTTACAAGCGCGCGCCTCTGAAATGGCCTCAACTGCTGCAGGTTGACCTTGGGCGCGAATTCATGGGCGCTGTTACAAAAGAAATGAAAAATCACAAAACGTACATTCGGCGCGGGCGAGTTGACATTCACCGTGACCAGGCCATTGTTGAACGTTTCAACCGCACCCTGGCTGAGCGCTTGTTCGGGCACCAGTACGCCGTTGAAATGCGCCTGCCCGAGGGCCAGCGGTCCACGGCGTGGGTAAAAAGGCTTTCTGAAGTTGTGGCCGCTCTGAACAACGAGGTAACAAGCCTTACCGGCCAGAAACCCGCAGTTGCCATCAAAGAAAAAAAATGTTTCTGCAAAGCCATCGACACCTTATTTGAGGCCTGTTGGGGAAAGGGAAAAAAAGCTCCCCTCTCTTGTGAATGTTAGGTTTTTATACCAACCTGGCGAGCTTGAAAAGAGCCACTGATCCAATCTGGTCTTTGAAAGTTTACAACATTGAACGATCTTTTACCAAACCGAATCAGCCCGTTCTCTACTATTTGGACGACGGGCCCAAGCGCGGCTTTGTACGTGAAGAACTGCTGGTTGTGCCTCCAAACACCACTCTTCCACCGGCTAACGTGAACTAAAGGTGAAATTCGATTGGTTCGGTGTGTATCCCGTCGGGCAGTATCCATCGTTTGTCATAATAAGCGCTCAACCCAAGCTTCTGCTGCTCGTATGTCACAATTTCCCCGTCGCGCATTTTGAAGCCTCTGTTTTTTGCCATGTCCTTTTTTCCTTGCAGTGCTGTTTTGAACCGATGTCAGGTAACTCGTTTTGCTTTTTCGACATCCCCTTTGTGCTGAACTTCTTTTTTTCGCCCTGGTCGTCAATGAAATAGCATTTTGAGCAGAGCGCAATCATCCGGCTGCCCTCACACTCCAGCTTAAACAGACCCGGTGTTCAACCGCTCCACTTGTCCCAGGCCAGCCACTGCTTTTTTTGCGCCTCAAATTCTGGTTTCAGCTCCGGACGAACAATGTCCTCGAGGCGCTCACCAGAGATGGCTATGTAGTTGCTGTCCGTGTCCATCTGGATCAGTAGTCTGGGAGCAAATGTCGTAAAATTAAGTCCCGTGGGAATTTCGTGCTGAAAGCAAGCCACCAGTCTAAAAGTGTTCATTAGGGTCTAATAAACATGAAAAGTTTTGGTGGCAACTCTGCAACTTGCTAGGACGGGTTTTAGGGGGGGTTGAAAATTGGACGTAAATGAGCCAACATGAAAACGAGGCTGGTACATTGAATTCTTTATAACTTCATCAATTACCATCAGTTAACCACCAAACTTAGCAGATATTCGTTAGTTGATTAATTAGTGGCAACTGCCGATTATGAGGTGGTCACGTAACAATTTAACATGAAAACGAGGCTGGAATAGAATATTACATATTACTATATTTAATGTTGGCAAAAGCTTGTCAAGCTTACTCAAAATTTGTAGAAATACTCAATTTGATCATTTAGTGACAGCTGCTGATTATGAGGTAGTCACGTGACCTAGCATGAAAGCGAGGCTGGGTCAGAAAAATGCATGTAACCGTTTTTAAATGTTCACAATAGCTTGTCAAACTTTCTCAAAATTAATCCTTCTTTAGACTATACTTAGAAGGGTTTCTAAAGAATGAGCCAGACCTACGACAGAGTCTTGGCAGTTATTCAGGGAGCTCAGTGACGCGTGCAGAGAAGGTGTAAAGGAGAGAATCGAGAGAGCTAATCAACGATTCATTGATTCTATTAATTCATCTGAAGTCATCATGAAAATGTTTAAGTACGACACTCAGAACAACAGCAGTCCGTTGTTTGTAGTAACGCGTTACTATATGAGGATGGTTATGGAGATGTTCTCCTTAATTAAGGCTGTGCGCACTGGGAACTGGCAGTTACATCTTTCTTTCTTAGAACTCTTCACTAAGTACTTCTTTGCTCATGACAAGATTAATTGCGCGCGAATGATCCCTGTTAATCTCGCCGAGATGGCATCTCTGAAGGTCACAGACCCTCTCTTATATGAAGACTTCACCAATGGCAACTGGGTAGTAAACAAGAACCAGGAAGTTCCATTTTGTGCGGTAGAGGCAACAACGCTGTACAACATCTAAACCGCTCCATGAAAGTATCCGGTGGACTATTCGGGATCATGCTGAATGCCAGCGCACGGACAAAGTTTTTCCTTATTGCTCCAGAACTAGCAAGACTAGTAACAGAGGCCAAATCTATGGCAGGCCTGACTACAGATGCACAAGAACACCACCATGACTTGCTTCCTGCTTTTACGACGAGCGAGAACAAAGCCATCCATCAGCTGACGCAGACAATCAAGAGCTACACTGACCCCTTTTCACCTGATGATAACGCTGGATCAAACACCGACCTTTATAATCTGGTCACGAAGAAATTTGTGTGTGAAAAGACGAAGAAAGATCTGGTTCAACAGAGTGAAATAGGGAAAAAATTGTTCAGCTTGTTTGTAGAAGATAGAGTCAAATCTGGGCTGTGATGAAGAAGCGTAAATTACAGACATGGAAAAGTAATGGGAAGGTGATCAAAGTTAAGACAGTAGAGCGAGTGTTGGAGCTGAAAGAGGACAGGTCTCTGTTTGCGCGCCTAATGATGGTTTCTAAGAGTTGCCCAGATATTGACATCAAAGAGGCTATCGGTCTCTACGAGTTCACGGTAGTTCCAAGGGCCCTATTTGCTTCAGATGGGGCAATGATGCATTGCTCTTGCAAGAGCATGTTGATGCACATCCTTGAGAAAAAAAGTGCAGAGTGAAGTACGAGTTCCATAGGCAGTAGCGATGTCAGAGTCGCAATTGTTGATGGCATGGCAGAAGTCCAATCATTAGACAAGCCAGACTGGATCAAAACTTGCAAAGACCTAGCAGAACATTTCATGGCCCGTCTTTTCGTCAAATACAATAACGCGCAGTAGATCCGTTTGATTTTTGACGGGTACGATGTTCTGTCTTTGCTTAAGTCTGCTACTTCCTTGAGAAAAGAGCGACAAGGCACTCCAGAACCCATTTACTACCACATCATGGATTCAACTCATATCGCTAAAGTTACTTTGAAGAAACTCCTATCCCATACCAAGACCAAAGCAGAACTAACAGCTTTTCTGGCCCAGAAGGCGATGGAGAGAGGTGAGGCTACAGGGAAGCAGGTCATTGTGGCGTGGGCGACAGAGTGCAAAGCAACACACAAGGACGTACGCCATTTGCAGAGCGACCACGAAGAAGCGGACACAAAGATTATCATCCATGCGCTAGACGCTATTCGATCTATTCTCCAGACACTGACGTTTTAGTGCTAGCTATCAGACGCTATCAAGAGATGTGTTCAAATACAAGTTTTGTGACTGGATCAGCAACAACTCGCCGAACAATCAAGTTGCAACCAATTGGATCAGCCAGTAAAGCCGCACTACCAGCATTCCATGCCTTAACAGGGGTTGATAACACGGTTAGTTTCTCAGGAAAAGAAAACCGACTTGCTGGAAAGAATTTGAAGAGGTCAACGTGTCGATCCTTAGATCCTTAGCCAATCTGGGTAAAAATGAAAAATCTGACGGAGAAACCCTTGATGGGATTGAGCAATTCGTCTGCCAGCTGTACCAGCCAAAGACCACAATTAAAACTGTCAAAGAGCGTAGGTGGTCGTTGTTTTAGAAGAGACAAGCTGAATCTGACAGATTACCACCAACTAAGGCAGCTCTGCACCAAGCCATACTACGAGCAAACTACCAGTTGATGGTTTGGAACAATTACTATGTACCTTATCCTGTTTTACCGTCACCACGAGGGTATGGTTGGACAATGGAAAATGATGAGTGGATCCCTGTAATGACAACGCTTTCACCCGCTCCCGAGGCTATTATACAGCTTGTGAAGTGCAGATGTCGAAAGGAACCAATCGCTGTCAGTGCCGCAAAGCAGGGCTGCTATGCACGGACCTCTGCAGCTGTTCCGATGATGATGATGAATGTGAGAATCTACAAGGCGAATGTGATGATGATGACAGCAATATTGAGGATGAAGAGGATGATGATGTGTTAAATTAGATATGGTAAGCGTCCTTAGATAAATACTTCGCCAACGAAAGGTGAAAAATATGGCCATTTTCATTTTTATCACTGCTGTTTTAAAGTTGTTGCTTTTTTGTGTTTTTTTAATTATGTAGGTTGATACCAGTGTAAATTTATCATAAAATGAATGGTTGCTTGGAGCCTTGTTTCCGTGCAGGAAATTTGATCAAGTGATGAAAGAGAATATCATCAGTGGAACCGTATAATCGAGGGATTAATGTTGAGAAACTTTGAGAAGCTATTGTGAACATTTAAAAAAGGTTACATGCATTTTTCTGGCCCAGCCTCACTTTCATGCTAGGTCACGTGATTACCTCATAATCAGCAGTTGTCACTAAATGATCAAATTAGAAAAAAATGAGTATTTCTGCCAATTTTGAGTAAGTCTGACAAGCTTTTGCCAACATAAAATATAGTAATATGTAATATTCTTTTCCAGCCTCGTTTTCATGTTAAATGGTCACGTGACGATCTCATAATCGGCAGCTGCCACTTAAATTAATCAACTTACAAATATCTGCCAAGTTTGGTGGTTGACCGATGGTAATTGATGAGGTTATAAAGAATTTAATGTACCAGCCTCGTTTTCATGTTGGCTCATATACGTCCAATTTTCAACCCCCCTTAAAACCCGTCCTAGCAAGTTGCAGAGTTGCCACCAAAACTTTTCATGTTTACTAGACCCAAATAAACACTTTTAGACTGGTGGCTTGCTTTCAGCACGAAATTCCCACGGGATTACATTTGCTCCCAGACTACAGCTCGAAATCTCTTCTGTCAAAATACCTGTCAAGGAAGTCGTAATAGAATTCCAGCATCCGCAGCTTTGCCAGCTGATAGACAGCGATTCCAACCTGAAACGGTCTTCTGATTGTAATCCGCTGCTTCCGGCTTTCTAACTCATACGCCGGCCCGATCTCGTCAAGATCTGAGAAATACGCGCTTCGCAAGGCTCTGTCGACTACCTTCTCATCTTTGGTGTAAATGATGTTTTTTTGCCGCTCCAAGGCTTCGATGAGCTTCCCGTACCCGCTGTTTCCCAGCAGTTTGAACACGTCGGCCAGCAGCGCCTTGCTTTTTTCCACGTCTCCTGTCCGGCGAACCTCCGTAACTTGCTCCACAAACCAGGGAAAGATCTTGGCCGGTTTGTAGTCACTCGTCCGATAAACCTTTGTAATAACCGCTCCGTGCTTCAAATACCAGAGCAACAGAGGGGCGTACACCAACATCCTCTTTGCAGACAACGCACCCACGAGTTTTCTCCCGTCTCCGCGATTTCTGCCTGTATCCCGCAAGTATTTGAGCATATGTTCCGGGACGGCTTCAACCGGCACCACTTTTTTGTAGAAGAACGGGCACATTTCCTCGAACTTTGGGTGCAAGGGCTTCGGAATCTCTATATCTACTTCGGCAAACCCGAACCAGCTTCCTTCTTTGAGCCTGTGCGCTAGTACTGGTGCCGCCTCTGTTTGGTACTCGTCTTCGTAGTGAACGACCCTTTCCTTTCCGCAAGGCATTTCTCGGAGCATGGTTGAAAGATAGAGGGCGTTGGCGTCGTAACCGAGGATGTTTTTGCAGAGACGGGGTTTCGCTATTTGATGCGCCCTTATCCCTGTAACTCCAACTTCGTGGTGCCTTGTGAAAACGAGGCTCGGCCCTCCGACAACAGCTTCTTTCAGCATATCATACGCTTCTTTGCCTGGGCTGTAAAGCTCCGCATTCCGCTCAACAGCTCCCCGGAGCAAGTAATGTAAACTCACGCCTGGAACGCTGACAGCGTCTTTCAGGATGTCGATTCCCTTCTCAGTGTAGAAGTTTCTCATTTTTTGCAGTGCCTCGAGGCCGGGAGCCACATCGAGATTATTGTAGTAACGCAGCCAGTCTGCAAAAGTTCGCATTCCCTTTTCTCGGAACAGCTTCTTGCAGGCTCGCCATTCTGAAAGTTTCAGCACAAAGGCGTTTTTCAACCTTGAATACCAAGTCAGATAATCCGGCAACCGTGGGAAGTCAAGCTTTTCGACACCACTCGTATGGAAACCACGATTTCACTGTCTTGCATTTGTAGGCTTTCACCCATTTCTCGTAGCTGGTCCCCGGGCCGAGGAAGTTTATGATGTCAAGGAAACGGAAGCCACATGTGAGCAAGAACATGATTTTTTTCCCGTTCTTTGCCACTCTGACTTTGCCGGTTGTGTCAGCAAGTTGCTCTGCGAAGTACTTCCTGATCAGATTCAGATCGTAAGTGCCTGAGTTGAACCCGACGACAGGGACCTGGTTGCACCATTCTTCTATTTTTTGCCTCTGGGATTTTGGGAGCAGGTTGGCGTCTGCTGGCATAAACTCCGCTCTTACTTGGTTCCGGATGTTTTTCCCGCGCCTCTCCAGCTCTTCCATAAACTTGCGGACCAGCTCTGCGGGATCTCTTTCACAGATGTGGGTAGGCTCTCTTTCAAGCGTGTCACCAATGCTCACCGAGATTGGCACGTGCACGTTCTCGATCGTGAACATAGTCGTCGGCTCCTTCCGCTGATTATTATCACCGTACGCCTCAAAATCGTACAAGATCGCGTGCGGGTAGCTTTTTGTTTGGGTTCGCGGTGGCTCGTCAAAGATTTCCCCAACTTCGCATGCCCAAGCCTCAACTACGTGGTAGCCCGCCTTTCGGAGATAACCTGTGCGCCTCTTTGTGGCTTTGAAAAGGTCTTCGCGCGTTTTTTCGTTGCGGTCTATGATTCTGTCACGATCATTTGGGTAACATTTTCTACATCCGTGCCAGTAGCAGCCGTGATATTGAAACACGGTCTTTGTCTCAGGGTTGTATACGTCAACTGGCGCGCGCTCTATCCAATGCTCGCCTCCATGCCCGGACATTGCGTGGTGAATGCGGATTTTCCAGCGCTTGGCTTCTTGCTCAAGCCACCGAAGCGATTCTTTGGAAGCTTGATGCCTTGGGTAAAATGCTTTCTCAAAAGCTGTCTGCGGCGCTTCGACCTTTTCACCTGGGCAATCGATTAACGTTTTCCCTTGGGCACACCTTTGGGCATGGCGTTGAAGGTGGCGAGCTTGCGTAAATCTAGCGTTGCAATGGGTGCATGCATAAATTTTCGCCAACTTTGCAATGTCTTTTATTAAGAACGCGTGCCCCTCAAAAACACCAATTGTCATAATATTTTTCAACTGAGCCGCAGGGTTTCTTGTGAGATGCCATACCGCTTCGGCATCTTTTCCCTGCTCGGGCACATAAACCCTGATGCCGAGCCAATCAGAGAAAGCGGCACCCTTATTCAGATGCATTTCCACCTTGTCTAATTCATCCAGTGATGTTTTTGGACAGTCGGTCGGCATAGTCTTGAGCTTGAAGAAACTCTTGGCGAGACCTTGGGCTACTTTTATGCTTCGATCTGGCCTAGATCCTCTGTGCACAGCAATGCAACGCCATAGACACAAGTTATCTTGATAGGTATCCAGCGCCACCATCGACCGGCTATGTGCAAGGTTGCGCAGCCAGTCTGGTAAGGGTCCTGTACCCATCAGCGGTTGACGGTCAAGCAAAACCTTCATATCAAGACTGAAGTGGTTTAAGAACACCCACTTTGAATTTGGTCTACTGGTATTGTCTGGATCTAGGCGTTCAGCCTCCCGCTCTCTCAACCACTTCTCCGCTTCTGCAAGTGTTTTTATCCAAGGAGAGCCTTGGTTAGTGTAGAATATAATGACCGTTCCGTCTTCAATGTTTTGCAACCGATATGCGTAAACGTGCTTGGCGTAAAATGATGTTTGCACGTTCTCTCTTATTTTCTCCATAAATTTGGGGGTGAGGTCTTCATTAAGATCTTTGGTGAAGCGCCACCGAATATAACGCCGCCCTCTTTTCTCTTCACCCTCAAATCTTGCGACATCGTACAGATTCAGAATCTCATTCTGGTAGTCTGTCACATTTCTGATGTTCTGGGGTGGAAAGGGATCAAATCGTCACAGAAGTTCTTGCCTTCTGTTCCTGTTTCGGGGTGGAGCTATTGGTTGAAAAGGCTTAGGAAGTAAAGGGGGTTGTAAACGCTTCTGTGTTTCTTCTGAAATTGGTTCGTCTAGCACATTCTGAATAATCTTTTGAACCGCAGGCACGTTTTCAGGCAGTAATTGCAATAAATTGCGCAACTCTGCTTGGAAGATTTTCGCAAGTTCTTCTTCCAAAGCTTCAAAGTCGATGTCGTCCATTATATATAATAGAAAAATTTTTTTGGAAAATTAATTATATAATCTAAGGTGGTTATTCTCTAATTGAGAAAACTTTTTTTTATATATAATGCGAGGTGTCACTTCTCTAATTGCTTGTGCTTGAGCTCCACCAAGACCCGCTCGAAGTTTTCTTCCCTTTTCTGTGTTTGCGGATTAGCCAGTGCTTTAGGTTACTTCCTCCGCATGCCAGACAGAGACGATAGTCACACACTACCCCTGCCCCGCATCTGCGACATGGGACTGGCCTTTTTTTACTGTCTTTAGTTGATAGTTGTGCCGCGCGCATAACTCCCCGACACACCTCTTTCCGCAGTTTTCTTTCCGACTTAACATTAACCACCCGCAGTTGTTTTTTCCGCGCACCATTTTTCTGATATAACCGGGGTTGCTCTTGTTTTCAATTGACCCCCTTGTTAGTAGTATTCTCGGGATTTAAAAAATATCCGTTTTGGGTGTGGAGTAGGGTTAGCGTGTTTTAAGCGCCCTAGCACCCAATTAACCTCGCGAGCTTTTGTGAGCGGGGTTAATTGTGTGCTGGGTTGGTTAAAATATGCTAACGCACCTCCCACACCCAAAACGGTATTTGTTAAATCCCGAGAATACTACTGAAAGTGACGAATTAATTTACATGGATATCGATCTACGCTCAGTGAAACAGACATCCTCGTCAACCGCAATGTTAATTCAATTATATCATGTCTGCTTGGTTATTATCAACAGTGTTTTTAAAAGCTTTTATTTTGTTCTTTTTCCGTTATTATCGTAGCCCATTTAATGATCTGCAGTGTTATTTCCTTTTTTCAAAACATAGGCACGCTAAGCGTGCAGGAGTTATTTTTTCAATTGATTGGGTTGCTTGGGGTAAGACTGGGTGTTAGTCCTGCTGGGATGGTTGAGCTATTTGTGCATGGTGCATCACTAACTACATAGCCCCTTGCTACGACTAAGAGGCATTTTTTGAAAAAAAAAATGTTGCAGACAAAATAATTTTTACGTGCAATTTGTTACGTCAAAACTGTTTCGTTCAATAGTAAATTTTTATCATTTAGAAAAAACAAGAACTAATTTAATTGTCAAAATGTCACGAAATGGCTTATTCTGTTAGCGCTAATTTTGTTGCTAGCTTTTTTACAACCGTAACGCGATACTTTTGTGTTTTTGTCAAACACTGTAAAACGATACCTTTGTTTTTTAAAAACGCATGTAACATGACACTTTTGTTTATCTCACTTTTGTAAAATGACACTTTTGTTTTTCTTGAAAACACCATGTCTCCATTGAGTAATCGAAAAGTAATAAACGAAGTAATAAACGAATCAAATCAAAAACTATATTTTTAGGAAAGCTTTTAAAGTGTAGTACATCTGGAGTATTTGTTTCCTGTCGTAAATGTAAATTTTCATTCAACAAACAGGAACAAGAACTAATTAATTTTATTTATCAAACTGTTACTGAATGACATGCTCTTATTCTAGCCTGTTGGCGCTATCGATCGTAGTTAATTTTAAAAGCAAAACCATTTTAAAGTCAATACCCATACCGGTTAAGTAAATGTCTAAACGTGGTGTGTTTAAGGTATAAACATAAACGCTACTTGCCCGAGAGTCAGCTAATCGCCGGAGCAAGACGCTAAAGAGACTAATTAAATTAATTGCGGTTTTCAGTTGGCGACACGGAGTCTCAAGCAGTATTAAATTTAAGAAGTTTCCTTGTCACAAACTCTTAAAACAAGAGGCCACAACACACTCTGAAGAAGATTCCTTGCCATTTTTATGACACAGTATTAACATCACAATGAGAACATTATTCTTCAAATCTGCTTTGTGCAAATGCTTTATACAATTTTTACTACGGTCAGCGAAACTAGCCCGTCCTAAGGGAACGCTTGAATAACAATTTGGTGTTGGGTCTTTTGCTGGCGGCGTGTGCGTTGTAAGCAGGCGAGCGTTTCAAATCCGGGGTTTAATTCACAATTCACCGATTCCGCCTCCTACAAATCTAAAATCTTCGAATGAAATCGCTCGCTTACAACTGTGTCAGATTACTTCCCCTTTATAAACTGCAATTTCATTGGTTCTGATAGTACCTCAAACCTGATTGGTGTGAGATACAAACATACTCCACTGACTGACTGACTGACTGACTGACTGACTACACGGTCCATCGCGCCGACTAAGAGTTATTTTTTTGAAAAAATAACTCAAAAAGAAAGACGCATAAAAGAATAAATGAAAAGCTTTGTCAGTTCCGCAGACTATGAAACTAATTATAAACTGAGACCCCCGTAGAATTTTCTCACGGTGGAAACGAAATAATGGCAATTTTTGTAATTTCTGAAATGTGAAAATATAACAGCGAATTAAAATTTTGAGTTTTAGCCTTTAAATGAAGTTTCATGAATGGTTTCTTTTAACGTTGGATTCTCTGAGAAAAGCAGAAGGTTACAAATTGACAATATTTGTCGAATCATGTACCGTGACGAGCTTGTAAATTCCACTTCCTTTTACAGTTTTTTTCTAGAAGTTGAATAAAATGAAAATGTACTTATTAATAAGTACATTAGATATTTAATATTAATAATTTATTAATATTAAATATCTATTATCCTGTTCATGTTAGAAAATAATGTTCAAATGGTGGCTCGAGGTAGCAAATAAAGGGACAAAAAGTCTTCGCTCCCTACCCTTATTGGAACAATAAAGACCAACTTCACTCCGCCCCTTCCTCCTTTTTTCTTCGAACGAGAGAGGGCTCACTTCACCTTTACCTATCCCCGACTCCCTCGAACTTGCTATATTATAATAAGGGCGTCAATTCAAATAGGGTCGCTTAGAGCTCTGTTCAGTAGAGTATAATTGCTTATATATGCTTATTGAAATAAGGAAAAGACGCACTGGATTAGGAGTGCTTAGTGGAATACAAACACCTTATTCGATGGTTTATATTAGTATTTTTCCAAGCCCCGTAGCGGCGAGGAAAAATACGAGCAATGAGCGAAATAAACTATCGAATAAGAGATTTATATCGTTTAGTCCGGCCTTCCGTCCGTATTTTTGCCTTGTTCCACAGTGTAATAAAGGATGGACCATTAGAAAAGTGATGAGGTGGGGAAAAAGACCCAAAAAATTCATGCAAGGCAAAATGTCCGAAAAAAAAATCATGCAAGGAAAACCCAAAGAAAAAAATTCATGCACAAGATGGGCCGCATTTTGATATTAAACCAAAATTATAATTCTTCTCGAAAAGTGTTCCAAAATGCACCAAATGGCATCAGAACATGCCTAGATTTTCAAAATTTTCCTGACCCAGGCCTACCACCCATTTTAATATGGCAGGGGTAATTTGCCGAAAACCGAACACAAAACAAAATCACCGAAAACAAGCAAAAACCAACCGGAGTGCTATTCAGGCTAATCGGGGTGTACCTTGCACTCAGGTTAGTCTAAAAAGCACACCGGTTAGCCTGAAAAAGGCCCAGGTTAGCCTGTTTGCGGTAAGCTAACCCTGTTTATGGGTTTTGCTTGCTTCGGTGATTTTGTTTCGTGTCCCGCGTTCTGCTTTCGGCGTTCGGAAAATTACCCCTGCCGATTTTAATACCGTCACAATCAGTGCTAACGTTTGGGTCCCCTCACCTCAAAATTCATTCCTACGGGCATGACAGGTATATTAATTACATAATTTTACACTATACACCTTTAAAATGCTACTTAATTTTTATGTCATAAAATAAATGGAAAGTAACGTTAACAAGCTATGTATTTATAAATCAAAGTAGCACTGTTTTCAATTAATTTAATAGCAAATTGTGTATGAAGCAGATTTTATTAAAAAACATTCGTGCATAGGGCTACAGTCAAAAAAAAAATTCTTGTACAGGCAATGGGCCAAAAAAATAATCTTGCGAGCCAAAAATCCCCCCCCCCCCCCCCCCCGATCAGTTTCCTAATGGTCCGTCCCTAAGGTGTTATTGTTTTGCGCGTTCTTTTGATCTAATATAGGAAAATGGCGCAATGGTGGAATAATAAAGCCGCTTATTGGAATAGGGGGCTCTTATCGGAACTGACGGGTGTTAAATGCGGTTTCGGTGTTTAATAAATAAATGAATAAACAAATACAATAACTAAAGAAAAAAGTCAACTATTACCAGAAGTCCATAACTAGAAGTCTACATCTCTGGTAATAGGCTTTGAGATATGTCTTTCGCGTGTACCTCGCGTTCCTCGCGTGTAGGCTATTTTTAGAACAGCTTTGCCGCGAACAAGTAGCCAATCACATTGAAGTATTTTTTAATTCGCACCTTTGATTGGTTGAACAAATTTTTGAAGAAAAGCAGAACTGCAGAGGACGAGTGAACTCGAGCGAACGGCATTACGAACGGCTCGGTCGCTGAGCCGCGGCGCATGCTCAATATAGCCATTTTCGACCCATGGCAGAGGTCACTTTTCTCCCGTCAGCGAACACCAGGAAAAGAGCCTCTGCTAGCAGGGAAGGGCACTTCGCAGTGTGCAGCTATTGTGTTGTGTATGTTGTTCAGTATTTTAACACGAGAATGACGAGCTTTGCCCTCGAAAAAATAACCATATAACCATCTACGTGTTGGCGGTAACACCTTTTCGATCTTGATCAAAAATATTTTCCAGACGCTTTCTGGCAGTTTATAATATTAACGGCTTCCCTGGAGAGAAAGAAAAACAAAAACAGATATTAGCTGGAGCACGAGATTGATTTTGGTGACTAACTAGCTAAGAAAAATTAACAACAAACATCGAAGCGTGAGATTCATGTTTTACAACAGTTTAGCTGGCAGCTCATAGAAAAGGTCTTACGTTAAAATCATTAGCGCGAGGTTATTATTCTGCTCACAGAAAACAACAGTTCAATAAAGAACTGACTACCCACGTAAGACAGAATAATTTAGCGCGGGGTTAATATTCCTGCTTACAGATAACAACAGTTCAATAAAGAACTGACTACCCAAGTAAGACAGAATAATTTAGTGCGGGGTTAATATTCTGCCTACAGATAACAACAGCTCAATAAAGAACTGACTACCCAAGTAAGACAGAATAATTTAGTGCGGGGTTAATATTCTGCCTACAGATAACAACAGTTCAATAAAGAACTGACTACCCAAGTAGGACAGAATAATTTAGTGCGGGGTTAATGTTCTGCCTACAGATAACAACAGCTCAATAAAGAACTGACTACCCAAGTAGGACAGAATAGTTAAGCGCGAGGTTAATACCCTGCCCACAGATAACAAGGGTTCAATCCAAGAAAAGCAAAATTTAAGTGTATAAGTAAGATAGAATAATTTAGCGCGAGGTTAATATTCTGCCTACAGATAACAACAGTTCAATAAAGAAATGACTACCCAAGTAGGACAGAATAGTTAAGCGCGAGGTTAATACTCTGCCCACAGATAACAACAGTTCAATCCAAGGAAAGCAAAATTTAAGTGTATAACTTCTAAATATTGTTAATACAACTTACCGATGTGGTTTTTGCCTAGCTTCCATAACATGGTTTGCAACCTTGTATTTCCCGCCAGAATTAATTTATTCGCGGTAACAATGATCGAAAGACAAAAATGCCGAATCTTTTATATTCATTAGACAAAACGCTTGCATATTCCTGGCCGTCGACTTCTGGGTTCGCAATCGTCTACACTTGCAACATAGCGAGAACTATATTACAAAGAAAATGCAACGAAGATGCGTTAAGATGCTCCTCAATTCAAGCAGATTGGTCAAGAAATAAATTAGAATGGAGTCCTTAAAAGCGCCACGGCCACTTCTCGTGCTATTTGTGCATTCTTCTTATTACCGCTCGTCGAAAATACTTTTGATCCAGCTATTACTGATGTCAATTTTCCTCTGCTTGCATATACATGTACAGATGCAACTTACCAAAGATGATTTATACGCGCGGCTTTGTTGTGGATAATCAATGATGTGTTTCCAGTCTCGGTCAATCTCGTGTAGTACCGATATAAAAATGCCAGCTTAGATTTGATAGTGTTGCCAGGAAAATTTTTGGGCACAATAGCTTTGAAGTCTCGCAAACGCCTGTATAATAGCACTTAAACGAGGAAAACTCCATAAGAGGATTTACTGAATAGTCACTGAATGCATTACGACTACATGAGACCACGAATGCAGAGACTGCGTGACAAAAGAAAAGATCTGCGGTCCAGTTTCATGTCACATTTCCTGGCATGCGATGACAAGCCTTGTACAAGATTAAACGACCTCCTGGGCAGAATTTTTTTTGAGGGCAAAGCTCGTCAGTGCTGTGCAAAATAAAGACACACTTAACTACTAAAAGTTTGGGGAACTTCTGTTCATAAATTCTCTCGTAAATTATAAAAAGTCGACCTGTTGTTTTGTGAGTTTGTCTACGGAAACCCGGCGACGGGTTGCTTTTTCACTCGCCTTCAAATGCCACTGAACAGACGTTTGAAATCACTATCTACGATACTACTTCTGTCGAAATGTGAGAATTAAAGAGAATGGCCTGTCAAGTGTTTTGATGTGATTTGATTTATTTCACCTGCCACTTTCCAAAATATTCGGCCGCAACTTCAGAACTCCAATCGTGTCGAAATAGTGGGTTACGTCATTTTCTCGCGAGACATCAGTTTCTAAAAATAGCCTACACGCGAAAGACATAGCACGCGCCCCAATACCAGATGTAGACTTCTAGTTATGGACTTCTGCTATTACATATGCAAGTGTACTATTTACATATACTACAGTGACATTTTCGTCCGAAAGAAATTTGGCGCACTTTGGATTTGAAGCCATTAAAAGATGTACACGCAATGTACATGCAATCAATTAAAAGATGTACACGCAATCGAAGTCGTTCCACGTGCCATCGAGTTCACCACATAATAATACACATGCAAAAATTTCAGCAAGTTCGTTGGCTGAGAGCATGTCAATTAATCCCAAACAGTGCAGAAAGTTGAAATTGAGTGCAAAAAGATGAATTGAGTGCAGAAAGTTGAAATTAAGTTGATTGACAGGAAAGCCGCGAAAGCGCGCCAAACAAAATGGCGGCCGCTGTCGGAGGGTTTGGAGAGAACAAAACAATCAATTAATGCAAAATTAGACCGATTTAACGAAAATCATAAGTGTATAAACTAATATAGTAGCAATTGGACGTTTGTGCAGCACAAAAGAGGCTCTACGAAACTACTGAAGGCTACCAATCGAGCATTTTCTTTTGCGACAGCTCGTAAAGACGGAAGATTACAAGCCTGAATTGAAGTCGCACATTTCAGCTCATTCCCATGTAACTGAATGAGGATAAAAGCACCTGATAATGCATGACAGAGAGCTTTTAAATTCCGTAGCAGTATTTGGATTTACAAAGCTTGGCAACTCCGTAATGTTTTAACAACGATTCGGAAAGGTAAGCGACCGAACACACCTTGTTTGCTGTTGTTTGTTATCCACTTGCAGAGAAATTTTTGTATGTGTATTATTAAAAAGTAATCACATGATTTTTCTCGTGCAATTTGGGATAAATCAGCACTCGTAAATTTTTCAAAGACTACAAGTTGCACTCGCCCTACGGGCTCGTGCAATTTGGTTAGCCTTTGAAAAATTTACTCGTGCTGATTTGTCCCAAATTGCACTCGAAATCATGTGATTACCTATACAAATCAGACTTTGCAGTTCAAAATTGCAATCATCGGCGAAAAAAACATTGCAAGAACATCAATATACCTAGCCGTACAGACGTCGTACAACTCAGCAAAGTCATTAGGAGCTGCGCTCAAAAAGCCAAGATTCTTGTTGTGACTGCAGAGTTTAGGACGAACAATCTTCCTCTTATCATGATATCAGAACCTGGCCAACTGTACTGACTAGAAAATCTTGCGTCGCAGACAGAAACGCTTGTTCTGGCATCCGGCAGGCTTGTGGTTTGACAAATTATTGCGAAAGATCTATTTTAATCGAGAATACAAAAGGGGTTGACAGACGTCACACGACTCCCGTAGTTTCGGGTAGTTTCGGGTCTTTTGGCGTGAAACGAATCGCTACTCTCTGGAAATTTAATGTTGCCAAATTTTCTCTTTCGAAATCAGCCATCACAATTTATAAGCATATTAAATTTGGTTTTGTCTTCTAATGTTGTATAAAATAAGCGTTTAATAAAATTTATTTTTACTTCTGCTTCGTTTTGTTTGACCTTTGTTGTCGTTTGTAGCATACAGTATTTGTCACCTCTGTTGACAACTATAATGTTAAGTTTGCTTAGAGATTCAAGTCTTTTTTTCATCTTGTTTGTGCTTTGAAAATCTTTTGATGAGAGGAAACATTATCTTGTTGCATGGTTGGTTGGAGGGCGTAGACGAACTGTTGAAGTATTAGTTCTTTTTGGTTGTCAGTATGCTCGATTTGATCCGAAAATAATAAGTTGAGAGACTAAATGCAAGTGGTGTAAAAGTAGCTTTACTTACTTGAAGATTTTACGACAGGCGATCGATCGATTGTACAATGTACAATTTCTAGTCGCTTGTAGGAGAATCGGCAAATCAAACATGACAAACATAGGTTCTTTGATATTTAACTAAAAATGTACCATCTTCGGTTCTAACATAGGTTTTAATTTTCGTTACTTAGATTTTAGGGCTGTGAAAATGGCTTTTACCTCGAGAAAAATGGTAAAACGAAGCGCACACTGAATTATATTTTTCCCGATCGGCAAAATCACAACAGAGCTGTCGACGGATTAGTTTAGGAATTAAGACGTGAAAATATTCGTTCCATGGCCACTTTTATTTTTCGCTGAACTGTTGCCATTCATGGTTAGACGTAACCTCGGTTTTAGGGCCGTAAAATGGCTTTTCCTTAGAGAACAATGGTAAAACGAAGCGCAAAATCACAACAGAACCGTCCACGGATTTGATACATGGAAATTCAAGAGACAACCGAAAATGAATTGAATTGGTTGAAATGTTATCGTCCTCTTATCACGCTGTGCGGGGGTGAAAAAACTGCGAAAAAAGCCTGTGTAGCGGAATAAAAAAACCTTTTCCAAATGAGCCACGGCACTGTTGATTAAAATACGTTTTTTAGCTAAAAGGTCATAATGAAAAAATATTTAGTCATGTTAAGTACTACGCACGGTTTGAAAAATAATCTAAAATTTACTTGACGTTTCGAATGCTACAGCAGGCATCTTCATCTTCATCTTCATCTTTCGCATGCTGTAGCATGCGAAACGTCAAGTAAAATTTGGATTATCTTTCAAACCATGCATAGTTCATGTGTTATGTTTGTTGCCGCTGTTTGCATTTTATTTCTCGTTAAATTGAAATGGCCAAAGAACAAGAGTATTTATGATGTTAAGTACTGTTATCCAGCAGAGGGGGGGGGGGGGGGGGGGGGGGGGGATGTATTTTGTTTTTTTGGTTTCCACGTAGATGGGCCTATGACCGGAGGAGCTTATAAACGGGGGGGCTTTAAACCAGAATTTTACGGTGAACTGTAATCTGCTTAGCCCTTCATCAGTGGAAGTCAAGATTTCAGTAGATTTCAGTTAAACGCTGTCTTGCGCCATGAAAACAAATTTGAGTTCAAAAAACGTGCGCGCGCGAAATGTGATCACGTGCGGGAAAAAAATTATGCTTTAACATATCAAGAACTGCTACGGTGTCACAATTTTTTCACAGTTTATTAAACCCCTTCGAAAACAACACAACCCATTTCTTCAGTTTATTTTGCAGACAGATGTTCTTTTGGCGCGTCACGCAGGCTTTCCTCCAAAACGTTACGTGAAGAGATTCCTCTCTCACTCATCCTCATCGCTCCATTTGAGGCATATTAAATGGCACAGTTTGCCGACAATCTTGCTCTTTTGCTACTACCTGACTATCCATCTTAGGTCGAACGCACTCCCCTAATCGCTGATTACTACTAGTTTTAGTTCATATTACACCTAGTGACAACGAAAATTAGCAGGTCTAGTGTATTTTGATTTCAGAATTTTATGACGTAACATGAAAACCAAGAATATGTGACACGCCCGCTTTTAGGTACCAATTGTTTCTTAGCAACCATCACGCATCGGCGCAGACAAAAGTGCACTCCGCAGCAATGGCGTTTTGGTCAATTCCCTATTTACAAAGAAGATTATTTCATAAGCGGCGACGTTGTACTTTTGGTATAGTGGTGACTGTCTTACCTTTTATAGGGTATTTCATATTTTTCACCGCTCTTTCGAATTCTCAGGAAAGATTTCAGAAAGTGATCGAAAAAACAAGCTCTGGGAATACTGTAGACGCCTATCATCGTGCTACAAGAGAAACAATTACAAATAACACTGCATCTCTAGTAAGAAGGATAACGAGCGAGCGAGAAGTCGAATATGCTTCGTGGACGTCTGGCGGAATTTTAAACGTTCACATGTGGTCTGAAATATGTGGAACGAAAGTCGATATTTTAAGAGACTGGCCTCATTTTCCTTACTTTCCAGACAAGCGTTCTTTTATATCGGAATTTTATACCACACAATTTCCTCACACGAGTAATAACGGAGAAAGGATTTTTGGATTTGTTCATCCGCAAAGAAGCGGTGTGTATAAGTTTGCTATCACATCGGATAATACATCAGAGTTGTGGCTGAGTCCGAACGAAGATCCTGCTTCCAGCGAGAAGATCGCGCGTGTTTATTCTCGTGATGGATCGGCTTGGACTGAAGAAGGAGACTACACGAAATATCCTGATCAAATCTCTAAAGAAATCTTTCTTAACGCCGGCAAGAAATATTACATCGAGTCTTTAACTAAACAGAGTTCTGGCGCCGCACATGTGGCTGTTTATTGGTCTTACAGAAGTTCAACGTTTGAAGTTATTTCGTCGAAGTACTTGTCAAGTTTTTCTGGAAATAACAGTCGCGAATTCATTCCACCACACGCAGGCAAGCAAACCAACATTTCACTTCAAAGGAAGAGCAATTTAAATTATTTTAATCGTCTTCCAGTCATAAGCAGAAAAGAATACGTTAACCTTCTTCCGAGCTGTCCTTACAGCCCGAGCTTTCTGGTTCGAAGAAAGCTTCAACGGTTTGAAGGCGCCGAGCGGTGGATGGCACATGAGTCACATGTATTTCCAGAAGATGACACCAACATGACCACATTATTAAGACGACATTGGGCGAAACCTAATCTGCTTGGTGATAACAACAGAGTCGAGTCCGTTGTAAACAAATTTGTCGACACCTTGCGGTCCAGGTGAGTTTTCATTTCATTATTTAAGGCCTTCTAAGGGCCGGGGTAAAATCCGCGCTGAATTTTGGCAACACCGGAATTTCTAAACATCGACAATCGACAAGATTACTGCTAAAATGCGAAAGCGACACAACAATACTTTATTAAGTCTCCCAATCAGTGCTTTTCAGACCTAATGTACAGAGTAGATAAATACAAATATTCGATAAAATACCTAAGTAAAATAAAAAAGCTAAAAATGAAAGCGACATATTGGAAGTTATGCATTTACCGACAACAGCTCAGTAAAACTTTGAAATTAAATATGCAATAATTAACAGTTTCAACTGAATAGGGCCGTAAGCAGGGGGGTGCGATGGTTGTGTACTCACCCCCTGACGCGCCGCAAAGGTCCGGTTAATCTGAGAGGGAGGATTAAAGTGATTCTCAGAACGCAGGAAAAGTGGACTTCAACAACTTGATTTTTCAAAGTTTCCCGGGAAAATGTACCCACGGATCGCCCTCCCAAGCAAAATCCTGCCTACGGCCCTGGATAGCCTGAATAACTTATTAGGGCACGTTCGTTTGGGAATATTCTGGAATATATTCCGGCTATTCTGCTCCAAGGAGCAGAATAGCCGGAATGGAAATCCAAGTATTCCGGAATAGGAAGAGCAACCAAACGAACGCTAACTTGCATTATTCCAATTATTCTTATTCCGGATTGATCCTAAACGAACGCACGCTTAAATAAAATACGTGGCACCACCAGAACACATGCAGAAAGGGACAAATTGACGTGATGAAGTTGTTGGTTTACAGTCGTGCCAATGCAAGCGAGAATACATTAAGAATTGATTATTCGAAATCCGCCAGTCAATTTCAAGAATGCAATCATCTTATCACAATGTAAAAATAGAAGGGTCGGACAATGTTCAAATCAGAATTTTGTTTCTGATCACAGCCGCCCGATTTGAATTAAAGAGAAGGCGAACGATTGAATCATCTAAAAAAAGACAAGTTCAAATTGGGTTTCCAACGTTGTATGATTCGTCATCAAGCTTCAAAGTTGGGGCCAGACAACGTTTCGCTCGAGTGATCATGAAGATCTGTAAAGATCTGTAAACCGTCCAGTTTCATGCGGTTTTCAGCACACAACACAAGTCAAAGTTCCACAAATATCTTAAAAATGACTTTGCCGTTCCAAAAGATAAATTTGACCTAACCGGCTGGAGGCTTAAAATTTGATTATCGGCAGTTGACTTTCGTGTTCGCTCTTGCAAAACGTTGTCTGAAACCCCTTTGAACTTTAATCTGTTGAACATTTTTTTCTGTACATGCGTGTTCACCCTTACTAGATGCACCAGATGGTAAGACAAATTCAATTCCTCGCCTTCTCTTTAATCCAAATCGAGCGGTTGTGATCAGAAACCAAACTCTGTTTCGAACTGTCGTTTCAAGCGCTTGGTAAATTTGCATATCAATTTCGCTATCAAATATGCGCGTTCTGCAGACTCCCCGTTGAGTCGCGCGATTCAACCACGATTTCAGGAAAGTTGCAGGGTCGTAACCAGGTATATTTTTTCATCGCTGATCCCAAATTTTAGCCCTAAATTTGGATCCCTGATCCCCAAAATGTGGCAATATTTGATCCCTGATCCCACAAGAATTTTATGATCCCGTAGAGAGATTTGATCAAGTTAAGTTTCCCCGACGTCGATTTATCATTTATCACAATAAAGTGTATTTACCTCAAGTAGATCTTCATTTGCTCATTATGAGTCAAGTTGTCATCTTCTCTTCCATGATGTATTGAGGAATAACTGGAATTCTGTTGCTTGCTTGTGAAAAATGCTCAGTCCATTGCACATTACTTGATTAGCGTACTTTTGAAGAAAATCTTTCTTGGTTGAGAAATCTAAGATTCGTATGAACACCAGAAAACGCGCCATAAAACAATTTGATAAAACTGACAAGATTAAAGACATTTTTTTTTAAAATTAAAACTCCCTGATTCAGCGACTTGGTTGACGTCAAGTAAAAAGTGAATAACAAGTTATACGCTAAGACTCCACTCGAGCACTGGAAGTGTTTGGTGACAACTTTCAGCCTGATTGTTGTTATTTTAAGCTTTTTTCATTTTATAGCAATAGCGAAATTGTGACTGAAAAACTAATGTTAAAGAAGATATCTGGTGACTCTTCTCCCAGAACTACTATGTCCAGCCTCGAACCGGGATCTGCTACTACTTGAAGGCTGTTCGTCTTCCACTTCTGCTAGATTCTCCTCTTCCTGACTTTCATCGCCACTGTCGTCTGACACGTTGTCTACATGCCCGTGAGCCAAATTTCTTAAGCGCCGTTCTTCGTTTCTTCTTAGAATAAACTGCTCAGCCTCCCGATCAACAGAGACTCGATCCATGATGCATTTCGGTGAATTTTGTTCGTCAAAGGTTCCTTTGTTGTAGACTAAGGGATCTTCCTCTGATTGCTCCAGCCAATTTATTTTGAGTTTTTCCTCCAGGAAACAATCATTCCTGATGTGGATATCTTCACAGAGAATTGCCAGAAAAAAGGGCTCCAGGTACGTCCTGTAGTTATGCTTAAGAGCGACAACTTCTCCTTTTGAAAAAACAACTTTGTTCTTTTCCACTGACGTCCCGGCATCCAGGTGATCACCACTTTGTTCCTCGAGGCCCTGGAGTTCTTCAAGCATGTTTAAATTTCGAGTTTCTGGCGCAATGATTCTTTTCATCATGGAAATAGCCAAAGGTAGTGTCCCAGCTCTTTCTTGGGTTTTACCCCTCACCCTTTGCTGTCTCACTTCTTGGCCAAACTCTTTGGCGAAAAGCCTAAGCTCCTTAGCCTCTTCCCTGGTCTCATCCCTCTCTTCCAGAGTGTGCACAGTTCTTGACTTACAGCGTTCATACAGCCACTCTGGTTCTTTTTCATGAACTCTCTTTTCAGTATAGTGACTTTGAGGACCACTGTTAACTACGAAGGAAGACTGATAGGTTTTCTGAAGCGACTCAGTGATGCAGTTTGGCCTTCGGCTTGCGTAATCGTGCATGTCTGGTGTCGGCCTACTCGGCGTCCTCTCTTAGAAGTCAATAACTTCTAGGAATTTATGAATTCGAGAAATTTCTTTCTGTCAGGGCACAAAAGAGGTTATGATTTATCACTAGGTTATATGGTCATTTAATTTGGTCCGCTATTCTAGTAGAAAACTTGGACACAAAATCGCTTAATCTACAGTTTAGCTTTGAGATCTTGAAACATCGCCGTAACCGGCGAGCTGCTAGTAAAACTAGAACCATGATGTAATTACATCATTCCCTAATATCCTCGATAAGATTTAGGTCATTTAGAGGAATCGATGTCCAAAACTCGGAGAATTAAAGCTTTACAAGATAACACCCCATCAAGAAATTTGGCTAATGACTTTATTAATGAGCAAGGGTCCTGCGCGACCTTAAAAGAAATGTAGGCGAAATCGAGATTTTGTCACCTTCGTTCCCAGGGCAATCGCCCTGGGCACGAGTTTGAGATTCTGTCGTTGTTAGCCGCGCTTTCAGGGGACCATAATACTCTGAAATGTGGGAGAGCCTCGCTTTCAGCGGACCAGGAATGCACTGCACATTGGTCGAACCTTGCTTTGAACCAAAGACAATAACAAGGACGGGCTGGACTGTCATGTCATCGTTGTTTTCGACACCGCGGTGATCCTCTGTTGTGCATGATGACGATTTCATTGGAATATTTTGTATTTATATGAGGGCAAATAGGTTGATAAGGTCAAGTTCGCCGTAAACCAATTACACTTAAAGCTTAAAAGTGCCATTTCTGATAGTACTCATCTGACTTTATGTTGCTTTATGTTTGATAATTTTCACAGTTCGGATCTTTTGGCGGTCGGCCACTAATATGCTATTAGCATTTTGACAATTTCAATCGTACAGGCTTTGATGTATTCTCACACAAATTTGATAAGTATTTTAAGTACCTTTTCTGATAGTTTCGTCTTTCACTTGTGCAGCTGCCATGTGCTTCTTGCTGAATTCGCACCTCGGCGGATTTTGACAGACTTTTGTGTTCGCACTCAAATTTAGCAGGCATTTTGAGAACTTTTCGTTAGGGCTTGAACGTATTCGCACAACATTCGAAGATTTTTTAGCGCTTTTACTGGTTTGCCGTTTACACGTGTGCAGCAGCTGCAATGTGTTTCTTGCTAAATTGTGCATTGAATATTTAACAATTATTCCACGAGCGTTGGATATGAGATGGTAGATAGCCAACGGGGCGCGTAGCGCCGCGTTGGCTATAACGACCTCATATCCAACAAGCGCGAGTGGAATAATTGTTTTATTAAAAACGCCCCAAAGAATTACAATATTTGAGCTCCCCAGCTGTTTTCGTTGACGCGTATTGGCTACGATAGTAGGGACTTTAAGATACACTACGGCGAGGCGCTACTACGGCTACCATGACCGGAAAGGTCTGGGGGAGAGTACGTCTCGGCAGTCTGCCAAATTTAGTGTAAGAAGCAAAACAAACTACAAAGAAGCACAGTCTAAGGAATGGAAGGTCACTTTTATTTAGTTTCTTACAGCCGAATGGCTTCGCTTAAAGGGACACTGTCACGAGCATAACTTCAAAAATGCAACAGCCCCAAACCATGTTGACACCATTGGAAACCTATTAACAGTGGTCAAGTATTCTTAAAATTACTATATCAGTGTACTGAAGCTAAATATAGAGCGATATTACTGTGACTTTTTTAAGTTCTGTCCTTGTGGTTTGGAAAAATTGATGAAAGCTATTTACGGCCACCCTCTTCTTTAAACAAATTTGCTTCATATCCTTCCTTTTCAGTTCTAGGAGCATTTCCTGCATGGTTGAAAGTGCTAAGTCATAATTTTGGTGCCATTTTACTAAAAAAGCAAAACAAAAATGTCCGTGACAGTGCCCCTTTAAAGAAAGATTGTTATTGTTTGCTTTGGTAGGTCCAACAGATTAGCTCTGAACGAAGGCTTATGCTATACACTTTCTAAAACGATAACAATTTCAGAATTTGATTAATGAAATGTTTATAACTTGAAAGAGACGAATATCTCAAAGAATATCGAGTTAAAAGCTGAAAGATACCAACACTCACAGAAGCAAAATATTATCTGATACTTATCCAGATAAAGTGCATCTCCCTGAACTCTCAAAGCAAGCTTTTAACTTTAAACAACTCGCGCTGAAGAAGAATGTTTATCTTCGCCATGCCCACACTTTCATCAAACGAGTTCAATTGAAAATTTACAAGCGTATGAGCGACAAAGTCAACAAATATTCGACTGAAGTTGACTTCAAAGGATACATTTTGCGTTGGAACTCTGAAACTGCTGAGAAATTCGTAGAAAAAGGACAGAGCAGCGAATTAAACCACGTACTAGCCACTACGGTAAAACCTCCTAGCTCAGGTAGTCAGATTTCACGCTACGGCCGGACTCGACCGACTGACATGCGCAGTGTCTTATCTTGTGTGAAATTTTACTTCCTGCAGCTGTAGTAGCGCCTCGCCGAAGTGTATCTTAAAGTCCCTATTTGTGGTCACGGTGTATGAGCTCATATACTGTTGCCAGTTGACCAATCAAAACTCAGGAATTGCAATATACCATTGCTAGTTTTTACTAATTCACACTATACAATGGTGAGCTTGACATGTTTTCATGTATTAGCGCCACAGACGAAACTGAATCAGCATTTTGAGAGCTTTAATCTTATACGGGCTTTACGTATTCTCACAATACTCCATAAGTTTTCAGTTTTAGTGCATTCTGTTAGTTTTGTAGTGCCACACCTGTGCATTATCAGCTGCCATCTGCTTGTTACTCGTTTGGTGTAAATTGTGTTACCTGTAGCAGTTTCACCGTTATATCTTTCGTTTAGACATGCTCCGTGTGAATACAATAACAAAATTCTCATATGCAAGCAACATTAATGGCGCGGCGGACTAGGTACGACTAGGGTCTTTCAAAATAGATTGAAGGAACACTTGTAACTTCGAAAATAATTAAGGTCGCGCAGGACCCTTGCTCATTAATAAATTCATTAGCTGTTGTAGTTCCTATTAGAACACGGAGGCGTACGATACACACACGTTTATTACTTAGCAAAACGAAAGAAGAACACCCGATGAATAAATTGACAGCTATATATATCCGAAGGGCCTGGGCACTACTGCTAAACCGCAGGTCGGAAATGACAGAATGATATCACGACATCCCCCTTTTCTTAAGGATAAGAAAACTGATTACAACAAACAAATGCTAAACAGAGAGAAAAAACGTTCAAATGTAAAATACACATTGCATGCTTATAAGTTCAGTCTATCTGGAGCTTTAACGCTCCTGTTGGAGCGACGAAGTGGCAGCACACGGGGAGGGTCTGCGGTGGAGTATGGAGACACGAACTCCGCTGGCACAGAAGTAGACACAGCACCTTCAGCCCTCTTGGCTTTATTCAGATTGGAGTTATCATCTGAAACATCAGCAGGGAGTTCATCACTTTGTAACTGAAAAGATTCTCCAGTCGCACGGAAATGACGGACAATCCCTTCTAAGTATGCCACTTCTTTCAGTGTTCACCAAGCATGAACGTGGGGTACTAGCCACATCCTGGACAATGCCTGGCTTCCATGCACCAGTAGCTGGATTGAAGATGCGAACACGATCTTCCGGGAAGAGCGGATGAAGTGGCTGTTGGGCTGTTTTGTCATACTGCACCTTCCGCTTCTCTGTTTGCAGAGAATGAGGGCTAAGAGACAGCTAGCAGGTTTGCCTGATATACTCGGCCATTGGGAAGTTCAGCAGGTGACGGCAAATCATGACTGAGCGAGGTGCTACGAAGACAAAGCATAGCCAAATGAGGATCCTGGCCGGATTCCTTGCACTTGTGCAAAAGATCTTTCACAGCTTGCGCAGTCCTCTCACTCAAACCATTAGACTGAGGATACAGCGGGCTGGATGTAACGTGAGTAAATCCGTATTTGCGAGTGAACTCCAGAAAAGCAGCAGATGCATACTGGGGACCGTTGTCAGTTACAAGTTTGCTGGGAATCCCATGTTCCTAAAAGACAGACTTCAGGTGTGCAATGACTGCAGATGACTGAAAAAGCTGCTGCTTACCACAGGGAACTTGCTGCAGTAATCACCAACTACCAAGTAGTTGGCATTGTTCCAGAAGAATATATCAGAACCTAAGATATGCCACAGCTTCTGTGGCACATCATGAAGCAGCAAGGGTCCCTTGACATTCAACTTCTGGTGACGTTGACACGGGGGGCAACTCTTAACCAGCTCTTCTATATCACGATTAATGTTTGCCCAGAATACTGATCCTTTTGCTCTTAGTTTGCATTTCTCAGCACCCTGATGGGCGTAGTGTAGTTGTCGCAGAACACCAGGCTGTAGGGACTTGGGGATGACAACGCGAGTACCCTTCAGTACCAGACCATCGGCCGCAGTGAGCTCATCGTGATAGTTCCAGTAAGCAACCTCCTTCCCAGGCCCTCTCTCCTTTTCCTCTCTTGTCGAGGAGAGAGACCATGGATGAGGCTGGTCACGTGGCACCCACAATCTGGGTGCTTTTCAATTTCGGTATTAATGGAGGGGTAGCAGAGTGTTTTGTTTGTCGCAGTGACCAATGTTGTTTATTTCAAATCCTCGGCGCAGGCAAGCAAAGTAAAGCCACCCGCTTTATCGGGGTTCGAAGTCGTATTTGTTAATCGATGAAGAATGCTACCTTTGGCATCTATGAAAAATAGAATACTTTCGTTCAAGAAATTCGGCAGACGAATGGAGCACAAACATTTCATCGGTTACTGCGGTTAGTACATGCAAAACGTCACGTACCGAATCGGACTGAAACCAGTGGATCAGTCTCTTAAATCTGCGAATTCGAAGGTAATTTATTTCCTTCTTTATGCGGTATTTTTGATGTTGAACAATATTACTGTCACACGGCTGATTAGTCGAGAATTCTCACTTGATTCAAGCTGTACTGCAATGCGAAATAATTTACAGTTTTGTTGACATCACTTTATATTCCATCTGTATCAGATTTATGTGAGCTTATCAGCATGGACACATGCTGATGTAATACATTTGTTTGCATACATGTAGACAAGAATTGTATTTTGCAAAATGGTAAATAAAACATTTTATTCAGCGAACGATATGTGTAAGGTTCAGGCAACACAAAACAGCGAAACACTTTTACTTCTTAGTAAAATCAAACGTTAGAATTCAAATCAGAGTGAAAAAATTTCGATATATATTTCGTTTGACCTCTGTGACCTCTGTGAAGCTTAACTTTCAAAACATTATTGGAATTTATTGCCTTGTGTGGTTTGCGAGCGCCCTTTCTTTGGCTCCAGTTGAGATCGACAAAATTATTCGTTGACCCTACCCCGATGGAAACATTTTTGTCACAGGCGATGATGTGACCAGCCTCATCCAGGGTCTCTCTCCTCGACGACAAGGGAAGGGAGGAAAAGGAGAGAGGGCCTGGGAACGAGGTTGTCCAGTAAGCATGAAGATAAGCAGGGCAATCCATGCATAATTATTTTACGCAGAGCTGGCAAGGTTGCATCGTTGGCGGTTTCTTCCTGTATCTGTGACACTCCCGTTGGGCTTGCATTAAGATGAAGATGAACCTCATGTACAGACACATCTAGCCCTTGTACAGCTTCAGCAGGACAGGAAGCTGATTCTTGAAAGAGCGTCAGCGACAGGTATGTCCTTTCCAGGGACATATTTGATTTGTGCATCATATTTCTGTATGCGCAGCATCATCCTAGCGATGCGAGGGGGCGCGCTTGACAGGTGTTTTCTGAAGATAGCCTCTAGTGGTTTGTGGTCAGATTCCACAACGACGGGCCGGCCATAGACAAAATAATGGAACTTCTCCAGACCAAAAAGAACCGCCAACATCTCTCTCTCGATATTGGAATATCGACGCTCAGTTTCGGACAGCAGCTTACTAGCAAACTACACTGGACCATTGGTTTGTAGATGAACTGCACCTAAATCCCGCTGGGAGGCATCTACTTGAATGGTTACAGGCTGGGTACTGTCAAAGTACTGCAGTGAGGTAGGAGCCACAACGGCTTTCTTGATTCGACTTAGAGGTGACTGATGCTCTGGATTCCAAACAGTCACTTGTTTTCTTGGTGAGCGACCAAAGATGCCAAGTTAGGAATGATCCAAATGGCGAATTGAAGGTAGTACATACTCTCTTGATCAAGCTTGATATTCCAGGAACCACTGCGTGCATCGAGTATAGAAAACACTTTGCACCGTTGAGTGTCGGAAGGATATCTTCTAATGTAGGTGTAAAGTAATGTGGTCTCTTCATAGCACAGTTCAGTTCCTCAGGATCTAGGCAAAGTCGCAGCGCACCAGTGCTCTTAGTGACACACTCCAAAGAATTTACCCAATCGGTAACTTTTGCTAATATTCCTTGTTCAACCAGCGAATCAAGTTCTTTCATTAAAGGCTCTTTGAGGGCTTCTGGAGCTCGTGAAGGGTGCACAACTAGGGGAACAGCAGGATCAATGGTCATATGATATTCACCCTGAAAGCAGCCAACACCTTCAAAGCAATCTTTGTACTGTCTGAGCACCTCCTCCTTAGCAACCGGGTCTGGATTGTAAATAGACATGAGCTGAGTGCTTGGCTTGGAAACCTCTTCACTGGTTATCATGCTGAAATTCATAGCAATCAGGTTTAAGTCCATAGAAGTTGGTAGGCCTTATATGGTTGGACCATCTGCATCAACAACATGAAATGGACATGACTTACAGGAACCTCCATAAGCCAGTTCAAGTACACAAGTACCATGGTGACCAACCGCAGGACCATCACAGGCAGTGATGATAGTGCTTGACGGTGACAAGCTAGTGGGGATACCATCAGGATAACATGATGAATTTGGAAAGAGTGATTTGTAAGTACTCAAAGACATGACATTCCCCTCAGCACCAGTGTCGACTTTACACAAAAGTGGTTTCTTGCAGTGATCTAAATTAATCCACTTCCACCTCTAGGAAGGCTTGGGCGTCATTCTTTGTGACCTGGGCAACTGACAAGGTATGGAAGTACAACTGATCTGGAACTAACAGTTCAGGGTTGCCTGGTGTTTGATCACAACTTTCAAGGCTATGAAGATGCCTTTTTCTACCAGAAGGCTTTCCGTTTGGAGGTCTAGGATGGTTTTGGCGATCATCACTCGACTTTACCTTTTTGTCAAGCTTTGAACGGCAGACCTTACTCCAGTGATTCTCTTTATCACATGCATCACACGTTGATCCGTAAGCTGGGCAAAATGATCGCTCAGAAATATCGTGCTCAGTACACAACATCCATATAGACGGATAGTGGGGCCGCGGGGCTTGACGGGAACACTACCTCCATGCTTCAATGCATCAACACGAGTTGAACTATCGGGTGAAATTTTTTTGATTTGGTTGCTTGTTACCTCTTCTGTCCGGGCAATATCCAGGGCGGTATCAAGTGTAAGAGTAGCGTCCTTGTCCAGGAGTTTGGTTTGGGTACGCTTTGAATTAGATCCGAAAATCAAGGCATCAGCGATGATATGCTCATCTGGATTCGTAAAACGACATTCGACGAGAATTCGAATTTTCTTAACAAATGAAATCGACTGTCTCACCCGGTTCTTGCCTCAAGGTCCTGAGCTTGTGCCTTGCGTGTCGAAAGTTGCTCTTTGGAGATGGGTAATTCTCAAAGCACGTCCAATAGGTGTCGAGTTTCTTCTTTTTCGTGGCAGTTAAAGTCCACGTGGAAAGCAATTTGATGTCATCGTCACCCGACCAGATAAGAAGATAGCTAACCTTTTCTTCCTCCGATTTCTCCTTTAGTGGGCGCGAAAAGTAGAGCTCGCAGCGGGCTTTAAACTTCTTAAGAGCGAATGTCCACTGAGATCGGGCGAAATCGAAAATAAGTGGCACATGATGAAAAATTAAATTCGTGTGGGATTTTTTTCTTGAAATATTTTTTTGAACCGGCCAAAAACTTACAAAACCGTGAAGGTCCCACGTGTCTTCAAAAACACACAAAATAAGTATATAAATTTGAATATCAAATATTTTGAAAGGGCAAACGCCGTTCTAAAACTTGGTGTTAAAGGAAGTTTCGGGATTTTTATAAGCGCTGATTGCGAACGCTCTCAAAATCCTCATAATCACAATTTTACCTGTCACTGAACTGATCGACATTACTTTCTCATCATTACTTGCTCCAGTAAGTGTGATCCTTTCTTAGTTGTTTTCAAGCAATGAATGTAAATACTGTTCTTCCGACCCGGGGGGGGGGGGGGGGGGTACTTGACAGAATCTCAGGTAGGGAGGTGCGGCCCGGCCGCCCAAACCCTGACCCTGTTTAAGACACGAATCTCTGATTTTCCTACCCTGTTTAAGACAGAATGCCAATTTTTGATACCCTGTCTAAGACATTTGTTGTAGCATTACCAATCGGAAATTAAGCTTGGTATGAATACCGAAGTCAATGGAAGTCAACACTAAGGAAGAACTTGTAAAAATTCAGCTTGTGGCTAAGTTCCTAGAAAATAAACATACTTGCTTATCCTGTTTAAGGCGTTGGTCCATGTAAAGATACCCCGTTTAAGACAAAAAGGGGCGAAATAGATACCCCGTTCAAGACAAAAATCCTGAAAACCATACCCTGTCGGGCCGCACGTCCCCGTTAAGCCCTTATAAGGGAGTGCCCCCCCCCCCCCCCCCCCCCGGGCTTCCGAGGATGATGTACCAGTCAGAATTAAATTTTACCTATATCCCCATAGGGTGTTAATTAGTTGTAAATTATATTATTTAACAATTAGATTATGAGCTCGAGATTTCTATGAGGTGATAGTTGATGAGGCCGCAGGCCGAATCAACTATCACCTCATAGAAATCTCGAGCTCATAATCTAATTGTTTTAGTAGAATTCTGACTGAAATAAACGCAAATAATGGTTTCTAATTATTTTCCTACGCATTATCGAACTTAACATTTTAACAAAATCGCACGCATTGAATTGTCCTTGATAAATTTGCAGTTGTTTACGCGCGTGCACCCGTTTTTCAATAATTTCAAGCTTTTAAAGTCAAGAAACCGCTAATGTCCTTCTTTTAGTCTTCTCGGGAATTTTATTATCCATTTACAGTTAAACTTCCTTCCAAAACTTCGGAAAAACGATAAAAACGTCGCATTTTGTGGACGACCTTCGGCAACTGCACACTAATGGCTGATAGTGTTCAATAGCTCAGCCAATCACATTGCAGCATTTGCATTAGTGTACTAGTAGAATTCTACTAAAGCATTTTAGTATCACCCAACTACTGGCCATGGACTAATGCAAATCCTGCATTTTGATTGGCTACGCTACTAGAGGACTATTAGTAATAGTCATCGAGTAGCGAAATTCGTGACGCTTTCTTTCGTTTTATTCCCAAATCAATCTTTCTTCAGCTTGCATTTGCTAACTTTATTATTGCTTTTTCTGTCCGACTAGTTGGGTGATACTAAAACAACTAGACCCTTCGCCCTCAAGGGCCACGGGTCAATAGCCCACTCGGCTTCGCCTCATGGGCTATTGACCCGTAGCCCTTGCGGGCTACGGGTCTAATTGTTAAATACCTGGCAAGCGCAGATCAGGGATTTTATACTTACAAAAGCTTCTTTAAGATGGAAATTCTACCCTCTTGGTCAGGGAAAATAGCTTACGGAAAAGTTTTAAAGAATTATCAGGTTGTCACCTTTTTTCAACGACAACCTGTTCAAGTCATCGGCATCCGCGTTACTTGTGGCGTCATAAAGCTGTAAAATTTGTTTCGTATATGATTTCCGGCATTAGTTACTTGTGATGCTTATTGAACGGCGGCTGTAGAAATTGTAAATTTATTTGATTATATTCAAGCCTTTAAACTATTTTTTTCAAATAGTCTTGTTCTCACTGGATAATTTATTTTTGAATATTTTGGAAAACCGAGAGAGGGGATTAACATGTTCCCTCTGTACTAAGGGCTAATTTTTAGTCCCGAGAGGAACTCGCCTATGTTAGCTATATTGTTATGTGGCGCTCTAAAAAGTTCCACTTAATTAAATTTGTAACGAGTATCAAATGATTCACAGATGTAACATTTCAAGTACACAGCAATGTCCTTAACAGTTTGTCGGGGGTGGAAGCGGAATTGACTTTGAATATTCATGATTCCTGTCTTGTTTTCCTCAATGATTCATGATTCTTTTGTAAATTTTACTCGATATTCATGATTCGGCATTTTCATCCAGTTTTTTTAAAATAACTTCATGCCAGTTTCTATTGTTTTCCACTTTAATACATTCTCTACACAGTAATTTTTAAAGAGTTATTTTAACTCCAAAAGTGGAGTTAAAATTTTAGGTTAAATATAACCCCTTTTTAGGGGTTATTTTAACTCCCTTATTTAACTCCAATTGTGGGGTTAAAATAACTCCAGTGGAGGAGTCACTTTAACTCTACAAAATGAGTTATTTAAACTCCATATGGGAGTTACTGTAACTCCAAAAGTGGAGTAAAACTTTTAGGTTAAAAATAACTCCTTTTTGAGGGTAATTTTAACTCCCAAATTCAACTCCAATTTTGGAGTTGTAATAGCTCCATGTGGGAGTTACTCTAACTCTAAAAGTGGAGTAAAAATTTTAGGTTAAAAATAACTCCTTTTTTAGGGTCATTTTAACTTCCAAATTTAACTCTAAGTTTGGAGTTGTAATAGCTCCAATGGGGGGAGTCACTTCAACTCTGCCCAATCAAAGAGTAGAGTTATTTTCACTCCTTAATCAGGGTTATAGTTACCCTGGTATAAGAGTAAAAATAACTCCGGAACCTTCACCCTGTTTAGTTTTCAAGATGAAAAGCAACATCACACCAATTAATATTACCACAAAAGTTATAACATTTTTAATTCTATTGTATTTCATTTTCTCACCTGAACACAATTTCTTACATACTTTGTACAGTATTACAGTGACATTGATGTAAATTTCTAATATGATTATATTGACAAAAAGAATATGGTGATAAATAAAGAAAGATGGTAAATTTTAAGCTCAGTAATGAAATGTGAAAGATGAAATATTCAGCATGTCGCGAGCAAGGGAAATGCTGAATATCACCATAAAGGACACTATCGACACTGCGGATCCTAGCAGTATGAAGGACACAGGACGCAGGTCATGAATGAACCTAGAGAAATGGCCTTGGTCATCACAACTTCTCAAAGCTTAGTGGATAGAGTGCCCACCCGGTGTTTGGGAGGTCATGGGTTCAAGTCCCGTCAGGGACTCAGATTTTTCTTTGTCACTCACTCGCGACATGCTGAACATTTCATCTTTCACAAAAAAGAATACACAAGTATGTATAATTAAACATTCAAATACATATTTAAAAGATTCTGTTAAATGTTTTCTGTATTCTATATTTAGACCTCTTCCAAATATATTTCAAATTTAAAAGCTACATTGTAAGCATACAAAAAATAGTATAAAATACTGTTATTTTGAAAGCATGCAAAGCTCTTTACGTCTACAATGATTCATACAGCTTTAGTCAAACAAAATTCCTGAACTTTTCAAGGGCACAAGAAGTTTTTAAGCAGTGGACATTACACATAATTCAGCACATTCTGTAAGAAGTTGAAGCCCTTCTCAGATGCTTGTAATGCCAAGCAAAGCAGTTTCTGGGTATACATGTATGATCTGATCTAAATAATGAAATCAGTTTTTGGGTGGGGTCTAAAGGTTTCAATAAGTGTATTCCACACCACCATCTCAAAGTAAGGATCTCCCGTTCTCTCCCACCCAAGCCTTGGTGAACTTTCTTGTGCATGTAGCATTAAACTGGGCAACAAAATGATGTAAGTTGTCTACTTTACTTGCAAACAGAGACAATGATATTATTTGTTCCAAGACTCAAGCCCTTAAAATCAAGATTGTACGAACCATGGCTAACTGGAAAATATACATGTATTTATATTATACTTTACAGGAAATGTATATTTTGTGTCATGGACTAAATGCATGTAGCAATAGCACTGTCTAAATCAGACCCACAAACAACCAAATCTTAATGTATTTAAACACAACTATTTGATCAATAAAAAGTATAAAATGGACATTATATAAAATTATTACTCTAACTTATTTACTATACATGTGTCTGCAGCCTTTTCCTGTTTGGCCAGCTTGTTCTGTTGATATTTTTCTGTAAAGATAAAAGTTAACATGTGTTAACATGTAATATTATTATGCTCTCACCAAGTGTACCTGCCATCAAGATCTGACAAAACAGAATCCTAAGTAATAACTCTGGCATAATATTTAAACAAAAAAGAGGGGTCAATCTTAATTAATATGTTGGTGTGAATGTGGTCACTCATTTGGATACATAAGCTTTAAGATCTAGCAGAAATGCTGTCACTCTCAAAATGTACCAAATATCAAGATCTCACATTGTGAAATCCTAAATTAATGAATTCTAATGAATTCTCACAAATAGAATACATTTACCTAAAAATTTGTCCACTGTATAGTCAAAATGTCCAATGACCTTCAGCCTAAGAAATGAATGCTGCTTTAACCAATTCAGAGCTGCAGCAGCTTCCAGTCTAAACAGATTTGAGTGTTCAAATGAATAAGCTCATTCATTCAGGTATGTATACATGCGTGTAACTATCCATATTTTTTATTTTTGGAATCATAGGTACAGGTATCAATAAAAAACTTGAAATTGCCAACTGTTTATAAGCCACCAGGAATAGTCTACTGTAGGAATGGTTATGAAGACATTCTTCTAAGAATGCGAGGTATTTTAACAGGGCATTTAGTTGAATGTGATGGAGATATTAATGGTTACATTTTTTTTTTTTTTATTTCCATTCAAAAACTTTTGGTTTGACTGATAATCTTTGCAACGATTTATCACCCAGGATAAGATTTTCAGTTTCGATCTGAGGGTTGCCAGTCTTTTTTTAAGTAAGATATGTTTTCTTTCCAGTGATTTGTGTCAAAAAGTCCTCAGTAAATTTATACACAAGTATGGAAAACTATAAACAATCCTTATATTCAAGCAGTAGCAAATCCTGATATCTTTAGTTAACAATTTACTAATAAATACACACAAAACCTATTTTGTAGCAGAAACCATGATTATTTTGCCTAACACCATTGCTTGCACGTTCCTCTTTGCTTTTGCACATCCCTCCCATCACTTTTAATTCTTTATACTTATACAGAGTGCACATGTACAGTGTAAACTTACTTTTACAGATACACTGTAACACAATCAATCAGGTAATAAACATATCCATAAGCAAATACAGTGTATCTTCATAGTAAATGAGTCAGTCCAACGGGCATAATGATTCAGATTGTAAAATTCACCCTATGAAATTTTTATGCCTGACTCTTTCACTTCGTTTTCGCCTACGAAAGTGTTCGAATTTTGGTCTAGATCTGTTTTATTTCGCAGGCTACAGATCAACTGTACAGTGGCAGTAGCTGCTGTAGAAATATCCCAATTTCTCGAATCAATATTCGTTTCCCTTGGACAATACATATATGTTATTTAACCCGCGATTTCTCAAAGTAATTTTCGTTTCTCCTGGAGGTTCGATAAATCGGGATTCTCCAGTCAGCGTACAGTAAGCTTATATCCCCGGCCGCTTGTTTAGCTGTGTTTAGTGCTAAAATCAAATTCAAGCTTACTTTTTACGAAGTTATCAATCCATATGACTGCAAAATGCATCTTTTCAAGGTGTCTCATTGATTAAAAACTACCTCTATTGGGATTTCAACCTATAAACCAGCTTACGATGGCACGAGCGAAGACAAACGGCTGAAGCGTTCCTGAAAATGGCGGATCTGGGGAGTGAGAGCTGAAAATTGCGAGCTGCGAGCTGAAAACAAAAATAAATAAATAAATAAATAAATAAATAAATAAATAAATAAATAAATAAATAAATAAATAAATAAAAAGTTTAATAAATAAAGATTAAAAAAACTACCCCATTGGCCGTTTTAAACTAGCTTAATGCTGACACTGATGACGGACTTTTTTCAGAACTCATACTCTTGCATGATAAGGAAATCACGCAAACTGGATGCGTAGGCGGACACGTTACGTATGTTACGAGCTGACATGACATGTTTGCGTACGTCACATATCGCGCGCGTGGTATACATCTATGTTTACGTGCACGCCGCTGTGGTTTCGGTTCATTTTCAAGCACACTTAGTAGCAGCTCACATATCGTGATGTGTCAATGTTGAAAACGCTGTTGAAAGCTGTTATGTTGTTAGACACAGTTTTCAGCCAAAATGTCTTGTGATTTTTTATTTATCAAGCAGGCAAGGGAAGGAACTTTAGCCCCTAGCGTGTGCCAAAAAATGTTCAACGTCACTGTGGTCACGCCATTCATGACATGACAAAATTATGTCACACACAATGTATCCATTACTGTAAAAACTGTCGATGCTGTACTGCAGAGGTTATTAACAAAGCAATGAAACTCTTGTATCCACTTGAACAATGTTGTAATCGAGAATTCATGTCGGCAACAAAAAAATGACTTAAATTATGACATTTCTAGTTTATTTTATAACATACAAAGTTTCTGATTTTCTCGCAGCTCGCAGCTCGCAGCTCGCAGATTTAAGCTCGCAAAACCCCCGGGCCGGAAAATGGCGGTCGAAATTCAAATTCGTTGTCCGAGCAGGACGGGAACGAATCACGTGGTCTGCAAAATTAATGATCAAAAATGCAGCGCGACACCGCGAACGAGGGAAAAATCTTGGTTTGGGTCTGGATTGCCAGCTGAAGATTCCTTTTGCAACAAAATACTTGGATTCCACGCAGAAGGCTCCTCTTAGTGTGTATAAAGATGTTAGTTTCATTTAATGGACACATTTAAATTTTAATTCACAGAATTTCCAGTACGCGCGGCCGGCCGATTGGTATTGTTTAGGACTCTCGGATTGTGAGGAATTATGTACCGACGACATTCGCGTGTCAGTGATACAAGTAAATGAGTAGAAGCTTTGGATTTTATTTATGAGGTCTTCCTGTACGCGGAGTTGCATCAACTCCCTAAGTAGAGTTGCAGTAACTCTCCTTGCAGAGTTAAAGTCACTCTACATTTACTTCCCAACGGGAGTTATACTAACTCCTCAAAAATGACTCCGAAAATAGAGTTCATTTAACCCCTCTTGCAGAGTTAAAGTAGCTCCATGAAAATAATTCCCAAAGTAGAGTTGTTTTAACTCTTCTCGGAGAGTTAAAGTTACTCCACATTTTCTTACCAAAGGGACTTATACTAACTCCTCAAAAATGACTCCAAAAATGGAGTTCATTTAACTCCCCTTGCAGAGTTAAACTGGAATATAACTCCTCGAAGGAGTTAAATTTAACTCCAATTTGAGAGTTATAATAACTCCCACAAAATAACTCCAATTCAGGGGTTAAATGAACTCCCCTACTGGAGAAAATATTTTTTTTGGAGTTAAAATAACTCCTTTTGGAGTTAAAGTAACTCCGAAAAAAATAACTCCACCTTGAGGAGTTAGTTCAACCCCACTACAGGAGTTAAAATAACTCTTTAAGAGCGAATGTCTGTAAGAATCAAACAAAATCGGAAAAAAGCGGCAAAAGTGTGAAAACTCAAAATTGTTCAAACTCTGACTGTAAGTAGTCCATAATGAGTTATTCATCACCATGCAATTTATTTGTCAAATAACTCTTTCTTATGGCAGGAAATGACGATCATAAATTTCACGGCCAGACACGGGAAAATTCGACTTGAAAATTAGCGGTTTTAAAGCAAACCACTTGCCTGTACTATAAAAGCTGAAGACATCCACTTGTTATCAGCTTATTCTACATCTTTTCCAGATTTTATTCTATAATTTCTATGAAGTTTAAATAAATTCATGACACTAAGAGAGATCTGAAAGAAATCCCACTCTTTCTCTATGGAAATGACAAGGTAAATTTAAGAGATTATTTACCATACTACCTTAATCTCAAATAAACTGATATTTTGGAAATATAATCAGGAAGAAATGGCCTTTCAATTGATGTCACTTTTTGTCTGGGGAAATTAAATCGTTCTCTCTGAGAAAGCGCTAAAAATCACGAAATCAAGCAAATACGAGATTGCGTGACAGACGTGACAAAGGTGGAAATTGTGATTTTCGGATATTTTAGCCCAAACTCGATTAAAACAAACTGATTTCAGTCTTTGCTGTTCATACAACAACAACATTTT
Organism: Meandrina meandrites; assembly: GCA_963693305.1. Taxonomy (NCBI): domain Eukaryota; kingdom Metazoa; phylum Cnidaria; class Anthozoa; order Scleractinia; family Meandrinidae; genus Meandrina; species Meandrina meandrites. The sequence goes on along the minus strand of OY855912.1, from coordinate 19,663,777 downwards.
CTTTTGAGAATCTACGTTTTTTGCTTATTATATCAATCTACCGACCGTACCGACTATTTATGTATGTCGATTCATATGGTAGAGAAAACCCTACAACTGAAGTTTGAGAGCAAAGATGGATTTTTCCATCTGACTGTAACTATGAGACATCTTTTGATATGGCAGATTTATCCCAAACCTACAAAAATTAAATCAACTTCCAATCTGCCGAAGCCCCTCTTGGGATTTATGTAAGAATTTTTGGGAAGCCCCTTTGTGTTGCGTTAATTTTGGTTTCCAACTGATTAATATGATTGTCACTGAAAAGTATTCTGTGGTTTTTGTCCTACAGAAAATTCTTTTTCGCTCAAAATGGACCAAACAGTTGTGGATCAAACATTTGCTTATTAATTTATTCATGTTACCCGAGTGACAGGCGAAATAATATAGAAATAATAAGATTAGTTTATTTATAGTTTATTCATGTTATGAGTGACACACAAAATACTTACATAGCCAGCTTTTTCAAAGTTGTAGGCCCGTTCGAGGAAGATTTTTTTTCTTCATATAAAGACCGCTGAAAACGTGACTGTTTTCCTTCACTTTTGTCTTTTTTTTATTGTATTTTGACATCACCTAAATTCTAACATTTCACAATAGAGAACCGCACTAATTCTCACTCATTCCTAAATTAACGAACCATTGTGCATTAGACGGCTGTCACTTCGCTTCTGAGTTTTTCACCCGTGAGAAAAGCCTTGATCTCATAATGAAAGGGTAGTTGCGAGATATATTACCTGTAAGCGATACGTTAAAACTAAATTGATTTCCATTTGATCTTTCTTAAAAGTGCTCAACCTGAATTGTTTTACTTGCACATTTTAAAAATACGTTGCTGAAAATATTGCCGGCCAGCCCTGGCTAATTTTTGTACTGCCCTGTACGTTACCTATATATTAAACAAGGGCTACGCCGCAAGCGAGCCCTTGTTTAAAAACAGTCTACTAGGTATACCATGTCCACGTATCATAATGGCTGTTAAGAATTAAGCAGAAGGTTGGACAAGCAGCTTCCTCCAATCCATCCTCGGAGACCCAGGGGCAGTTAGTGGGGGCGAAACGAAGTAAAGCCGGGCAGAAATCGTAGCGGCAAAAGTTTTCTATAAAAGTGTAAGAGCCCCTGGGAAACGAGTCTCTACAGACCATTTCCAAGCGGCTCTGCGAATGCTGGCTCCTGATTGAGCAAAAAAAAATCCTTTGTATTATTTTGCCCAATCAGCGAATAGTAACTTCAGAGTCACTTTCGTGTGTTCTTACAAGGCGGTTATTGTATCGGCCATATTTTATTTTAATTAACATAAGATAGCCGAGAAATGTCGGAAGTCATTTCGGATGTCAGAAAGAAAAATATATCAACACATCCACCAGTAATTTTTGTTTGGACCGATCAGATGTATTGTAAATATAAATTGTGTCTTGTTTACCTGTGCAGTGCATTGAGGGCGGTTCGGCATATTCGTCTGGCCTGCAGCACGGGAATATCCCAGTTAGCTGAAGTATCCGAAAATAAAAAGTATAAAAAATAAATTAAATGAGTGATTGATATAAGATTGATGTAAGGTCTCAATTTTCTGAAATTTACTAGTACTGGCTTGTACGTTTGATTTTACATTTTTCTGACTTTATCTCAATATTTTTCGGCCGACTGCAATTTGTCCGCGCTGCGAACATTGTCGCACGTGCCAGACGAGATAAGACGAGTGTGCCGAACGGCCGCCAATGTGTCGCATACAGGTAAACAAGCCACTATTTCCTCTGATCAGTCCATATGACAATATCCGGGCAGATCTTGAAATATATTTGTTTCTGACATCCGAAATGATTTCCTGACTTTTTGTGGTTCTCTAATGTAAATTGAAATAGATTGCCGTGTAAGAACATACGAAAGTGACTCTGAAGTACCTGTTCGCCGACTGGGCAAAATAATACAAAGGATTTTTTTGCTCAATCAGGAGCCAGCATTCGCAGAGTCGCTTAGAACTTCATGGTAAGTCAACATGGCCGCCAACACTCGGAAAAACGTATAGTCGCCCAACCACAAAATGAATGCTAACCGCAAGCAAATTGCAGTAAATAAATGTTAACTGCAAGCAAACTACAGGGTAAAATGCTAACCGCAAGCAAACAGCAGTAAATAAATGTTAACTGCAAGCAAAGCTGCAGGGCGACTATATGGTGTCTTAACATGAATTATATACCGTCTGGAGAGACTCGTTTCCCAGGGGCTTATACTTTTATAGAACACTTTTTCCGCTACGATTTCTGCCCGGTTTACTTCGTTTTGCCCGATTTGCTGCCCCTGGGTCTCCGAGGATGCCCCCATTCATGCTCATATGTATTTAAGTGACAATGTTGCACATTAGAAGTGGATGTCAGTGGTTCGCTTTAGGGTACCCTTTGTTACTCTTCAAAACTTGTCGTTCAGTAAATTTGTTGCATTGGCTGTGACACCCAAATCAGTGGAATCAACACGAGATACATTCGAGTCATGCTTTGCCTTTTGTTATTTCTTTGGTGCGAAAAAGAGTGGAATAAAGGTAAAAGGTTGAGGTAATTCTGCCATTTTTGTTGAAAATAAATACAAATAACGTCAATAAAAATTCTTTGCAAGCGGACTATATGCTGCATCATTCCACAGACTGAACCTTTTCAGGCAGTGTTCTGAAATACCAATTTACACACAACTTAGCTGATCTAACTCAGGAATAAAATTGTGTCCAGTGTCCGTGTTCTGAAAGCACCCAATCTAGCCAGCTAAGCATGAGTTCACTTTCTGTGGTTGAATATTTCAGGAGAGAACGACCCGCCGAAACAGTGATTCGAAATATCCTTTGCCAGTTGCGCAAAGTAATTAAAGACTCTAGCTTTTATCTTACCTATTACAGGAGCAGTCTGTTCTCATTATACAGTGGAACCCCGCCTTACGGCCACCTCGTTAATACGGCCACCTCGTTATTACGGCCACATTCTTTTGTCCCGGCGAAACGCCCATACATTTTCTTATAATAAAACCCCGTTTATGCGGCCACCCCGTTAATACGACCAACGGCCACATTCTGAAATCCCAACCTGTATAATCCCTTACAATTTTACCCCGTTAATACGGCCACTCGAACCAAATACAGTTAATAATTGATCAAACAAAACAAATACAGTACTTGAGAAACACTATTGAATGATACTTTCGTATTCAAAACCCCTGTAACTTGTTGTGCCATTGATCTCTGTGGTTTTGCTGTTAACTAATCACCAATTGCAACTAATCAAACCACAGTTTAAAAGAAACTGAATAAACTTGACAGTCAGTAACATTCTCTTGACTAAATTACAAAGCGATTAAGTCATTGTGCGTGTAAAAAAGCAAATGAATTATACGAAAGTATCCTAGATAGACCAGTCATGAAATTTAACCATACCCCGTTAATACGGCCACCCCGTTAATACGGCCAAATTTCCATGGCCCGTTGGTGGCCGTATTAACGGGGTTCCACTGTACTCTGAAAAGAGCACAATAACTACATTGCAACCATTACACAGTGCGTGAGATATGCGGCAAGGCCGTGGGAAAATCCAAAAATCAGGAGGAAAACTTGTTTAGAATTAGCAACCATAACAACGATGACAAGTTGTTCAGTTTTAGTAATAAATATATATTAAGAACTAGGAACTAGAATTAGCAACTTTCTAAAATTAGTGATAGCATTAATAATTTACTTATTAGCTCACAAAGGCATCCACATAACACAACATCCAAGTGAAAGAAATGATATAAACTGGGTACACTTTGCACGCAAAACGGAGGGAAAGCTTAAATAGAAATCAAACGCTGTTTTTTTTTTCCACAAAAAGTTAATGAATGGCAAATTCATGCGTAGCAATAAGATCTTTTTATTTTTGTGGAGTTTATAGGGCCAAAATATTTGAAAATCGCAATTTCCACCTTTGTCACGTCTGTCACGCAATCTCGTATTTGCTTGATTTCGTGATTTTTAGCGCTTTCTCAGAGAGAACGATTTAATTTCCCCAGACAAAAAGTGACATCAATTGAAAGGCCATTTCTTCCTGACTTTATTTCCTAAATATCAGTTTATTTGAGATAAAGGTAGTATGGTAAATAATCTCTTAAATTTACCTTGTCATTTCCATAGAGAAAGAGTGGGATTTCTTTCAGATCTCTCTTAGTGTCATGAATTTATTTAAACTTCATAGAAATTATAGAATAAAATCTGGAAAAGATGTAGAATAAGCTGATAACAAGTGGATGTCTTCAGGTTTTATAGTAAAGGCAAGTGGTTTGCTTTAAAACCGCTAATTTTCAAGTCGAATTTTCCCGTGTCTGGCCGTGAAATTTATGATCGTCATTTCCTGCCGAAAGAAAAAGTTATTTGAGAAATGAATTGCATGGCGATGAATAACTCATTATGGACTACTGACAGCCAAAGTTTGAGCGATTTTGAAATTTTGAAGTTTGCCACTCAATGTTTGATTTTTGTGGACACCTGCTCTTAAAAGTTACTGTCTAGTGTTGCTACTGCGTCCGCTTTACCAAATGAAGCCTTTGCTAGTACGGAATTATTATGCCGGAAGCCCGAAGTAAAATATTTTCTGATTTCTATCCTAAAGTTATTTCTAAAACATTCAATGTTGGTAACAAACCCAGTCACAGTCAAGCTCGTAAGGGACGAAGATGTGAAGGCAAGGGCGCATTCACTTTTTCGGTGTTTTGCTTTAGGGGGTCTGGGGGCATGCTCCCCCAGAAAAGTTTGAAAATTAGATGCTCAGAAATGCTATTTCCGGCCATTTCTGTGATATCATAGAAGCTCAGTAATTTACATGCTATATTCACACGCCTCCAATATCGATAGAACTGATTCATGATTCTTTTAGCCATCTTTCGTTATTCATGATTCCTAAGTTTTAAACACGAAGATTCATGATTCCTGCCAATCTTACAGCTATGATTCATGATTCCGCTTCCACCCCCCAAGTTTGCATGCAAAACACAAGTTCAAAGCTTACACAATAAATTCTGTGGTGTGAATCCGCAAGTGCAACTAAAGTTAAACATTTGAAGTTGCGACTATAATCGTCTTTACTTATTGAGTTCGCTTGCATATGTTCACTTTTTTTGTAAAAAAAAAAAAACCACAGACACTTGTTCATTCCTGAAAGTACTCCTTCAGCTTGGTTTGCTTCATTTGTTAAACTTGCAGTCTTAAAAACAGATTTCCGTCACAGTTACAGGAAAACGTAGGAACAAAGGCATCGGCTTTGAAATCCCTAAAACGTATACGTTTCATCACAAAGAGGAGTCAAAGATACTGAAACTAAGAGAACTATTGAATGACAAGGAGGACAAAGAGGATAAAGTTCATAAAGAGGCTTAGAACACAGTGTCATTTTCGTACATCATCGTACAAAGCCTTGACAGAAACGTTAGAGATTACTCGATTATTGTAATGTTATTGTATTACATTCAATGCTTTCCTTAAATTGTGACTGTGTACTGATAATATCGTTATATTGAGGTTTTGTCTCATACATTTTACTGTAACGTTTACCTGGACATAGAATGAACATAGAATTTTCATCGTTATACCGGGAATGTCGTTATATCGGGGTTCCACCGTACTTTGTCTTTGCCTTCTGAATTTGAGTCTGCTGGTCATCAGGGAAACAACAAGAACGTATACACATGAATATATTTCACTCCTTTAAGGTGGCTCGATAGTCAAAAAAGCCTTTGACTTGAAAATGCTACTTAATCAGACAAAGTCAACATCATGACACTAGTTGCCATGAATGATGACAAACAAAATGATGTTTGGGTGTCTTGTTGCCATGGTAACAGTACAAGCTTTTGTATGGTGTCTCAGTGGGTGCTTTTCTTGTAACGATAACTGAGAAAAAACACTAAGTCACTCAGGGAAGAAACCATTTTTTACAGATTAAGTTTACAGTGGTCTGTGCAATGAAGTAAAATGGTTGGCTGGCATTCAATACACTCAGAGAAAAAAATCTGGAAAGTTGCAATTTGCAAAAACAGGCATTTCTGGCCAACACCCAGCACCAGTGTTTTGCCTGCTGTAGCAAAAGAATTTGCCAGATAAGCATTATTTTAGTTCATTGCATAGAGTGTTCATCAACCTTCAGCCTGAGCTGCAGAAAGCTGGAAATATTAAAAGCATGGAAAAATAAAAATTTCCCTATTTACCTTTTCCATGCAGGTGTGAACATTCAAAACTGCATAGGGTTGAGAAAAAAATTCCCAGGGCTAGGTCTTATCATTTCTGTAAGAAATTCTAGTGCAGAAGCATTTGTTTTGCACTGAAACAATGGAGGAAAATAGATGGCAGCACTGTGCTTTTTCTCCGAAAATGTAGACAATACATATTGCAGAAAAACTACATACCAGTTGCAAAACAATACATGGATTTCATGCAAATCTTACCTCACAAGCAAACAGTCTGGACACCTCCTTCATTAACTCAGTCGTTTAATCACAGGGCAAACATTACAAAACAACTCTTCTGCTTCCAACTCAAATGGAAAGTTCGGCCAAAAAGGTCAAGCAACAGCTTAAATAGCTCCTTCTTGTCAGCAACCTCAACCAAGCAGCCAACTAGCAGGAATCTGACCGAATTGCATCCTGGGAAATTCGAGTGTTCTTTGAGCGGGAAAGACCACAGGCCGCCCAAGCTCACGTTTCGAGCGGTTGGTAGGTTTTAAATTGGTGTTGCGTAACACTAGACCGTTGAGAATATTATAAGGCTTTGTATGGGATCTGGGTCGATTTTGGCCGTATTTATGCTTAAAATACAGTAAATTAAATATACAAAATAAACTTACTTTTGCCATTTGCTGTGTCCTTTTGCCTGTTTTACGTCTTGAAGTGGTGTTTTAGTCGATTTTTCTCTTCCCTGTTCCTTCCTCCCTAAGACGGAGTCAAGGCGAAACACTGCCATGGCGATCGATCCGCGATCGAGCGGCGATTTTTAGCCCGAAAATCGGTCCCAACGGCGTCTTTTCCTTTCTCACGTAAAGGTCGTTAGCTCTCCTCCTCCCACGAATCCACAGCTTTGGAAAATCTCAATGCATACCCTTTGAAATAAACCGATTTCCACGACTAATCCATAGGTTTCGGAGGTCTGCAATTCCTGTGTAATTCGAAGTTGACACGACCGTTTCAAACTAGGCTTAGCGGCCTGGCCTGGTGTCAAATCCACATACGTCCACGGGAGGGAAGGTAAAAATTACTAAGTCGCAATCCGAAACTTTCGCCCCTCCCCACGATGTTATGACGTTTCTCCATTGAACTTATTAACCAATCGCAAAGCGGTAAAACGTAAACATCGGTTCGGTTCATGAAATTCAAATGAAGGAAGGGTTTTTCCTAGCGAATCTTGATGTTTTCTTTGTGAAAAAAACAAAATGTTATCTAAACTTAAAAGAGCAGGGATCGACGATGCATCCTTGCTTACGCCTCAAATTTAAATAAGCGCTCTGGCGATTATTTCTTGGCCCCCTCATCACATGTTTAACTCTTCCATCAAATAATTCCGCAATGCAACTTCCGAGAGCTTTCCTCCTCAAAGAACTAGCCCACTCCAGATTTTCTTTGTGCTCGTGACTTGACTCGATAATATCGTTGGCGAACGTAACAGCACTTTCGCAGAGAATAAGAAAATAAAAACCAGTCACGGCCCGGGATATTCTCAAGAGTGGAAATTTTGGTGAGTTTTATAGAAACCTTTATAACTGTAATCGTTGCACATTTCTTAGTTTTTTTTACATGTAAGATATTTTTATTTGACAGTATTCCAACCACGGTGATCTGAATTAAACAGATTTATAATAATTTTTTGATAGGGTCCTTTCCAATTACGAATTCTGCGAAAGTGCTGTTACGTTCGCCAACGATATTATCGAGTCAAGTCACGAGCACAAAGAAAATCTGGAGTGGGCTAGTTCTTTGAGGAGGAAAGCTCTCGGAAGTTGCATTGCGGAATTATTTGATGGAAGAGTTAAACATGTGATGAGGGGGCCAAGAAATAATCGCCAGAGCGCTTATTTAAATTTGAGGCGTAAGCAAGGATGCATCGTCGATCCCTGCTCTTTTAAGTTTAGATAACATTTTGTTTTTTTCACAAAGAAAACATCAAGATTCGCTAGGAAAAACCCTTCCTTCATTTGAATTTCATGAACCGAACCGATGTTTACGTTTTACCGCTTTGCGATTGGTTAATAAGTTCAATGGAGAAACGTCATAACATCGTGGGGAGGGGCGAAAGTTTCGGATTGCGACTTAGTAATTTTTACCTTCCCTCCCGTGGACGTATGTGGATTTGACACCAGGCCAGGCCGCTAAGCCTAGTTTGAAACGGTCGTGTCAACTTCGAATTACACAGGAATTGCAGACCTCCGAAACCTATGGATTAGTCGTGGAAATCGGTTTATTTCAAAGGGTATGCATTGAGATTTTCCAAAGCTGTGGATTCGTGGGAGGAGGAGAGCTAACGACCTTTACGTGAGAAAGGAAAAGACGCCGTTGGGACCGATTTTCGGGCTAAAAATCGCCGCTCGATCGCGGATCGATCGCCATGGCAGTGTTTCGCCTTGACTCCGTCTTAGGGAGGAAGGAACAGGGAAGAGAAAAATCGACTAAAACACCACTTCAAGACGTAAAACAGGCAAAAGGACACAGCAAATGGCAAAAGTAAGTTTATTTTGTATATTTACTGTATTTTAAGCATAAATACGGCCAAAATCGACCCAAATCCCACACAAAGCCTTATAATATTCTCAACGGTCTAGTGTTACGCAACTGAACCGCTCGAAACGTGAGCTTGGGCAGCCTGTGGAAAGACCTACCTCAAACCAATTTGATATTAATTTGATATTTTTTTATAAGTCTCTGACCAGGCTTCAATAACACACTAAAAGTTTCCCAGTCACTTCCATCATTGATTGAAACTTCCATATTTGCCAGTTGAAGCCTGGTGAGACGGGCTCATTTGCTTTTACGGCCCCTTGTCCATGAACAACAAACTGCCAGTAACTGTGATTGAGCATCTGGTCGAAGTTTGTCACATTCACGGTGCCAATAAACAGTTCTTTGGAATTGGCAAGGTTTAAGCCATCTCAGCCCTTGATGATGAGCTCCGGCACCAGCAAATGTCCCAAAACAATGAAATTTGGGGCAATTTTTGCCCCAAATTGCATTAATGTACCACACGATTCTGCCGAAGAGAAAGTTAATTCAAATGAGCCGAGTAAGATCACGTGACCAGCTGCCATCAGACATTAAATATGCATGCCAGACCCAGTCCCTCTACCAAAACATTTGCAGAAAACAGAGCCTTTAAATACCCCCCCCCCCCCCCTCCCCTCAAGTTTTAAGCAAAATCTTTGGATTTCTATATATTTACTTGACTATCGAGCCACCTTAATCGGGATGTTAATAATAATCATTACACGAAAGAGAGGGCAAAAGAAGAAACCGAAAAATGTCGTTGACGTGATTGCCCACTTCAGTGACGCAAATGGCCAGAACTGAAAAAGACTATAGCTTTCAGAAGCCAGATATGTAAATGGGTATGATAAATGAGGTAGTTTGGTATAAACGTTCGTATTATTCAGCGGCACACCCCAACTAAAATTCTATGGGATCCCCCGCAACTAGGGCTCAATATGGGCTCGTTAGAATAAAACAACTGTTTCCCTATATCTTGATTTTTCATATTTCAGGAAATATTCATTGAAAAAAATTCACAAAGTGATTCACAAGCCAGACCCCAAGAATGGCGATCGCTTCCTGTTGAACCTTGAACTCGGCTTGGACAACACCAACCAATCCTTTCGGCTGTCAGAACATGTGTTTCAAGAAAAGGGAAATGACACCTTGTGTCTTCCTGAGGGAATGAACTGGAATAACAACGCCACGGTGTACTTCATTCTCCCTGTCAAGCAGCAAGGAAAGTGGGTACATTATTTTATTAATCAGCTCACTGATGCTAGCTCATTAACGGGTGATACAAACTTTCACGTCATAATTGTCGATTTTGAAAGTAAAGATATTGATATGGCCAAGGCGTTTAACACATCCCTTCTCAAAAGTAGACACAGTCAGAGGTACCCAACGGAACCGCTCCACAAAATATCCGCTCTGCAAGTTGAACTTGAACTGGCTGGCAAATTTAGGAATGAGATCCAGCGCTTGCTGGGACGGTTTTCCTTGGAGAAAATTTGTTGGGATTTTATAAAATATCGATTGTACCTGGGAAAAATGAACCAAAATCCTTTTGCTGGCTAAGAAGAAAACGACGCGCGGACAAACGAGAATTTAATAACTGACTAAATTGCATTTGTAAACAATAAAAAGTAATTGTTAACTTTATTTCTATTGTTTTTCTACTGTCACTGAAGAGGCAAAACAGATCTGTTTCCTTTTCTGTATGTAATACGAGCATATGAACGATTTAGAGTCAGTTGAACAGCGCGCTCGGCCCAAAGCGAATGTATGGCTTTCTAGCCAGCGTTTTATGGAATAACTACGCAGAGGATAACCAGCTTGACCGAAAAAGTTCTTGGTGAGTATCGAGTGGTCCCTTTTCTCTGTCGATTAAGAAGCCTTGAGCAGTTTGAGCGGCGTTTGATGTAAATATCGTGTTCAACTTTTCAGCTGGCCGGGACGATGGGATGTAAAAAACACGCGTTATTCAAGGTCATTCAGGTGGTGTATTACGGTATATTTTAAAGCAGCTGCCTCAAATTGTAAGTACAGTGTAAATAGTCTTTTGTGTAGCTCTCACCTGCATGAAAATAATACCATTCGACGAGGTTTTCGTTAGCTGGAGGATACCATTCATGAACATGCATTTTCATTGTTCCGGCGCTAAATCCGAACGAAACAAAATCGGAAATGAAAAGAGACCATTCATTCGATCTTGAAAAGATATTAGCAGATCATTTTGATCCATAAGGCATTGACCTTATATAATTACAAAAATAGATCAACGAATAAAAGCCCGCATTTTATTTTGCAACTGTAACGGTAAACGGACGGCACATTAAGATTTAAATTTAGGCGCGCGTGTGCTAGATAACCTCTGGATCACTTCTGGACCTGTTTCTTGATGCACGTAACCTTTCATAATAGTCTTTGTGTCAGTTACTTTCTGGCAAAGTATAATCTTGTGTTCAGGTCAGAAGGGCCTGAGAGACGTTAAAACTATAAGCATGATAAGGAGTCGAGAAAACGATCCCACGAACAATTGTCTAAACATGATCGGATATCTGGCAATTAATTATTTATTTCCGGTTTCGTAAATCATTTTTTACAACATTATTTTCATGTTGCTTCTGCCAGAAACATTTTTTGTGATTCATACTCCGATGAGAAACACAATAATTGCAGTTTGTTCAATTTATTTCCCTTTGAAGCATTTTCAGCCAATTGATTCGTTCATTTCCGTTTTCTGAACATCCCCATGATGGGACTCGTATAATCGAATTGCCTAAGTATTTTGTGCTTGTCGCCATGGTTGCAGAATACCGCACCTATTTTTGACTCATACTCCGATGAAAAACAAAACAATTACGGCCGTTAAATTTAAGAGTTTTCTAAAACATCAACAACAAAGATGAGAAGAACTTTCGTACTCGTTTCGATGCGATAATTATTTTGTGCTTGTCGCCATGGTTGCAGAATACCGCTCATGTGAGCAGTGCTTGCATTGGTTTTTGTGACTCATACTCCGATGAGAAACAAAATAATTATGGCCGTTAGTTTAAAGATTTTTCTAAAACATCGACAACAAAGATGAGAAGAACATTCGGAGTCGTTTCGACGCGATAATTATTTTGTGCTTGTCGCCATGGTTGCAGAATACCGCTCATGTGAGCAGTGCTTGCATTGGTTTTTGTGACTCATACTCCGACGAGAAACAAAATAATTATGGCCGTTAGTTTTAAGATTTCTCTCAAACATCAACAACAAAGATGAGAAGAACTTTCGAAGTCGTTTCGACGCGATAATTATTTTGTGCTTGTCGCCATGGTTGCAGAATACCGCTCATGTGAGCAGTGCTTGCATTGGTTTTTGTGACTCATACTCCGATGAGAAACAAAATAATTATGGCCGTTAGTTTTAAGATTTTTCTAAAACATCAACAACAAAGATGAGAAGAACTTTCGAAGTCGTTTCGACGCGATAATTATTTTGTGCTTGTCGCCATGGTTGCAGAATACCGCTCATGTGAGCAGTGCTTGCATTGGTTTTTGTGACTCATACTCCGATGAGAAACAAAATAATTATGGCCGTTAGTTTTAAGATTTTTCTAAAACATCAACAACAAAGATGAGAAGAACTTTCGAAGTCGTTTCGACGCGATAATTATTTTGTGCTTGTCGCCATGGTTGCAGAATACCGCTCATGTGAGCAGTGCTTGCATTGGTTTTTGTGACTCATACTCCGATGAGAAACAAAATAATTATGGCCGTTAGTTTTAAGATTTTTCTAAAACATCAACAACAAAAATGACAATCATTCTCGGATTTGGTTCGCCATAATAGAAGTATCATACATTCAAAAGTGAAGTAAAACAACGTAATCAATTTAATATTGTGTCCTTGTCGCCATCGCCTCCGTTCATCCTATAGACTGTGCCTTGCTGGCATTTGAACATCTAATTGTGCCGTCCGTCCAATGACTGTGCCTCGCTGGCATTTTTAAGCTTCTAACTGTGTCGTTCATCAAAAAGACTGTACTTTGCCAACATGTACTTGAAACATCTAAACGTACTATCCATGCAATAGATTCTGGAAGAAAAGTCATCTTACACTGCGATGTTGGCCTTTCACATCCCGTCCATCAAATAGAATTAATGGTTAAATTATGTCTTTTATATTGATGATATAAATGGCATTTACATTTGAAAAGACAATGAGTTCTAAAAATGTTTTGCTTAGAATTCAACCTGTTTAGCTGACATTTTGTTCTAAAAAAAAAAATGATAAAAGGATTTGTGCTGAAATAGTTCAAGCTGCATTCGCGTTCAGATTTATTGATGTGTTCATCAGTTTTAATCTTGAGGTAAGTGACAAGTCATTTTTAGTTATAAAGTAAACAAAGTATTTTGTCTTAGACAAAAACAAGCAAAAAAACACTATTTTCATAAAGAAATTTTCCGGAATTGTCTGTTTAAGGGCACAAACCACTTTTTTCGAGTACAACAACAACTTTATTACCAAAAAAAGACTTCATACAATGCTTCAAAAAAAATAAATAAATTAAAACAGGATATTGGTAACAACACTCAGAAAAACTAAAAAGCTTATCGAGCTGAGCGAAGTTAAATTAGATTAAAACTAGGACGGTGGTTGGCAATAAAGCAAAAATAAATAAATAAATAAATAAATAAATAAAACGGTTAATGGAAAACTACTGGCTGGCAAAAGAGGACAGAAAATTAACATACCTTGCAGAAAAAGGTGAATAAATGTTCCTGGCTGGGAAACCAGGACAAAAACAAACATTGCTGGCAAAAAAGGGTAAACAAATGTTCCTGACTGGGAAAAAGTCAGAACATTATGGATGCTGGCTAGCGAAAACGGCTATTAAATAATTGCTAGCTGGCTCTGAAGAGCGGATATTTTTTCCCACGGTAGTTAAAAATTAACTGAAAATGCCTTTGCGCATGCCCATTTATCATCTAGGCCACTAATGAATGGATTTTGATAATGACCTTCGTTGGGTACCTCTGCACAGTGTTGTTTCATTGCCGGGAAAATTCCACAAGACTCTCGCTTTAAACGTTGCCGCTGAACTTGTCCCGAATGCGCATGACACAATTTTCCTGTTTGATCTGCATATTGATGTGCCCGCAGACATTATGGACAGTGTTCGAATGGTAAGTATATTTGTGCCATTATAGGAGAGCTCTAACTATGGATGTAATTATGTAATAACCCAAGAGTGGAGCCGGGAATAGGCAGTCTCAAAACGACAATGGGCCCATAGTCCTTGTTACAACGATTCTGATTTAGCTACTAAGAATATCGAAAAATATCGATACGTAGCCTACTACCCGAGTGACTGTCCAAAAAACTGTCTCCTCCCGCGAATCGAGAAATTTGAATTACTTCTAACGCGAACAATAGAATTTACTAATGACTTCTTAGAAGGGGCTGGTCTGTAATAAATAGAATAAGAGTTTTCTGTGAAATTGAAATTGAAATTGAAAGTAAATCGTGACCAAAAGCCATCCAAACGTTTTATGGAACACATATCATATTTCAATCACGTGACTAACTACGCCTGATTGAGTGAAAATTTTACAACAAGAAATTCCCACCAGTTACTGATCAACTGAAGAGCCAACGTTAGATCAGAGACATGTCTATGTTGTGGTTCAATTTTATCCTTGGTTCAAAGTTTTTATTCCTTTGTTTTTGGAAATGGTAATATATGATAATGAGATAAAAACAAAGGAAAATAAAATTTGAACCAAAGATAAAATTGAAGCACAACATCTACTAGCACTTACTTTGAAACGCCGGTCGGAATGAGGGAAAATTATTCAATGTCTTGCAAGTGGATCTGAATTAATAAATTTTGGAGAGGGGCTGGCTCTAGTCAAAGATAGAAAAAAACTTTTGTCCAGTTCAACGTTTTGTTTCATTCCGAAGGGATTCCTTAGCCCTTCTAAGGGTAATTGTTTTCATGCAATGAAACTTTATCTCTCAACAAACGCTTTCAATGCGATAAGTGGTGATTTTCTCGAATTGTAGGGCGTGGACGATCGCGTGACCTAATTCTTTTACTAAAAATATCTTTGTCTGAATATCGTAACTCATTTGAGCATTTTTAGTCCCACTACCACACACCAAAGAGTGATTTTTAAAAATTGTCGTCAGAATTTCTGAAGCACTGCGCTACTGTATGTCGCCTTGTCATTATCGCAAGTAAACAGCTTTCGCTATGCTTGTGCTTATCTCAGAAGTGAAGTGCAAACCAGGCTTTATACAATCCGGGAAAGTAATGTAAAACTATGATAGTCGTTGCAATTGAATTTCTCTTGGCTGATTTTCTTTCTTACCTATATCGTCAATTTCTTTAGAACACCATTTTAGGCCGAATGGCTTATTTTCCTGCAGTTGGTCGACTGAACTGTGAAAGTTCTTCCTCTGAACATCTGGGCTTTTGGCAAATGGATGGCTACGGAATTATGTCAATTTACAAATCAGACTGGGACAGGTTTGGTGGTGAGTGCATCATCCATAATGTAATGTCACTTGTAATTTTTGTGAGCGGTGTTGGCAGAAGGGGGTCTCTGAAAGGGAACAAGTGTATAAACTTTTTTTTCACTTGTCTGGACCAGAATAGATTCGTCGTTTAATATGGCACTTTATGGGTCATAGTTGTCGTAGTATTGTTGCTATTTTTGGTTTCTTGGGAGCCATTTTTGAGTCTAATGCGCATGCGCTATAGACTCTATGTAGTGGAAAAAAGCTGTTAGCAATCCCAAGGGAATGGTTCGGGATCGATAATCGTCCGGTGTAATTGTGCTTAAACAATAGCCCGCCTCATTGCGGGCTTGGCGCGGTGATCGTAATCCAATCAGGAAGCAAGGATGTTGTTAACGAAGCAACGGTCAAACGGAGCTCGAGCACGACACGCACTTGTAAAAAAAATTGTCATGTATGTAATTGGAATAAATGTTTTACAGTGCAAAATACTATGAATCCTCGTTTTCAAGTGTGAAGCCACTGAAAATGTTCTCCTTCCAGCTGCATGTTTTTTTATAATCCGTGGGAAACCCAACGTGAAATCGACATCTTTTGATGAAAAAAATCCGGAAGCGATATTTGTGTTCATAAACAAAAAATAACTTTGAAAAAAAAAATGGAAAATTAAATATAATTGTAGTCAGCATTGATTGTTCAATTCAACTGAAGCAGGATTTCATTCACAGAATGCCACTTTGATTAAAAAGAGTTTTTTTCACCATTCAAGATTCAATCTAGAGCTTGAAAACAAGACAGTGTACTCAAATTACATTTCGCGCGAAATTTGCCTAAATATTGAAACTTGCCAAAAAGTAGTTAAGACAGAATGAAAACTCGCTTTAATAGTTATTGAATTCCGATCTGATTGTTATTTCCATGTATTGACTATTTGGAAGCTGTTCTCAGTCATGAAAACGAAACTCTTTCATTCAACTGCATGTAGTGTTTAATAGACGTGAAAATATTTCGCTTAATTAAATTACATTCAGCACGCAATGTTTTCTTTGCTCCCCTGTGTCGAAACGTGAAATCTTGCTGAGCAGTATTGCATAAATTGCAAAGGAATCGAAAAAAATATATATTTTGGCTTATTTTGATGTGATTTAGGATATTTAGAATACTAAATAAGCGACTGTATCTTGTCTATCTATGGGGCGCACCATTATTATTTTGGAACCAGGGGGATGAAAATTTTTTCAAGACAAACAATTTTTTTTCTGTATCGTTGTCTGTGAAAACATTTTTTCCGGTGTCATCTTCCTGCAGACATTTTTTTTCATGCCTGCAAAAAATTTAGTTGGGCTTTTTTTGCTTTTGCAAACAAATTTTTCAGGATTCCCCACCCCCCCTCTAAATCTGTACGATCTTCCTATGGTCTACAACGCACTAATCTTTTAACATGAATAAATATATATAAATATATATACTTAAGAGAACAAATGGACTTCTGATATTATCGACTTCTTCTGAACCACTCTTACTACCAAACCTCTGCTACACCTCTTGCTCTATGCCGTAAATACCGAAACTACTTCAACATATTTCAACCGCACTAACAATCCATGACGCATTAGACTCATGTACCCACTGGGTACTATTTTTCAAATTGGCATTCGCCAAAGTAACAGGTAAAGTATAAGTTTTAAAAGAAAAGATAAGAGTACTTTGCAGATTTCATAAAAAGGTTGCACCTTATCTTAATTAACATCGCAATCGCCACCAGTATTTCACAAAACTAACCATAACATGTTTCCTTCATTGATACTTGTTTTCTTCAGTTCAAACATTTGTTGCTGGTTCCTTTAGTAAGTATCGGTGCTTACGTGAGGGGGTTTTAGGGCTTTATTTGAAGTAATAGGGTAACAAAACAATTTTACTGAAATTAGCTAGTTCCGCGACTTTCATTGCGCCTGTTCCTTTTGCAAACTTAGGAACTAGTTGTTCCTTCTCAAACAGGAATGTTTTTTTTTCCCTTCACGGATCGTAAATGGGCCCTGAAGTTTGCTATCCGGAACAAAAACTTCCTCTTGGTACCAAAGAAGAACAAAGCTGTTCCTTTAACAAAAAAGATGGTAAAGATGAAGAAGGGTCCATTTTGTTCCTGATTAAAAAAAATTTTAATACAAAAAACACTTTGGTCCCCTTAAATAACCAAAGCAATGTATTCCCAATTAAGCATTATATACAGGAGTCGGACATGAGTTTGAGAACTGCGTTTCTTGTTTAAGGAACACATGCATTTAAACCGTTCCCAATCCATTGAATAGGAATTCCTTGTTCTTGTAATCTTCTAAACAAGTCAGTTGCAGCTAAGTTAACGGGCAAGACCAGGCAAGCCTCGGCAAGTTGTGTTTCATCCCATTATCTATTGTTTTCGACATTCCCTAGAGTAACAAGCATGTCTAAACATGTTTCAGCATAAACGTCACTACTATTTAAGTGTGTTTTAGATAAAAAGAGGAGGTTTGTCGAGCAACAGTTAATAGTCTTGTTTTTGCGCTACAAATGAGTAAACGCACCAAGGAAATTAACTGGTCAAAGATAGCCGGTGCATCCCCAAAGCCAAAACGACTTCACTTGGAAGAGGACGAAAGTGATGGCTTTTTCCACTGCCCTGTGCAAACATGTGATCACAATACATTTTCAACGCAGAGGGGGTTGCAGAAAACACGTTAAGAACAAGCACGCTTGGTTTTATTACTTTGATTCAAAGCCTAATGACTGTCTGAACACAGCCAATACAGACAACAGCGAACAAAAAGGTGAGACATCTATTCGTTCTACTAAATTGCTACCATCCTTTGACATTTCAAGTACTATTGGAAAGCTGTTCAAAGCTGGCTAATTGGAAGTGGTGGTGGATGTAAAAGTATCAGGCAGGCTCAGCACGTCGTTCGTAAGAGCTTCAAACAGGGGATCAACATAGCAGGATTGGTCAACTCATGAGCAAGATGGTGTTCGACGCTACGGGCAAGTACATTCATCCGACCCGCTATCGGCAAATTGTCGAGACTGCGAGCCACGACAAGTTGAACGACAAGGAGCAGGACGCGATCTCCGAGGATCAAAAGCACAGCTCCGTGGTGGCTAAGGTACACTACCAAAAACAGAGGTCTCGCGAGGTTGCCACAAAGGCCCACGAGTGTCTCAGAAAACGTCAAGGCGACAAGGGGGCACAACTGGAAGAAGAAGTTTGTCTCCGGCTCTCCGAAAGCCCGAGCTCCTCTTCCGATCAAGAACGAGCGAACGAAAGTTTGTGCGAAGATACCGAAGCACCACGGCAGCTCATCAAAAGCAATTCTAGTCACGCACCGAAAAGAAAAGTACTTCTATTCACTGCAGACGAAGACAAGTATTTGCGCGCGGGCATAAATTGCCATGGCTATGGCCAATGGTCAGCCATTTTGAGGGATCCCAGATACAAGTTCCAAAAGGGCAGAACGGCAAACTCTCTCTTGAACCGGACCTTGCGAAAGTTTAAGTGGGATAATTGTTAGAAGATAACTTGTAACTAATTAAGGAGTTAATAACGAAGGTAGCGGACGATTAACGCAGTGGAAGAATAACGAAAACTGTGGAATAAACTCCATATAACTTTCGAGTCGGGGGACCAATACGACAAGATCATTTATTCTGCATGTTGTGTAATATAAAGACAGGATAAAGAAAGCCGTTATTCTGGTGCACACATTTATTCCTGACGTGAAGTATGCGAAATAACTCCACACATTTTACATTTATTTGACTTGTTTGTTAGTCTATGTCAAGCTTTCTTAAAGGGGCACTGTCACGAGCATAACTTAAAAAATTCAACAGCCCAAAAACATGTTTACACCATTGGAAACCTATTAACAGTGGTCAAGTTTTCTTAAAATTACTATACCAGTGTACTGAAGCTAAATATAGAGTGATATCACTGTGATACCATCGGGAGCTTTTGATCTCAACTTGAAAAAGTCAGCCTGACTTTTTCAAGTTCTGTCCTTGTGGTTTGGAAAAATTGATGAAAACTATTTACGGTCACCTTCTTCTTTAAACAATTTGCTAGATATCCTTCCCTTTGCGTTCTAGGAGCATTTTCTGCATGGTTGAAAGTACTTAGTCGTAATTTTGGTGCCGTTCTACTAAAAAAGTCCAAAAATGTCCATGACAGTGTCCCTTTAAACTAGGCAGCGCTGTTCATATCAAATCGCTCTACGTTTGGGAACATCTACAATCACTAATCGAGCTTTATTTAATCGCGCTACTTTACAGCGCCTGATTTGATTCGTACTCTCAAAATGTAACAAAGGCCGTGTTTTCACGACACCGATTGTCTCGCTTAACATTCCTGAATGTGCTTTGTTTACAGACATCGTTAAGCGACTTAAAAATGATAGGTGTTTTCATGAGTGAGATTTAAGTAACTTGAGGAGGGCAGCAGCGCAACTAAATCAATTTGAATAATGGCGGGAGATGCCGACGAAGCTCCGCATGTGCGTCTTCGCTTCTTCTTTTCATTAGTGTGTTTATGCGCCTTATTTGGCGAGAACATTTCCGTATCTCGAGGAATATGTTCCAGTTTGTTTGCAATTTTGTTAGACCAAATCTACTACGACATGGCATGAACATGCGACGAGCGATTCCAGTGGCAAAGCGAGTATCTCTTGCTTTGTGGTGGCTTGCAACAGAAAATTCATACAGGACTTGTTTTTGGAGTTTGAAGATGCACTAAACTAAAATTAAAAGAAGAGTTTTGCTCAGCACTAAGTTCCCAAGAGGCATAAAAAAGAATGCGTGTTCTATTTCCGATTTGACAGCCTTGTCAGATGAATGACCGCAAGTTGCTTTTCATTGGCAGAAATTAATTGCCGACTCGCTTAAGCTACCTGGTTTGGTGGCTTAAATTTAATGAGAATTGCATTGAAGTTTGCCGACTCGCTTAACTTTAAGCGAGTGAGAAAAGTAACTGTTTTCACGAGATTTCCGGTTGTCACACGCTAAGCGACCTGAAAAATCGCTCGTGAAAACACGGCCAAAGTGGATCAAGACAAATCGAACTTTCTCATGACAAGTTGAGATGCGTCATGTTCAGTGTGCGTACTCTTTAAAATTTCAACGTAGGTATTTCTCCTTGCAAGCCAGGAGAGACTGCGACTTTCTTCCTGGTGTTTGCCTGGCTCTGCCTGGGAACTGGAGTGATGAACATATCGCGCTCCTCCTCGTCACTTGTGCTTGTTACTTCGATGTTCTCGTCGAAAAGAGGAAGCGGTTCGTACACGGACCTCACCAATTTTTTGTTGCGCTCGGCGAGTAGACCCAGAGAGACGCACTTACGCTTCCGTTCTTCCAGTGCCTCCTCGCAGTTAATCAGGCCCAGATTTGAATGATGCGTTTTCAGCTTATCGCACAGCAGTTCTCGCTGGCTTGCCAAGGCGGCCCTGTGTTCCTCATCGATGATCGACGTGTTTAGCCACATGACACAATCTTGCAACTTTTTTTCGGTGCTTGTCACCTATTCATTTTCGTATGCCTCTCTGGCCTTCTCTCTGCGCAACTCACTGTTCTTCTTCATTACGTCTTGATGATACGCGAGCAATTCATCTCTTAGAGGTGAAGGCATCGGTTCCAGCTCGTCTCTCGGGAGGAGCTCTGCACTCTCTGGCGAAATGCCTTTGGAGATAAGAACTTCTTTTCTTTGCCTGTACCAATATTCCTCTCGCTCTTTCTTGTCTTTCTCGAGCCGCTTTCGCACGCGAAAAAGGTGAGCTATTTGTCTGTGGCGCAATGAATCGGGCACGCACTTCTGCAGGGCTCTTTCCAAGGCACCGACAGTTCGTCGGAACTACTCTCGTCTTCGTGAAGATTAGATTCGGTTTGGGCTAGTTCTGCTACCTCGTCTTCCACTAGAGACAATGTTCTTAAAGCCTCTTTCTCGCATTCAGGCAAGAGGCCTTCGCCAACCACCTGGCAATCTTCTCCGCCTTCGTCGCCACTGCTGTTCGTTTCATCTTCGTCACTACGTGCTCTCTCTGCTGCCCATACGATGCAATCCATTGGATGATTAGGTAGCCAAGCTGCGACTCTCTTCTTAGGATTTTGAAGACTCTTGAATGAATAGGTGCGAAGTCTTCGTTCCATTGCCGGCTGATCCTCTGGATTGAATCGTAGCTTTCTTTGTGCGGTGATTATCATTGGGCAGCGATTTATAAAGGACTTGGCTGTCTGCTATTTGACATCATAGGCTGCATAACCGCCTTGTGTCAGAACTTTCCAGTCGTCAATATCCATCGTTGATTCTGTCGCCTCATCTATGAAAATGACCTCCGTGTTGTTTGATATCATTGCCTTGTTAAAACCCGTTGTTTGGTTATCGTAGCGACATTGGAGTGGTGTATTATGCCCAAAATAGGCATAAAAAGACTCGTCTTCCCACTGTTAGTTTGGCCAACGAGGCAAGGCACCTTGTCTTTGTGTTGTTTTCTGTTGTAGTTGAGGAGCTTCAGAAAATCGTCACAAAATGTGGCTACTTCATTTTCTGTGAGGCTGTTCTCGAGGATTTCCTTGAAGTACTCTGGCTGCGGCGGCGTAGAACAGTCATAGCGACAGAATGCTCTGGGCGTTACAAGTCCTTTCTTGTCATCCTCGATAGCTTGATCGATGACCAGAATTTTCCGTCGTTCACCTCGATTAGATCGCAATCAATCGTGATAGGGCGAATAACTTCGCAATAAGGATCGGACAGGATGTCAGTCACACGCTTCATGTCTTTAAGAAGGCGGCCTTTGAAAAACTCATTTGCTGCTAGGCTATTCACAAATGCCCTTGGCACTTGTACAAATAGGTATTTTTACAATAACTGAGCGAATTCTCGCGCGCTGATTGGCTAATTTTTATTGTCAATAAGAGTACAGACGGATGAAATTTGAAAAGCTGACGCAATGAGCGAAAGTTTGCCAAACTTTTCGGCACGACTTCAGCACTGATTCAACGCTTCATTCTTGATAAGGCGAGAATCATTCTACAAATATAGAAGTCTTCAATGAGGAAATCATCTAAAATTTATGGGTTGAAACTGAAGAAACCATTGCAGCCTTAGAACGAAAAGATGAGGATGTTTATTGAGGCTTCCTACCTGAAAATCGGCGGTGAGCGGGAAATTAATGCGGCTTGTAGTGTAGTTAGAAGCTGAACTGCGTTTCAGCAGATAATTTTGTTAACGGTTTTCACTGGATTAAAGGTTAGTTGAGTAATTCGAATTTTACTTTGCATTTCTGGCCGTTTTCTTACTTTTTACGAGCCTGTCATTCTCCGTATTACAGCGATGAAATTCAGATTATGCGGCGGTGCGGTGATCGCGTCTTCCATACTTTGACTCTTGCATTTCTTACCTTCGTTTGAAAATCTTTTTGGCTTTTTGTTATTGTAAAAAACAAATTGATGTTAGTTTTTTATGCGTCTGTCCTGTTATTGATGATAAATTTCGTCATAACATTGTCAAAGTTTGTTGTAGATCCACTCGCCTAGCGGCTCGTGGATCTACAACACTTTGACAATGTTATGACGCAATTTATCATCAATAACAGGACAGACGCATAAAAAACTAACATCAATTTGTTAAATCGAGAAGCTGGATCTTTCCTGTAAATTTTTCCTCTATGTAGTGCGTAATCCAACTTCTTCATGGCGATTCCTATATCATTGATCAGTACTGTAAGTTTGTCCGATAATCTCTCAGGTTGGTCTTTCTTGTCTCCCGTTATTTCTGCACTGGTTTCGTTGAAGCCAAATCGGTCAATTTGTAACTTGGCGTCTTCCATTTTGGAAATCGCTGACGACAATGAAGGTTGGAAGGACTGGTTTACTACAATTACTCTCTCACAACAGACTCCCCACCACACTCTTCGAGATCAATTTCATCTGTCTCGTTCATGAAACGCTGGGCCTCGTCTTGATAGATGGTCTGGTGCGACGACTGAACCAAATTCTGCATAAAGCTGTTCTTGTGATCTTTTAATGTTTTGTACAGCTCCTTCATCGCCATGGAATCCTTGCTTTCTTTAAAGTTGACCTAGAAGATCAAAAATAAGAAAACTCAATTAGGTGAAACAAACCGATTAAAAAGTAGGACTTAGACAAAATGCCACAAAGTACGATTAAGACAGAATTTTACGTACCTGATGTGCAAGCGTTTCTACTCTTCATTCGTGGAGTGCTCGATGAACTGTGAGGGGATTGGCCGGAGCCCCGTTGGGTGTGGTCAGCGCAATCCAATACACTACTGCTGGGCACAACTTTTTGTCCACTATAGACCGATGTTCAGAGATCCATTCTTGGCTGGTCGTACTAGCCACCTGACTGGAAGCATGGTAACTGTTTCGTCATTGCTTTCGTCACTATCTTCATCTTCTTCTTTGCCTTTGGCTTTTGCCTTGCTTTTGGCCTTTCTTTTTTCTTGTGTTGCCACGGCACTAAAAAAGAATTCCACATTCTTTATTCCTGAAAAGGCACAAAAATACAAGGCAAAAGTTTAGCTTTACAACATAGCAAATTTTTTTACGGGCGCATTTAGAAACGCAATGTGCTTACAGCTTTGAAAGAGGGATATATTTCTCTTTTTGCAGTAATAGTTTTTCAATAGGCAAACAACAAACTATCAATAGCATCTCTTACCGGACACTGCCTTGTCGCAGTTATCTCGCATGCGACATACATCTTTCCAGGCTTTTTCCAGTCCTTGTTGTTTCACGCTAGCGATACATCTAGCACTGATTATGCTGCATTTTCCATGGATTATTGGACTTAAATAACATAAGGCGGCTGCTTTAACTCCCTCGCTGTTAAGTTGCCTACACGGATTTGTAGCTCGCTGCATCTTGCAATATGAAATGGCCTGCATCAAATGATCTTTATATAGCAGAACGTTGTGATGATTAATATTATGCATGGATCATTGTGAAAACATGATGTCGTTTTGTTCATTTGTTTGTCTTAAAACCTTACACTTAGCGCTTTATCGAATAGAGTTCGGCATTCTAGTGTGAAGTTTTCTTTTTCCAGTATATTATACTTGATATGAAAAGAGCTTTGTTAAAAAACAAGGGCGGTTATTATACTATTTTTCAGCATGATATTGCATAATTGCAGATTACGAAAAATCTAGGCTAAAAACAAACGCAGCAGTGATATTTCCACAGAATCCGCATTATCCATCATAAAGTACAGTGCGTTGAAGACTATCGAAGCTGCTAGCTGTTGTCATTCGAGGGCACTAAAATTACAATGTTTACTGTACGTATGAAAGGAACTTTGTTAATACCTCCACCAGCCTTTCGAAAGGAAGTGATTGTTATGCATTTTTTACAATGACATTACATAAGCACAGAATTAAGAATCCTGTGAAGCCATTAATTAAATACAAAAGCGGCACTGATACTTTAAAAAATCCGCATTATCCGCCTAGCATAGCTGCTATCCATCTTTAGAAAAGATAAAAGATTAAACAATACTTCATTATCCGACATATCCAAGGAATCCACGCTGTCCACCCTAAATAATAAAAAGAAACTGTGGGAATCTGCAAGTGATGTCTAAGTAAAACATTATTTATTAAGGGTGGATTTTTTGGATTTGATGGACTCCTTGGACATCGAGCTATTGTCTAGAAAAATGAATAAATGAATAAAGAACCATTAGCTTTCCCTCCATTTCTTTTTTAAATAGGGGCGGATATGTTGGATTTAAAGGATTTACTGGAAAACAACTATTACCTAAATAAAGAATGAATTGATCTTATCTCTCGCATTATTTCTTTTTAAAATAAGGGTGGATTTATTGGATTTTGTGGAATACATGGATAATAATAATAATAATAATAATAATAATAATAATAATAATAATAATAATAAAGTAAATAAAAAAGAAAGGAAAATAAAAAAATAAAATATAAGTAAAATTCAATAATAATATATTATCATTTAATAGTTTAATTTATTTTATTTATTATTATTATTATTTTCTTTCATTTTCCAACATATCTAAGAAATCCAAACTATCCAACCTACATTTAAAAAAGAGACACTGGATGCATGTCCACGATATCCAATAAATCCATACTATCCACCCCAAAATAAAATCAAAGATCTCTTCGAGATTCGACTATTTTGCATGGAGTATGCGTTGGGGAAATGTTAGTATTGAAAGCGATTTGCGATGCATTAAAACCCATTGCCTGACAGTCCAGAAGGCTACTACTCTAAATTTCGGATAGGGGTGTGCCGCGAACGTTCTCAAACCCTGACCCTATCTAAGGATAAAGAAAACGAAAATTAATACCTTTTCTAAGGCCCAAACCCGAAAATATTGACACCCTATTCAAGGGGAGGAGAAGCATTGCGTGACGACTCAAATAACGGCTAACTGCGCACGGCAAAGCTCAAATCTTTCAAAATCGCTTTGTTAATACTTACTGACGTGGGCGTTTATTTTAGCTGATAGAATTAAGGTACCCTATCTAAGGATCACACCGTGGACACAATGCCAAAAGGAAAAAAAGTGATACCCTATTTCCCGCCCTATTTAAGGACCGAAAACCTCAAAAAACATACCCTATCCCGCGGCACATACCTATATAGCCCATATATGGGAGTACCCCCCCCCCCGGGGGGGCTAATTAGCGCGCACCCAGCTCCCCAAAAACGAGTTGAAAAAATATACCATATGCGTACTAAATTCAGACAAATAATTCCTTTCTGAAGTAAACGTTTATTACAACTAGACACGCTGAAAGACCAGTTCATGATTTAAAATGTTAATTATCAACCTTGATAAATTGATCCCAAACCAAACTTGAAGACGGTGAAAAAATGTCTTCACCTTCGCGCGTCATTTTAACAGCTCGCAAAAACACGAACTCTTTCTACAAAGTATAAAACTAGTTCAAAACACTCTGGTGAAAGGTAGGTTTTCACTCTGTACAACTGTCACTGACATTTATTTAACCACCAGTGGTATTATCTTGGTACAGAAAAGCGATAATTGGGGATAATAATTTGCGAATCATGGTGCCGTGAGATAGCGGAAAACTACTGAATTCCTTCCACACAATTAACACTCACATTGCTTTTCATGCTTTCCATCACTATAACTAATACCAAAAAAATACTTGTTGAGTCTTTGTTTGCATTTTCCAAAGTACAGTTGTAAATCTTTGCATGTAAAAGGTCGTAAACTGAACACAATCATTAAATAAACAACAACGCGATGGTAAGTCGGCCGCAGGAGATGTCACCATGTGCTTTTCAAATCAATACGCTTCAGAAGCCTAAAATTCCAAACGTAAACTGGGCAAATGAAAGAAACTTGAAGGAAGTTTTATTTTAGATTAATTCTCATTTCAAGATGTAGCTACTAAATATGTATCAAAGCTTCAAAATTCTGCATATTTTTGAAGCCGCGAGATCCTGCATTATTCACGATAAAGCGTAAGTTTAATTTTAGCCCGACGGCTTTTTGCAGTCAATTTTTCACTAAGTGGCTTTACCGATCCTTCTAAAAGTTCGAAGCAATATTGTACATTACTATTTTCCTGTCTGGTCTTTTTATGCTATCCATCACTATAACTAATAACAAAAAAAAAATACTTGTTTGCATTTTCCGAAGTACTGTAGTAAATCTTTTCATGTAAAAGGTCGTAAACTGAACACAACGCGATGGTAAGTCAGCCGCACGCTGCATATCAGATGTCACCATGCGCTTTTCAAATCAATACACTTCAGAAGCCTAAAATCCAAACGTAAACTGGGCAAATGAAAGAAACTTGAAGGAAGTTTTGTTTTAGATTAATTCTCATTTTAAGATGTAGCTACTAATGTATCAAAGCTTCAAAATTCTGCATATTTTTGAAGCCGTGAGATCCTGCATTATTCACGCTAAAGCGTAAGTGTGAATTTTAGTCCGACGGCTTTTTGCAGTCAATTTTTCACTAAGTGGCTTTACCGATCCTTCTAAAAATTCCATTTAAGTTCGAAGCAATATTGTACATTACCATTTTCCTGTCTAAAGTCTTGAGAAGCTGCATTGACATCAAGTCCGTGAATTGTCGTCAAAACAAAAGATTGCGTGACGAGCTAAAAATACTTCTTTCAATGAAGACGACGAACAATAGACTTGTAACAATAGAAAATAGCATTGGCCAATATCCTCTGACAATGAAGATTCGCAGCAGCTTTTAAGCATGTAAAACTAAGCGATTCAATCGATGAATAGCACAGATCTTTGAAAAATACCTACCTGTAGTTTGCAAAAGGCTAGACAGGCTAAATGAAGAGCGACGCGTGAAAATAACACTTCCGCTCGAGAACTGCTGACGCATTCCTATCCAGTGACGTTTTTATCACCCACAGCGAAAAGTATTCCCTTGACAAATTAAAACAGTCCCTTGAGAGTATACAAAAATGTGGGTCAGAGAGTGCTAACCCAATGATCCCAATTCTTACCATTTTCCTTGGTAACCAAGCAAAATAGTCGAAAAAAGAGTTCACGCTTGACTTCTTTTACCCTTACATATGTCCATGAAATCCAATAAATCCATACTATCCAGTCAATAATAAATATTAATAACAAAGATTAAAGGACATCTTCTTAGTACTGGAAGTTAAATCTTCTATACTCTTTCAACAAATAGGTTGGATTCTTTGGATCTTGTAGATTTTCCGGAAATGTTCAGTCAGTCAGTCAGTCAGTCAGTCAGTCAGTCAGTCAGTCAGTCAGTCAGTCATTTCGCATTCTTTCTTCGTTTCTTCACTTTTTTATTTTTTGTCTCGTTTCCATCTGAAAGACATCAATCAATTTCATATTTATTGATCGGATTTCCTGGATTTGATGGATATGGAGGATGTGTGTTTACCATTACAAGTACCTTATATCAAAGAGACTTTTTAGTTCTCCTTGATTTTGAAGAGGAACAGAGAAGCCTTCTCTAAGATTGTTCCTCCTTTAAAGGAACATTTCACCGAAAAACGTTCTTGGTACAGGCGGCCTTTTTGCGAATCAACACGAACGACGGAAGTTAAGTTTGGCTAACAGTGCTTACTCTAAATATGTCGACAATAAAACAAGACAGTTAAATTGACGCTCGGTTTTAGCCTTTTATCCAAAAGGAACAATGATATTTGAGAAATGGCCATCGCCATTACCATCACCATCACCATCGCCATCACCACCACCACCATCATCATAATCACCATCATCATCAGGGCATGCCTCTGTTGTCTTCTTCTAGATGGATCTGGGACGAAGTCTTTTTCTTTTACCCTCTGGTGTCCACCAGAGGGCATCTTTAGAGATGTATGTGGGATGCAGGTGACCGATCAAGCGCCATTCTCTTCGTACAAGAACAATCGCCATGCCGTCCATCTCTGTCACTTTGAAAAGATAGTTATTGGAAATCTTTCTTGGTTAAAACATATGCAAGATTATTTGGGGAGGGGTGTGTGAAAGCTTTGCAACTTCTTTAGATCATCCACAGTCACTCTCCAGCATTCTGATTCACAGAGTAGTATTGTGTTTCTGCCGTATTTGCAAAGGACCCTCTAGCTTTACTACTCGTTTGTCGAATGTCCAGGTCAATGTCCAGGCCAGCATCTCTTTACCGCAGGGTGTACCACCCAAATCGGTGAATTTTTAGGTCCTTGCGAGGTGTAGCTGTACAATCTTCATTCATAGGCAATATTGATGGAGTGCTTTCCACTCATACACCTGTATTTTTGCTCAGGGTCAGCATTAACACTGAATTACATTCATTCTCACTTAGGGAACCTTGCTTTAATTAACCTCTCGCTGATTGGCTTTCTCACAAGGAGTGATTTCTCCACGCCCTTCTTTAAAAAGAGCGCTACCCCTTGCTGGTCTTAGTTATTATCCAGGACTAAGAACAAAATTGTTTCACCCGCCCGCGTTCTCTGTGAACCAAATCCAGTGCACCTGCATTCACTTACGTCAAGAATATTCAGCATTCTGTTGATTTGTGCAAACCTGCCAGTGGTAAACATAGAACATTCCAGAACACATTTTTTGTCCTACTTTAGTCTTGCTGCTCAGGGCTCTCGGTCTCACAGCGACAGCTTCCTGTTGGCTTTTATTGCCGCTGGTCATTCCAGCTTGTGAAGGTTGAAGATTTCTTGCTGGTGTTTCAGTGTCAGATTCCTTTTATAGGGTGACTCGTCAGCTTAAGAGAGTTTAGCCAACTCATGGTGACCGTTGTCCGTTTCCTGAGAGAGGTGTTGCACGTAGATCGCTTTTTCACATTACACATGCTTAGTACTGTACTCTAAAGAATATAACAATCAGTTTTTTGTTCCTAACAGTTACAAAGCTGTATTGTCTCTCTTTACATCAACAGGAATGAATTCCAAGGGCTTCAAACACGAATGGGGCGGGGAAGACTGGGATCTACTTGACCGCGTGCTGATGTTGCCGGTGGAGGTGGAACGAATCAAGTATCCAGGCCTCTATCATCATTATCACTTTAGAGGAAAGTGGAATTAATTGAATGTGATAATGCGCGTGTGACTGAAATACGGGTTACTTTAACATCATTATCACGCCAGAGGAAAGTAGAATTAATAATACGTCTAATGTATGTGAGATACTGAAATACGGCAAAGACATTTGACAGCATTTGTGTACGACCACGCACTGTTTGATGGCGATTTTTAGCAGCCGCATATCTTATAAATTAACACAGATCATACATTAAAACAATTTCATTAGGCATTGTGGCATTAGTGAATTCAGTGGCTTCCAAGACCTTCATATATTAAACGGCTTTTTCGCTCCCTAAACGCCCTTATCGGTCAACAAAACAACACTCACGGCTTATTGAGAAATAGCTGACTTCAATTTGTCTAATCAGAAGGACGGGTGACAACATTTAACGACAGATTCATTCGGATTTAACAGACGATGGCTACTTCGAATTTAGTGTTAACCCGTATGATTTATTCTGAAAGCTGACACGGCGCCGACATGCGCATAACTGTGAAATCTTCGCTTTAAACACTTCTAAATGACTATTTCGTTGCTGTTTATAGAATTCTGTAATTTCCTTTTTCAAAAGGACTTCAGAGCAACATTTTTTGGCGGTTTTCTGCTAAGCTTTGATATTCAATCAGAAATAAACGTACGCGTCGACTCGACGTTGGCAGTGTTAAATTCAAGATTACCGTCTTTGATTCCTTTCCTAAATGCCCTCTGAAATTGTTATAATAGTAATTGAGTTAATGTTCTTGAGCGTAAATACGTTTTTGGCCCTTCTCAGAGCTCATTTTAGAGCGAAGATTTACACTCAAAGTGCCCTTCTAGAAGCTTCTAACGAATTGCATGAATTGCAAATCAACAATAGGTTTAAGGATTTTACATATTTTTAACTTTTATTCTCACTCATTCGAATTCATAATAATTTTATAGTTTTTAATACGTAGCTAGTAGGCCTTTTTTACAACGATATTTAACATTTTTTATCTTTTTTCTTTCATTTTAATTTTTGTACACGACCCCACAAGCTTGTAGCTTTTATATTTCATCGTGTATAAATAAAGGTTGTATGTATGTTCATATCTAACTAATCGTAAACAGAAAACCTTCGTAAATTGCCATACTGTAAATGATTTAATAAACGCCCACTCCTAAACACACGCCTCGTATCTAATAAGCGCCCCCCTTGAGGTACAAAGTTTGTATTAGACGCTCCCCTCTAATAAACGCCCCGTGTGTAATAGACACCCCCTCCCAACAATCGCCTCAACCACCGAAGAGCCCAACGATGCCAACATGGTTGGCCCCGATGACGATGAAGACATTTGTTGGAATCAAACTATGAACGACATCTGCGCAGATTGGATAAGTCTCCTATCACAAACTCTCTTTTCTATCTTACTCCGTGAACAAACTACGCGTCTTATTTGTTTTGTTGACGTTAAAGTGAAACAAACGCCTCTCTCTAATAAACCCCTCATATCTATTTAACGCCGGCCTCCTAGGGTCCCTAAAATTTAATAGACGCCCCAGGCGTTTATTAGATCATTTACTGTCTTTCAGACTATTACCTTATTATTTGCGGTGTCCCACAGGGATCGATCTTGGACCTCCATTGTTCTAAGTCTGCATACTAACCTTCCTGCATGTCCTTTATATTCTGTGCCAAGTAAGTACGCTGACGACACAATTCTTACTAGAAGCACAAGTGATCCAGTAGATCTACAATTCAAATTAAATAGTGATCTTGCCGAAATTCAGACCTGAGTTACAAGCTGAAAAGCTTAGTCTTAATGTCAAAATAACCAACAGGGCTCAAAATAATGGCCGGTCAACAATGTCCGGCCAAAATGACGATTTGTCCGGACAAAATTTTGGTTCGGCAGTCATTTTGACCGGTCACGTACACGGCCTTCAAATAAATAACCCAAAAAAATTTATTCACAGTATTTCTAAAAATTTTACAGTAAAATCATAAAATATGATAGCAGCTTGCAGTCACAAATTTGTAGAATACAGATGAGACGGTCACGCTCTGCGGATTTGTTAGTGGTGTGCTTAAATAAAACAGGAAACATCCACGTCTGTAAATACGCTAAACAGACAACTATGAACATCGCATCAATCAACGTACGCAATTACAGTTTGAATTGTCAGGCGGGCCGAGAAAAATAGCACTCGTTATGCACCTTTAGAAAGTACGAGTTCGTAGCGTGTTTTTCACCAGCAAGATCATGAGAAAATAATAAAATCATTAAACGCTTTGAATGTTAAGTCAGCAATGTTTCTTTAAATTGTGCCTATTTCGCAACTGAACGTGTCCCCATGTGTGCTGACAAGTTGACCACCTATTAAAGACGTGGTGCTACAAAATTGTCACAGAGAGTTCCGGTAAACGTTTACTCGTACTGTACAAAACAAAATAAAAAATGGTCTCCGCGTCCGGCGTCTACAGATTGAAACGATAACTCTCGATATCTTTTATTCTAGCCATGGCATTCAAGTGTTTCTCTTCAATTCTCAAGTTCGATTCTTATATGCGGTAGATAGTTTTTATTTTTGGACTACACTGTGGGTTTCACAGTAAGACTCAGAGTAGGGTTAAATACCGTGATGAGATGACCGGAAACTTGAATAGTGAAGTCATTGAATATTTACCGGCAATTTTCACCGTGAAAATATTCGCCTTAGAGAACATTATTTTCATTGTTGTGCATTTTTTAAGTTTAGTTCCAAGCACATTGTATTTTGAAGTTTTGACAACTTCCTGACCGTGGTTGTAAAAGATTGTTTGTTAGTAGATTTCCAGCAGACCTGAAAAAGCAACAAAAGGCATGTTAAACTTCCGGCACACCTACTAAAAGGCCTGGTTGCTAAGCGTTGAGGATAGACTGTTCACAGTCTCCTATTTTTCCGTGAAGTCGCAGAGATCGATCGTTGAGTTCGAGCGGCCGCCATCTTGTTTTCTTTGTGCGAGCGAAACCTGGGGAGAGTACAAAATGCCCGTATTAACCACCAGCGCCCCTACCCACCCCTACCCTTCACCGCGGTCAAACGTCTGAGGCGGCTTTTGTTTTCTTATTTCGCGAAAAATCATTCACGTTAACGTGGAAGCATCAGTATGGATATGTGAAATAGCTGCTGAGGGTAAATATATTTTCAGTTCTCTCAAACGAGCTTCTTTACTTTTAAAATGCTCTGCACCCAATCAAAATTGCTTTGACAATGCGCCGATATCATGCGATATTCGACATTTCGCCGTTTTCAAACGCTTAGAACTTTTTTAGTAAAGTTCCAAAAAATTTAGTAAACCAGGAGAATGCTTGTTAAGTATCAAACTTTGAACAGTGAAAATGAAAACCTTATCTTTGAAGTAGTTTTCTTGTTTTTATGTGGACTTTCACACGAAGTGTGAAAATCCACATATTGCGATCGTGCAGTTTTCCCGATTGGGACGGCACTTTCCGTGATAACGCGTCTCAGCCCTTTCGGAAGCTTTCGAGGGTGTTCGGAGAATCCGAAGTTTTGGAGCCAAGAGTCAATGTAAAATTGGCGAGACGTCACAAAGAAAGCATCACACAATTTCATTAATCGAAACCTAAAATTTGTCAAGTGCAGTACATCAACGAGCAGCGTCAAAGATGCCAGTGGTATACGTGCACATCAAAAGAAAAAAGTGGTGGCGGCTTTCATATTTGCACGCGGCGTTCGACTGAACTGCCGGGCAAAGGTCACGCTATTTTTCACACTTTTCGCGCTGTCTGTTGTGTTCGACTGGACGTCAGTTGCTGTGTTCGCTTGATTCGCATATAATTAGAAACTATAATTGAAAATCGTTGAAAAGCATTATTCAGCAGATATCTAGATATTTGTTGTTTTGTTTCAGCTTTGCCACACAGAATCTTTAGAATGGAAGAATGGATACACAACGAGTCAAAACAAAACAAGTTCACTAATCAAGTTGTTTTCCCGGGGCTTTCCCGCAATTATTATTTTCTTGGATTTCTCGTAAGTTAAATTTGAATAACGCAATCTGACTGATGTCGAATTCAAAACTGCTGGTAAGAAGTTAGTGTGAATAGCATAAAACTTATTTTGAACCGAAAAATGTATGTATTGAAACCGTGCGAAAACTAAATTACTGATTGAAAATGTGTCGTTCGGGAATTGCCGACTACACTCGAAAATTAATTCAAGAACGATGATAATTTTAGGTTGAAAAAAGTGTTCATCTGCCTCCTTGTATCAAGAGATTATTAGTGAAATCTTGCTTAAAGGCGATAAAAACCATTCCGGAAAAGTTGTATATGAAAACAACGCAATGAAAGAAAATGAGTTAATTGATGAGTTTAGCTGTTGTTTACACAAGCGTTCAGATGAAATGTCAGGCAAACGAAGACAATCTACATACTTCGCAAAATACTTCTTTATGAATGGACTGAAATCAGTATCCCCGATTTCTAGTGGTAAGATTTTGTTTTTGTTCTTAATAAATAATTTTCTTGTCCTTATTTCCATTTAAAGACCTAATTTGTCCATTTCCCGTCTAACACTTCTCTGTTTTTAAGACACAGATAACTAAAAATGGCTTTGCGGTCCCGAAAAGTTTCTACGTTTTCACCTAGTATCAACCTTGCTGTATTGTGTGAAATGTTATCCTTCACGAGAGTAGAATAGTAGATCAAATTTTCCGACGAACATCCCCGTCCTTTTCATGTAACCATATAGAGATACTGTCGGGTCTTGTCACAGGTTTTCCGCTTCTCTGACACAGTTTAAATAAATTGGACTACATTTCAATGTTTAAGGCGATCTTCAGGGTAAATTGCAAGGTGTGTTCCTCAAAACGAGAAGGAAGTTTTTCTTTCACGATCATAAGAACAAGTTTTTTTATTATCTCGAGTTTCAAGTGACTGCCAACTCATAATTGACTGATACTTAGTCTTGCCTACAGTCCAGCTCACAGAGCGGGAAGCGCGAGAGCGCCGCGGACTACTGCCAAACTGGAAACGAGAAGCAAACGACTTTAAGGTCTAACTGATACTGTACATTGGCTCATTCCATCATTCATTATCAAAAACAAATGAAAGTCCGCACAAGTACGCATTGCGGACCCACTTTTATTTACGTTTTACCGCGGTGAACCCCTACCCACGGGCATTTTGTACTCTCCCCAGGTTTCGCTCGCACAAAGAAAACAAGATGGCGGCCTCTCGAACTCAACGATCGATCTCTGCGACTTCACGGAAAAATAGGGGACTGTGAACAGTCTACGTTGAGGATGAATGTGAAATCTTTTCTCGGCGATTATTTTGTAGCCTGCGTTGCAGACGAACTAAACCCCGGACTATACCTGGGTACCGGGGTTTAGTTCGTGTGTAACGCAGGCTATTATTTTGTTAATCCCCCAGCTGTGATATTGGTATCGCGTGATACAGGAAAGATATCTAAAAGTCGAGGACGTAAATCCTCTTTACTGGACACAGTTGACATGAAGCCGTTGGCGTTTCCTCTTCCTACATGCCAAAGGCACAGTTATCTCACTTGTAGCATGGCCATATGTCCTATTACTATTTAGTGTTCGGTAGTAAAGACCAGTAAAGTGCTTACAACCAAGATCGCCTCCACCCGTAAGTCGTTAATTATGCAGAGTAACATAACATTACGGCTACTGAGCATTTTGTTTTATGTAGAGTAGAACGCAGAAGAAATGGAATTTCAAAAAGCTAACATAATAAAATGACACTTTTAGGGATCAAAACACTTAAGCTTAAGCCGAGTGTTTTAGCTTATGAGGCAAAGGTTTTGGCAGAATAGGCTACTGCTTCAAAGTAAATACTCAATATTTTGACCGGTCAAAAACGAGAAATGACCGAGCAAAAATTGATTTGGCCGGTCAACATGACCGGTCAGTATTCCAAAATTATTTTGAGCCCTGACCAAGTACTCTATTATTGGAAGTCATAACAATTTGGCTAATCTAGACCATCAGTTTGATGTAAAGATTGATGAGCATTCTCTAGAAACTACGGAGCTAAAACCTACAAGTATCTTGGTGTTGATTTGAATGAGAGCTTGTAGTGGGACTCCCACATTGACAACATTGCTAAAAAAGTATCCGCAGGCCTTGGAGCTATCACACGTTTCAGGAAATTGGTTCTCCGTGAGACTCTTATTATGATCTACAAAGCTCTCATCCAACCAAACTTTGATTATTGTAGCTCCGTATGGGGAAGAATAGGTGTGTGCCAATCTGAGAGACTCCAAAAACTCCAAAATAGGGCTGCACGTTTAATCACTTTCTCTGACTTAAATCTTAGATCTTCTACTTTACTCGGTGACCTTGGATGGGATTCTTTGGAGCAAAGGCGTTCAAAGCAGCTAGCAATTATTCTGTTTAAGACTCTTCATAATATTTCGCCGACTCGTCTTAGTAGTATTTCTAAAGCCGCATCCAGTACTCACATACATAATCTAAGAAATTTAAAGTACAACCTTTTCGTTCCTAGACCGAGTACAAAAGCAGTCAAGCGAAGTTTTCAATATCGCGCTTCTGTTCTGTGGAACAGCTTTCCTTTGAGCGCTAAGAAACAACCCACTCTTACATCTAGCATTAAATTTTATGTAATTCAAGGATAGTTAGATAGTTTTCTTAGTTTTTAGTATGACCTTGTATAGATAACTAAATAAAGTTAGTTAGATAATTTTAATTTAGTTCTGTAAAGTAATTAATTATATATTGTAGTTTAAAAACACGGCTCGATGGAAGAGCATGTATATGAATTGATACCGTGTATAAATAAAGCTTATCTACCTACCTAGCCCTCGCCTGCGGCTCGGAATGTGTGGTATAAACAACTGTTAAGTATCGAAAAAATTGATGATTCAGCTAATTAAAAAATCGACAATTAACGATTATACTCACAACGTAGCTTTTCAATAACTAATATTCACTGATTTCTATAAAATAAGATCTATGGGCGCTTTCTTTTGGGACTATTCCGGAATAGAAATACTTGGAATAGACGGCGATCGCGTTTTTTTGGGACCTATTCCGTTTTCGGAATGAACGGAATGCTATTCCGTTCATTCTGCTCCCGATAGCAGAATGAACGGAATAAACGGAATACGGTTTACTCGGAATAGGCAGAATATGCAGGTACAGAATATGCAGGTACAGAATAGGCAGGTACAGTAGTTTTCAGGTTACCTCTGCCACCAGTATTCCCTTTTCAGAATATGCATTCTTTTGGGAACTGATATCTCGTGTTCTGTTATTCCTAAACCGGAATGAGAATAGCCAGAATAGTCCCAAAAGAATGCGCCCTATGACACTCTTGTTTTAAGCGTTTTTTAGTACATGTAACCATGTTGTTTTCACTTGTCTAATCATATCACAAACAATTTTAGTTGTGACCAAATCGTTGCCACATCATTATATATTGTTATTTTAAGGTTGGAAATAAATTACTGATTTGATTTAGCGCCCTCCTTCCAATAAGCGCCCCCTTCGAATGTGTTTTCGTCAATAAGCGCCCCTATTCCAATTAGCGCCCCCATTCATATAAGCGCCCCTATGACTGAAGCCATCGACGTCGAATAGATAAACTGATGAACATTCACCATACCATACATTTATATTTGTTACTGCTAAAATAAACAATTCTTTTAAAAGTAAGTGAACTTTCAACAATTTCTTACTCTCACACTTCCTGTTATTGTTGGTTATTTTAATATTATTAAGTTTTGTTTTGAACATTTGGTTGTCTTTCAAAAAATGAAATAAGCGCCCTGTCCCGAATAAGCGCCCTTCCTTGAGGTGCCAACTTGCTCAGAAACCCTTAGAAGAGCGATAAAAAACTGTGCTGGTGTACGTCGAAGACCACGATCTTTCGCCAGTATGACAAATCTGAACGCATTTTGAGTTTCAGGCGCACACACAAAGCCCTCGCGTAACCTACATAAATTGCATGATCCACGTAAATGGCCAATAGATGAATATCTCTTCCTATTTTACAGAGGAAGAAAGATGGCCGTTCTTTAATCGGAAGCAAATCTCAAATCTTCTTACATGGGATGAAACTATAGAAGCGGCAATTTAATACGTACACGATAGTAGCCCCAATCTGATTCGTGTGGCATACATACATGACTCGCTCACACACTCACTAACTAACCACACCGTCCATCACGACGACTAAGAGGCATTTTTGGACAAAAAATAACTCAAAAAGACACCCTAAAATTAAAACAGAAAATCTTATCGACTCAAAAAGCGTATAAACCCGATATAGGAATCAAAACTGTCAGAGACAGTTGACTCTCTTCGCGCGAGGGTGATGAATTAAGCCCCTGCCAAACGCTCACAACATTTCAACGTAACGTATCGCAACATTGTTGGGCGCAACATGTTGCACACGTTTGGCCACCCTGTTACAACATGTTGGGTGTTGTTGGCTCAAGTTTGAAAATGGTCAAATTTTTCTCGCAACATTTTAGATGTTGCATGATGTTGTACTCGTTTGACCGCGTTCGTGCAACATTGTTGCCCCGGAGCATGCGCACTAACTCGATGGAGCCATCCCACATGTTGCAACATATTGCAACATTGTGACCAAACGTGTTCAACATGTTGTGCCCAACAGTGTTGCGATATGTTGCGTGCTTTTAGCCAGCTCCTTCACAACATCTCACAACACGACTCAACAATGTTGCAAGATGTTGCTCACTTTTCGACGCTGTTCATAGTTAGAATAGTACAATGTAGCAGATGAAGTTTACAAATTTCCAAAAAAATCATTACTGGGAATTAGGCCCAAATTTCAGTTTACATTGGTTCTAACGACAAAGAAGCATTAAACAGCAT
The DNA here is from genome assembly GCA_963693305.1 of Meandrina meandrites. Classification (NCBI taxonomy): domain Eukaryota; kingdom Metazoa; phylum Cnidaria; class Anthozoa; order Scleractinia; family Meandrinidae; genus Meandrina; species Meandrina meandrites. The sequence goes on along the minus strand of OY855912.1, from coordinate 19,625,071 downwards.
ATTCAGTTTTCAACACTATTCATAGTTAGAATAGTACAATGTAGCAAACGCTACTTCACGCAATCCTATGACAAACGGTAATTCACGCAATCGTAGCTGGACCGCATACGCTAAATCTGACATCCAAAATTTGGCTCCGAACCGCATATACAAAACAGGATACCCAACATACACAGGATTACCAGAATAGTTTGCTGCCTCGCTAAGGCGAGCCAGCAACCAGCAATTATTCTGCTTAATCTTGCGGAATATCGTCTGATTTTAGCCAACCCGGCCTGAGGCCTCGTCGGCCAAGTATCAGGCGATACCGCAGCATAATTGTTAACCCCTTGAGTGCCACACCTTATGCCCCCTTTCTGTACCCTGTCTGCTAGAGCATTTTAACAAAAAATGGGTGTCTTATAAAAGACCTCAAATGCCAGAAGTATTTTTCTGAAACTATAGACATGTATATAGACATGTATATGTTTCCGAATCTAGGGTGCCGAAAGGTGACAATGAAAGTTGCTTCCCGTGTGCCAGGCTTTTGACTAAATCTCTTAAATTTTTGACGTACTCAGTACGTCATGTAGGCACCTGAGAAAGAAAAGGTCTTTTGCTGTAATGGACTGGCCAAATGACACACAGCTCTGTTGACATCGGGGAGGGCCAGAGAAGGCGGGAGCACGGCCGGAAGGAAAGGGGCGGGAGGCGGGAGGATAGAAGTCAGTCCCGCGGGATTCCCAAGGTGGCGGCAACCGGGAGAAATTGCGGGAACCACTAACGACGGGACCCTACCGGGAGTGAAAGGCCGGGAAGGGGTCTGTATCCTCCCTCTGCCCCCTCCCTCCCCCCCCCCCCCCCCCCCCCCCCCCCCGCGCGCTACTGTTAGCTGTTCGAGGTTTCTCGGCAAGCTCTGCTGTACATGTAAGTAATGAGTGCACATACCTCACATGCCAGAAACCAAATATCGCGTATCATCTTTAGATTTTTTATCTTTTTATTTATCTTTCCTAAAAGGATAAGGTATCAAAGCTCTTCACGTGGAGATTTTAGTGGTAATATTGTTATGTCACGAACGCTGTTATCTGGTAGGGAGATGTTACATTTTAATCTATAGTCTCATGATGTATTGTTGGTTTCGTCTAACAAATAAGTAATTGCAGATTATATTAAAATGAACTCCTTTTTAGCGTTTGTTTTGAAATATTTATTGACAGAGTATTTAATTGACATGCAATTTAGTGCCAAACCGTTTTTTCCGCACCCGTAGAAAATAATGTACTGATAATTCTCCTAAACTTAAAATTAGAGTACATGTTTATTGTCATCTAATCGCCCGTCTTCTGACGACTTTAAAGAGGTTCTTGTTTCGCATGCCTACGAAAGTCGCGACCCCTCGTGTTTTTGCCCGCATTCAACGTTTTCTTTCCTTCCTTGCAAGATGGTGCCCGCAGACTATTCAGAGTGGAAGAATGTTGAGTTGAAGAAAAAGAAGGAAAGACGTTGTTGCAGTGTTAGATGCCTGAAAGCACCAATGCACATGTTTACGTTCTTTTATTGGGTAAGTGCATGCCATCACGTCAATTATGATATGAATGAATGACATTGCTGGTACATTAGGCCGGATTCAAGTGGAAAACTGCATGTATGAACATTGGACAAGTAATCTCTATAACGAATTAATCTTGGGAAAATCCTAACCTTTAAATACCCCAATTTAATCATTTCAATTTCTGTATATCTTGTGTGTACAATGCTATTTGATTATTTTATTAAATTACACATCAAAGCCGCTTAGGTGTTAATAATCAAGTTAACGTTTGTTTTTCTTTAATGATTTACAAAAACTTTACATGTAAAAGCTTGCTATGCCACTCAGCCGCCACTAGCTAAGTTGAAAGAGCTTTTGTACAAATGCGCATTTTTAATATTTCAAATAACCTGCATTACCCGTTGTCTCTTCTTGTCCTTTGTCATCGCGTGATGGTATGCTTTTTTGTTCACGAATACACTGCTTTTGCTTTACGAGCCGGCACGTGAATTAGTGAATAAACGTAGCCAGACTTCAGAACCAGACGAGGCAAGTTTCGAGCGCCGAAGGCGTGAGCCGCTAGGGGGTTCAGGGACATGCCCGCCCATAAAGGATCAAAAAGGTTCGAAATCAAGAGACTCAGAAATGCTTTTTTAAGCATTTTCCCAATTTCCATGGAATTTTTTCTGGGGAATATTTCCCAATTAAACGTTTCCTAAAACAAGGCCAAAATGAAGACGAGGCAAGACTCGTCTTCCCTCATGCTACAATAGCTACGGCCCTGCTAAATTCGTTGCATGATATTTCCGTCAAGCAAAGGCTACAGCTATATCGATTGAACTTTGTGTTTAGACGGTTAGACTAGACGGATGACATCCGGAAACCATGAGTTCGTAAAAGACTTGAAAACAAGTGTTTATTACATTTCTTATCATTAGATCTTATGTCCATAATTTGCATATCGTCGTAACATAAAACGCCTTGACACCCTTAAAAAGAATGTATCTGCAACAAGGTCGTTGAAATCAGTGTGGCATTTATGACGAGGAGAAAATGTCTTGTTAATGTTAATGCTAAATAGGGCAAAAAAAAAACATCAAAGGAACAAACCCGCATGGATACGATCGTACCAAAACTGTTTGCCGTATACGTTCTTTCACTGGGAAAGACATGACCTTACTTTGGTACCTTAGTAAACTGTAGTCAATATTTTGCCAAAACGTTTGCAGACCTCGTCGCACTTTATTCACCGTTTGTCGAGACCATATCGACTTTCTCCTGATCTCTTAGAGTGTAGTACCATTTGTAGGCTGATATTGATTAATTTATGATTCTTTTATGCATTGGTGATAGTCTTTTTTTCTTGAAAAAAAATCTTAAAACGTCAAGAAATATTTAGTCAGCGTGTTGGGTTGGGCAAGCATTCACTACGTTCTGATATAGTGATATGCAAAGAATTTCCGATTACATGCACAGCCAGTATCAAAGTGAGTATCAGGTTTGCTTATGTACATTAATTCTTGCCCCAAACTATCATAATATTTGACGTTGTTTTGTTATCTAAAGATAATATTTATAATTTGGCAATAACTTCAACACACTCATTGCATTGTATTGCGATTGATTGAAATTCAATATGCTACGACATGGAATTCTCTTGTACTACGCTTATCAGTTGAGTATACAACGAGGAAAGTTTCGTGCGTAAGTTAAAACTCTGCTGTTGTCAGGGGCGATAGAACTAGTTTCCATGGAAAAGTCTCGGCTATTGACGTCATTAGTCCCGTGCGCGCGAAAGGAGAGTCATTCTCGACCCCAGAACTTCGGTTTTTGAGTCGTGCTTGACCGACGCACATGCATGAAAGAGCTCTAGAGTCGAGAATGAAGGAGAGTTAGAAGTGCGGAGATTTCGCGCGCACAGAAGACTGTTGACGTCAATAGCACGAGATGTTTCCAATGAAAACTAGCTCTGTCGCCCCTGACAACAGCAGTAAAGTAAAACTTGGGCATGAAACTTCCCTCGTTAATATAATTGCATACTCAACTGATAAGAGTAGTAACAAAATCCGTGGTAACCGGAATAAAAAGTGACGCATTTTATTTTTGTAGCCTCGAAAGAAAGTGTGTTTTCCTAATCGAAATATCTAGCAATTCTGCAACCGAATTCTCAACGTCTTGCCGATGTGGTCTTTTGTAGTTTGATATTCTTCAGCACAGCCAAATTTACTAAGAGCAAAATGTATTGGAACAGAGCTGCTGTATAATGTCCCTGCCCCGTAACAACGTGATCTACATCTCTATTTTTCAGTTAAGCGGCGTAGCACTGGTGATAGTAGGAGCCTGGACGCTAATTTTTGAGAACAAGTACAGTGTGCTTCTGGGAAGCTCATGGTTTCTGATAATAGTCGGTCTGATGATTGGCACTGGCGGACTCATTATGATTGTGTGTATCTGTGGTTGCTATGGAGTTGTGAAAGAACACAGATATTTCCTTATCTCGGTAGGTTATCAAACGCGAGTACCAGCTTGCTAACTTTCCTGTACTGATGTTCTAGTGAATACTCTGTCGCCAAGCCTCCTACGCAGACGCTCCCGGCGGTCGTCACGCCTTCCTCCTTCGTGGGAGAGGAACGCGTGACGAGTGCGAGAACGTCTGCGTACTGGAGGCTACTGAGGCTACTGTCGCCCAGGCTTTCTGTTTTTTTTTTCAGACTGCAGATGACAATGAGCGCACGTGCCATTCTTACGACTACAAGGGAAGAGTCCTGGAAACAAAGCTTAGCCATCTGTTATTATCCAACTCCTCTTCGTGGAGTAAAAATAAAGCGCAAAACGAGAACAAATATCTCACGATATTTGTACTCCACAAGATCTGTTTATAAATAGGTTCCTCCTAACCGCGCGAAAGATTAAAAACCCCTGAAGAAAACGTAATCAAAAATATACAGCGATACTATACACTGAAATGCCTAATAAGGTATATTTATCCCTAATGTCATTATTATCCCCAGAGCCACCTGTCACACTTAACGGGCCTTCGCACGAGGAAATGGTATCTTTCAAAGGTTGATTTTATTGGCTAAAGTTAAAATCCCCTTTTTCTTTCCTTCCTTTTTTAAAGCCACCTTTTCCCGGCTGTAAAGACGCCTCTGACATATAGGGATGGGTGGCTCTAGGGACAAGAATGCCCTAATGCATGTCTAGGTTGCTCTCCAGTGTTGCATTACGCGACTGCACAGTATTTCTACAGTCTAAGTTTACATCTTTTTTGCAGTTCCTAATCTTGTTGACGTTGATCTTTATAATCGAATGCTCAATAGGAATTGTAGCATTCGTTCACCGAGCTAATGTAAGTAGCTACCTAAACACTCAGTTCCCTCTATGCATGTCATGGTACGCGCCTGCATGGAACAAATTGGTAAAAATTAATGCGACTACCATGATACTTCGCACTATCAGAGTCTTTGACACCCCATCCAGTTTGTAAAAGACGGACCGTTTTAAGAATTCCTTTATTATTAGTCATAGCTGAAGTTACTAGATGTAAATAGTTTTATCATAGTTTTTATCATGTACATATTTAATAGTATTATTATTTACCTTGTAATCACGTCGACTGCCATTTTATTAAACGACTTCTCTCTGATTCTCTGAAGACACTTCTCACAGAGGGCATTTTTTTAGCAACTGTTTTTGGCAAGACCACAATAATGTTTGTATAGCTTCACTTGCGATTAGAGAAAGGGGGACTCCCGAGGCAGTTTTGACTTACATCCACTGAGGCATTTCTCAAAAGATCTTGCTTTTCTGTTTACCACGGGCGAACCTGAAAAGCGTTAAAACTAGGATAGCCGATTAAGCGTTAAAATCGTCGACAGGGCAAAGAATTTCTATTAAAGACTGTTCCTTGCTGCGTGTCGTTTATCGAAACGTCTTTTCACAGCTTTTTAACGTTCGTTTTAAGGTTTTCTTTTTGCCATTCGTGAAAATGATGATGATTTTAATTATTAACATGGTTCTATGTTAATTTGTTTTGCTAGATTGAAGAGGATTTAGATAAATCCATCGTGGCCCGGATGAACGAGTACGGGACGTCAGACGACGTCAAAGAGTCCTTTGATATTCTTCAACAAAGGGTAAAAAGAAAGTATTGAATTCTTGTAAAACAATCTGAAATAAGTAGCATAGTCCAGAGTTATGATGCTGCCGAACGTTTGCTAATGGACACCTTCCATGGGTGGGCACCCACAATAAACGGATGATAGATGTTCTAGTCTTCTCGGATAAGGATGATAAACTTTAGGCCCAGTCTACTGCATCTTCACTGTTATGGTCGGCAGGGAACGTTAAAGGACCCACACACTTATCGAGTAGGGCACAAAGTTCCCGTGGTGTTGTGGTCTTGGTCTGGTTGGGTTGGGAAATGCTCGGAAATATTACCTACGATAAAGCTACTCTTCAAATCCGCAAGGGTAAATAAAGTATCCATACCAAGCGGACACCTACTATACCGTAGGCGGATACTTAGTCATGGACCCAGCCACATGCATACAAAATGCAAGATTTTTTACCTCCTATAAGCGGACATGTACACCTTCTAAGTGGAAATTTCTTTCAGGCCCTAGGAATGTCCGCTCACGACAGGTTCGACTGTATCAAGGTTAACTGACTTTGTCGACCATTACTTATGAATTTTGTTTATTCTAGCACAAGTGTTGCGGCAGCCTGCGTTATTCGTCTTGGAACATCACAACTTGGAAACAGATGCCTGAGAACGAGAATTTGTCAGTTCCAAACTCATGCTGCAAGACAATAACACCTGCCTGTGGTAAGAGGGACCACCCATCAAATATCTACCGTCAGGTATGAGTGACTGCTATTGTTCGGGCGATTTCCGAACACACAACAAAAGTCCGATCCGTTTTCCGAAATTCCGAAATAAAACGATTAAATGGTCCACAAATAAACCAACAACCGATTCAGTGCAAAATCCAAAATTCTCCCTTTATTGCTTGCGCCACAAACATTTACGCGTGACAAAATTTAAATTTGAATAATATGCGCGCGCTTAAATGTTACCAATGAAAACAAAGTACGTAAATCAGCGCGCGCGCGAAAAGGCGTAAAATTGCCAAGTGTAAAGTTCTCGTGCGTTAATAAAGTCACAACATTAAAGTCATAAAGGTCTCAACAGCTATCATTGCAAGGTTATTATTAAGATACCGTAAAATTCCGGTTATAAGCCCCCCCGCTTATAAGCTCCCCCGGTTATAGGCCCATCTATCTGGAAACAATAAAAAACATCCGGTTATAAGCCCCCCCCGGATATAAGCCCCCCTCTGCTGGATGACAGTACTGAACAGGGTTAAATGTTGCTTTATTATGACTTTTTAACATAAAAACGTATTTCGATCAACATTGCCGTGGCTTGTTTCGAAACGTTTTTTTATTCCGCTTATAAGCCCCCCGGATATAAGCCATTCCGCTTATAAGCCCACCCAAAACCCCTTACGAAGTTGTATAAACCCAGGGCTTATAACCGGAATTTTACGGTACTCATTTACAAGTAATTGGCCCTGGGAACGCACACCAGTAAAGGCCTGGGCCGGTTGCATAACGCAACTTAAGATTAAGTGGGATTTTGTGTAACTGTTCTCTGTATCACAGAAGATTTGTTCACACCGCCATTGTGCTTGGCTTACTCTTTGATCCACCTTCGGCTGATTTATCAATAATAGCGAGCAAGGAGAGCTTTCAGAACGCAGGGAATGGTTGCAGAAAATCTCACGTAATCTTAAGTTGCTTTATGCAACCGGGCCCTGAAGTTGATACCTGACAAGGACGATTACTAATAAGGTCTTATCACGTAATTTTAAAGTAAAGTAAGGGTCAATGGATTTAGTCTTTGACAAACTAATGGGGACACTTCGTTATCATTATACACTTCGTTATCATTATTGCTCTATGCAGTCCGTAACTATATTATAACATGACATTTTAGTTGCAAATTTCCCGTCGAATTTTCTTGTTACGAGTTCCCGTCGCTTACTCTCTGACAATCTACGTACAACAACCTAGCGAAGAACTTCCAAATGTTTCCCTCGGCGCCATTTAAACAGCGAGAGAGCAAGCAAGAGCAACGTAAACGAAGCAAAACGGCGCATTTCCCAAATATATCCGAAATTGTCCCGACGTTGGCAGCTACTTAATACGTTCTGCTATATATTGAGAAGAACGTTTCATAATTCATATTAAATCTTGTTATTTTTCTACCACAGGGTTGTATTTCAAAGTTAAGTGAGTATTTTCGCGAGCATGTGCTAGTTCTGGGATTGGTAACATTGCTTCTAAGCGCTATCCAGGTAAGTGATGAGCAAAAAAAGAAAATGAAAAGCAAAAGTATCTGTAAAAGTACAATATGACTAGCAACATCTCTTCACTTTATAACGCGTGCATCTTATCCTATTAATTTTGAGAGATATTAAGTATTAGCTATGTAAGTTGTTTTCTAATTTCCTCGCCGTTATTTCTCTCACTACAGTTAACTGGAATTATTCTTTCCTCGTGTATGGTGCGCTTAGTGGAGTACTACTGAATGGTTTCCAGACCTCTCCTCACCTATACCACGTGATCCACAGAATGCATGAGAGATTGGGGCATTTTGTCGTGATAAGAACAGACATATGCATGAAATTTATATACAACAGCTACTTTTATAAATGCGAGCAAGGTAGTTGCTGCCTCAACCCCTTAACGAGATATCTTCTGTTTGACTGAGAAAACAATAAAAACCATCTGCTGTGTCGGTTAATTTAAGACTGAGACTGTAATGGGGCAATCGCCTCCACAAGTGAAGTGCCGGGTGGGTGACTAGATCCCATTTGACAGGGACGGGAATACTTGTCGTCTCACTAAGGGGATTAATTTAAATTACGGATTTTGGTCTCACATAAGGTGCTCATGATAGAGTCAAATATTTCTTACAGAAGAAAAGCATCTCAGTTTTAGGGGTCAAAAATCTTGAGCCCCCCATCCTAATTGGTCTCCTGCTTCGGGGCCCAGTTGTTCAAAGGTTGGATAACACTACCCACCAGGCCCCAGTTGTTCAAAGGGTGGATAACACTATCCACCAGATAAATCACTATCCAGTGGATAGTCTAGTTTGTTTTCCCAACACTTATCCGCCGGATAGTGATTTATCCGGTGGATAGCGTTATCCACTCTTTGAACAACTGGGGCCAGATAAATCACTATCCAGTGTATGGCGTAGTTTGTTTTCTCAACACTTATCCACTGGACAGCGATTTATCCACCCTTTGAACAAATGGGCGCTGGGGTTTAACTAAGTCAATTCATTTTACGAAGAGTATCCCCGACCCTTTCACATAGGAGTCCCCACCGGTGGAGTCAATTCAACAGATTGAGTTGAGGTCGGCACATAACTGACATCCTGCATGAAACAGACCCAAACAAAATCAGTTTTCTGATCTGGTTACCGACCAATAAAATCATGGAGAGCATGTTGGACTAAAAACACAGGAAGTGTGTTTTATTCAACATCCCAGGTGATGGTTTCTACCTTTTAAACTTAAAGAAATATATATATCTATGTATCCATATTAATAAAAGTTCATGCGTAATCCAATGCTGCGAGGAGCTGATTGTCTAAACAGCGTTAATATGGTGTATGTTTTGTAAAAAGCTTGAAGCTCGTGCATTGGTTTGTATAGTCACTATATATGTAGAGCAAACGCGTTTAATAAGACATAAAAAAGTATGATTTATTAAAGAATACAAACAGAGAAACGTCCTGATCTTTTTGTGCTTTCCTCGACATACGTAATATAACTACTCAAAAGATATAGCCCTCTTGTTCAAAGCAGGATATATTTAACTCAGATCTAGCGGCCGTTTCAATCGCGAATCGAATTCAGTTTTATAAATATTATCAATAATCATTTCCATCCGTGGTGTTCATAATTCATTTTACTTTTACACAGTTCAACTGAGCTGTATCTACAAAAAACACCCGGGCCCTCGACATGATTCCTCCGCTGCCTGTACCTTGTGCAAATATTGAAACAAAACTGAAATGGACTTAATTTAACTCATTTGGACCGTCATTTTAGTTTTGAGATATTTAACAACCCAGGAGATTTTCTCTTTCTTGAAGCATATGTGAAGATTATTCGTCAAAATGCATCGTTCTTAACTGAAAATGTACACTGAACTAGGTACCTTAAGTAGCTGAGTGTTTTTAATGGAAAATGGACCTGACACATTTGAAAATGTTGCTTTCTAAATAGGAGAAGCTTGATTGGAATTGGGCACAGGGGCACTCAGCGGGAATTAACTTAAACCTTAAGACAAGAAAAACATTAAGAAATACGCCTTTGACTCTCAGGCCGCGCTGTGCAAGCTTGATATTAAGATGCCTGTATATCCATCCCAGCCCATCCAACGTCGTCCCTAGAGGCCGCAATCCATCTGGTCTGCGCTATGGACTGAGAACTCTAGCTGGGACTCCTCTCGGCTCGGCTTGACTGAATTAAAGCCCGCTAAAAAGACGGCCAAATCTGATTGTTCATTTCATCCAAAATCTCCAGTGCACACGCATAGTCTGGGAGCAAATGTAATCCCGTGGGAATTTCGTGCTGAAAGCAAGCCACCAGTCTAAAAGTGTTTATTTGGGTCTAGTAAACATGAAACGTTTTGGTGGCAACTCTGCAACTTGCTAGGACTGGTTGAAAATTGGACGTATATGAGCCAACATGAAAACGAGGCTGGTACATTAAATTCTTTATAACCTCATCAATTACCATCGGTTAACCACCAAACTTAGCAGATATTCGTAAGTTGATTAATTTAAGTGGCAACTGCCGATTATGAGATCGTCACGTGACAATTTAACATGAAAACGAGGCTGGAAAAGAATATTACATATTACTATGTTTAATGTTGGCAAAAGCTTGTCAAACTTACTCAAAATTGGCAGAAATACTCAATTTCATCATTTAGTGACAGCTGCTGATTATGAGGTAGTCACGTGACCTAGCATGAAAGCGAGGCTGGGCCAGAAAAATGCATGTAACCTTTTTTAAATGTTCACAATAGCTTCTCAAAGTTTCTCAACATTAATCCCTTGATCAATTTTCCTGCACGGAAACAAGGCTCCAAGCAACCATTCATTTTATGATAAATTTACACTGGTATCAACCTACATAATTAAAAAAAGACAAAAAACCAACAACTTTAAAACAGCAGTGGTAAAAATGAAAATGGCCATATTTTTCACCATTGGCGAAGTATTTATCTAAGGACGCTTACCATATCTAATTTAACACATCATCATCCTCTTCATCCTCAATATTGCTGTCATCATCGTCACATTCGCCTTGTTGATTCTCACATTCATCATCATCATCGGAACAGCTGCAGAGGTCCGTGCATAGCAGCCCTGCTTTGCGGTACTGGAAGCGATTGGTTCCTTTCGACATCTGCACTTCACAAGCTGTATAATAGCCTCGGGAGCCGGTGAAAGCGTTGTCATTACAGGGATCCACTCATCATTTTCCATTGTCCAACCATACCCTCGTGGTGACGGTAAAACAGGATAAGGTACACAGTAATTGTTCCAAACCATCAACTGGTAGTTTGCTCGTAGTATGGCTTGGTGCAGAGCTGCCTTAGTTGGTGGTAATCTGTCAGATTCAGCTTGTCTCTTCTAAAACAACGACCACCTACGCTCTTTGACAGTTTTAATTGTGGTCTTTGGCTGGTACAGCTGGCAGACGAATTGCTCAATCCCATCAAGGGTTTCTTTGTCAGATTTTTCATTTTCACCCAGATTGGCTAAGGATCTAAGGATCGACACGTTGACCTCTTCAAATTCTTTCCAGCAAGTCGGTTTTCTTTTCCTGAGAAACTAACCGTGTTATCAACCCCTGTTAAGGCATGGAATGCTGGTAGTGCGGCTTTACTGGCTGATCCAAGAGCTTCTACAATTGGTTGCAACTTGATTGTTCGGCGAGTTGTTGCTGATCCAGTCACAAAACTTGTATTTGAACACATCTCTGGATAGCGTCTTATAGCTGGCACTAAAACGTCAGTGTCTGGAGAATAGATCGAATAGCGTCTAGCGCATGGAGGATAATCTTTGTGTCCGCTTCTTCGTGGTCGCTCTGCAAATGGCGAACGTCCTTGTGTGTTGCTTTGCACTCTGTCGCCCACGCCACAATGACCTGCTTCCCTGTAGCCTCACCTCTCTCCATCACCTTCTGGGCCAGAAAAGCTGTTAGTTCTGCTTTGGTCTTGGTATGGGATAGGAGTTTCTTCAAAGTAACTTTAGCGATATGAGTTAAATCCATGATATGATAGTAAATGGGTTCTGGAGTGCCTTGTCGCTCTTTTCTCAAGGAAGTAGCAGACTTAAGCAAAGACAGAACATCGTACCTGTCAAAAATCAAACGGATCTGCTGCGCGTTATTGTATTTGACGAAAAGACAGGCCATGAAATGTTCTGCTAGGTCTTTGCAAGTCTTGATCCAGTCTGGCTTGTCTAACGATTGGACTTCTGCCATGCCATCAACAATTGCGACTCTGACATCGCTACTGCCTATGGAACTCGTACTTGACTCTGCACTTTTTTTTCTCAAGGATGTGCATCAACATGCTCTTCCAAGATCAATGCATCATTGTCCCATCTGAAGCAAATAGGGCCCTTGGAACTACCGTGAACTCGTAGAGACCGATAGCCTCTTTGATGTCAATATCTGGGCGACTCTTAGAAACCATCATTAGGCGCGCAAACAGAGACCTGTCCTCTTTCAGCTCCACCACTCGCTCTACTGTCTTAACTTTGATCACCTTCCCATTAATTTTCCATGTATGTAATTTACGCTTCTTCATGACAGCCCAGATTTGACTCTATCTTCTACAAACAAGCTGAACAATTTTTTCCCTATTTCACTCTGTTGAACCAGATCTTTCTTCGTCTTTTCGCACACAAATTTCTTCATGACCAGATTATAAAGGTCGGTATTTGATCCAACGTTATCATCAGGTGAAAAGGGGTCAGTGTAGCTCTTGATTGTCTGCGTCAGCTGATGGATGGCTTTGCTCTCGCTCGTCGTAAAAGCAGGAAGCAAGTCATGGTGGTGTTCTTGTGCATCTGTAGTCAGGCCTGCCATAGATTTGGCCTCTGTTGCTAGTCTTGCTAGTTCTGGAGCAATAGGGAAAAACTTTGTCCGTGCACCGGCATTCAGCATGATCCCGACTAGTCCACCGGACACTTTCATGGAGCGGTTTAGATGTTGTACAGCGTTGTTGCCTCTACTGCACAAAATGGAACTTCCTGGTTCTTGTTTACTACCCAGTTGCCGTTGGTGAAGTCTTCATATAAGAGGGAGTCTGTGACCTTCAGAGATGCCATCTTGGCGAGATAAACAGGGATCATTCGCGCGCAATTAATCTTGTCATGAGCAAAGAAGTACTTAGTGAAGAGTTCTAAGAAAGAAAGATGTAACTGCCAGTTCCCAGTGTGCACAGCCTTAATTAAGGAGAACATCTCCATGACCATCCTCATATAGTAACGCGTTACTACAAACAACGGACTGCTGTTGTTCTGAGTGTCGTACCTAAACATTTTCACGATGACTTCAGATGAATTAATAACATCAATGAATCGTTGATTAGCTCTCTCGATTCTCTCATTTACACCTTCTCTGCACGCATCACTGAGCTCCCTTGATAACTGCCAAGACTCTGTTGTAGGTCTGGCTCATTCTTTAGAAACCCTTTTAAGTATAGTCTAAAGAAGGATAAATTTTGCGAAAGTTTGACAAGCTATTGTGAACATTTAAAAACGGTTACATGCATTTTTCTGACCCAGCCTCGCTTTCATGCTAGGTCACGTGACTACCTCATAATCAGCAGCTGTCACTAAATGATGAAATTGAGTATTTCTGCCAATTTTGAGTAAGTTTGACAAGCTTTTGCCAACATTAAACATAGTAATATGTATTATTAAATTCTCAACCTCGGATAATGCAATTCTAGCTTTCTGATTGGTTCACTAGATCTCGGTTATCAGCCATTATACCTGCGTTTGACCTTATATGGGAAACGAGTACGGCAAGTGCCGCTCAGTTTAAAAATTTTCCTGCGGGAAGCGAAAGTTCCATCAGAAAAATGGCAAATTTGGCGAGGTTTATAAGCTTATACAAGAAATAATCGACAGTGCCTTCCCTAAAACCACAAATACCAAAAAATGCCATGGTTGACTCAACTACGTAAAACTGAAAGGATTGATGCGAAATGTTTAGTTAAAAATACTTGTAAATGTACAACAAGAGCGACTGAACGAAGAAGAAAAGCAGCAAATAATTTACGGGAAGACCAGAAAACTGACACAATTTCATTCAGTGTTAGACGTAAATGTGGCTCAGCACTTCAGTTAAGTTTGTTACCTTTCAATCTTGATCTTGTCCTTTTATACTTCAATAAACTTCATCGAATCTGAGTGCAATTTCGTTTCAGCATAATGTAGTAGTCTTGATGACAGCCGTGGAGCCGTAAACAAGTACAATATGTAAACACTTGCTTCGCTCGTCTTGCACAAGGCGTATAATTTCCAGAAAAGCTATTGCTTCGGATCTTCCCGTTATCCTTAATTGTTGTCACAATTTTCCAGGATGAAAAGACGATTTACGAGGAGATTTTCCGAGGAAAATATTCAGAAGAAAACTCTCTCGCTCGCTTTCCTCGCGTGTTTCATTCAACTCAAAAAGTGAACACCGCGCCACAAATTTTCCCGCCTCCTCAGACTATCACTTCGTTTACATCAAAATGAAATGTCCAGTTGATTTATACTAGAGAAGAATTTAATAAAACAATTATTCCATTCGCCCTTGTTGGATACGAGTGGTTATAGCCAACTCGGCGCTTCGCGCCTCGTTGGCTATTTACCACCTCGTATCCAACGCGGGCTCATGGAATAATTGTTAAATATTCTTTTCCAGCCTCGTTTTCATGTTAAATTGTCACGTGACCATCTCATAATCGGCAGTTGCCACTAATTAATCAACTAACGAATATGTGCTAAGTTTGGTGGTTAACCGATGGTAATTGATGAAGTTATAAAGAATTCAATGTACCAGCCTCGTTTTCATGTTGGCTCATTTATGTCCAATTTTCAACCCCCCCTTAAAACCCGTCCTAGCAAGTTGCAGAGTGGCCACCAAAACTTTTCATGTTTATTAGACCCTAATGAACACTTTTAGACTGGTGGCTTGCTTTCAGCACGAAATTCCCACGGGACTTAATTTTACGACATTTGCTCCCAGACTACATAAATTTCTGATTCCATTTTTTTAATCGCCCAGATTCGTTGCGTTTCCCGCTGGTCACGGGGGACGCAGGCGGCTTGGAACGAGATTGCAGTCCATCTATCCATCGTAAAGATGGGGGTGGGTGGTGGAAATCACTAGCCCAGTTCATATGCTTATATTAGCGACGTTTAGATCTCGGTTTTCGCACCGAAGACAGTGCAGTGAAAATGAGAGTAGACATATGCCTCCTTTGTGTTAGTACATGTCAGTTAAGTGTAAGGGCTCGCCTGGCCTAAACTGTTAGAGACGACTGATATTTTCAGCCTAGCCCTTCCCAGTTCCGTGTGGTAACACTCAAAAACTACACGCCGGGGATGAGGTTGCTCTTTCGGGTCAAAACGTTCTTTACAGGCCTTCTGGCGCAGAGATGGCAATACATAAGGGAGGGAGAGAGAGAGGGGGGGGGGGGGGGGGGAAGGAACTGGAGGAGTGATATTAGGGGGGAATCATTTAATTTGGAGATAGAAAAGAGGGGATCACTTAGTTATGGAGTGTGCTAGTTTGAAGTCATCTATTTTATTTTCATGTCGTTGCATTTTGTGACGCTGAGTTTCTTTGCCGAAGATTAATTTATCCATTGATAAAAGTTGATGTTCATGTAAAATTCAAAGCCCGCGTAAGTGTTTTCCGGGCTTTAAAGCTTCCGCTAAATCTGTGCTCTACTCTTGCTCTACTCCGAAAAATGTTTGTTAAAACGTTCTACGCGATGTGTAAAAATTGAATCACGAAGCAGCATTTCCTCGATGACTCTGGGGTACTCTCCCAAAATTTGGGTAGGGTGGGAGGAGCGCTCTCTGAAACTCTTACCCTATTTCAGACCAGACCCCAACATCCTATTTCGATTAACTGCAAGCAAGGCTGATCATACTACGTGAAAAGTAGACTTTGCGAGACAACACCAAGACTAGAACCGATACAGCAGGATTGCAACCGCAGACAGCTGTTTCGTCCTTCTTGGGACTCTTCAGTGCGGTGTAGCGAATCTAAATGACGCCAGTTCGGAGAGCCAACGCAAATAAATTGCCCAATAACCCGTGCTCCGTACTTTGAACCTACTTGTCCCCCGAATCACGCGTTGTCACATCACGTGTATCTACGTGTTTCGGGGGACAAGAAACTCAAAGTGTCACGGTGAGTCTTGCAAAGCAAAATAACTTAAATGTGGTAGGCACAGCCATTCCGAACATTAAAACACTAATAGCAGCATTATCGTTTGCGGTCCCTTGCAGTTTTAGTTTTAGTTTTACGTATTTTTGGACCGTAGATCTTTTCGGATCCGATATGCTGTGTCGATGCTGTGCTTTCATTTAGCATGGTTTTGTCCATGCGCTTTAATGTTCGGAATGGCTGTGCCTACCACATGTAAGTTATTTTGCTTTGCGTGACACTTTGAGTTTCTTGTCCCCCGATACACGTGATGTGGCAACGCGTGATTCGGGGGACAAGTAAGTTCAAAGTACGGAGCTTGATACAGTGTACGGGTTATTGGGCATTTTATTTGCGTTGGCTCTCCGAGCTGGCGTCATTTAGATTCGCTACACCGCACTGAGGAATCTCAAGAAGGACGAAACAGCTGTCTGCGGTTTCAATCCTGCTGTGTATCGGTTCTAGTCGTGGTGTTATCTCGCAACGTCTACTTTTCACGTAGTATGATCAGCCTTGCTTGTAGTTAATTGTTATTTCATTTTATTGCTGATCAGATCTCTCAATAGATCCTACGCATAGCAGCATTATCGTTTGCGGTCCCTTGCAGTTTTAGTTTTACTTTTAAGTCCCCAACTCCTTATTTCGAATTCAGACCAAATTTTTCACATGAACTGCTTCGGTTTGCGTAAATTTGACAAGGACTACGATTATACGAATCGGCTAAAAGCAGACGATATTCCGCGAGATTAAGCAGGATGTTGTTATTACAGTTTTATATGGTCGCGCGAAACCGGCGCTCAGTCCTTCTCGTTGACATACTTACGCACAGGCATTTGGAGTCGAGTTGGTCTGGTGCCAAGTGTTCAGGAAGAGCGGGATGTAGAATTTTCTTATTCTTTCCGCTTTAGGACCTGCTTTGTAAAGTTACAGTGTCACTATCTGGCTAAAAATATCACTTTGAATCATAATCGGGTATCCCCCTTCAAAGAAGGATGGAGTATATAGATGAGGGTTGATCGACTTCCCGTTAATCTTCAGAGAGGAACTCGTTGATAATGGTGGCTGCTGGTGATTTATACGAAAACGATGTTGTGTTCGTTGTTGAGGGCACTGCAAACTTACTACTGGACTTTGAAAACCTGAAGAAATCCTACATAGAACCTGCAATACAGTGAGTACGATTCACGACAACTTAATTAACAGAATAAGACTTGGCATGGTGTTACGGCTAATCTTAGAAGTACTGGAAAAATGTTTTTACTTTTATTAGTAGAAGCCGTAGCCTACTTATACAATTCAGTTCACTTACAAAGCCAAATATTTATTTCGTGGTAAAGGTGATCGAAGCTTTCTCTAAATATTCATACAGACACCAACTCCGTTGCTTAAACTGAAATCAGAGTCGCAGCTTTCGCATAAGAAGTTTGTTTGAATGAATAGAATGTGTTGCTCGTTTATAAGCGTATTTCTTTAGAAAAACATATTTTGTACTTCTCGCTATGCGCCTCAGCTGGTCCGTACACAACACTGATTATGCATCGAGAAGAACTATTTGCTGAGGTGTAGATTTTAAGATGCATAATATTTTGTCTATCTGGTACCTGTTTTAAATTTCTTACCAAGGCATGCCTCTTATTTGGGGCCTGTTTACATTTATCAATTCAAGGATAACTATAAGACTATAGATGAGTGAACTACATGTATTTTTGTGGTAACCCCAACAATGAAATTTAGAAACTGGAATCATGAGCCAGCCAATCCAAGTCTGGCAATCAATCCATCAATTGTCAATCAAACTTTATTTCAAATCAGATTTTAGTGTAGCAATAATCCAAGTGTTTCCAAATTAAGAAAATAAGAAAAGAAAACTTGAATAAAATATTAAAATAGAAAATTATAGCTAAAACCATCAAGAAATCTAACATTCTATCTAAAAACATGTTTATGGACTAGACAACTAAAGCTATTGCAGTGGCAGTAGTTCAAATATCATCAGACACAGGACTCCAATCTGATGTGCAGGAAACAGTACATGAACCTGATTGATTTTCAGAGCTGTTCTTTCAAAAAGAAGTTGAATTATGTTATTGTACATTCCACCACTTGGGGTAATAGTTAAGTATGTTACAGCTGACTACACTTGTTTAATTTCTTTTGGTGGTGGACATCTAAGCTATCAGATTATCAATAAGTATTCCTTGTGTTTTAATGTGAGACTGGTCCCCGGGGGGCGTAGCATGCATTTTTTGTAGAACACGTATGAAAGAGGGATGGAAGTGAGTGCCAAAGGCGCGAGCCGCTGGCAGGGTCTGGGGAAATGCGACCCCTAGAAATTTTTAATTTTAGGGGCTTGGAAATGCCATTTTCCACTTTTTCCTGGGGACAGAGTTTCATAAGTCAAAACATGGAAACGTTACTAGTAGTATTAATAGGAGAGACTAATAAACAGTGTTTTTCCAGTGTTTACAAGCAAAGGGCAAGCAAGGCATATCCCTCTTGTAGCAATTTCCAAACCCACATTATATTGTCGAAATCCTTATGCTTTTGAATATGGAAAATTGCCAGGGAGGAGAACCTCTCCAAAGAGAGGTTTTAAATCTCTTCATGCCGCTAAAACTGCACTCAGCAGAGCAGGTTGACACGGGATACACGGCTGAGTGAACATTGGGTCACAAATATTATTGTCATGGCAATGATTTGGTTTTGAACTTACCCATTTAACTGTATAGCATTTAATTTTTGTAAAGCTTTCACTTTGTATTTCACAAATGATATCATAAAGTGGCAGCAGTGTTAAATGAGAGAAACTCAGTCAAACAAGCCAATTTAATTACGAGACATTTTTGGCCATATAACAGTATATATATATTTTTTGGATTTTTGTAGGATGCATGTGCATACATGTACGTGTATATATTGTCACTTTGCCCCTGGTCCCTTGTTTCATTTTTTTTTTTTTTTTCATTATTTTTGCCTTATTTAACAGTTATTTCAATGGAGAAATTCCTGTGGACTCAGAATACAGCTTTGGAGATGAGGTAATTATATTCATGAGTGTATATTCGCTTCCCTCTCCAAAAGACAAAGATTAGAAATAACTGGTAACATTTTTCAATATAAAGACATACAGTATGTTCACATTCAAAATGTTTTAAAAAATAAGTGAAATCAAGAAACATGTCATTAGCCAGCATCTAGGGAGAGGCCATCTTACATGTAAAACCCAAAGGTTTTTGAAAGTTATCTAGTTTGGGGGTTCTGACAGAATAATTTGAAAAATTGAAACTCGGCAGAAAAATTTGAATGAAGACATATTACTAAATTTTCCCGAAAGAGGTTTGCAATTTGGGATTTACAATTTTGTGCATACTACATATACATGTCAAGCTATCTACAATCATTGAATAACTCCCCTCATTGAGTTTCTCAAGTTAGAGTTTTTGTTGATTTTTCTGCCCGGTCTCATTTCTTGTACATCAGCTGTTTAATCTTCTTCAAAATTGAAGATTCTGATACTAATACATTACAACTTATGTCGGTTATATTTTAGTACTGCTTAAAGGACCTTAGTCAGCCATTTTGATGCCATTGAAATTATAAAAAATTGTATGGAGAAGCGAAATCTTGTTGCATTGCTGCAAGTTGTGTTGCTGGAAGTCTGTTTGACTACCTTTAGCAGTTTTATGGTGATCTCATTCACTTAAACATACTCTGTATAAAATGACATACCGAAAAAATCCTGTATGTCAATGAAAACAAAGATGTGGCTGACAAGGGGTGCTTACATGTACCATTTAGCCAAAAAATCCAGAAATTTTGGTTGAAAGTCAAGTGAAACAGTAATTTCCAAAAAATCCGTTCGGAAATTGTGGACTACCACCAGAGGTACAGTGTAGTCCTGTTTTTCCATTTGGAATGGAATGTTGGAAATCTTCTCACCATTTCCACAAATTCCCAGCTCCAATAATGGGAAACTGAATTATAAATGGTAAGTGCCATCTCGTTCAGTTGTCTTGCTAGTTTTGGAAAATCACCCTTCTTATTCAATTGACATCCAAACTGGTTCCTTCCGACAAATGGTAAGCACCCTAGGTTCCTTAATAATTAATTTAACAGTACACAAATTCCATGAAACCGGAGTGTACTTGAAAATGGAATAACTTGCATGTGAATGATTACAAGTATAGGCTGTTGCTGACTAAACTTTTAAACTTTTAATTGCTCCCAATCAGTATGGTCCAAACCAGTATGGTCTGGTTGTATATGGAACTATAGGCCACACTCCTGAACCAGCTGTACAGTATGTCAAAGAAACACGCAATGCTAAACAGATGCTACAATATCTAGATGAAGTGAGGTAAGTTATTTTGAATTTCATGAACATTATGACATGCAGTGTATGTGTACATGTGATTGATAAGGTGACTTGTTATAAAGAGGTGGTCCCTATTTTGCATTTTGTCTAAATAGATAATTTCTCTTCTGGTTCTTCAGCTTTAAGTTTTTCTTCAGGTACATGACTACATGTATTAGGATTGCTTGGTGATTTTGGGTAAAAATATTTTGTAAAATGTTGGGCATATGTACATGTACTAAAAAATTAAGAGCTTGTTACATTCTCTGGCTGCATTTTGACTTTTTGTTCAATCTATACTTGATTGGCTTGCTGTATTTACAGGTGATCAGAACTTTTCTTTGTCAACTACTTCTGAATCAGTAAATATGAGTTTAATGTTTCATCTGACAGTACCAAAGCATGCAGTATGCAGCCGGTGTTTCACGGCCGGTTCAACTGCAAGTATCAAGTATTGTCACTTACAGGGCATTTGATAGGGTGCAGAAAAAAATAATAAATTATGCGGAAATTTTCAGAAACATCATGCGGAAAATTTCCGGCTCGCTTTCCTCGCCAAAAATCACATCTTTTCATGCAGCAGAAATTGAGCTGCCCCCAAAGGCGAGAGTCTGCTCGCAGGCTAATTTTAAACAAAAAAAATTATATTCATTTGGTATTTGGGCTTTTCCAGTTATTTTCATTTGTTTTTGGTATGTTATGATTATCTTATCAATATGTGATGTTCAATGAAAATAACCGTTATTTTGTTGGCTGAAGTTCATTTTCTTCTTATGCATAAACAATACAATTCAAGGTGCTACGTGATCTACTACAACATTGCACGTTGAACAAAATAACAATTCATTATCTACATAGAAAACTCCAGGATACTGGTTCACTCAATCCTTTGCTGCTATTAGACTTTCAACAAAGTCCTTCGTCTTCATTATGGCACGTCGCTCACAGGCCACTTTGCGGCCTCAAGCTCGCTTCACTTAATTCGTCGCTCATCTAGCCTGTGAGGCCAAATTGTGGCAAGTGTACAGCCAAGAGGGGATCCTTCTTCTTGGTCTCTTTGATCACAAATTTATCCATATACTATAGGTAACCACAGAAAAATTTTCCATAGACCGAACGAGCGAAAGAAGACAACTGGTGTCCAGGCCCATCACGAAAATACGCATGGAACGCCTGGAGGTTAAAAATCATTCCTCACGATCGAAGTGCCGTGTTTTCGTCGCTATGTTAGGAGAAAAGCTGTGTCCAAATAATCAATTTCTTTGAAATTTATGTTTTTGAGGATGGTAAACAGCTGCTTAATCATTAATATGAAACAAATTTCTCTGTTTTATGCGGAAAATGTTCTCAAGATGCGGAAGATGCAGAAGTCAGTGAATTATGCGGATCCACACCACCGCATCCTGTCAGATGCCCTGCACTTAATTTCAGGAGTACTAAATTTTGTGATTTTCGGAAATTTAATACTCGTGAAGTATAGGACCCACGGAAATTTTAATCGTGAAATTAATATCAATTACAAATTGATAAAATAATGAAATTCAAGCTGTTGCTTCATTACTGTAATTTCAACACGTCTCCATCAGCTTCATGTTTGGGAGTTCCGTTTGATTTTGCCCATGAGTCATCTTCTACTGTATCAATCACCCTTGCCGTACGAACTGTCCTCTGCCCCTTAAGGTGGCTGGCTACCGTTTCCAACACTTTCAAAGACTTAGATTTCGATCTGTCATTATAACCAATCTTTATCAGTTGATGCTACAATCATGGTGTCAAACAAATGCCCAATGATTGGTGAACACGTTGTTGTCTTTTTCATTACACAATATGTTACCATAGCAACACTACAACCTGTTAAAAACACCCTTAATTTCAGCTTTAAGTGCTTCTAACTCAAAAACGAGCCTGGTGACCCCAATTTTTTATTATGAAATTTTGATCAGCAAGACAAGATGCAACTTTTGGCAAAGTTTTAAAAAAATCTGCACATGGGGTTCAGAGCTATCTTAAATTTTCGTAAATTTAAGGTGGCTCTGAACGCCATGTGCAGATTTTTTTAAAACTTTGCAGAAAGTTGCATCTTATACTGTTGATTACATTTCGATAATAAAAAATGGGGGTCACCGGACTTGTTTTCGAGTTATAAGCACTTAGAGCTAAAATTAAGGGTGTTTTTAACAGGTTATACTGTTGCTATGGTAACTTGCAATGTCCAAAAAATAGCCATAACTTGTTTACCGGCCATTGGGCATCTGTTTGATACCATAATTGTTGGGTCAACTGAAAAAGACTTTTGGCATTGATCCGTCAAAATTGAGGTGTTGAAAAATGCAGGAAACTGTTCTGAGCCACCTTAAGGTCTATTTAAACTGTGGAATACCTTTCCCTTTGTTATATTTAGCTTGTTTGCTGTTGTTTATGATGGCAGTCATATCAATTATGCTGTTACAGTTTTGAGGTCAAAGCTACATATTGAAGAATTGAAAATTTACACTCCAATTCTACCTTCCTTTCAAAATTGTGAAATTTTATACTTGTGAATTATGGCTCTTGATTTTTTGCGAAATTTAATACTTGCAAAGTTTAGTGAGAATAAGGTAGTTTCAATGCTCGGTATTCTTTTTTGTTATTGTTTAGTACATGTATCATGAATTAAATTTTGGAGAAGAGTGCATACACTGTAGATTAAACTGCTTTGTTTTGTTATTTCAGGTTTGAAGGCGGAGGGTGTGAGGAGTGCAGTTTATTAGCTGAAGCTCTAAGCATTGCTTTGCAGGTTTGTAACTGTTATCAGCATTTAAAGTGGTGGAATTTTTCTATAAGTTCTATAAAGTTGGGCAATCGTAACTGGCATACTTTACACTGTACATCTTGCCTGACAAAATAAACCAGATGAAAGGGATTCAAGATTGCTTCAATCAATATAGACATGTCTAATTTGTAAATTTGTAAGTTTTCAAATAGAAGTACATGTACATCATTCTATTCAATATTCAGTGAATTCCTTTTTTAATGTAAAAAAGAACAAAAAATATAACAAGTAGAACCAGTTACTTTATTGAAGCTTTTCTAGTAGCAAGAATTTTTAGGATAAAATCATCTCACTTTAATATGTTATGTAAAATTATTGGCATTTTTCTCTCGCAGATCTTCGATGAAAGAACTCTTCAGAGGGGTCAAGGTTATAAGTGAGTACCGTCATTTTTAAGTGTACAGTCAAACGTCGATTATCCAGACTCTTGGGGACCGGGCTAAATAGTCCGGATAATCGAGAGTCCGGATAATCGAAAATATGAATATTAATGAGCTCTATGATCTTATGCCTGGTTACTAAGCTACGAACGTTCCACAACACATGTTCTTGTCATAGCACAAAAATCTATGGAAAAACTGTGTTTAATGAAGAAATACATAACAACAAAAAACAGAAAAACATCAATCGTGTGTTAAAGTTGGTGGAAATGATATGTTCATCTTGATTTCGTTACAGTAATTATAAATATCCATAAAAAATTGGACCAGAGTAGCAAGTCCAGATAATCGAGAAATCCGGATAATCGAGGTTCGACTGTAATTGATTTTTAAATGGGAAATATATTATTTAATAACAACAACTGGTTTTAATAGTTTTGTGACAAAGTACTGTAGGCTGCCTCAGGACTGGCGTGAAGTGTCTTAAGCTGCAGTTAGGTGTACATGTACATTTCATGAGTTAATTTGAAAATAATGGTTTACATTTATTAATATTTGATATTAGTATATACCACACAAGTGAATAGTGCTTTCCGCGCACGCTGATTGGTTAACTCGGAGGTGATTAGCAAAGTACTATTCACCTCCGAGCAGCCAAAGAGCAACAAAATGGCTTCACGCGTCGCTTTGGGTACCGAAAGAAATGTTTTGGTCCGCTAGTTATTCAACTTTTGTGGTATATACTAAAACAATTATTCACCTCAGTGTTGGTGAAAGTGGTGGATATTTACCTCCACTTTGGTGAATAATTGTTAATTATTTTTTTAATTCTAGGGGGATTGTCCGTAAAAGCTGTATGGTGGTGTGCAACTCACCTCCATTTGGTTTGCCAAGCCGCGAGTGCGCAGATGATTACTATGACAAAACTGTTGAACAACTTGCTGAAGAAATGGGTCAAAAGGTGACAAGCTGTGCAAACACTGTAAATTGGTTAATAGCAGTTTAATTTAATTTGCAAATTAATTAAAATACTAGTGAACTTTACCAGTACCCACTTACCTATCCAGCAACCTACCTACATGTACCTACGTACCTCCCTCCCTATCTCCCTACCTACCTACTCATCAGTAGCTACCTAGCTACCTACCTACCTACCTACCTATACCTACCTACCTACCTACCTACCTACCTACCTAGCTAGCTAGCTACCTATACCTACCTACCTACCTACCTACCTACCTACCAAAACACCCATCCATCCACTGACCTACCTAGCTTCATACCTACCCACCCATTGTATGTACATGCATGTAACTGTACAGATAAATCAACGTTTTCCAGCATCACAGTTGGTTATTCCTGTTATCAAATAATAATATCTTGCTTTTGCATCCTTTTCTTTAGAAAGGAATTCATCTCTCCATTATTGCACCCAGAAAAATTCCTGCACTGCAACGGGCATTTGAAAGAGTGAGAAGCTTTAAAGTTATTAAATAAATACTAATTAAATACATTATTTTCAAATTTTCCAAGCCCTGACAAGGGCAAGGGAAAAATACGAGCAGTGAGCAAAATGTCCGCTTGTATCATATGTTTAACCATCGAATAAGGGATTTATTATTCCACTAATAAAATAGAGTTTGGTTCGGCCATTTTGTCGCTCCTTTTCAGTCCGTATTTTTGCCCTGCTCTACAGTGTTAACGTGGCATATTTTGCGTGTTCTTTTGCATATGTAAATGTTTGACACCAAGTAACGTTCTATGAAAATGCATCATCTTGTGGTTTAAATTTTATCTTTGGTATATTAAATTTTTTCAAACCAGTTTGATTTGTTTATCCATTTGTTTTAGATTATGCTAATGAAAATGTACAAATTACGTAAAAAAAAAAACAAACAGTATAATTGTAACAGGACAATTTGTTTGTCATGATAGTTTTCAACTGTTGACCGTTAAAATACGAGTACATTAATATTGAATTGCACTTTCTTAAATCTGGTTGCAGTCTTTGATAGTTGACAGTAAAAGTGTTTTGTCAAAAGATTATTCCAAAGATCCTAATCATCTAGTGTGCATACAGGGTCTGGATTTACCAGGTAAATATGGTAACAAATAAGAATGTGTTTGTCTCATATTCATTGTTTGGATGTTTATAAAAATATATACATGTATATATAGTAATGTATGTGTACATCATAGGTGCCAGGGCTAAAAGAGAAACTTGAATTACAGCTTGCCCTTCAGGCAGACAGCTCTCAAATTGTGCTTGCCTGGCAAAGTTTTGTTGTTTGAATTTTTTAATATTAAGCCCCCCTCGAGAAGTTATTGTTTTTAATACAGTGTATGCTCTCCTCTATCTACATGTGCTTTTATTTTTTGCATTGCAAATTATGTACCCTAACTGGTGTGCATGACTGTACATGTATGGTTTGAAATCAGCCTTGCCCCTTTACCCTGCAAATTTTCAGATTATTCAAGTTATAATTATTTACCAATAATTAAATAACAGTTAAATGCTTCAATTCTTTTTTGGGGTTTTCAAATCAGTTACTCGCAACAACGATTCACAAGCTGATGTATCAAAGAATGAGGGACACATGCCTGATACTAACATGAAGTCTGTACCAACACCTGCTCAGATGACTGCCAGTGGTATGTGAGATAATTAATGTACATATATTATGGAAAGTAGAAAGATTTCTTGGCTAATTTTTTTAAAAAAAGATTAAAGAAAACACCAGCTTGATTTAACATAAAGAAGTGGCAATGTGCTGTTCCAGGAAATATCCATAACCCACCCCATATAAGGTCATTGGAAATTCCGAGGGGTGGGGGGTCTCAAAAGTCAAAATTTTTAAATGAAAGTATAGGACTTAACTGGAATTTCCAGGGGGGTCTGGGGATTCAAACCTAAAAACCTTTCTAATCTTGGGAGGGGTATGGATATTTTCTGGAACAGCTCAATATAATAATTATTATGTACCATAATACTCTTTTAAAACCTTTACTTTAATTTGCAATTCTGACTTATTTCCCTAAGTGAAAGAAAGTCCAGAGAAACCAAAGAAGCAAAAGACTATGCCTCGTCAACCTTCACTGCCCGAAACCAAACTGGCACAGTCAGCAGATGTTAGCATGCAGCTAGGTGGTATTGGATCGACTCAGAATATGCAATTGTCACAGGTACAGTGTACAGTCGACTATGCACATAAAAACTTTAAACAGAATTGAAGTAACAATAGAGAGATAAGCATGACATTATGCGGCAAACGGCATTCAAACTTTCATTTTGTTACCTAGCTAGCGCTTTTTATCGAATTCTTAAATAAGTCCCTCAGAAAAATAGCGAAAAAAAATCACACATTCACGACAAACACAAACCTACATGTACTCATTTCTGCATACAAATGCCGAACGGCAGATGGCAGAAGTGGAGTTTTTGCAGTTCGCGGGAAAAATAAAAGTCATGCTTAATCTCCAGTGTAAGTGGGACAAAGGAGAGCTATATTATTTGTAAAAAGCGTTCTCTGTCGGCGCCGATAACAATTCTAAACCATTACCAAGACAATATTCCATTTTATTGTAATTTTTACTTGTTATTCTATTTTATTGTAATCTTTACTTGTTCGTTAGTCCATTTTTTAGCTTTTCACACTTCTATTGTATTTTTAGTTTTTAATCTTTTCACACCCTCCCCTGCATATATTTCCAACCACGCGCTTACTATTCTTCATATTCGTTAAAGGCTATAGTAGAATAGCCGAAAGGTTATATTTTCTTAAACCTTTTTAACCAGAGAACGCTTTTTACTCTTTTAATATGTCACACCCTGGTTACAGTTCAATTTTTAATTATATTATTTGTGTTCCTTAACAAATCAAGTTACTCATCTGGGCAGTGCTTACCTCTGTTTAAATACTTGTGGACTTTAATGAGATGTTATAGATACATTTGCTTGTAGTTAGCATTGCAACATGGTGTCATCAGCTGTACAAGCTTTACTTTTTACTGTGTGTAAATAAAAATTGAAGCAACTAAACCTGTATGTAGGGGAGAAATCATTGTAGTACTCTCCTGGATGAGATCCTGGTCACAAACTGTATCACATTACTGCTGCTCAAATTATCCCAATTGTAGTTCTTGACTTTACCTGGGAATAGACACAGTAAGCCTTACATATACAGTCATGTGTGTGTCTTTCCAACAGTAGCAACTGTGTAGTGGCCAGGACTGTCAGACTAGAGACTTAATGTACTACCAGGGGTACGGAGGGTGTTCAAGCACTTTTTGAACTAAAGTTTACTTTCCATTTTCCTTTTAGATGTCACCAGTAAATATGATGGTAAACACACCTCAAGCAACGCCAGCTGCAAGTTTGAACGGCAATTCATCAGCGGCACAGCAGAAAGCAAAAGAAATCTTGAGTATTGCAATTAACCAATCCTGTAAGTATTGTCAGCTTTCATTACCACTTTAAAGGGAACCTCCACTCTTACAACAAGTTGACATTGAATTGTTTGAAATAGTGCCTAAATTCCCAATTTTACAGGTCAAGGGTGAAATAACATTTAACAGTAACAGTAAATGGAAAAGTTAATGCCTTTAAGTTTCTCGCCTGCCACCATTTTGGATTTTATGATGTGTTATGGTTGCCACTATTGTTTGGAAGCAGAGGATCTTTTGTCTGAAACAGTTGGGCAACCATTACACATCATAAAATCCAAAATGGCAGCACGCGAGAAATTTAAAAGCCATAAACTGTTCCATTTTTTGTTACTATTAAAATGTTATTTCTTCCTTGTCTTGTAAAATTTGGAAATTAGGCATTATTTCTAACCATTCAATGTCAACCTGTCATAAAAGTGGAGGTTCCCTTTAAACACCTCTACCACAATGGACACCCCTTATTGCTACAGTTACCTCTGCAATTATTAAGGGATGGAAACATAATCTTGATAGTCCTAATCATCTGGGCAAGCTACCTATACAAAATAAATGTACAGCAACAATTATTTGTTCCTGTCCAAAAGAATTGAACTTGCCTGGACGAGTACTGATTTCTATCCCTGATTATGGACACCCCTACCATTGTGGACATTCCCACCAATGCAATGAAGTTATTTTGTTTTTGGATATGTGCCAACCAGAAATTCTTGATGCTCCGTGAGTAAATCGATGTATCACCGTAGATGCAATTAATTTTACTTTATTTCAGTGTTCTCCAAATCAGGCGGTAACCAGTAAAATTTACCGCTTGCAGCACCACTCTTTACCGCCTAAAACCACTTAGAAATGTTGAAAATTCAACAGGTTAATAACAAGGTAACACCACTTGTTGCACCAATGCAGTTGTGATAAAAAAATTTAACTGATAGAATAGGTAGAAAATAAACAGCGAAAAATGCAATATTCATTTACAACTTTGTGCCAGTATTCTAATTCAATATTCTTTATTTCTCTTCACCTTCCAAGTCTTTGATTGCTGTTATCTTTCGATAACAGAGCACGTTTTGGCGGGCTTTCTTCACAATGAATTGGCAGCAATAGCTGCTCTCCTTTTACTTTGTCCGTTCTGTCCATTGACAATGAAATAATTCACAAGGCAAATAGGTAAAAAGAATTTATTTTAAGTGAGAAATATTACGGAGAAAATAAGCTTACGTGTAGTTGATTGCTAATTTCACCGTAGCTCATGTGTGGTGAAGGGAAAGTCAGCTTTTGTTGTGAACTTATTCTCTGCATTAAGTTCATAAGTGTTTAAAACGAAACCCAGACAGCAGGTTAAAAGAAGCCTTGAGAATACGACCCTTCAGCGATGCCATTGTTAATGCTGAGTATTTGAAGCAAAGAGCAAAGCAGCTGTAGTGATTCATATAGCTAAGACGAAACAAGTACTACAAGTACTACATCGTGTAAGCGACAGCAGGTATATCTCCTTTAAACACTGGAAAAAAATTAGTACGGCCAGAAAAAGTTCTTGTAAAATAATATTTGACCAGCATAGGGCAGCACTAGAAAACAGCTGAGATTCGCCAGTAGTTCTTTACTGGTTTGAAAAGTTCTTTTACCTGCTGTGCTGAAAACTAGGGAGAACACTGTTGTTTTAAAATTGAAATAATAAAACAAGTGCTTACCATTACATGTACATGTAGACAGGAACCCAACTCCCACTGGTGGACAGCCACAGCCCAATTCAATGCAGGTTGGTGCTTCAGGAAATTGGGCACAGACCGCAAACCAACCACCCAGACCAGGCCCTGCTCCTGGAGGTACACAGCCTGTGAGCTCGGAAAATCCACAAGTAGCTCAGAGAGCTCTTGCCTGGACAGGCCATTTGGAATGGCAGGATACCGTAAGTGCTGTATTATATGGCAGATTAAACTCATCACAAATAGATGAGCTTGGGAACTGGTGCCTTAAGGGGGGAGACTCTTAACTACAGATCCAGAGCAGTTGCTAAGGGATTGTTGAAGACGGTATTTTGAAGCAAGCAAATTTCATTTGGGGGTACACCTGCTTTGAAAAATATATCATTGCGCTTGCGAAACTAGTGCCAGTCCCAAACCGCACGTTAAAATTTAAAATCCCTAAAACTCCAAGGAAACAAGGTAAAGTTCCGATTTCTTTTACGAATCAGAGATAACACCGCCGTCTTTATAATCTGACGTATGCTTTTACCGTTTACACGAAAAAAGGAAACGCTACTGATGAAAGTCTGTATATACGAGTGTTTATTACGCCATAACTCTTATAATAATGCGAATTTCACAAAACCGATACGTCACATTACGCATGTGGACGTTCTTTATCTGTTGACACTCATTTTAATTTTAAAATCTATCCGCCGTTTGAGTTTAAGGGTTTTTTCTGTTCTGGTCACGTGACGCGTTAAATATGGCCGTGACTTGAAACTCTTGGAGGAATCTTCGAAAGAACAAACTCATGCAAAAGGCTTATCCGTATGAGGTCTCATTTCCAAAATATGGCAATTAGAAACCTGCCTTAGAAACGAATTGGTAGTTAAGAGTCACCCCCCTTAAAGGTTAGCGGGGTGCCAAAGCCATAAGCCGCTAGGAGGTAAACATGGCAACCCTGGAAAGCAGGAACCACCCAGTGAGTGTCCGCTAACCATCACCGTCACACTGAAAGAAATTCAGTGGAAACTACTGAACTTACCCTGCACAAGAACAAAGCGGGAGAGAGGAGAGGGTGCAAGAATCCACAATGATTTGTGAGGAAAACAGAGGGACTGAGCTGCAACAATCAGCTGAATACACTACAACAATTATGCAATAAACTATAAACCCCTGAAGGCCGCCCCACAGGTCACATACTCCCAAAGGAGAAACTGTTGGCTGCATAAGCTCATATTTAACTTGCCTAAATGGTATTAGCTGGTTGTGCAAGCTTGCTGGCTACATTAGCTCGAGTTTAACCTTGCGTAAATGACATTTAGCCACATTTAAAAATGGGTGGGGTCAAGTTTGTGACCACCAACAGCATATGCAGATTAAGAACAGGTGTGAAGCTGTTGACCTACAGCATCATGTGAGTTTAAAGGGACACTGTCACGAGCATAACTTCAAAAATTCAGCAGCCCAAAAATATGTTGGAAACCTATTTTCCACCATTGGAAACCTATTTTCTTACTAAACCAGTGTACTGAAGCTAATATAGAGTGATATCACTGTGATACCATCGGGAGCTTTTGATCTCAACTTGAAAAAGTCAGCCTGACTTTTTCAAGTTCTGTCCGTGTGGTTTGAAAAAATACACTGTAGATGAAAACAATTCACGGTCACCCTCCTCTTGGAACAATTTGCTAGTTATCCTTCCCTTTACGTTCTAGGAGCATTTCCTACATTGTTGAAAGTACTTAGTTGTAACTTTAGTGCCGTTTTACTAAAAAAGCCAAAATATGCTGTGACAGTGTCCCTTTAATGGACATGTATTTTATGGAAATTGCAGCCACTATTTTAACAGTGTACTGAATTAAAAGTTCCACCTGGAATATTAATTTCTTACATTATCAGCCTTTAATCTACCAGCACTTCTAAAGTTGTTGACCTTGCTCTCTCATGGTTGATTCCATACCTGTATACAGCTATTTTGAGAAAGGTTGTCAGAAAAAAAGTACACGCAACAATCCTGTAAGGTAATCTGTGATATGATCAATACACTGTTCCTGACACTGTAGTTGTCGAACCTACCGGTACTTTTGTTGCCTTTTAGTACTTGTAAACATACGTACGTGGTGTCTTGTGCCATTGTTTCAGATTTCCCTAATATGCTGAAGTCAAGGATCAGTGAATTTAAAACTACCCACAATGCATTTCAGGATTGTCATGTGTGCTTTTTTTCTGACAGCCTTACTTAAAATAGCTGTATGATGGACTCTTCTGTAAACCCCAGAGGTTGGTTGCTCTTATTAATGTCCACCTGTCAGATGGTAGCTGTTGTACATTTTGTAAGTGGTGATTTTAGTACCATAACAGAATACATGATCATGTCACATGCTGACAGCAGCGTACACTTGTTTCGTTAGATTCGTGACCCTAATGGCCCTCAGCAGAGGATAACACGTTCTTTGGCTTGCCATGCATCTGTTGTTTCTGGAGATACTCTGTAAGTATTGCAGCACATCCCAAACATAGTGATGGGAAAAATAATCTTTATTTTTGCTCTACGCCAAGACTAGAGGAGTGGTGTTACAAGCGAGTCAGCTATGTAGGTGCAAATGTAGATGTTGTCTTCATAAAACGTCTAGATGCAAAGAATTTCAGTCAGAATAACATTGAAAGCAATAAAATAGTGATTGATAAATGCTGGAACCTCAAATAAAAATTGTCTAAATGTGACCTTGATTTGGCACTAAATCCTGATGATACAACTTAATTGTGATCATTGTGATCAAGTTTCTATTATTTATTTTTATTTGCATTCTTTATGTTTCTTCAGCAAAGCTAAAAACTGGCCTCCAAAGCTTATCATGCAACTCATCCCACAAAATCTCTTGGTAAGATAATACAGTAAACTGGGAGCAACTGCATTAATTAATTAATTAATAAAAATATGATGTGTTATGACTGTATATTTTTAAGAGTCTTGTTGTATTTTAGTGTGCTGTTGGGGTGAGTTGATACAAATCTACTGTGACACTACATGCGTCAGTGTCTAATAAGACATAGTATCCTATGGTTTCTTTCACCAAGTCTTTTAAACTGTTAGAGGACCAAGAAGGCAACACCTGTTAAACTGGTTTTCTGATGTACAAATGTACCGTGAGATATTTGTACTAAGTCCCTTGTCCAGAAATTATAGATAATACAAATTTCTTTTAATTTGCAGTCCACGTTAGGACCCCTGCTACAGAGCTCCAAGACAGTTGCGTTCCATTTTGCTCCTAATGATCAAGAATCCTTGAGAGCACTTTACAGAGTAATGGCGTCCAATGGAGTCAAGTTTGTAAGTGTAGTGTGTTTTAAAATGTATAAGGCAATCATCATTGTGTTTTATTTTTCACTGTCCACAGTAACACGTCAAATAACTGAGTTATTGTTTGTTCATTTCAGGCAGGCTGTGTTCATTTCCCACCTGTTCCACAGTGTGATGTTAAAGTTCTTCTTTTGATCTTTAGTCCTAAGAAGCGTGCATTTGTTGGATTAATCCCTACCGAGCAGGTCTGTATTTCTCCTTACGTGCCACAGCAAATAAATGGATTATTTATATTTGTTATTCAATTTAACAATTAGACAATGAGCCTGAGCGAATAGTCAACTAGGTGCCGCCAAGCTGACTAACCGTCATAGAAAATGAAGAAGAGTAGTTTGCAGTAGAGAATGACCTTCCTTTGTAGGAGCATTGTACAAAACACGTGCCGTCATGTTCTGTCAGCAAACAGGGGTAAATGAGAGAACCAATCAGATTCGCCAAATACCAATAGAACGTGCCGATTGTCAACTGGATTTGTTTTGGAAGAAAAACCTATTTAGTTTTTCAAGTTAAGAACTTGTCATGTCAGTAAAATACTGCAACACCAGAAACTTAGCCTGAACACATTTACTTCAAACATTCTTGTACATCTCAAACACATCCTCGTGGGTGCTCAACACTAAGACTTGCTACAAGTTGACCTCATGAATGAAATAAGTGAGCAAAGCGAGCTTTTGGCCGCATAGCACCCTAGTAAAAAAATATATATATGTGATCAAAATTTATCTGATATTTTCTTAACATATATGTTTGCTTAACATATTTTCTTATCTCACACAGACGAGCTTTGTGGAGGGAATAAGGGTATGTATTGACAGTTTTCATCCATGTTACAAACACTCTGTGTTTGCATGAAAAACATCCGAAAACTATTAAATATAGAGCAGGCAAAAAGAAGTGTTTTGTCCAAATTATACTTTGTAGCGTTTTTCATGACTGAGCATTACAAAATTTTTTTTTTTTAATTTTAGTATGCAGCCGCCATGTTTGTCCCCCTTTGGGGCACCAGTATAGTGGTCATAAGTGAAATAAACTCTGCCATCAGTACCATTCACTTTCACTTAATAGCTCTTTAGGTATGACTTGTAAATTATAGTCACATCTGAGTGTTGAAAAATGCCGCAAACATATCCGTTTTCGTGACAACTGAGAAACTCCTTCATCCGGGTCATCAACAATATGATATCAAAATGCTTTTCCCCTGATGGTAGCACTTGATAGTGGTTGATATTTTTTATGTCTAGAATATGTGAGAAGAGTAGCTTTGTAGGATTAACACGTTAGATTTTAGAATTTTGATGACACCGTTCTGTTGTCAGTTGGCTTTTTGATTTTGCACTGTGTGTGCAGAAAGAATTACCAGTTTTGGTTTGATGAAATGTTTCATTTGATTGCAGAGTGTTGTGCAAAAACACAAAATGGAGCAAGTCGCTAAGGTACCTTTACAATGATCTCATGTGCCTAACACGTGGGAGGGGGGTGGGGTGGTTCTCCCTTACGTAAGCTATATGGGTATGTGCTGCGCTAAAGGATTTACTAGCTCATTAGATAGCTTTGGATAGTTGGCAATTGTCCTCGTTATTTGTTGAACGATTATTCTTGAACATTGCCCGTTTACTTAAAGTCTAGCTATCAATTAACGAGATGCCTATTCCTGATTCTTGTCTGTATTTTCTTAAGAAGTACATACTGATCTGACATATGGTATTGTTTTGATGGGTAGGGAAAATCACATATTATGGTCTTAGATAGAGCAGGGTTTTCAAAATGGAAAAAAGTATCAGGAGGAAATTGGAAAATAGCCGGAGCACCAATGCGCCGCGCTAGCGGCGCTGGGCAAGCCGCCCATGTGGAGGGTGCGGGAGGGGGTTTCCCCCTCCTGCAGTGGGGGGTATAGGGGGCCTCCCCCAGAAAAAATAAATTGAAAATCTGCATGCTCTGAGGTGCATTCTGGTGCATTTTCAGGACCAAAAAGTTATTTTTTAGGTCGTTGTACACTTTATTATAACCTTGAGTTTTTTTGAAAATTATGTTTACTCATACATATTACAATGCTTTTCCCATGTGACATATTACATCCGAATAAAAATTGACCTCTTTCCCTCATCAGTACTTCATTGACCTGTTATAACATGAATCAACTTTTGAAATTTATTTTTGCAGTCAGAGTTTCCCTACTTATTGAAAATAAAGATGAACAGTTTCATGACCAACGCGTTCAAGAAACCAAGCATAGTTATTTCGGCCTCACGTAATGACCTCGCGAATACAAAATTTGAGTGAAAGGCGGAGATTTAATTTTATTTTTTAGCGCTACATACAAGCTCCGTAAATAATGCATTGTTAGCTAAATTTCAATCGATTAGATAAATCAATTTTATTCCGCGGGCACAACTGTTTTAACTGTTGTTTAGTTATCAAAGTAACAACAATGCTCTGCTAAACAAACAATTTCAGTAAAACTCCACGAAAACAAAAGGTTAAAAAGTTTTCTGTTAAGCGAGCCGTAACATGTGGCGCGACATAGTCGCGACAAGTCTGGCTGTGTCGGCTCCGTATAAAATTAATTTTCCATAAAGAACTGTAAAACATTCATTCATCCGGTTTACTAATGATGAAGACTTGAAATTAAACTTTAAGTCTCACAAAAATCTTAAAAATGCCTTGGCTTATATCAAAAGTTAAATTTGAACAAATTTGTGTCGGCATAAAATTTAATTTATGCCGTTGAATGCTGTTGAATAAAAGAGCTACGATTTCTGATACTGGAACGCGATCAATGGGCAAGAACAAAATATGTTATCTTTAACTTAACCCATAGGAATCGCAATTTTTTATTACTATTATTTTTTTAATTTTGACTTGCAAAAGTACCCGGCGCTAACGCTCGAAGTAGCCGGTGACTTGCGTCGGGCGCCGGTTACTTTTGAAAACCCTGTTAGAGTATGGGTTTCAGGGAGCATGCCGCACCCCCACCTTAATTTTGGAGTAGTACCCTCAGGATTATAATAACATGACATCCCAATTGCAAACTTATAAATCACATTAATTTACCCTCAGACAGTCACATTTTGCTCATTGTAGATGGTTTTTGTGTGCCGGCAGGTACCTCCTCCAGTAGTGCATGCTTGTAGATTGTTCAAGTTTTAATAATTTTTTTTTTAACCTTAGGTTAGGCTTGTTCATCAGCAACGTCTTCTTCAGCTCCAGCAACAGCAACAACAGCTGAGACAACAGCCACAACAGCAACCTCAACAACAGCCAAATTTTGCCGCTGCTGCAGTAGCAGCAGCAGCTGGTATGACACAAGGTCAGGTATGTCCATGAGTTATGTTTACAATAATCCGCAGAATTCCTACGCTTTGATTGGTTGACAGCTGTGGTCAAAGAGATTATAGAGCTGGTAAATGTTCGATTTATAGTAAAAATCCAATCGAATCCAATTTGTCGCGGCTTACAGAATGTCCAAAACTTTGCACTGACGCCACACGCCTGCGGCTTTTGAGTTTATTAGGTACCATAGAGTAGTGCTTTGGGTGTTGGTCTCTTGAGGTCCAGGGGAGGTTCTGTTGTGTTCCCGGTCAAGACACTTAACTCCCGCAGTGCCCTTCAATGTACCCAGCCAATCGTTGGCGAAGCTGATAAAATGCTGGGGGGGGGGGGGGGGGGGGGGCATCCCTAGCGCTAGCAACCCATCCCACATCCAGGATGTTTATCACTTCATGCTGTAGAAACGGTGAGGGTCTGTTTCGGACTTGTTAAAGCCGTACCAAAATCTCTTCAGTTTCCACAGCAACAGTCACAAGTTTCGCAGCAGCCACTGGGAGGAAATACCCTGATGACAAGTGCAACACAACAAGGCTTAGGACAAAATCCAGAGGGATTGGTGACTAGTGCTCAGAGCTCTGTGGCTTCCAATATGGGCTTAACATTCAGTGGAGTAAACACTGGCACCCACAATATGCCTGTTTTACCCATGGATCAGCCAGACAGTGCTGCTGTAAGTATTGAACTTCGTATGAACAGCAACGGAACACGTTTTTGAGTTATTTTTTCCAAAAATAACTCTATAGTCGGCACGATGGACCGTGTAGTCAGTCAGTCAGTCAGTCAGTGAAGTATGTTTGTATGTTACAAAAGTGAGATAAACAAAAGTGTCATGTTACATGCGTTTTAAAAAAAATAACAACAAAGGTATCGTTTTACAGTGTTTGACAAAAACACAAAAGTATCCTGTCGCGTTACTGTTCTAAAAAAGCTAGCAACAAAATAAGCGCTAACAGAAGAAGCCATTTCGTGACATCTTGACGATTAAATTAGTTCTTGTTTTTTTAAATGATAAAAATTTAATATTGAACGAAACAGTTTTGACCTAAAAAATTGCACGTAAAAATTGTTTTGTCTGCAAGCATTTTTTTTTTGGAAAAAAATGCCTCTTAGTCGTAGTAAGGGGCTATGTAGTTAGTGATGCACCATGCACAAATAGCTCAACCCATGAAATAAACCATCCCAACAGGACTAACACCCAATCTTACCCCAAGCCACCGAATCAATTGAAAAAATAACTCCTGCACGCTTAGCGTGCCTATGTTTTACCAATCTTGTCAACTCACGCGACTTTTCGATTTTGGTAGTAATGGTAGTAGCGATATGTTATTTGGGGGGGGGGGGGGGGGGATGTCACGCAACAAGCATTGCATGACAACCCAAAGAACAACTGTGAAGGAGACTATGGTATCGGAGAATATCTATCGTTTTGACAATCTGGCAATTCTAGCTGAAAATTTCTTTTAAAAGCCGGTTCGAAGGTAAATTCAATCTGTGTAGTCGTGGTGATTCGCTTTTTATCTGTTGTGTGTTAGCGGCAATATCAAGCATTCCAAGAGTTACAACTGAAGCAACAACAGAAGTTATTACAGCAACAACAACAACTACAGCAGCAGACACAGCAGCTGACACCGCAACAGATACTACAACGGACAAGACAGTTTCAGCAGGTGAGAGTTTGACGCTATGCTAGCTACTTGTTTGTCTACATGGAATAATACCTTTAAAACAAAGGGGACATAATTAAGTTGTATCTGCCCTTTCTGCTGGGGAGGGGATGGAGTAGTACCCTTGATGTGATCTTTTTGGAATTCTTGACGTGTTTCATGGGTTCTTGTATTATGCACCACCTACTCAACACATGAAATTATCCAAATGTTAATCGAATTTTAAGGCCAATAAGGAAGGCAATGGGATACTTAAACTAGTCTAGGTATTAAAACGAAACAGCATGGTTAAAGCCTGTTAAAGGTGCAATAGATCGAGCCTGACCTATTAACACACGACTATTGATAGCTTCAGCAGCAGCAGCAGCAGCAGCAACAGCAGCAACAACAACAACAACAACAACAACAGCAGCAGCAACCACAGCAGCAACAAACATTTCAAACCGCACAGGATAGCCAGGTTCAACAGATGCAAACAAGCCAGGGAATACAGTCACAGCTTCGTCACCTCCTTCAGGCCAACCAGGCTTCAGCCCAACAACAGGGGCTAGCAGGTGCACAGCAGCAAGGAATGACACAACAGCAGTGGCAGCTACTGCAGCTTCAGCAACAACAGCGATCTCAGGCGGCTGTCCAGATGCCGCTTGGTCAGGTAACATGACTGATAGTTAAAAATCTGGGATTAAAAGTTAACCAAGGAATCAGGAATTGATCTAAATCTATTATCTTCTCGACACTAACGATATAAATGTTTACACTAGAAAAACGAATTACACGAGTAACGAGTCAGCTGAAAGGGCCATCATGGATTGGATAAAGTTTCTATCGTTCCAAAAAAAAGTGGTTTAATAATATCGATTCTTGATCTTTTCTGTTCGGATCTCGCTGCTCTCAATCCCTATTGTTAAGGTCTAGGCCGATATCCTTTCACTCTTGTGCTTGCACATTCCACAAATAAAAATCAAACTGGTTTGAAAAAAATTAAATCAAAGAATGATACATTTAAACCACAACATAGCTATTAACATTATAGGATATTGATAATGGAATAGAACCATTTTAAGAAACAGAATCATTTGTCATTGTTGCAGGTACAGATGACGCAAGCACAGATGGCTCAGACCCAGACCCCCATGTCTCAAGGTCAGGTATCACAGGCTCAGATGCAAGTTCAGCAGCAGCAGTTATCGCAGTCGCAGTCCAGTTTTCTCCCTGACAACATGAGCTTACTTGACATACTGCCATAGTGGAACTATATGTTCCACTTAATGTATTGTACCCTTGCGCCTTGTTTGACAAAACCTTGCTTTATTTATCCATAAAGCAGTAAGAACAAGTTCATTTTCTGTTTGTCTCGTAACTTGTTACCTGAACTTTACAGAAGTAACAAGTGTAAAACGTTTTGTACTTTGAAAAGACGACGGCCATAATTTTCGAGGCTGTTTGCATGTCCGCGGTTAACTCGAAACCAAATATGAGTAACAGATTTCCATTATGTTGTACACGGCGTTGTAACTAGCATTAAAATGTGTTATAGCCTTGGCATATTAATTTATTAAGATAAAATATGATACTTTGTTTAGGGGTTTTCGGTGTAGATCCAAGATCAGAAGTATGCACGTTAATTGTCTTTGACATCGTGGTGATAAGTGAAAACGTTTTCAGAAGAAATCAAGTCAAACTTGTTATGCA
Source organism: Meandrina meandrites (assembly GCA_963693305.1). Classification (NCBI taxonomy): domain Eukaryota; kingdom Metazoa; phylum Cnidaria; class Anthozoa; order Scleractinia; family Meandrinidae; genus Meandrina; species Meandrina meandrites. The sequence goes on along the minus strand of OY855912.1, from coordinate 19,585,300 downwards.
TCTTGAAAGGAATGTAAAAATTAATGTGTTAGTTTGCCAGCCAGCTGTTTGTTCAGACAAGATAAAATTATTTACACTTAAACTGCAAATCAGGTGTTTTGAACCTGTTTAATAGTTCCGAAAGAACTTGTGGGAGGAGAAGCGGGAACAGTAGAAGTAGGCTAGAAGTGAAAGCACTAGATTAATATGCGTCTAAATCTTAGGCAAGGTTCTTTTGACAAGTTATCGCAACTGACCTACCAAAGACATATACATGTTACATGTTTCATGTAAATTCTCCAAATAGTTTTCAGTAATAATATGTAAGAAGTTAAATATATTAAGTACTGTTTGACCATTTAAATGTAAAATTTGCAAAGCAGAATAAAGTTGACCTGTATTTAAAAAAGTCATTGGCGTTTTCTGTGATCTTGGCAAATTGCACTTAGTCTCCCCAGTCTCCAGCGGATTTAACTCGTAAGTTAAGGGAGATAAACAGAAAGAAGCAACTACGACTAAAAAATACGGTTATTACGAAAACAATTATCAGAAGAAATGAATCTCACCTGAAAGTTCATTTTTAAGCCTACAGCTTAATATTTAAATGTCAATCCTGATTGTTTTATTTTTTGGTTGGGGTGATGGCCTATTGGCAGGTTTGAGCCCTGACTGGGATTGTTGTACATGGATGTTTGTAAAGAAACTATGCACAGTGTGTCTACATTAACCCTTTAACCGGCAGATTTATTTGTGTTTTTTAAGAGTTTTTCTAAGCATAGGCTACAATTTCGTGATCGCATATAAGAAGTTTAATTGAAACTATGCGCTGTTTAGTAACACCGAGGGCTCCAATTTTCATTGTGACGTCAGCATTCGGCCGTTGCTTGCTCGATAAGCCGAGCAGTTCGGCTCAAATCTGGTACGTTTTCGGTTTATAAGTGTTTTTAGAGCCATTTTCCACTACAGAAGCCCCCAGGCTGGCATCATGAAGCTTGAATGGTGGGTAGAGGCAAACTTCTGAAAGAAACCAGGAGTGAGAGATGATTTGACGGTGATTGGAACGCCAAAACTATATGTATGGAAACATGGCTGTTCATGAGTGAAGTTGTCTCTCTGGCCGTTCTGTGGCTGGATTCCAAGACCTACCAAGGCAATTTGGCCGAGATTTGACTTCTAAAGAATGCAATCGGTGCAATATTTTGCTGGTAGAATTGGCTGGCTCGACATGAAATGGAGGTAGGTTGTGTTGCATGCTGCTGAAGTGTCTAATTTCCCAAGCATTCCTTTCGGTCAGGTATAGGAGAATCTGGGGGTTGGCAAGCATAGCTTCAATCGAATGGTAATTGTTCAGTCCTTTGAAGGTTTGATGGCAAATTTTCTTACTGAACGAAAAGTAGAAGGCTTGACGTCTGCTGTAAATGCAACATTTTAGATTTAGAATTGTTTTTTTATTAAAAAATTTGAAGGCAAAGATGTGTGTTTTTTGTTGTTTTCGAATGAAGTAGAAAATGAGCATGTTTGGATTTCCTGCAGAACAAATAGCCATATGAAACGAAAAGCCAGAGCTGTAGCCAGTTAATTGGCTTTAAACGCTTCAAAATTTATCACTTTGTCGTAACAAGAGATTATTACTATCATGTCTCCAGATCTGTGAAAGCTGCAGATTTTCAAAACATTGCTGGTGCTTTTCGTACAAATATGTACGATTGCCGGTTAAAGGGTTAAGCCGTGTAATTGCCACAGTGGTACTGATACAAATAAGGGTGTGTCGCGGTAGTACTGACACACAAAGGGGCCGAGCGCGGTTCTTGCTCTGCATGGGATTTATTATTATTAGTATTTGTTTTGTTGGTGACCAGACCCAAACCTCCACTTGGCCAAATCGTGATTGGGAGTTTGAATCACGCAACCTGTGATGTTTATTCGCCAAAAGCTGTTGAAACAGTTATGTACGGAAAATAATGTTGTGGATCTTGTTTTCTTTATTGTGTATAAAATATTTTTTTCTTTTAGGTCTTATCAAAGCGTTGGATTCAAAGGGAATATTAAATACACTAAAAAAGGCATCACATCAGCCATGGAATGCGCTGATGTTGCAGCTTTCACTTTCACTATGTGACAAATAAGATTGTGCTTTCTTGTGCCAGAAGCGACGATCATTAATTTATTTCTATTTTGGAAGTATTTCTTGCGGGTTTAGGCAATTGAAGTGGATCCTTTGGCTGTTTCATCAAAGCGAGTTCAGAGATTTAAAGGAAAATTGAATATTTGTTTAGGTAAACAATTGAGCGTTCCCGAATGTGCAGGGGTCATTAGTAGGGAGAAAACCACCAAGCTAAAGATAGCCTTGGATAACGTAAACCTCGCATTATGTGACTCGCGTGACTACTTTGCTAGTCCTTTACTCATAGTGCAAACAGATTAAATTTAACTGTGACTTGGGAATTAGCAAAAAATATAAGCGTGGTTTTAAGTTGCTGGCAACTTCCTGTTTTTAACTCATTTGTATTCGAAAACAAGCATTTATGTAGAGCAAAGACAACACAAATAATTTGTTTTGTAAAATTATTTATTACTTGAATCGAGACAAAATGTTACTACAATGAAAATATAGAATTGAATTAGTCAATTCAGTCTTATTTGTTTTGTTTTTTCGTAATTTTAAGCACCTGCATCTCTCACAGAACTTAACTTACAAGATTTCATAACATAACATAGCATCACACCATTTCATAACATAATATTGCTACACAAAACATTACATCACTTCACATGACTTCACTATCGGTTTTCTTACATTTTTGTAATTTATGTGTTTCTGTAAGTAGAAAACCGATTTAACATACTTAAGTTACAATGTTTTTTTAAAAAATATATTTACTGAAAGCAATTAAGTCAATTTAAATGCCTTTACATTGGATTTGGCTGGGGAAACCTGGAGAGCAAAGCAAAAAGCAAAATAAATATATACAGAAAAAGCGAATGATTATGCATCCATATTCACAAGAAACTCAAAACCTTTAACCTCATGTTAAACTTCCCCGACGTCATGAAAGCAAGTTAGCCATAAGTCATCTTATCTGTTCGCCAACTCGAGAGCAAGCGACCACATGCCAGTGCTTGGAATCACAAGATTGTTCAATTTGGTATAAACTGAAACAAGTAGAATTGCTGGCAGCTATAGACAGGAGCTAACAGGTTACTGGCGTATAACTTTAGTTACTACTCGGGTTACCTGTAAGTTTCCCCAACTCGATGATCGTCTTGGTAAACGCCAGTTTAGTCAGAGCTTCCTCACTAGAAGGAAAAGGAAAAACATTTTTTTTAGTTTATTTTACATTTCAGAATTTGTTTGCAAATTTACTCCAGGATTTTACACAAATGCAAATGCAAAGTATGAGTTGGATTGAGATAAAAGTCAACTTCTGGTTTCTGCTTGTATAAAGCACTGTACTAATTCAAACGCATACGGTCATATTATGAACTAAACGGCAGTAAACTTATTTTACACTAAATTGAAGAAGGAAGTTTCTAGAGTCCTGCGGGCATTTCTTTCCCCCTCCCCCCCCCCCCCCCCCCCCCCGTACAATAATCGAATAATTAAGTGCTTCCAGTTGTTCAAAGGATGGATAACCCTATCCACCGACTAAAACCGAGACTATAAGGTGAATATTGATTTATCCGGAGGAACTGTTATCTACCCTTTGAACATTAACCGGCCCAAAGCGTTCTTAAAGGAAACCTCTACTCTTATGACAAGTTGACGTTGAATAGTTTGAAATAATCCCTAAATTCCAGATTTTACAGGACAAGGGAGGAACAACATTTAAAAGTAACAAAAAATGGAAAAGGGTTATCGCTTTTAAATTTCCCGCGCACCTCCATTTTGGATTTTATGACGTTAATGGTTGCCGCTAGTGTTTGGAAGCAAGGGATCTTTTGTGTGAAACAATTGGGCAACTATTACACGTCATAAAATCCAAAATGGCAGCACGCGAGAAATTTAAAAGCCATAACCTGTTCCATTTTTTGTTACTAAATAAAATTAGGCAAAATATTATTTGTAATAACGAGTTTATTTTGGGCGCATCGAATCTATTGCCCAGAATTGAATTAATTATTAGATACTCACGTAAAATATTGCTCGCCAGTGTCGCTTTGACTGTCCGCTAAGCTGACTTGGACATACCAAGATGGCATGTGGTGAACAATTCTTATTAGTTGCTCACCAAGCCTAAGTTAAGTGAAGACGACAAAACATCATTAAAGCCAAGAATTAAGGCGAAGCCAAAAACCACTAATAGAGAATTACTCAGATAAAGAGTAAAACGCTTAAAATGAGACGCTGAAATGTAAAATTCGAACTTTGATTTGATTTATAATCAATAATGACGGTCTTGACTCAAGCATTTGAAAGAATTAACCTCCTTATTTGCCTAGAAGTAAACGGTCTTCTGGCTATAGAGGACTCGCATATCACCTTCTCAGTTGTCGTAACATTACGGATGAAGTTATTTGTTTTGTAACAAATCCCTTTAAGAAATACACACTAACCGGGTCGAGAGATCATGAAATAAATCCCGGCCTGTGGACGTGTGAGGCAGATATGCCGTTCCTCCATGATGTTGTTGGAAAACAACGACACATCTGTCTTGACCAATGATACAACTTATGCCATCTGGTATGGAGCTGTGGCACAAACAGAGAAGATAAATACTAAATAAATTACAGTGGATCGGAAAGTGACCTGCAGACAGGAGCTGTAAAGTTTGTCAACTATGACTAAACAGAAATGACAAAGTTACCGGAGGAGGAAGTAAACAAGAAGTTCGCCAATGTATGAAGAAACGAAAATAGAAACTAAATTGACATTATCGAGTTGGTAATATTTTGGTGACCCGCGTTCAATTTAAATGCATCATAATGCCGAATCCCTTGATTCTCCATAGGAAATAAATTACCCTGGAAAACCAAATAACTAATTCTTTCTCACTGGCCAATAGTCATCATATTTTCTCCGATAAGGCTCTTGAGCAAATTCAACTTAATTTTTGTTTTCTTACAGTTCTAGAACTGATACTGGAAAAAAAAATACTGAAAAAAAATTAAATCACTTACCCTGAATTCTCCACAGAGTCGATGAATTTTTCAGAGTCAATTCTGAATAAATGAAAGCCATGTTGATGCAGGCCTATTTAAAATGCAAAAGGAATAATTGTATTACTTTCTCTACTTTCGGCCCTTAAACCTTCATCAGTTTTTCTTTTTAAACGACCACATGAAACCAGATAATTATGGGGACGAGAATGTATTTTGTTATGGAAAGAGTGAGATCATATTTCAGTACCTTCATATGTTACACAATCAGGTAGCATGGGTAGATTTGTTCTGAGAACTTCATCTGGATTAGCTGGCAGAGATGAAAACAATTAAAAAACACGATTAGTATCGGTTTGCCGAGCAAGAAAAGAACTTAACATGAGCATTTAAAGATGCGAGATCTATAAAAAGAAACATTCTGTTTTGAACTGATGTATGTTATATTATTTTACCTTCATGACTAAGACAGGTAGGAACAGCGCTCGAGACAGGAAGAACTTCCGGATTTAAATTTCGGATACAAAAAATATACACAACTTTATTGGCTGTTAATTGTACAACAAAAAATACAACAAATACGCTAACTGATTTGAGTGAAAAGGTAGAGTGAAAAAGAAAGAATTAAAGAAAGAAAGAAGGAAAGAAAGAAAGAAGGAACGAAGGAACGAAGGAACGAAGGAACGAAGGAACGAAGGAACGAAGGAACGAAGGAACGAAGGAACGAGCGAGCGAACGAACGAACGAACGAACGAACAAACGAACGAACGAACGAACGAACGAACGAACGAACGAACGAACGAACGAACGAACGAACGAACGAACGAACGAACGAACGAACGAACGAACGAACGAACGAACGAACGAACGAACGAACGAACGAACGAACGAACGAACGAACGAACGAACGAACGAACGAACGAACGAACGAACGAACGAACGAACGAACGAACCAAGCAACAAACCCATTAAGCAACCAAACAACGAACTCGGTATTGAACGTGATACAAATGTGAACTACTTATAGGAAGCACGTTGTGGCTGGCTTTAGAGTAACGTTCATTCTTTCCAAACATTCCCACATATCGGCAAAACTAATCCTGGCAGCATAATGTGTTTGTTGTGTGCGCCTAGTGTGTGGAAGTTCATTGGTTCGACTTGGATGTTTTGCCTTTGGGTAATGCTTATCCGTATCCGCAGATGATATACCAGGACTCATAATATCATGTAGGCGATCAACGAATACAGGGCGCCTTAGTTCATATATTAGCTAACTTCTAGGACTTCTAGTATAGGAGTCAAAGCATACCTTTAGGTGTTGATGTTTTTTCATCATTAAAAACGATTTCTGGATCGGGGAAACTCTTTCCACCCATCAGAAAAGCCAGCGTAGAATATTCCTGGAGAATATTCTCAGATAGTTTGGTGTTCAAGGTCGCGCCCTTGCATGATGTTACGGGGCGACCAGCTGGCTTATGGATGGTTTTAGTCCCGGCATAAGCTGGTACATGAACTTTCTCTTCTTTAAGGGTCTTTGGTATCTAAGAAAAAGGATGTTTAAAACTTCAATGAAGGAAAGTTGATCACACTGCTTTTTTGTGGCTAATGATTTTTTGCATCACTATCTTCGTATTTGCTACAAATGTACTGACACAAAAAATGCCCGGCCAAGACCAAGAGAAATCTCTTGATCTCACCGTGATTCGAGGTTTTATAAGCCCAGATGTGTCAGTTTATACCGACTGCAAAAAATTGATCAAACTCGCTCTTTGATTTTGTCTTTGATTTGGGGGAAATGAGCTCGCGCTCCTGCCCGAACAGTCTCTTCTCGAGGAGGAACCGGACAGGACTCGAGAGAGAGGCGAAAATCGACCCCACACACAAATTTGATCTCTGTCAAGGTGAATCATGCAAACCATCACAAGTAAACACAAGCGCGCACAAGTGTTTACTAAAGCAAAGAATGTGAAAATTTGCTGTACCTGCGACTCCATTCACGGCGTCTTGAAAATTGTAGATTGGTAGAAAATTTTAAATTTGTTTCATGCAATGTTATCTACGTGAGGGAAATGTTACATTTAATCGGCGAGGACAAAATACGGGTAGTTCCTTTTGTTTCAGTATGCAAATAACTTTTTATTTTCTGACGTAAAAATTCACAGTTTGAAAGTTACGAAACACTGCGATGATTGCGTTTATTTTAAGTTACCAGCTTTCCAGTCCCAGGTCTCGCGCAAAATTAAAATTTGGATGGCGCGTGCATTGACGTCACAAAGCCCAGTGGTTGAAAAAAAAAACCGTTTGAAAAAGTCGTAGCGCAGAAAATACGAATTTTGAGTAAAGTTCACAACCATTTGAACTTTTCTCACCTTACTCTTCTTTCTTAAACTTAAGACTTGTCTTCTACTAAAAACACAGCCCATCTTCAGTAATTTTCTGCTTTTTCCAGTCACAAACTTTACCAACCTCACTCTACGAGAGTTAACGGTAAAATGACGATTGCTGTGAGCGTGCGTCTCTTATATACCTGAAACCATTGTGACGTAATAGCGCGCGCTGCAGAAGCTGACGACATACTCGTTTAAAACTGAAGCAAGCGCAGCGATTGGTCGAGAAAATGTAGCCGCATGTTGATCACGTGAAACTGAAATTGTCCACTGTCATTACCTGTAGTCTTATTGTTTTATTAGGAGATATTATCAGTGTGATTTGAAATTGCAATAC